>JAWNOE010000108.1:6552500-7152500 GCA_035046095.1 Drosophila pseudotakahashii | reverse complement strand
TTTTCTCGTTAATCACCTCTTGGCCTGGATAATACTGTCGAAGGCGCAGATGCCAAGCTAGAGAAGACAAAATATTAATTTCTAATAAAGTGAGGAATTATAGACGCTGATTTCTTACCAACGCTGGTCACGGCCGTTACAGTGCGAAACTGGTGTATTATGTTGCGGGGCAGGAAGTATATGTCGTTGTCGCACAACTGAATGCGGGCATAACGGACACCCTCGCGGCGTAGCTGGTTTAGCTTGGCGTCCTCGATCCACTGCACGCACTGCGAGATCGGGGGCTCGTGCAGGTCCAGCTGCAGCATTTCCACCATTGTATTGAAGTCCTGGGCGGCAAAGGCGACCACGTCTTTGGTGATGCGGTTCTGCGAGTAAGTCTGCCCACTGTGCACAGCCTTTAGTATACCTGGAGACCGGAAATAAAAACAGAACGATGATTAGTCAATTTCAGGGAAGCACATTTATCACGAGCAGCTCACCAACTGCAGCGGTGGTGATGCGTTCGTGGCCATGGCCTACATGATCCGCATGCGCTTTAGTCCGATCCTCGATCATCGTCTCTCGGGCCTCCGACAAACGAGGCAGATATTGAAGGTTGCGCAGCTCGTTGATACGAGTTCTAGGTGAATAAAAAATGATTATTAATTTAATTATATTAATTAGGTTATATTCTTTCGTAGGCTTCTTACCTCTGCCTTTTGAGCGGAGTCTTGCTATTTAGCTCTGCAGTGGGCACTAACTGCTCTCCAGCACGTATCCAGAGGATAGGCCCATCGTTCGACTGACGAGGATCCGTTTGAAGAATGGAATTACAAGCCCAAGGCATGGTCTAGAAAAGGATAACTCACGTTAGACAATAATCTTCACTTAAGTATTGATTAATACTACCTTTCTTAAAAATGGATTCATTTCAATGCGGCCCAGGAGATCCGGAAAATAGCCGCCGACCTCTTCATGCACTTTTCCAACCAGACTAATCTGATGCAAGGGTCCGTAACGAAAGGTTCCTTGGCAATAATTGCGAACCACCTTAAAGTGAGGGAAGAATATGATTTAACACGCAATTTTTTTTTCCGCTTGCTATTTTAGATGGTTTTTTTCTTACCTGTTCATTATATTGTGACATTGTGCAGGTTTCGATGTCAGAATTGCGTCCAAGAACTCCCGCTTTCACTGTCAGCGTTGAGTAGTTCTCGGCCATGTGCTCGAGCAGATCGGGCAGATACCGCGCCGCATCGTGGACAATGCCCATCACATGGTGTGCATAACCCTGTTCATCCTCGGCGAAGCAAACCTCGAAAAACTCGTCCACCAGCTCCTCCATTTCGTCCGGCGGCAAAGCATCGATTTCATGCTGATACAGGTGAACAATGGAGGCCCCGCCATTTGGATACTGCTCCACCTGGAAGTAGCAGCCGTACTTCAGGTTTTCCAAGCCAGCTGGCGGTTTCCGGTTGGGCCTTGGCGGCAGGCTCTGAACAGTTTGCCAGGGTCCTGCTGCTGGTGCATGTTGCAGGGACTGAACGCCTACACTGGTGCGCCGGATCTTAGAGCGCTTGTAGCACTTGGAGCAGTCCCGAGATGAGGATGAAGAGGAGGATGAATGACGGGAAGATGACGATGAGAAACTCTTGTGATGGTTGGTGGAGGACGAAGAGGACGATGACGACGTATAGTTCTTGCGATGGCTGCTGCTCTGGCTGGAGGAATGATTGCTGGCTGAGGAGTTTGATCCGGAACTGGTTTTTGGTGCCGGCGACGGCATCAGCTTGGAATTGGAGGTCTTCTCGCCAAAATTTAGCTGTCTGGTGACCTCCTCTCGAGTTTTTGCTGCCGCCTCTCCATTTACCAATGGCTTGGTTGGCTCCGCAGTTGATTCCTTTTTGATTTCCGCTTCAGTTTTGATGAGGTTAGTAAGTACTGGTGATGGCTCTGCTCCCACTTCTAGTTTGGTTTCAACTGGTTCTTTTTTGATTATCTCCTCCACTTTAATTTGGTGCTCTAGGGCAGCAGCAACCGCTTGCGGCAGAGCAGGATCCGCCACTGGATCCTTTGACTTGGATGAGCTGTTCTGACTGCTTCTGCTGCTGTCAGAACTCCGGCGGCGATGCGAGTGCGAGGATGAGCTGGACGATGAGGAAGGAATCTGCAAAGTAAGGGGGGGAAATTGTTTAAAAAGCTCGATAGTTTTTTGATGAACAGCTGCGCAAACATTTAGTGGCTGCAACAGTTTGCTATGTAAACGACTGCGGCCAGAATATAATGTAAACATGTAGACCCGCACCTAAGTTCTCTTATAAAAATGTGACTCGATATACTGATGATCTCGTTTCTTGTTATGAGTGTGTTCTTGGAATGCTAGATTATAGCATGAAAGACCATTAGGTTTGTTTACATTACACCATTTCAAGAATTTCATTTGATATGAATAAGCGGTAATAATATTCTGACCGCTTTCTTTCTGGATTTTCTGGAACCGTCCCCATGTCTTACCTTCTCCCGATCCCGATCTCTCTCCCTTTCTCTGTCCCTATCGCTGCGGTGATACTTCTTCTCTTTGCTGCGCGAAGAACTGGACTTGTGGTCGCACTCCTTGGAAGATTTTGAGCTGCTCTCGCGATTCCTGTCGCGCTCGCGTTCCCTCTCCCGTTCTTTCTCCTTATCCCGGTCGCGCTCCCTGTCCCGATCCTTGCTGCTGCTGTTGTTGTTGCTACTGCGCCGATTCTTATCGTCATCCCGCTCCTTATCTCTCCTCTTCCTTTTGTGATTGCGCTCTTCTGTGGGCGGTTGGGTGGTCGTGGGTGGTGTGTAAATCACATTAGTTGGCATTGGATTTGTTTTCTGCGAATTTCGCTTTACTTTACCTGTCTTCTCGTCTGTATTTGTTGTCTCTGCCAAGGCAGTTGTTGTAGCTGGTACTACTACTAGTACCGACGTAGCTGCTTCTTCTTTTTCAGCTTCTTCTAGCTTTGTTATTGCTTTTGTTGTTGTGTTATTTGCATTCCCATCGCCTGACTGCAATTGTTGTTGCTGTTGTATGGGTAAAGTGTTGTTGCTTGCAGTTGCAGTTGTTGTTTCGGCTGCTTCTACTAAAGTATTTGCTTTTGTTGTTGCCTCCTCTGCGCTTGTAGTTGTTGGACTGGCATTTCCGCGGGCATTTGCGTTGTTGTTTTCCACCGCCGCCTCGTTGTTTACCCCCTTTCCAGGCGTGTCCCGCTGCCTGGAAACCTCGCCCGCCTCTTCCAGGGTCTTCTCCACCGGTTTTTCGGCAATTTCCTTCTGCTCCTGGAGTTCCTTGGCCAAGTCCTTGCCGCCGTTGGCCAATTCTACATTATTTTCGCCACCTCGAGTGTTCTCCATGTGTTTGTGTGTGTGGCGACACACACGCGTGTCCGTGTGTGTGCTGCCCTGCGCCTGTATTGAATATCGATCAGTCGGCCGTCGTCTACGTGACGCCTCGCAGCTAGCCGTGCCTTTTATCTTACGCTCCGTTTGCAATTCACCCGCACCCTCCACCGCGGGGTTTTCATTCGGCTGGCAGAATTTCCACAGCGGCGTTTTCACCAATTCGCGAATCGTTTTTTTTGTTCTAGAAGCGGTGTGACCGCGTCCGGCTCAATGAAATATACTTTTTATACCATTTTCATATACTAAAAAATACGAAACGTTTTCGAAAAGGTCACGCAAAAATGTCAGGAGGGTGTCTCCGCTACGAAAGGAGCGTGTGTTCGCTACTGTTAAACACCACTGCTATCCAATTGGAAACTAATTTGAATTTGAACTATATGGAAAAGTCTCCTTCACTGCGTTGCAGCCTTCTGAATAAATTTGTAAAACAATGGACATTATTATTGATATTATAAAAAAAACATATATTTTTGATCAGTATAACTAGCCGAGTCGAACTATGAACGTCCGTCTGTACGAACGTTAAGAACTCTGAAACTATAAAAGCTAAAAAGTTGGGACTAAGCATAAAGATTCTGGATCCCACTGCAAGTTTGTTACAGCAGACCGTCACGCCACGAAAACAAAGTTTCTTTCTCCTTATAGATATACTTATTTTTTTATAAAATATAACAATAAATTGATTATATATAAAATATATTCCCAACATTTTCTACTTTTTTGTTTGCTTCATCTCAGCAGATTCTCGTTTATAAACGCCCCTAATCCGTTTTGGGACCTTTCCCAAATCCTCAATGAGTTGCATTTCCGCCTTTAGAGTGTTTAGACATCTTCGCTGAATATTCCTTATCATCGGCTCGATTACTTTTGTGTTAACTATATCATCGGCACTGACACTAAAGTCTTCGAGTTGGTCCAAAAGTACGCTATCTGGCTGGGGTTCCGGTTCCACGGCAATTGCCACGGCTTTCTCAGCTGGAGGATCGGGTTTATGAGGTCGGCTTTTTCTCGATTTGACATTGGTCTTTCCATCAGACAATATCTCCTCCTTTTTATCCTTCACTTCCAGTTTAAATTCCTTCCAAGCCTCTTGCAGCTCTATTTGCGATAGAACTGCTGCTCTGAGATCGTCGCCACTCCTTGCACTAATCTCTTTGGAGGGTTTTGAATTAAGGTTTTTGGAGGGGGAACCTTCTCTAGAGGAGCCAAACTGCCGCTGGAATCGATCCGCAACAGCCTTGCAATGGGATTTGGCCTCTTCAAGGTAGTTATGACATTTTTTCTTCTGATGTTGCTGGGGTGATTGCTTTTTAACACCACCGTCACCGCCACCATGCTCGCTTTTACTAGATGGAGGGGATCCAAAAGCCAAGTTCTTGTAGAGAAGACAATCTCCTCCGCCTTTTTCATTGACTGCCTCCTGTTTTCGGGTATTATGACTGAAAGGGGCTTGGCTATAATCTGGTTTTGTTGAGTATATGGCACTGGGTTTTTCCACGCTCTGACGCTGCTGACGATTATTCTGTTGGATAGGCTTAAAAGTTGTGTTTTAATATATAAGCAACATTTGACAACAAGGAATTTCTCAATTTATTATAAAGAAATTTGAATTTTTGAATTTTTCCCTAAGCATTCAAAAATCCAATCTCATAGATTATATGAGACAAAAGATTTATCAAATATTTTTACCTGGTGCTGTTGGGTCTGTTGATTATCACCACGAAAATGCTTTGCAGGCAATGGATCTTGCTCACGATGAAGGTGCTGCTCATGGTTATAAGAGCACTGGCGATGGTTATCCTGCCTTTCCGAATACCTTTTCTTTGTAAACGTTTCTTTAGCAATATGATGAATATTTTCCGGCGAATGAATCCTTTCCCTACGCGATCGCCATTTTGTATCATGGGAACGCTGTCCAAACTCCTTGTTCTCATTAAGGGGCTGTTTAAAATGTATTTCACGTTTAAAATTTATCCAATTTTATTTGAGAGACTCACAGATGGATTCTTCGGCCCATAGAAGTGATCCTCAAGGTGCTTGAGATATTTATTGCTTTTAGTCATAGTTTAAGCAGATTCATAGGAGTTAAAAAAAGCATTGTTTTCATTTGGCAATTATATCAAAGAATACTACAAACTGAAAAACATTAAGTAAACTTTTTAAGAGAGAACCATTTTTTTAACGTTGGATAAATAGTTTTTATTTCGTATATATTATGTTTCTATTTATAGATTCCCCGTACCCATAACAAGAGGGGAAGATTCTTCTTCTTAGAGAGTGATTGTTTCCATATATTGATCGAAAGATCTTGTGATTATTGTGTGATCAGGTGCTAGATGTGTATCTGCCATAACAGCCAGCCTATATTTGTCACCAAAGCGATGCAGATTTAGGGATAGACAGGTCTTCGACTGTGGAGGTCGGAAGAGTAGAACGTCTTGAACTTTCTGACCCCAAGCCGATTGGAATTCATCAGTGGGTCCATAGATTTCAGTAATTGTGATTGGAAAGTTGTATGAGAAAAAGTTAATGAAAATTTTCGTAATAACATGCGGTAAAAGAGCTGTGAGAATGCTGTACTTTGTCTGGCCAATAGAAGCTAAGTATATTATGATCTGTTGCTTTCTGATTCTTTCAACTATATGATGAAGTTCTTTTGCATGATTTGCGTCTGGTTTTGCTAAAGGCAATTGCAAGAAGACTACTCCCCCAATATTTTCGGATTTATCCCCAATGCGATCTGTAAAGTATCCTTTATCTATGGTCCTACAAGTGGTGTTTAGGAAATTGGGAACTTTTAAATCTCCTGAGAATGTTTCAAAGTAGTCGTGCACAGCACCACCTAAGCAAGTTAAACTAAAATCGGATTCTCTGAGATCGTTGTTGAATTTACCCTGATTGCGGTTCCTAAGTTGGGCGCCATTTATTGACCGCCCAAAGGAGACAATTTTTCTGCCTGCATAAGATTTTGTGTGCAGAATATTTAACTCCTTTGTTGGCTGTTCGAAAAGAACTTCGTAAATGTTTCTCGGAGCCTGGAAGAGCTCCCAAAGAATTTTGAAAAACTCCAATTGAGCGTAGAGCAAAAGTGGTACATATAAATACAGTCTTGCGCAATAAGTTGAAGTATACGAAGTTTGTCCCTTGATCAAAACATCACCAAAAGCCAAAAACTCACAGTAAACGTGATAGGGTAGAAGCAAAACATGATTGAGATTTAGACGCCAAAGAAATCTAGTCCAAACCTTGGCCAAATTAGTAGGTTGCAAACTGTTATAGACGGCATTTCTGGCCACCGACCAACTGAGATTCCGTTGCTCCAGCTCCCTGTTCAAAAGCAATCGTATGGTTTGAAAACGACCCACTTGATTTCGATAACTGACTGAACGTCTTTTAAGTTTCTTGAGCATTGAACGACTCCGCAAATAACCCAAAATCACATTTACCAGGACAATTACTATCAAAGAAGCCAACTGACTGATGTTTTTAACTTGAATAATAGAGGATGGGCCATCGGGAGTTTCGAGAGATTCAAATTCATAGATGAATTTCTGCCAGCGACAAATGACAAGATGTGTTATGTGGCTCAACAATCTGCTGATGTGCTCGGGTTTTCGTACAAAACGGGAGAGTTGTTGATTTGAACTCTGACCCAATCCATCGTTCAGACTCATCACGGTTTTCTTTTGTGGATCCTGGAGCAAAAGCATCTCACTCACATGCAGATCCTCCTCCTCAGCAATTATCAGGTGATGTAGTTTGATGAGAATATAATAGGGTTGAGAGTTGTCCGAGTTCGGGATCACAATCACCTGCCACTGCGGAAGATCCGATGGTATATACTTGGTGGCGAGTTCGCTGACATACTCCTGAATGTTCGATTCGGTGACCGGACGTCCTCGGTATTTGTGGGTGCTGAGCAGAACGTGATTGTTGATGTTGAAGCCACTTGAAGGAAGTCACAAAGAATACTTATTATCGAGAATTTATTATTATATTTATAACTTGATCACTAACCTACTATCATTCACCCACGCATAATGTCCCCAACAAGGGACGAGCTTTTGACGCAGCTTGGGGAACCTTAGCATGCCAGTCTTATCCCGCAGATCAGTCAGATACTGCGCGTAGGACATCTTGATCCTCTCGAAGTCACAATCTCCCTCCACTTGGAGCAGAAAGTGAAATACGCCCGCATTCTTCGGCGTGTCGATTAAAGTCCGGATCTTCTTGGACTTTGAGATGGTAAGGTTCGGGTATTTGATGCTCAGCACATAGTTGGATAGTTCGTTGCCAAAGTGAGCGCCTGAAAATGTGAATAGGTATTTAAATGCACAAAATATTTGTGACTACCCCTAGTGGTGTTAATGAAAGCAATACCAAAAGAATAATAAAGCATTTTAATATTGAGTTTCCAGAATATTGGATACCCTTTAATCAGAAAAAAAATAAACAGTAGACTAAAGCGTACTTTTTATAAAAATTGAATCTAGGCAATAAGTGGCATTATAAGTTTTTGTAAGATTTTTACGATTATGCTGATTCAAAGATTAAAGATTAGCACATGTACTTCGAGAATAAATAATATCATTTAATGAGTTATTTGGGGCCCCCTAAAGGTGCTACTAGGCTGATTAATTTAATCGATTCAAAAGTCTACGCCATAGCAATAAGCCATCATCCCCAGCGATTACCGTGTATCAAGCAGCAAAGACTGGGCTTATCAGTAGCAACATTTTATGAGTAATTCAGTTGGTCAAGGTTCGCTTGGTTGATTGTCTGGGTTCCGCAAAGGTGCAACAGGTAATCTGTATTATTTATAAACAAAAAGCTTATCAACTTTCACTGCGACTCTCTGATTCCTTCTCTCTTCAGCCAACTTTATCTCGTGGGCTCCCCTTAATAGATGATCCTTTGGCTGAGTGAGAATCGGTTAATCAACCCATGGGTCGTTTATTTATATAGCCGGCCCCTTTTGAAGTTATTGATTTATGTGGCTTATCAGTGGTGCTGCGCGTGTCGCGGATCGATGATCATCGATCACTGCTGGGGATATGTCGAACACTTACATAGAAACGATAACAGCAATAGAGGCACCAGCATCAATGCGATCACAAAGCAGAGCAGGGTCTTTAGTAACGATTTCAATTCCTGCCAGAAACTAAGAACCACAAAAGTATTAATAAACACACAGGTACTCACATATTTAAAATACTCAGACAAATCTGCCAAAATTTACCTTGCCATATTTTCCGATTTCTAGAAAATAATTCTAAGAAATTGCCACTTTTAAGCTATATTTAGTATAGCTGCACTATATAGTATGTACACCTCCGATTCTTTGCTCTGTCTTCGTATTTTTCCAGCAGCTCACACGTTCGCTTCTTCAAAAGTGTTCAACACAACTGATCATTATAGACGGCGCTTCGTGTGAGAATCGCTTTATTGAGCGGCTTATCAGCTAATCGAAGCCGACCGCTCTTTCATTTGCACTGCAATAAAAAATTGATACGAAATGAATGCCGTTATCAGAATAATGTATTTGAATTAAGGTTTGGTCATTTATAATTGTGCGAAGCCGTCGAATAAATAAAGGGAAATGAGAGACGCGTCTAAAAGGTTTATATTTCTAACAAGTGAGAATAGTCGAGTACCTTGATTTTTATAAACCCAGTTCTCAGCTAAAGGAACTGCTAAACCAGATAAAGTTCCATTTACACTTTTAATAAATTTTTAAAATTCCGCCAGGCTTATGTTATGCTCCTTTGATGCGGTTAGAGTGGGCTTGGTTAAAACAAACTTGAAAGTTCCTACTAGGAACTCCTTGAATCTGTATGGGAAATCCTAACTTTGTACTTTTTTTAGTTTCCAAGTTTTTAGCGTTCTTACGGACGGACTGACGGACAGAAAGACGGACAGACAGACAGTCAGACGGATATTGACTCAATCGTAATCAAGAATTTAAATACTTAAAGGGTCGGAAACGCTTCTTTTTATTCTGTTACATACTTTCCGACGAATACAATATGGCATTTTTATCGGGAAATTACTCTTTTTTCAAATGGTCTCTGAAAACATTACTGACATCCAATTGTAATCACAGAAAAATAAAGAAAATAATATAATCAATAAAAATAGGTAAGTACCTGTAAAAATATTTCCTTAAACAAATAAAATCTATAAGGACATACGCTGTATTAAAAAAAAACATTTAAGTGCATAGTTTAATACAAGAGTATTTGAATCAATAAAACAAACAATTTCATATTATTATTGAAGTTTAGCCCCTTAGGGTCCTGGTTTTTTAAATCCCACGTACAGTTGACAGCTTTGAAAATAAAAAAGATGTAAAACGGAACTAGCTAGGAAATGGTTTAATTTGGTGTAATAGTTAAATGTAATTTTGCCTATTGAAAAAATCGGAAATGGCAATAACAGTTCAGATTGATAACAATGAAAAAAGTTAAGGGGCTAAAGTGTAATGTAGTTTAAAGTGGTGGACACGTAATTGGGCAGCGATTATATGTTTTTATCAGTGTATTCTTTTTTTGTTCGCCAAGACTTATTTCGTCCTTTCATTTTTTCGCTCTCCTGAGTTCGAAGTGCCCAGGGTTGTCATTTTTGGGGTGGCAATACAGGTTGTAATACAAGTTCGAAATGGAAATGGAAATGGAAGGAAAAGCTCTGCTCGTTTCGCAACACTGACTAGCTGTGAAACTCAGTCGTTTGCTGGCTTTTCACGCGGTTCGTCGGTTTTTCCGGATTGTCCCTGCTCTTATTTCTGTGTTGGTGTCGCGTTGTTTCGACGTCCGTTCTGCTGCTTTGCATTCGAACGCCCCCCACCAGCCACGCCCCCCGAACATCCCAACCGCCCCAATAATATCTGCGACGTGCGACTGTGTGAGTGTTTTAGCAAATGTTGAAAGGCAGTAGAAAAGGCAGTAAAGGCAGCATGGTCCAAATGGTGGGGCGAGGGGCGCGGTGGTTGGCAAATGAAAAGCCCGTGGAAAGCCGTGCATACTGAGTAATGATTTTCGTGCGAGTGTGTGAAAATGAAAATTGTTTTGCTGCGCGTCTTAAATGAAAGAGGGAGATATATAATAAAGCCACATAAAAAGAATGCGTGCAAAAAATAGTGCAAAATGTTTGAAGAAAACTAAAAGCGAAAATTTAAAAGAAATAAAACCAGGAAATCACAATTAAAATGCCAGCTTCCCGTTTTACACACACACATTCGAAAGGAAAACTGAAACCTGTTTTTGGCCCATGAATGAACTAACATTAAGTTGTGCAGAAGAGGAAGAAACATCATCACCATCTCCGCCACCCACTCACACCAACACCATCAGCCACACACACACACATGTGCACAGGCAATTTTCAAAAGATTTTTGCTGGCCAAAAAATAAAGGAAATAGAAACGTGCCGCGCATTTGGAGGAGAAAAAATATATATAAATACGTATAGCTGGAAAATAAAAAGGTGGGTCAAGTGTAAATTTATTTAACTAGTTGTATACACGAACACCCCACCCACCTTCCCCCTTCCCCCAGCCAGCCCACCGAATTAACCACCCAACTCCCACACAAAAAAATCGTAGCATGCTTTCCAGCGTTTGCCCTTCGCTTGCCCAAAAAATATATCTCTGTTTGCGAGTGTGTGCGTGTGATATAGTTGCCTCCTTCCTGTTTTTGTTGTTGTTGTTGCCGCTGCCGTTTGTACATAAAAATAAATTATGGGCATGCCCCTAAAAATAGCAGCAGGAATTACAAGGAGCAAGGATCGCTCGGCTCCTGCAGCAGCATAAATCATTATGTAGCCAAATGTCAATATAACACTTTGGGCCTCACTCACACACTCGCCCGTAGAGAAAGGATACCATGAGAGTAGAGTGTGCGTGTGTTCTAGTCTGTTTGTGTTGGTGCAAGGTTCACCATCTGAATTGGTTCAATTGAACCAAGTTCACTGATAAATAATAAATAAAGTATGCCTAAATAAGTATATTATTATTTTCTTATTATTTCTTAGTTTCATAAATTCTCTTTCATATTTTCATAGAATTTTTTTAACAGCTCACATTTACCGGACCTAATGCAAAGTTGCGTTTAATTTGTTTAAATATTTTTCTTCAAACTGAAATTTTTTTCTTAGTTTTATAGGTAATATTGGTATTGCTTGGTTATCGTAGTATTACCTTTATAATTAATTTTGTATTACCCTAGGTAATTAACACTTATATTTATGAATACCTATAACATGGGGTAATAACATTAATGAGGTCCTTAGTCCGAAATACTTATAATTAACCGTAGGCTGTTATTATATAGCATTTGATTAGTTCAAAAAACTTGTTAGTTTCAGTTGTTTTATATCATATTTTGTATAACTTATTTATAAATTATACATTTTATAAGGGAATATATACTGAATCTCATTTGATGATAATATAAAAATCAAAACTAAAAACTCAAAAAATCTTTTTTCAATAAAGATTGTTTTGAATCTCTCACTCACACACACACACACACAACGAAACACAGGAAGTGACAGCTAGGAAAAGCCAAGAAGAAGAAGAGGAAGCAGATAGGAAACTTTGTCTGTGAAAAATTCAGTCTGCAGCTATTTCACTTCCTTGAAATCCTTCGTCAGCCACAACAATAACTGTGGTGGCTCTCTCGCTTTTCCTCTCTCTCTCTCGTTCTATCTGTTTTTCCATTTCAATTCTCTTCAAATTTTCCTCTCCACGCAGGCGCTTTTCAGCAGGCTCAACTCGTTCTTTCTATTTTTTTCCTGTGTTTTTGGCTTGGCTCATTTGTTTATTTTTAGTTTGCTGTCATAGAACCTCATTTTATCCCACCCACACATGTGGATTTTATGTGTGCGTATGTAGCTGCGATTAAATGCCCGTTAGAAGCTTTGAGCCTTATTAATACGCCGAGATATTTGCCAAAGTTCTCAGTTGGCAAAGTCTTCTAATGCTTTTCCCTTTCTAGCTCGCCCCTTGACTTTTCCCTATTGCTGGAAATTTTTAAAAAATGAAACTGGTTCAAGGTCGACGAAACGAGGTTGTTGCACCGCCCGTTTACTACCAAATGGGAGAGGGCTTACGGATAATTAAATACAGTTGGGCATTCGAACATGAATGTAGTTGACATAATAAAAATATGAAGCGTTTGAAATATCGATAGTATTTGTAAAGTATTTGCGGAAATTCCAAAGCTTTAAAGCAATATTAAACTATAATTATTATTAATTAAAAGTAAATGATCATATCTACGAACACTTTATTAAAATCTCATAAGAAAATAGGACCTGAAAAGCATAAGGAAACTGTTTAACCCATTTTGTGTATCTTTATATTCGCAGATCCACTAGAGGGGGATTTCGGTGATAAACCCCCTTTCGGGTGAGAAGTGAAGGGAAATGTGGTATTCAAAATTTAAGCAACAAACAAGAAATCCCTAAAAAATCCGGATCAATTCCTATAAATGCGTCTTTTGAGCGTTCGATTTATGGAATGTAGACTGTAGATGAAAGCTAGCTGCCGAGTCGGTCAGCATTTGGGGTCAGTTCGCATTTAATAGCAGTGTTTACGCAGCGGGGAAAAGCGAGCGAAGAAAATCCCAACAAAAGTGAAAATGCCGTGGTAAAGGGGCGGGGTAACAACCAGGGGTAAGGGCAGAGTAGAAGGGGCTGGGGACAGGGAACCCCTCGCGTGCTGCAACGTCCATGAAATGACGAGGCCTTCTTGCCTCTTTTATGGAGCTCACGTGTCAGGGGACGCCCCGAAAAGACCAGGTAAAAATGGTTTTAGTTGACGAAGGGGGGCTAAAGGGGTGTTCATTTCAGGAATCGCATAAACACATGATATGCTCAACAGACACACACACACACACACACAAACAATATATATATAAATGCTCTGGGGCCCAGATGGCTAAGTATCCCTGTAGGAGCTTACGTAATCCCGAAACGTGAGCCTTAATCACTTTCTACTCAAAGTTTCATAAACGGGGAGGCAGAACTGAAGTGGAGTTTATGCAAGAGTTTCGCCTAAGAGGATCATGAGTTGCCACTAAAAAGGGAATCCTTTTTCCGGGCACTGAACACCTTCTAATTGAAATTTAAGCCGGGGAGAACATGGCCTTGCATTAATTGATTTAAAAGTTTTCTTGATAGCATTAAGCCGATAGTTTACATAGACTTAAATAATCAGGCATAATAATCATTTAAATTATGCATTTAAAAAATCAAATTTTAAATTTGATAGTGAGGCACTTATAATAAACTCGTTAATATGTATAGACTTTATAATTAATTTTTATTTACAAATCAATTGTACTTCGGGAAATCATGGCATTCAACTAAATAAACTATACATTTACGGATTTCCTATTTTTATCCTAATAGAATAAGGAAATTCAGCTGTAAAATCCGCTTCCTGTCCCTTACTCACATTTGGAATTCTGAGCACTGCCGTTTGGCAAACATTTCATTTCTCCTGTGATTTGGCGTGCCATTACCGTTAGTCACGTGCTCGCACCACTGAACCACCTCACCACCCAATTCCACCCACTACTCCCCGTTCCGATCCCATTCCACATTGGAGTCCAAGTCCCTGGAGTCAGGTCCCGCATTCGGGACTCGTTGTCCTTTTTATGTGTGGCCTGGCAGCCTGGCGTTGCCTTAATTATCCTGGCATTGGTAATTATGCGACACAAAACAGAAGTGGGGACATACATTAAACAGCAGTTTAAAGAGGCAGGGAGAAAAAAGGAAACGAAAAAGGAAGGAATCTGTATGCCACTTAAAAAAAACTTATTGCAAATTAATTTTAAATTTAAAAAAAAATGTTAGTACTGAAATTTGTATTATAATTTTGTAATTATAAAAATATCTCGGCTAAAAGAATTTTAAAATATATTAATCATCAATAAAAATCATTTCTAACATCATTTTATTATTCACTTTAATTTCATTTAATTGCTCAATTCTTATAAAGTAAATTAGAATTTTAGTATAAATTAAAGAACCTTATACTTTAATTTATACTAAAATTCCAATTGGGTTGCCAACAATATACATAAGTGTGGACGCTTACACTTTTTTTGCTGTGCTAAAAAATTCAAGACGAATGAGAAAACAGTATTCAGCATTTTAATTGAAAATAGCCGCCAAGTGTCGCGACCCGGAAACGGAAGTTAGAAGGCGACAGGTGCCAGGCACCTCTGAGCCCGTTCTCAGCATTTCTCCATTTCTGGAAGCCTCTTTCCCCTGATGAAATATTCATTTGTAATCGATAATTCCGCAAAAGAGCAAACATAGAGAAACATGCGGCGGCATAATAAGTAGGAAAAGGTCCCAGTTTTCCGCTTCTCCCCGGTTTTTCCCTGCATTTTCCAGCCGCATTGAATGCCGCCACGAATCGAGGACGATAGTCAACTTGTCTGCATTTAGCAACAACACCAAAAAATATTGCCAAAAAAAACATGAAAAATTCCGATATTTTAGCTAAAATGTATACCCATCTCGTTCTCGGACCTTCGCCCTATGCCATGTTTTATTGTTACAGCTCACTTGGCCATTAGGTTTCCTGGAAGAACAGTTTGTGTTTTGGATTTCAGTGAATACATTATTAAGCGTATAAAAATGTCGCGTTTTGCTTGGAAATTAAAGTTAACTAATAATGCATAGTACCTGAGAGTCGCAGGTTTTTAAAGTCAATTCTGTAAATGTCGAAAATAAAACTAAAAATAATTGGGAATCTATCAACAAAAAACTACTTATATTTTATACTTCGTCTTCAATTGAAATTGATAGAATATGTTAAATTTGTAGAAACTTTTTGATTTGTATAATATAATAGGTTATATTTTTAGTACAAGCTTTACTTTGCAAACCATCAAACATATGCTTTCAATTCAAAAAGAATAAATTTATTTAAATTCTTGGCTCTGCCCAGAAACTTTTCTTACTTTAACCGCATTTCAACTGCTCTCATTGCATTGACAAATCATTATGGTAATCTATATTAAAACCAAATTGCCATACAACGAGCCCCACGGACATCGTCCGACCGACCGAACCCCATTAAAAATTCTATTAAAAGTTATTTACGGCAAATTTGGTCCATTGAATGCGACAAAAGTTGCACACGGCCTGCCTGCCACAGCGTGTGTGTTGTGTTTGTATTTGGGGAGGCACTCAACTCAAACAAAAAGCAACAAGAACCCGAAAGCATTGTCTATGCACGTTCATAAATAAGAAATGCAGCCGGGCCCACGTCGAGTGTCCAACCCTTGCAGCTCACCCCATTCCCTTTTCCCTTCTATAAGGCCCTACTCTGTTCCCTCCGAGTCTAAACGCCAATTCCAATCCCCTTCATTGACAATAAATTTGCATACACAGCACTTGCACTTCCTGCAGACGTTGGCTCAAAGGGAGCTGAAAGTCGGAGCCCAACAGGAAGCCAAGTCAGTTTACATGCAGATCAGCATAATTGATTTCAAATTGAGCACTGGCAAAAACGGTAATTTATGATATAAGGTAAGGAGCTTAATAGCTCATATAACGTATGTAACAGCTTTCGTACTCCACACGTTCTTTAAAAGTTAAAACGTGAACAGGTTATTAATCTATACATTAAAACGTTTTACCAAGTCTTAATCCCCTAAGAAATTGATAAGGGTTGTTGATTTTACTTTTATTTTAAAAGGTCAAGTGGGAATTTATTTTTTTTTCCTTACCAATTTGTTTGATTTATAGGCATGCGTAAATAAAGTATATCAGATAGTATTACATGATTACCAAATTTTATGATTTTTGTTTATTTTTTGAGCGAGAGTAAAAAAACGGTTATACTTGACTGTTAAAACGAATAATATTTCTAAAAAATAAAAAAAAAATATGCCAAATGTCCTCTAGACAAACTGTTAAGTCTGTGTGCCAGTTGATTTCATTTGATTTAATGTTGAAAAATTAAATTCCATAAATTAATAAATTTTATTGATGTCATTCATTATTCTGTACAAGTTTTTTTCAATCTCAAATTAAATTAAATGGTATAATAAACCTATTAATTGAATTCTAAATCAATATTTGAAATTTAGCATGAAAGGGGAATTAAGGCAGGTAAATCTGATAAAATTTAATATTAATATTAATTTAAGCAGATAAATTGGATACAATTTAATATAAATATTAATTTAAAATTAATTTCTTTCCGTGTGTGAAATTAAGCGCAGGAACGGGTGACAAAAACCTAAAAAGAGGGGCTGCAGGTGAAGGGTTTAATGTCTGGCAATCGATGGGCAAATTGGATAAGATAGGGCATGTCCTTTGCGAGAGATGTGCCGACAAGGACTCTCATTAGGCACTCGAGCAGCATCGGGAGATTATGTGCAGCGATAATAGACAGAGATAAGGGCGTGGATAGGGGGCGCATGGGAGGACACGAGGGGGCATGGGCTAGAAACCCAGACCGGAGGCTGAGGACATTCGGGCGTTAAAACTAGAGCAAGGACAACACGAGCAGCACTAGCAACAAAAACTTCACGAAAACTAAAGAGAGAGAGGGAAGGATATTTGGCCAGAAAGAGAGAGAACAAATTGTTACATTGCTTGTCCTGAGAGGGAAATACTCACACACAGATGTGTGCTTGTGCCATTCTGACCCCCCCACCCCAACCACATCCTCCGCTCTTCCTGTCCAGCTGCATTTCTCATGTCCTGCTGTTCGGAGTCCTTGTGCTGCTGCTAAAACAACAAGGAAAACAGTGGGAAAACCAGCAGGACAACTGACAACAAGGAGCATAAGCTACCTTCAGCTGTGTCCTGATTATGACAGCTCAAGGAAAATGCGGCCGGACAGCTGAAAATTGTTGAAATTCTCCACGGAGTTGGGCTTTCATGTAGCTCACACATTTACACATTCCACATGTCTGTGTTAATTGCCAAAGTATTAGTCTGTGTGTGAGACTGACATAAAAAAATACTTAGCAGAAATTCATTGCATACACACTGGGGCAAGGAGAAAGCAGGAGGGCGATGTCGATAGGGAAAACCGAGATGGAAAACTGGGAAAAGGGAGAGAAACGGCGGAAGAAGATCCGGGGGACGCACAAAAACCAATTCGATTTAATTTCCAGTTGGCAGCCACATCATCTGGGAGGTAGAGGTAGACTATCGAAGCCTCCCATCAAACGCAATTAAAAACAAGAGAGAACGCTATAGTCGAGTACTTCGACTATTAGATACCCGTTACTCAGCTAAAGGGAGTGGGAGAGAGATTAATATATGCACGCGTCAAAGCTACTAGCGCCATCTAGTGGCTGTTTCATTTTTTTCTCATAACTTTTTAATGGATTGTCCGATTTGAAAAATTTCTTCTACAATTCGATAGATATTGATACACCTTTTTAAAAATGGTTTAGGGCGATTGAGGGCGTTAGAGGGGGCGTGGCACCTTTTTGAAATAAACTTGCGCTGCGTAGGAACTCCACGAATATTCATGCAAAATGCCAATCCTCTAGCTTTAATAGTTTCCGAGATCTCAGCGTTCATACGGACGGACAGACGGACAGACGGACAGACGGACATGGGTAGTTCGACTCGGCTAGTGATCCTGATCAAGAATATATATACTTTATAGGGTCGGAAAAGCTTACTTCTCCCTGTTACATACTTTTGCACGAATACAATATACCCTTTTACTCTACGAGTAACGGGTATAATTACTCTACGAGTAACGGGTATAATAATAAATGAAACAATGCGGGCTGAAACCACCAGCCAAGGTACTCTAATGGGAACTTCAATGATTAATGAATGAGGGAAAATAGTTTCAGGGTATTTAATGAATGATAATACAGTCGACACCATGGTTTGCAATACACACTAAAAAAGCATGATACCGTAAAATCGATATGGCCACATATCAAATTAAAATTGATATTAAATAATGTAAAATTGATCTACGCTTCATATCGATTTTTGTTGGGTGTAGTTATGTACACGTAATTCAATAGAAACCTTAAAAGACATCGGAACTTAATATTTAATATGTAATGTTCTCGTTTTAAATATTTTTCAGTTTTTATAATTGAAAAATATAAATACATAGATCTTCAATCTTATTTTTTGTGAGACATTGAGCATTCTTTAAAATACTGTGACTTAATAGTTTCTTTGGAAATTCCCTTTTTACAAGTGCTCATCCAAATGTTATGTTAAACTATTTCTTTCGTTTTAGGCGCAGAAACGTTCCCTACATTGCCATCATCATTTTGATTTTCCCTTTTTGCTACTTTCATATCACACGATAAAGTTACCCTTCCGCTTGGCTAAAGCTTCTCCTTTCTTTATTTTCTTGGAAAGTTATCGCATCCCACAGGCAAAGAAAGCGTATTCAGATTGGCAGCACCCTGGGGAATTTTCCCGCGGCGCGTTTTCACTGCGGCCCACATGGCGTATGAGTGACAGCCAGGCAGCGGCTACGTCAAAGTCGTCGACGACTCATATCAAATTACCGTTATGGTTATGCACAGGCGGGGTAATGGAGGGGCTGGTGTCATGTGGAGGGGACAGGGGAGACATGACATCTAATGAGCGTCGGGGGCAGTTATCAATTTCTACAGCATAGAGTATGGGGCGAAGTCTTCAGCACTAATTTGCTGTCGTTTTTCCTTTCTACGCATGTTCTAATTAAATAAAATACAAAATATTTTAAACCCGAAGAGCGTTATCAACTAGATAATTAGTGTAACCGTTTTACGTTAAAGAAATCCTTCCTTGGTAAAAAATTTCAAGTTTTTCTTAAAAATATATACTGAAAATCTTTCAGGTTTTTCATGGTTTGGCAAGCCAAAACATTTTCTTCGTTTTTAAAGGCAGATTTTTTGTTATGAGTGTATACTAATTTGTTTAACAATTAATTTTTATCTTTGCAGCTACTAAGATAATTAAAGGAGAAAGAGAGAGAGAGAGAAAGAAGACGTGGGCGCGCAGTTTTTGAAAGTTGAGGGGCAACCATCGGTGATGTGGGACACATCCCGCCACGGGCAATGCAACAACCCCAACGTTATATACCGTCTGTATCTGATCTATATGGCACGGACGAGATAGAACTGCTGCTGGACGAGATTCGGGAGCTGGAGCTGGAACCGGTCTGCTGTCAGCTGGACGATGAGCAGGACTTTGAGATAGCTGGCAGCAGGGCCGGCGAGCTCTCCCACTCGCACTCGCACTCGTTGTCCCTGGAATCCCCCCTCGGAACCTGCACCTCCTGGGACTCCCATGCCAACTACAAGCAGAGGGGCGGCCACACCCCCCTGCCCTGGGGCGTCGCCCTCCACTGTGATCCGCAACACTTGAAATCGCCTACAGGGATTGTGCGCATACTATTGGTGGTAAGATCGAAGAACAAAAAAATTTTATTCATTTATTTATATGATGGTAGTGATGTTTAGAAAACTACAACTTAAAAACTATCGTATAGTACTAAACGGCAAAGACATTAAAATTCTTTCATACTAAGCCTTGGATTGGTTAAACCATTATTGTATTGTATAAATGTTTTATTGTATCTAATATTCTTTAAAATTGTAAGGAACAATACTTTGTGAAAGAAAAGTACTTATATTTTCGAAATTAAATTATGAAACCCTTAAAATTCCTTGACCAAATGTTTTTTTAATACCTATCTTCCCTTTTTGACAGTTATCCTCGGCCGCCTGTCTAGCCTGCGAATGTTCCGCGGGCACCGTACAGGTGGGCCTCTTTCTACTGCCACTCATCGGACGCCTGAGGCTGATGGTCTTCTGTGCGCTCTTTTCGCTACTCATCACATGTCTCATGCTCTTTCTGGATATTTCGCATATAGCTCTCATGTTCCCATTCAATTGGACTAAAGTGGTGAGTAAAGATATTGAACTTAACCTTACAAATATTAATAAAAATGTAAAAATCGTTTCTTTAATCAGAATACGTGGATGTACCTGAGTATTGGTTTGATATTTATTTTGAGCTCCACGCTGCTTGTTCACATGGTGCTCTATGCCACTGAATACACATGGGTATCCAAGCATTCCAAGGACACTCTGCTGGCCACTGGCGTAAGATTAGAATATTAAGGAGACCCGTAGATGTAGATGACTTATTTATGTTTCTCAATATTAGATAATTGGCTATTTGTGCGCCATGGAGGCATTTCTTTTGTCGGGCATCGCATCCTGGCCATGGACTCAGTACCGTCAGGTGCCCGACGATGCCAGCGAATTGTTTATCGAGGATCGCGAGATGACGCCGATGAGTCCCATTAACTGTAGCACCGATATGCAGGCGACGCCATATCATCACAATGGCAATGCAACATCGTCGGATCTATATAACCAACAACAACAACAATCGTCCTATAATCAAAAGCCTTATATACCTGGTAAGGGAAAATCATTTTCACTTAATTCATTTTAGATGGATAAATAATAGTCTGGCATAACCCTTGCAGCCAAACGACCCAATGAGCTCAACAATCAGCGTCCAGCATTGGGTCACACACAAACCGCACGGTCGAAACCCAATCAGCGCTATAGAGAGGGCTACCACTATCACACATCCCGCCAGAGTCCCACTTTCGTGCTGGGCGATGATCAGGGTGCCGGTCCATCCACGTCCCGTTCCAATGATAATTCTAGTGCGTGATAGTTTTTAAATCCTCTGCCAGAAGAACAGCGATGAGAACTCGACCAGGCGACCGAGGAAAGGGAATAATTAAAGAGATCTCTCAGCTATAAAATTGGAGAAAATAATTGGAAGCATGTTGAAGCATTTTGGTCAATGTCAATGTGAACAAAACCAAAAACAAAAAACAAAATTGTTAATTAGTTTAAAACCACAAGCAAAACTCGTCGGGATTAGAAGTTGAGACACCAACAGAGAAAATATTTAAGCAGCCGAGCAAAGCAAACAATAATAAATTTAATATATTGTGTGTGTATGTGTACTACAAGCCGAGAGAGAAATTTAAAGAATTTAAACAAGAAATTTGAAACGAAGATCAACCTGATCGACGCCTATTTGATTAGTTATACGAACACCAAAACCTTTGAAATTGGTCAATGTTGAGCTAAAACTATAACAAAATAAAATTCAATTGGTAAAAACACGGTATCAAGGAAACGCGAAAATTGCAAGCAAAATTGAAGATTAGAAATTACAATGAGCATGGAAATGGAAATCAACTTGTTATAAACGTAGTTTTGCTTATTTTTTAATAAAAACAAATAATTCAAGAAAAACGAAACAAAATGATGAATTTTATTTTATAGTTCTTTTTGAAACTAATCAAATCAAATTCTTTGTATTAGTACAACAATTTTTTTGTTTCATTTAGATATTTAAAAAATGCATAAATCAGACTTAAATTTACTTCAATCCCAGATCCTTTTCAATAGTGTGCGAACACACGGCCATCATCTGATCCTTGACGCTGACAAAGTTCCGAATAGCAACAGGCTTAGCTTCAGGCCAACCCGCCAGATCACGATAGATGGGCCGGCAGAATTTCATGCGGAAATTCGAGTTGGCAAATTCCAGAATCTCATCCAAACGCTTAATCAAACAGGCACGAATAATCAAACGGTTGAGACGGAAGCGAATCTCGGCATTTTTAGAACTCTTCAAGTTGTATGTCGACTCCAGAAGGTCAATCTTACGCTCGGTCAAGTCAAGAATATCCTTGCTCTCGATCAGCTTGCCCAGGAAATCAATGAGCTGGTGAATGGAAATGTTCTTCTTGATCTCTGCGCTATCGGCCAGTTCAGCGACAGTTTTGGTGCTCCAGAGACTGGCCAATTCCTTGGTCACGTTGGCCAGCGATTCGTCGAATCTGAAATGATGTAAAAAGTCTAAATAAAACGATGCTTCATTTTCTCAACAGAAAACCTTACTTAGGGATAATTGGCGGCATTCCCTCGGTGGTTAGCCACAAATCCCAGTCGACCGCACTTAGTTGATCCTTCTTGTCGGTATCAATAAAATAATCATATAAAGCACTCTTGAAGTCATTGGTCTCAATCGATTTGTAGGCGAATTTCTTCAGGTAATCCCTCAGGAAAGGCTCAAAAACGGTCGGGCCGCCAAACAAATCCTCCAAGTATCGCAAGAAGGTTGAACCCTTGATGTAAGGCACTGAGGAGAAAGCATCATCGGGTCCACAATTTGATAGATCTACAACCAGTTTGGTCAGCTCGGGTGTCTTGTCGAGTTGTGTGCGGATACACTCCTGCAGATCAGTGAGATTACTGAGCATTTTGAAGTCCAGCTCCTTGGCGCCCTGCATCCTTCCCACGATCTTTGACTCCACGAACACGGTGAAGCCCTCGTTCAACCAGAAATGCTCGAAGTTCTTGTTGGTCACCAGATTGCCAGTCCAACTGTGGGCAATTTCGTGAGCCACAACGTCAGCCAGAGATTTATCGCCGGCCAATAGAGTTGGAGTTACGAAAGTCAGGCAGGGATTTTCCATGCCACCATAGGGAAACGATGGAGGCATGACCAGCAAATCGTACTGCTTCCAGACATATGGACCACACAAATCAGATGCAGTTTTCAGCATGGTGGCTGTTTCGGAAAATTCCTCGGCACAGGCATCCACAATAGCCTCCTCTGCCCAGACATTTGAGTTTTCTCCCAGCGGGCGGGAAACTAATTTTCCAATAGCAATGGCCACAAGGTAGGCGGGAATGGGAACCTCCTGCTTGAATTGAGTTTTTCCAGCCTCCTTCTTATCGATGAGGGCGCTCATCAAAGCCGTCAGCTCACTGGGATGCTCCACTGTGGCATCATAGGTAAACTTAACAGCCGGGGTATCCTGACAGGGGATCACCGAGCGTGCATGGATCGCTTGGCACTGGGAGAACATGTAGGGATGCTCCTTGCCCAAAGTCTGGGTGGGATTCAGCCACTGCAATCCACTGGCGCTGCTCGACGTCTCGTAATCGATGCGAACATTGAGGCTACATGGAGAGTGAAGTGTTTCAGATTATTTATGAGTTTCATAAAGATTAGATTATCTATCGATGTGGTTTCACCTGCCCTTAGCCGTTCCAGATGGCAATTCCAGCGTTAGCTTCTGACCAATATCATCGATGGCATCGCTAATAAAGTAGTTGATTGGTAGTTCACTGCCACCGGCCAGCAACGTGGCATTGGTTACATTAATATCACGAACATCCAGGAGCTTAAATGAAATATATGTATAAGAAAACATTTAAAATTGAAAAAATCGGAAAATTGCTTCATATGTGTATCTGGCTTATACAGAAACATAGAAAAATTCGAAAACGGATCCATTTAGTACTCACAATCTTATCGAGATTAGCAGTCAGAACTTTGAAGCGATGTAGCACACTTCCTTGAAGTTTGGTGGCCTCAAAATCGACTTTCCAGTTAAGAACACTGTGCTCCGTGGTGATCAAATCCGGTTGGGAGTAAGAACTAGGATCAACGTTTCCCAAGCGACCCATATTGCGCTTCTGTAACTGGTAAATCGGAAGAAGTTTGTGTGAAGTGCACAGGCCGCGAGTGGAGACTGAAAAATAATGGAAGAAATTCATAAGTTTAAATACTTTACTTTTTGCGATAATGCTTATCGTTCAAGACAATAAAAATCGTTAGATGATAAGCCAAAAGCTGTGGTTAAATTGTACCAGCAGTTGGTGGTTTAAGATAATTCCGTTCAGTGATGACCGCACTTTCAGTATACTATATATCTGAGTCGTAGGCGTCGTCGCCCGAGATGGATAAAAAATGAAGCAAATAGAAATGGGATGAATAAATTGCAATTCACTGCCACACAGCCGGTAAATATAAGGGTTGTCGAGAGTCCCAAAATGCAATAAATAATAAATATGAAATAAATCAGCCCCTTGGAAAAAGTCTTTACAAAATATAAAAGCAGACTCCTTTTGGGGTTTACTTTATTTTTATTTGTTTTTATTCAAATATTATAGTCTACACAAATTAACTTGACATTTAACAACCTGGCATTCCTTTCTAAACAGTATTGCCAACATAAAAAAAGGTTAGTTTTTTCAGTAGGTGAAGTCGCCGTGTTGATACCGTGCAAAAATAATATTATTAGTACACAAATTTTTTAAGCGAACTACGATATCCCATTTAAAAAGCACTCTTAAAGTTGTATAAACGTTCTTTTTGGTTTTCTAGTAATAAAACAATAAAATAGCTATAGCTTTTTCGTATTTTGTTTTTATCTTAATAACAATGATTTTCAAACAACGAATCAACGCAAAATGTAATCCTTTGGATAATCCATAATGTTGGGGAAGTTCTCGAGCGTTTCCTTGTCGATGTGATCCAATCGCTGGGGAATTGTGCGCGGTGTGCGGATTTGATTCGTGACATTCTGGAGGATTTCCTCAGGAACTTGATCATCGGCGAATAAATGCAATCTTTGCATGGTGTGTCTGCGCTGCAGATTTCCGTGCATTGAGTTGTAGACAGCCTTTTTCATCACCATCGTGGGATCCTTTTCGTGCAGCTGCCACGCCAGAGTCCACGATGCTCCTCCAGGATATCCGGTGTGGTGGAAGTAAACCCTTTTGACCCACTCGTCTCCGGGCAGAGCGATTTCCCGCGTATTGATCAGCACCACATGGTCACCGCAGTCATCTGGAAAATTGCATTTTCGGGTTTTAATTGTATCACCATTGAGGATAACTTGCTTAACCTAAAAGTACAATAATCGCTGGTCAAAAAGGGTATTATAACCAAAGAGTAATTCAGTTGCAGTCAAAATAGTAGTGTTTTTCTTTGATAATTTAGGAATAAAAATCTGGGTAATTAAATATGTAATCTTATTTCTACAATGAGACTTTTTCTGAATCTGAAAGTATTTGCTATTAAAAAAACGCCTTATTGGTTACTTGAAGCTACAAATGTCTTAAATAATATTGTTTATTAAATAAAAACTGTACAATTTTGTATTATTGGTATTTTCTATTATTCATGTATTACTACTATTTTAATCGCAAACTGAATGGTCAAATAATTACCATTTTCAAGAATTCATTTATTTGTTTTCATTTTATACTAGAAGCACCAACAACAAGTACGAAGAAAACACGCCGGTGATGTAATGCAGTGCGTTATAAAAACCGCAAATTTCACAGACTTTTTGGATAAAAGCTAATACAAAACATAGAGCCATGGCTAATACTTACTCATGGGATGATATATAGGCTTTTGGAGGCCCATTAAATGAGTTTTAACCAATTTGGCGGACTCAAAGGGATTCTGCCAAGTGCAATCGTAAATGTGCCAAGTGCGTGCGAACGTTGCCCATTGCTAAATTAACGGGAAAATGCAAGGATTAGCGATTGCAGATCGAAGGTAGAACACATACGCACCTGCACACGCTTCGCAATAGACATTTTGGACGATTTTTAATTGAAAAAATGCTTAAAAGAAAATAAATAATTTCTCAGCTGGTTAGAGGTGGAAAAGCGAAAATGTCATCGATGTTTTCAAAGCATCGATAACATAAAATTCATGAAGCACTCACGCTAAAATGTCAGGAGGGTGTCTTCGCTGGGTTAACGGCGTTACCCTCCTGATATTTTATTGTGACCGTTTAGAAGTGTGTGTACACTTTTTTTAAAATAGGTGAAAGCCAAGAAAAAATGTTCAGCAACCAGTTGCAAGCTTTAAATTTTCTGTTGAGATATAAGCCGATCTTCGAAAAAAGTCAGATATTTAACATATTTAACTTTAAAAAATATTAATAAAAAAACTGTGCCATCAAAACAAAAAGTTTGTGGTATTTTCGTCATACAGTTATCCAGCACTAACAGAATTTGCCATCAATTGCTGGGGAACTCTAATACGTATCAATATTTTTTTGTAAACGAATAAATCTTATTTTAGGAGTGTTTAAAAAATTTGGACCATTTCAAGAAAATGGTAAAATAAGTTTAATGTTTTCGTTCTACGTCCAAGAAAGTTTTAAGCAAGGAGTGAAGAATCATTTCTGATCCCCGTACCCGATTGATGGTAGGGATATGTTCACTAAATAAAGAATCTTTGTAAACAAAAAACTGTTGAAAACTGTGAAGACCTGTTGAGAAACACAATCAATTAATCTTCTTTAGCTTTTATTGGCCAAACGTTGAGGAATCTCAAGGGCCATATAGTCGTAGACATAGGTCGTTAGGATTAGTAAAAAAACCAGGGCCCAATACCCAATTCGTTTGAAATGCGTCTAAAATGTTAAAAATTCCACCGTTCCACAGTCGCCGACGTTAATTTTACTCACATTCTCGTTAAAGTATTATTTTAGTATATGCACAAAATATACCAACAAAAATTAAAAGGAGGGTGTCTTTGCTGATCTAGCGGAGTCCCACACCGACGTGGCGCGAAAACACACCTTTCTCTAATAGTTACCACAGGGTCGGAATAAACCCATTTGACAAGTTATATCTCATGAAATGTTAAATGTTAATTTGCCTGTTGTTTTTATACCCGTTACTCGTAGAGTAAACGCCCACAATCGCCTTAAACGACGTTAAAAGTTGTCTGGAGCCAACATCTTTAAAGATTGACATTTTGTTGTGTTTTTTAACCTATCCAGAATGTAGAAGAAATTTTTCAAATCGGAATAATCGTTAAAAAGTTATGACCGGATAATGGATTTCCATCTCCCTCTTACTTTTTTTACCTGTGTAACGGGTATCTAATAGTAGAAGTACTCGACTTGCTAACAAAATTAATTTTTTTTGTAAAAATAGTTTTTAAATTACAAATCTAAGTATTCCAGTCATTGGCGCCAAATATCTAAATAATATTTACTTACCAATCTTTAAAATTTAAAATTATTTCAAAACAAAAAAAAACACCTTTTTTAATGTTATTTTGTGTGTTGTTTTTTTGTTGTTTTATTTTCGTTTGTAATTTCATTTAAACATTTTCTATAGTTACTAAAATTACTTATGCACTGTTTATTATTAATATTAGTTAAATATTATTGAAAATACATTAGTTGTTTTACGAAACAGCTTATAAACATCCTTGGTACATTTCACTTTCTCTCTCTCGCCTTTCCGCTGTCGGATTTGTTGTCTCCCTCATTTTATAATGCTTTTCGGAAATGTTTAAAAACTAACAAATAAGTCTAGATTTAGTTACAGTTTTTGTTTCTCACTTACATAAAGTTCCCCACATCTTCCTCTCCTGCATTTATTTATTTATAATAATTTTGTGTTTTTTTTTGCCATACAATTTACGAACTTAGACGTAGTTGCTTCTGTTGTTGCTAATTCGATTTACAAGTTTGCCAAGTGCGCCTTTATATTTAATCGCTACCCCTCGAATTTTACTTTCCCATATAATACACACGAGTCAGTTTCTCTTTTTGTTTTTGAATGCTTACGATCGCTTTTTTTTGCATTTTGAATGAAAATATATTCGTTTATTGTTTATATATAAAAGTTATTTACAAATTGATGTTTAATGAAATTCCCTACTTGATGCGAAGTAACTGTTTTCCTTTTGTTATCATAATTTTTTTCGTGTCAAAAATTATTGTAAAAACTTTTCAAGTGTGTGAGCATTTTTGTTTAGCTTACTTTAATTTAGTTTTTTTTCATTTTTTTTTTTTAACTCAACAACAAAAGTGTATGTTACATAACGAAATTTGCAACTGCGCCGGAGAGCCAGAGCCAGATTATCCCCGAAATGCCAACGGCCTACAGACTATTTTTTGGCACCGAATCAAACAAAATAAAATTAGATTTACAGAATACAAATGAGTAGAGTATAAAAAATACGGGCAAAAACGATTGCACAACCCCAAATACAGTCGAACTTCCTTAACTGGATCAAATTATTGTTGAAATACATTTCTGCTACCTTTTCTTTTGGCTGACACAATTTAAATTAAAAGCAAATAAGGCAATATAAAAATATTTATAATGTTAAATTACTTGGTGTGATATTAGAATGTTTGATTTTAATCGAAAGTTTTCAAAAAAAATTAAAAATTTTAAGTGATTTATATTTTTTTTCTAATTAATTTTAAACTTCGGTTTGTTTTGGTGAAATAATATTTTCCACGATTTCTCTGAATAAAAATTTTGTGTGATTGGTTTTTTTCGTTTAACAACTTTTCGAGTTAGTGAAGTTCGACTGTAGCTCCTTTCGATCCAGCTTCCTGCCACGCCCCTTCTCCCCTCGTGCTTTTTAGAGAACCGCATGCGAGGCGGGGGAAGCGGAGCCGGTTACCTTTTGGAGCATTTGCATGAGCTGCTCGGTGGCCGACTGATTGGCCACCACTCCAACGCCCACGCCCACGCCCAGCCCCAGGACACCGGCACCACCGCCTACGGCACCACCACCCCCTGCTCCAACACCCGATGGCGGCGAGGAGATCGATGTGCCCGCCGAGGCCGAGGAAGAGGACGACGGGGTCAGCGCCAGTTTGGATTCTGGGAGCAACAAAAGAAGCTGGATTAGATTCGGTTCGATTGTCTACGGACTGCCCTGCATACTGTCATCGCTCTCCAGGTAGGTAACGTAGGAGTCGGTGCTGTCCGGATGGTGGTGCGAGGTGATCCCGGAGTCCAGGCTGCTGCCTCCGGGCTGCTGGTTCGGCTGCTGGTTCTGGTGATTGTGCGGTCCGCCGGGGGGCGGTGGGTGCTGGTGGGGAGGTCCTTGAGCCGGATGCGAGTGCGGATGCGGCAGGATGGGCATCCCGTTTAGGTCGTAGCCGTGCATCTGTGGGTAAAATCAGGAACGAAATTTTAAATGTGTCCATGGATCATACAAACAAACAATCATAACTAATTAGTATAACTTCTGCTCTTTCTTATTGATTTATAATTTGATATCTATCATTGTTTTTTATCACCCTAACTAGTCAATAAAAATGCGATTTTTGAAGACAAAACTAAAACATACTCAAAGTCATGTTGGTGATAACAACTCAACAACTCATTTAAAATCCATTCATCATCGTCTCAGAAAGTCATTGATATGTACATATATTTTTATACATATTTCCAATATTTCTGTTATTCACGTATTTATAATGAATCTAAACCAGTTATAAATTGTATAAAATACTGGCATGCAAACAGGAACATCAAATATTATGCAAACTACTTTGTCGATTTGATTCGCCTTAAAAACAAACTAAACCCGTTGCTCATTATTTTTTGAAATGGTTTACTTTTATATTTTTAAGAAGGGTTTCATCGTTATCCCTGTTAATTGCGATTCAATTATATATATGCTTACCTGATTGACCAGCTGCTGAAATGCGGGCGTGTGGGTATTGATCGCTCCATTGCTGTCGAGATCGGCGTGAAGGGCGAAGTCGCTTAAGGCTTTCCAAGGCGGTTGATATGTCTGCACATCCAGACCCTGAAGATTCAGTGGGGAGTCATGGCGAACCGGGGAACTGGCGATCATGGGGATGCCCTGCATGGCGCCGTAGCCCAACTTGCGACCCTCCTGAAATAGTAGGTCGAAATTAGACTTCTTAATCCATAATATTGACGGGGTGTGGTTACCTTTTCCTGCTGCATTTGCAGCTTCATCTGAATGGTCTTCTTCTTGTCCTTGCAGCGCTTGTTTTGGAACCACACGCGGATGACTCGCGGGGAAAGACTCGTCATCTCCACCAGCTGCTCCTTCATGAGCGCATCAGGTCGCGGATTAGCATTGTAGCAGGTTCTAAAAGGGATGGGAATCAAGTTATTAATGCTGCCTTTTTAAAGTTTACAGACGAAGCATATTAATTTTAAAGAAATAATAATTTAATATATAATAATATATAATAATATATATAATAATATAAGAATAAGATCTAGAAATTATTGTCTGATTTTAATAGATTCTCGAGTTGGATTGGTTAGGATTAACGTATGGAATAAAATTATTTTAAAATATTCTAGCATTGCGCAATTTAAAAAACACAATTTTGTATAAAATTTGTAGAGTTTATCTACTTTTATCTTGTTTAGGCAATAATTAACTATATAATATCCTATGGTAGAGATTACTCACCTGAGCGTATGCAGCTGTTTCTCATTGAGCACGGTCCGAACTCGCGTTGGCTTGCCATCCGAAGGCCCCGAGGGTCGCTTTTCCCTAATACTTTTGTGTGAGCCCGATTCGCTGCCAGAATCTGCATGGAAATATAAAGATACGGAGATATTCCATCAATTTGTTCGCTATTTTTGGCATAAAAGGAAACACTTTGAAGTGCCGTTGGGTAGATTGCTCGCTTGCTCTTGGTTTTCTTGTTTCTATTTGATTTCTGTTCGACTACAATTGCACCCAAAAGTATCGCCAAATGCGGAGAATTCGGAATTCGGAGATCAAAGGCGCACGCGTTTCCCTATTGGCATCGATCTCTGGTAATTAAGTCGTGTTTCACAACCCCCGAAACAAGGCGTTATCTAGTACAGATCGTACAGATCTATCGGTGATTTCTATCGAGGCGGTGTGGTTCTTTTGAAGGAATTTTCTCTTACTCTATTCTTATCGGGTCTTGCAAATTGGCAAAAACTATTACCAAAATGAGTAAATGTAAGAAAATAAATAATTTCCGCTTATAATAAGGCTGCCAATTTTCAGCAAATTAACATATTTCTCCCAGTGCCGAACTTCAAAGAGTCGCGACCGCTGTGGTTTGGCAAACACTCGACCAGACTGCATGCCGTTTTCGAGTTGAACACAAACAAACAATCCGGCAAGTGGAACTATGAATGGTGCGCTATGCTAGCCGACTGGCTGATTGATCATACGACCCGTCGATCCATCGATCCGTCGATCGAAGTCAGTCAAACAAAAGTCCGATTCCCAAGAAGTTGCTTGTCAATGTTTGCCCGCTTGAACGCATCGATGCAATGTGGAGTTTTTGTTTGCCCTGGCAGCTAGTTTTTTGTATTTTTTTCTTTTTCATTTGGACCCCTTTGCAAAATGATAGTGGTGGGAGTGGGGGGAGCGGGGTGGTTGGTTACCGCCACACACGTTTGGCATCCATCGTTTGACATCGCCGCCCCATGTTGATAAGGTGCCTTTTCCTACGACTCCAACTCCAACTCGATTCCCTCGTTCTTCTGCGTTCTGGTTAAACAATGAGATTATGTTGACGATATGGTTTGACAATTGTCGTACATTGTTTGACGTTTGCCGATTTCTATTGACTCTGCTATATCGCTTACAAGGATGTAACGCTGTTTTTCTAAGAACAAAACACGAGCGCAGCGCTTTTGTTCGATGCCGAACTGTGTGCATCACCATTCCCGTTTCTATTCACAGAACCAGACCAATTTGGGCTAATTAGGATTGGCAATCTTTTCGGTGGAAAGCGAGTGGAAAAGGCGGGGAAATCGGGGACCGAATGGGTTGACTTTTCGCCCCGGGGGAATTCAAATGGTCGATAGTGGAAGGAAAGTGTCTTTGGATACTGTTAGCTCCATAAAATATGGCACAGTATTGCAGTTGTTGCAAATAAGAAGCTTTAAAGCTGAATTCCATGAACCAGCTAGGAATGAGCACTTTTTTCTTTATTTATATCTTGGATTCTTTCTTTCCAGATTATTCTAGGAATAATTTAGATTTTTCTACAATTTTCCTTTAAATTTCTGATGCTTACTTTGGTAATTATATCAAGATGGGACAAGAAGTGACTTTATTTCGAAAACTAAATGTATTATATTACTTCCTGATACGACAAAGCTGATGAAAGAGTTGGTTGAGAAGATGGCTAAATATATAAAGCAAAACAAGGAAGCTAACGAGAAAATATTTAGTTACATTGTCAACTAAAAGGGCCAACAATGGAAATACTTTCAGGCACTAGGAGCATCCACAATCTGAAGAGCCGTCGATGAAGGGTTGTTATAGTGAATAAACAAATCCGAAACCCCACGAAATCGTGCCCCAAAAAGCCACCCTCACTCGAAGGGCCCTCTTGAGGGGCAAAATCAAGGGCCAAGAAAGCGACACTCACCTGACATTGAACCCAATTCGCTGGAATGGTTGTTATTGCTAAGGTTGGTGTTGTTGTTGTTACTACTGCTAATATTGTTGTTGCTCTCCACCGACGAAGAAGTGAGGCTGCTCTGCGACGATTTCTCCAGCACATCGTGATCCTCCTTGCAATATAAAGCTCCGGCATCGCGTAACGCGAATTCATCACCTAAAATTCCAGGTAAACAGTCAGTTATTTGTTGGGTAAATAACAGAGGGGGCGGGGTGGGGGGTTTGGGGATGAGGTAGTGGTATTAGGTAAATAAATAATAAACTCACCTGGCAGCAATTGTCGCGCACACGCAGAGCATCGAAAACACTCGATGTGAAAGATTTTCGTTTTGGCCCGCATCACAAAATCATTTTTGCTGAAGGAGTTGCCGCATTTATCACATTTTGTACCAAATAACCTGGAAATATTTTAAAGATTTAGAATAAGATTTAAGAATAAATAAACATAGTTTCTGCAACATTGAAGTAAATTTTGAAATATCCTAGATATGCGTCCTTTCTGATATTATGTTATTTATAAAAAGTCAAGAACTAACGCTTTCTAACGCTTAAATTTACTTCAGTTCTATACTTTTAAATAAAAAAAAACTTAATTTTTTGTTCTTTATAAAAACTTCAAATATTAACTCTTAAATTTACTTTAGTTTTATCGTTTTTCATAAAAAATAAAATTAAATTAAAATAAAATTTTATGTTACTTATAAAAACTTCAAGAATGAACTCTTAAATTTACTTGAGTTTTATTATTTTTAGTACAAAATTAAATAAATAGATTTTAATGATTATATTGATCATAAAAAGATGACCAAAATCGAACAAAGATCCCATGATTAGTGCCTGTAAACAGCCTTGAATAAGTTCACCGACGGGAGAATTTCGGAGGGGGTGTTCGACGAGCTTGTTTATGGCTATAAAATAAAATTCTTTTGTCAGTGCCGACATCGATGACTGAAGCGAGTGTTCATCAATCATCTTAGCGTGCAGTGTGTGTGCTTGTGGAAAAGTGTTAATTTATAGCTTTGCACGTGTTAATCAATTATTCAAAGATTTGCATGGCAAATAGTTGCGACTTTGGTCGCCGGTCGCCGTTCGCCAGTTGCCGGCTTTACGATGGCAAAACAAAAAAGACCCAAACACGGCTTTTTATTGCACGTCATACATTTAGCGATGATGAAACCGACACCCAAACCCCAACCTCCGATGGGTTCTACGGTTCCACGGTTCTACAATTCTACGGCTACTGGACCAGCTGTTGATTAGAACATAGTATTTGAGTATTTGCCTTTTTTTGTTGGCATCGGCGGGCTAATTGGCTGGGCTAACAAGGCTGGCTAACGACGAGGCCTAAACTAAACGTTTGCCGGACGCTACAATTGGAAGTGGAAAGGCCAAGCGCATGACATGGAGTGTGTGCCTAGGGCTGAGCAAATAGCTTTCAAATCGGTTGGGTTGAGTGGATATTAGATAATGTCTCGCAGCTGCGGGGTTTCCTCGGCCCCAGCATATTCTAGTTTCAATGGGTTTTCGACTTTAAAGTATACAAATTAAGACATGAGGCTGGGGATCTGAAGCATTTACTAATATGACCCATTTGAAAATTGAAACTCACCTAACATAATCACGCTTGCAGTAGGTTTTGCCATCGCGCACAAAACACGTACAGCTTTCGTCCAGGAATTGCCTGCACTCCTGGCACTTCAGACACGCCGCATGCCACTCGAGATCGGGGGCAACCCGCAAGATATACTGATCGTGGATTTGGCCGCCACAGCCAACGCAGTGAGATAGCCGTTGTTTTTCTGCAAAAATTAAATTAAATTAATATTAGCTTTCTTCTTTAAAAATATTTCTCACAAAAGAAATATAAAAATATAATAAAAACCTGACTTTGTTCGACTATATATAACTTAAAATATTTCAAATATATTTATTTCATATTTTTAGTATATAATTTAAATCTAGTCGAATAAATTTGTTTTTATTACAAAATATTTAAAATTTGAGAGTAATACCTTCACTTGTTTATAATAAACTATTTTATCCTTAGGAACCGTACATAAGTTTATTTAAATATTGAAGAGAAATGCATATTACCAATAGTCTTTTATCTCATTCTTTATTCTCATTCTTTGTTTTTCCAATTAAAAAAAATAAAAAACTCTGAGGAATAATATAGTAATGTGTATTTGCCGACGGCAAAAGTAACAGCCACCAACTAGCTTGTTTCTCTAAAAACTTTTCCACCTCATTTTAATTTTCGCTTGCCCGTGCAGTTTTTTTATTTTTGGCACAAACTTAAATTCATTTCGCCAATTATGCCTTTGGAAACGTAAACAAATAGCAAGTGAGACACCAAAGACGGCGCTAATTAACAAACTGTTATCAAATAATCCGAGTTTTCCCTGTTTACCCAAGTGCCGCACTCTCCGGAGTCCGGAGTTCGGAGACTGCGATGCCAAAACTTTTACTGCCAAAAAGTTTTTCCCTTTCGCGGATGGCTCTTCGGCGTTTTTCTAGGGGGAAAGCATTTGAAAAATTCATAAATCCTGGCCAAGCCAAGTGAAACGCAGCAACCATTTTCAAGTATTTAAGTTGAGCATTTTCCCTCCACTTCGTCTCCTGCTTTATTTCATTTTCTTTTTCCTATTTTTTTTGGCCAAACTTTAGCTGGCAAAGGAATGAGGAAAAAAATCAATGCAATCATTGCCACATTATGTACATGCCACACCCTCCCCGCCCCCATTTTCCGACTATGTGCTGCTGTAATCCTTGGCAGGGAGGCAAAAAAAAAGGAAAACTTTTTCCCGGCTGCTGTTGAAAAATTAAGAAAAACTTTGACGCGCGTTTAGCACGTTTTAAATGTTTCGTTGCCCCACACACACAAGCACACACGTTCGGAAAACAGAGAAAAAAATCGCCAGCACACACATTCGTGCACAGATAAAATCTGTATCTGTTGCCTTGCTTGTATCTTTGTATCTTTAAACGTGGCCGCGTATCTGGGTATTTCTTTTTTTTTTTTGGGGAGTGGTTAGGGGCAGCAGAAGGGGCGGTGAGGGGCGGCCGGGTGCCTGAGGGGGCGGGGCTGGGGGCCCAGGGTGTGTATATATATCAGGCGTATCTTTCGCACTCGCTGTAGCTACACATGAATTATTTATAAAGGCGGAGCAGACAAGTTGCTGCTGCCGTTGTTGTTCTTATTGTTGCTGTTCCCTCTGTATATTCTTTTCCTTATTTTTCGCCAATTTTTGTAGGTTTATATTTTTTCTTATACTCTCTAACAAGGCAAAGAGATTTTGACAAGCGGCTTGCTAAGATAAGAAAAGGTAAGGTAAGGTGCTAAGGTAAAAATAAAAATGCTTATAATTGGTAGTTCATTATTTTTATAGAATTTACAAATTAGTTTAGTTAAAAATACTACATTCTTAAAAAAATATATTTATTTTCGGATATTATAATTATTACTTTATAAACGAGATTGATTACGAGAAACGTAAGGAATTATTAATAGACGTTTAAGTTTTCGATTGTATCGATTGATTTTAAGATTGGTCGTAGATTTCTAAAATCTTTGTTATGTTTTTATGTATATTAAAATATCCATCATAAAATATTTTCATTTTTTCTTTTTCAATTTTTGTAATAAAAATTGGAGAATAAGACTTATTTTCCAATAAAAATTAGAGAATTAGTATTATTTTTAGTTTTTGGAGATTGAAAAAACTAACTTTTTTTAATTTTTAAAAAATAAATACTGAAGAATAAGTATTATTTTCAGTTTTTATTATAAAAATTGAAAATAAGACATATTTTTATTATAAAAATTGAAAATAAGACTTAAACAATGTTTATTATTTTATAATTTTTATTTTAAAACTCATAATAATTACGACCCCTGCTTTAAAATAATGTAAAGGGTATTTTTTAGCTGCTCTTTATAACTAGTACTTGTCTTGTATTTGTTGCTCTTCAAGCTCCAAGTACTTGTGATGCGGATTCGGATTCAGACAGGCGGACAAACTGACAGCTGGACGGACAGACGGACGGACAGCCGGCATTTACTTCCATGTTTCAGCCTCCAATTGCTACGTATCTCGTTCATTTCTTTTCGTTTCTTTTCCCCTTGGCTTGGAGGCATGTGCGCCTTTTTCTTGTTTTTCTTTGTATATTTTGTGCCTTCAAAATGTTGCCATATAATGCTACCCTATATGGACATGTGAGTGCGCGTGTTTTTGGGGAGCCACCATTTTTGCCATTTTTTTTTTGGCAGCTTCTTTTGTTGTGCGTTCGTTCCTTTGGCCAGTATTTTTCCTCCTTTGGTATTTGTGTGAATTTCCGTGTGATTTTGGGATCTATGTATGTATTGCTTGCTCCTGAACGGCTGGGCGGGGATGGGGGCTTCTGTTGCTTTAATGATCCTGCGCAGTTCGTTTTCATTTTTCCTTTGGCACCCACGCACACACACGCAGATACACGCACTCACACAGCCGCAGCCATTATGGCTGTAATGGGAATTTAAGCGCAACTCCTGCGCCTGTGTGTTGCTTTTCCGTTTGGGGGGTTTTTCCGCTTTTGTGGCGTATCTTTTGCATGTTATGTTGCCATTTTGTTGGCTCCCCACCACCCACTCGAAGCCCCCCGCCCCTTTTATCCTGGGGGTTGACGCGCCGCGGTTCTTTCATTTCTTTTTCTTTTTTTTTTTTGATTTTTCAGTGCGGCACACATTGGACCAAAATGCAATTTTGTCTCGTGTTGTCGTCTATGAATTTTTCGACTGTGTCGGCGGTTTCGCCTGGTGAGTGAAATGCGGGGTGCTGGGGGTTAAGGCGAGGCACTGGGGGGTTAATGCGTGGTAAAGGGGCTGTGGCACATGCGGCAACTGCGGCTTTTTCACTTTTAACGAGGAAAGCGCTTCGCAAGCTGCGTGTTTCCCATTTTTGCCTGTCACTTCTGTTTCTTCCTCATTCATTCACTCGTTCACTCATTCACTCTTTGCTTATTTGCGCCCAAACCTACTCTATATCTTTCCCATTTAAATAACGAAACATTTTCCATGACTCTATGCCAGCAGCACTGGCACTTGATCTTGGTGGGGCATGTTCACGTTTTTATGCTGAAAGGTGTTCAAGTTTTTAATGGCCGCACCTTTTTGGCCATTGCTCTTGACCTCCGCAACCTTTATGTGAGTTGCATATGATGTAATTGTTTGTCGATCGGGAAAAAATGGGAAAACTGAGGGGTTCTGTGGGAACTCAGACAGTTGGTCTCTAACTGGGCTCCTTGGGTTCGGCCTGTCTTTAAAGTGCTTAAAGACAACGGAATTTGCAAAAATGGGGTGAATCAATTTTTTTAAAGGCGTAGAAAATGTAGAACTTTATCTATTTTAAGTTAATTTTTTTATAAACCTGTATTTTTTTGGTTTTTTAAATTAACTATTTCTTTTCAATTTTAATTTTTATGTTTAATTTTTAGACCAATATTGTTTTTTTTTATTCTTATATCTATCATTTTCTAATTCATTTAATTTCTAACCCCAGACCTCTGTTTTGTTTAAACTTTAAACTCATGGTAAGAGCATCGTGACCAATTAAATGTACCTTTATCTTAACTACACGAGTAAAGTTTCATGTCTTTGATGGATTGATAGAAGTGCCTGGCTTTGATTTGGACTTGATCTATTGATCTCCGGGAAATTGATGGCTAAGCAATAAACATATCAAGGAATTCGTGCCAAGAAACGCCCACCAAGAAGTGAATTAAAGATAGTGGATGTCCCTCAGTCCTCCTCTCGTTCCCGTCCTCCTTCTCTTTCTCTCTCTCTCCCTTTCGCTCCTCCTTTGCTACCCATCTCTTTCTGTGGCTCTTATCAATGTCGGCAATCTTTCAAAGGCCACAAAAAGGGGGGCTGAAAATGAGGGAACAAGTAAAATTGCAGTCAAATCAACTCGGGCTACTTCACAGATACAGATACATCTGCACGCACGCTCACAGATACAGATACATTGCAATGGCTGCCCAGCATCTTCGTTTCCACTTTTTTACTTCTTTCTGTTTTTTTTTAGGTTTTTCTTTTTTCCTTACTGTTGCTGTTGCTGTTGCTCGACAAGGGGCAACATGCAAAATGCAAAGCATCGATAAGATACGTTATGGCCAGGCTCTCCACTCTTGGCCACAAACGCAAATGAGGGGCGAAAAATTATGGAAGCTCCGCCGGATATGGGCGCGATTTCAAAAGCCACTACTGTTTGTGTCTTTGCAAAGGGGCGGGGATGGGAGGGGAGGGTAGAAGAGGGGTGGGGACTAAGGGAACCCTTTGATTTATGGCATATTTGTTATAAGGCAAATACAAAGCGCAGTCACACACCGAGTATGGCTTTTCAGTGGGATAGCAAGTGCCGCTTCTTTTTCGGATTTAACTAGGAATTTCGCGTGATCATAAACGTTGGTGGGAGTACACCGAGAGAAATCAAGCTAAACACATTTATATTAGTATAGTTTAACTAACAATTTTTTAATAAAATTATGCAAAGTAAAATCAAGATCTGTATAATATGCTTAGATATTTTTTTAAATAATAAAATAATTAATAATAAAAAATATTTTTTTTTTTACTAGCTATAGCTCCACACTGAGGAGAGCAACCAGCTCGTGACTTCTTGGAAAATTTGTCATTTTTCCTGGAAGCTGTTGTGGGACTCGCATACGAGTTGAAGTTGAGGTTCATTCATTTCTGTCTCGTTTTATTTTTTGTTACCTGTGGAACGATTTAAAAAATTAATGATGACAGGCGGCGAGGACGAAACTTCGGAACACGTGCCCCTCTGGATGTTCCTGTGTTTTTTCCTTTTTCCTTCATTTCTCCTCTGGCTGGACAATTCGAATTCACATTTTGACAGACTCATCAATTTTGTATCAATTTTCGTATCTAAAGCGAGAGCAGGACGGAGATTGGAAGTGGGAGCTCTCGAGGAGGGGCGTGGGGCTTTTGGCCACTGATTAGGCCATGTTTTGTTGGCCAGGCTATTGTCTTTCGAGCGTGGGCTGGACAATCCCTGGCTTTCCTCACACCCCGACGACTTCAAAGGAAGTTTTGCGGTCTGTGATTTGTTTGTCGCCGAGACTTTGATACCTCCAATTGTGTCTGTAGTTTTGGGAATTTTGCATCTCTGGCTCTGACTTAAGTTGGCTTAATTAAGTGCAGTTGTGCAGTTGCTTTGACAATGGACAACATTATCTTAATTCAGCCGGTGGCAAACAGTTAGCCAAGGTAAAAAGGCCATATTCCCGCACCGAGTTACCTCGATCGATATTTTGTGGGTCTATCCTTCTCGCTCTGTCTGGGTATTAATTTGCCTAATTAATTACACAAGTCACAATACCAAAGGGGGTTAATAAAAGCTGAGTTTTGAATTTGGTTCGGAGGAGGTCAAAAATAAGGGAGCAAATTCAGATTACACAAGATTGTTTTAGGCAGATTTTAGAGAGAATGAGTTTCTGGCTTTATCGAAGCAATTAAAATTATAATTCCGAAAATAGCTTACACAAATAGTTTACAAGTTCTGTTTACTGCTTTTAGGACAAGAGACTTAAAGCTTAAGTTAATTGCTACATCTAACAGTGACAGAAATACTGTTTTAAAAAAATGATATGAAACGATGATCGATTTGATGTTTAGTGTTATCAATTTTTACTTGATATGCGGGGACCTTAATTTGATAAGCTCAAAATTAAACAACAGGAGAGTTCGAAGTTCGAATATGTCTTTCTTCCTCCCACTCATGTAAATTTAAGCGCTATATCGCTCTATTTCGAATCGAAAGCGTTTGTACTTTTTGGTAAAAACGATATGCGCATGTCGATTTGACCGCGACGTGTTTTTTTTGTGTACAGTTATCCTTTCATAATAAACATTTGCTGATTATTTTTAAATAATAATCAAGCTACATAAATAAATCATAATAAATCATACTGTATTAATTTCTTTTTACCTAATTAACCTGTTTTCGTGTCACGCAGCCATCCCCAATATCGGTATGTGTAACCCAGCAAGCGCAGCCAATAACTGATCAATGCAAACTGACTCTTCTGCTCAAATATGCATATAAAAAAGAATCAACAATGAGGAGAAGAAGGGGTTCAGAAACCAAACAACCAAAAGAAGCCGCCGCCAGGCAATCACTTTGAAGTGTTTGATTTTCGAATTGGCCGTCGCAGTTAACTGAATACGTCTGTTGTGGCTGTTTTGGTTTTTTGTTTTTTGGTTTTTCTTTTTGTTGTTGATGCTGCTGCTGCTGATGCTGATGTCGCTATTGGCGGTGGTGTTGGCTGTCGTTTTATTGAAGCCAAATTTGAATACTCGACAAGGGGAGATGCCATCGGCCGGCTGCTGAAGGCGCGACATCAAAGAGTGCCTGAACTCAAAATGGACATGGGCCTGCAACAATTTATGCCACATCCCCACTCCGGCGAGCGGGATAGCTCGATGTTGCTGCCGTGCCTGTGGATGTTGCTGTTGGCGTTGCTCTTGGTGTTGCTGCTGCTGCCGCTGCTGTGTGCTGTTGCATGTTGCAAGCTGGCTGAAGAACGGAAATGACCTTTTTTGTGTGTCGGCGGCTAAAAACAAAATGCCGATGTGCCCGAGAATCGAGGCTTGAATCTTGGTTCTCTTCTATGCACTTAGAGAAACTAGGAACAATGCAAATCGACCTCGTCTTAAAAAGTTAAATTCTCTGTACTGAGACAGAATAAAATATTTTATTAAAATACCAGTTCAAAATTTTGTTTGTACATAATAAAATATTCTATTAGCAGTTTGAAAAAATTATGTTATATGATTTTGTTTTAAGGTAAATAGATCTACAATAAAGTGAAAATCGTATGTTTTGAAAAGTAATATTCACTGTGCTGAGACAGAATAAAAAATTGTTTAAAGATATTTTTTTTGTACATAATAAAATATTTTATTAGCATTTAGAAAAACGTATTTTATATTACTTTGTTTTAAGGTAAATAGATCTACAAAATAGTCAATATCGTATATTTTCCAGCAAATGACATTGATTTCGGTTTAATTTTTTCAAAGTGCATTCTCTTCCCTGTTTTCCCATCGCCTTGCCCCTCTTTTGCTGCATGTCGCCGACAGATGACAAGAACCGATAGTGTCTTTTTTTCATTTGGGCCTCGGCTGCAGCCAGAATCGCAGAGTCTGGGGCTTCTCTTCGGGCCCGGTTAAGTGATGATCATGATGGGTTATTAGGCAGGTTGCGTTGACAACGCATTTGTCTTTCGATGGGGACGCCGACGCAGGATTCTCGGCCAGCGATAAGCGGGCGACATTTATTTATGGTGTTTTAACACAAGGCGCCCCCTCTCAGAAAACAAAGTAAAGTGAAAAATAAAAATACAAATAAAAATCGAAAACAACCGCACCTCAGTCAAAGGAGAAAGCCGAGCCGAGCCGTCATTTCAAAGTGTCAAATTAATGTCAGTAATGAACAAAAATCTCCTCAAAAATCTGACTTTGATTTGACTGCAATTAAAGAGAGCCGCGCACAAAGAAAAATCACTGACAAAAAACCACTTGAGGAAAAACTGCGTTTCTCAATGCAGTTTAGCCTTTTTGGGACAAAACGGGTTTGTGGTAACAAATTGTTTAACTCATTTGATTGTTGATTTTCCTAGTGACCATTTTAGTTTTTTTGCCAGCTGCGTTTTGGCGTTTTTTTTCGCATAATTTTGTTTGCATTTTTTTTACATTCCCATTTGGATTTGCATATCCATATTTTGCCGTTTTAATTTGTCCAATTTTTTATGGCTTTTGGTTTATCATAAATTGCTTTCGGCTTTTGGCTAATTAGAATGTGTGCGATTTGACCACATTTTTGCATTGCTGATGTGGTTTTTGGCTCGCTTTTGCTGGTGCCTTTGGTTGTTGTCTCTTCTCGCCTGTTTTTGTGTAAATATTTGACCTGATGCGTGTGAACTTTAACAGTTTTTATGCTTTATTTGTCGCAAATATTGCGCAAACACGACAACACCAAAAGGTAGACCTCTGCCCCTCCATCCACAACTCCTTCGACTCCTTGCCCGGACATTCTGGTTCTGTTTGCCTTTTGGCCAAGTTCTCAGTGCCTTTTTTTTGGTCTTACTGCGCATGCGTGCACCTTTTGCACTCGAACATTGTCGCTGGTTGTAGTTGTTGTTTCTGTAGTTGTTGGAGGTGTTGTTCTGGCACTTGTACTTGTTCCAGGTCCACCTATTTAGTTTTTTTTTTCCCATTCGACATGAATAAGCCCGCAGTTTCTTATTAATTTCGGTTTGGGAGATACTTTTCTTCCCCTTTTGCTGTAAAAATTAAATAAATAACACAAAACTTGATATGCGGACAGGTAAATTTGACATGTTCGAAAAGAGTATTTCATGTAAAATCGATATGCTTATTGCATAACCAAAAATTTACAAGCGCATATCGATTTTAAGGCCACATGCTTTTCTTTTGTGTTTATATAAATATATTTATAACTAATAACTCCTTGGTAATCCACAATTTGAGAATGCAGAAAAATCCGCTTGCCTGTTGCGATTTTACAATCCTTTATGACCATGCCCTTTTGAGGTGTGTCCCAGTCAGAATCAAAGTCAAAGCATATATCTCTAGGTGGAACAACCGCGCCTGGGATGCAGCAACACCGTTATAAAAACTTAAGACCTCATTAAAAGACGCCGCCTGCTTTATGGCACTCGAAGATCGAGTTGCCCATTTAACGCGTTGCCTGGATGCCCAAGCCCCTTTCCCCCCTCCAAATTGTTGGGGTCCTGTTGCCATAGAGTATTTAAAACCCCGGCCGATTACGCACACGCAACTCCAAAAGAAGAAAAAAACAAACACAGAAAAAGAAAAGAAATAAGAGAGAAATATCCAAGACCGCCGACCGCCAAAGGCTTTGGGCCCGTGTTCATGCAAATTTTTAACTTCATTTCGGCTTCGTTTTGTTAATTAATTTATATTATTTTATTTGGGTGTCGTATACGCACACACACAGCCTGCATCTCTCGGTTTCTCAGTTTCTCGGTTTCTCAGTTTCTGTCTCTGTGTTCCAGTTGGAGAGTCTCGAACGACAAATTTATATTTAATGAGCTTCATAAAATTTGAATTTCAAAGGAGCCTTGCACCGCAGCGGCATGTTTCGATACGAGAGACCACAGACCAGAGACCACAGACCTGAAGACCAGAGATCAACTCGGACTGCAATCAATGCGATTGCAGGTCCGAAATGGTGGATTGAGAGGATTCCGAATCCGATTCCTGCCGACCTGGCTGCGTTCCAATAAATTGCTCGGTTTTATGGCATTTTAAGTAGGCTGCTTTATGGTCCTCCCTCTCGTCCCTCTCGCTCTCACATTCCCCGACTATCCCGGACTAGTTGCGAATCGGGTTCGGACTCGCAAATCGGACTCGGATTCGGGTTCTCGTCCTCGGCCTTGATCTCTGCATCGCCCAAGCCGCGTGATTCACTTGCTGATCTGTGTGGTCGGCCAGCGAAGATGTATTACCCGTGGTCTACCCACTTTTAGGCGGCGACAAAACGCTCGCCGCCAACTTTCTCATAAATTAAAGAAAAATACAAAATAAAGGCGGGCAGTCATTGAGAGATCTGCAAACTCTTCGACTTGTTTGGTCGGTTTTTTCGACTTGGCTGGTAGGCAACAATTCAATTTGACATAATGAGCTACATTTTGTTTACAACGGCACTCGCCTGGGTGTCTGTAGGATTTATGTAGTGGGAGGAATTAAGATATGATTGGTTAGCAACATTTTCGAGAGTCTTTAAAAATTCATTTAAAATTACTCGTCACCATTAAGGTATATAGAGTTTTTTTCAAAGTTCTAAAGACTTTAGTTTGAAGTAATTAAAGTATCTAAATGTAATACACTTTATCTTCAGATTTCTGTGAAATATTTGTGAAATTATTATCAAAATAATAAACTTATAAATAAGTAGATATTTTTGTTAGAACAACTTTTTAAAGAAGTTTATTATCCCAATTCAAGATTCCCACACAAAAATAGATTTTGATGTGATCCAATTTGAGAAGTGTTATGATTTCCTCTGCTTGTGGCAGCCAAAGAAACCAACGGTGTTTTGGCCGTTAAATAGAGGCAGCAACTTGTTTGGCCTGTTTCCGAGTCTCTTCCCTCCGTTTTCCCCCCCCGGCAACTTTGTCTCTTTCTGTCTGGCCGTGTGGCAACATTTCAATTTGACATAATGAGCCGCAAGCCCGCGCTGCAGGTAGAGATGTTTGAGATGGCTTAGTCGGACAGACATAATCATATACCATATTATACCACTATACCATCCATTGGGATACGGTGTGCCGTCAAAATATTGTCAGGTAAGTAACGGTAATTGCGGCTGCGGCTACCGTCTGCCGGCTAAGGCGACTTGTCTGCCTCAAGTCCCGATCCCTAATATCTATATACACATATATTTAATAACCGAAAACGCTGAATGAGTCGCCCCGTGGCGCGACATTCGAAATTGGTCTCGCCCCTGCGAGGTTGTTCATAAGTCTGGACCTCGGCGGGCGGTCCAACCTGTTGAAGCGGCCACTTGACATTGAGTGGAGTGGCCCTAAATGAACAAACAAGATGGATCTGGTGCACCCCCTATGGGATGAAATGGGATATGGCCACTACTGCCGCTCTTCAATTTGATCTCGATTTTTTCGGTTGGCTTGTGCAATCTGCTCAAGTGGCGTCTGGGATTCCCTGGGACTTCATCGCTGACGCCAGCGGCGCGTATTTGAAGTCTTAGGACTTTATAGATCTCACATAAAAGTTTGTTTTTCTAGACAGCCTCCACTGCTGGCCGCGTTCTGTTTTTTAGGGGTCTTACCTAAGGCTCTCTTTTTATTGTCTTTCATGCTTAATTAGTCATTAAAACAAGGGTTATAAAAGTGACACTCATAAAGGCGGCGGCTAGAGTTGGTATGGGCCCGAATAAAGCTTTAAAAACGACGCCATTAAAGTGGCCACCGCATTGCATGCAACACGCCAAAATGCCACACGGGGGATACATCCCGGTTGCACCTGAGCTCCCGGGCTCCAGAGCTCCTGAGCCGCCCACACTCAGGAATATATACATATGTATCCGTATTATATATGTATTTGGCCAGGTGTCATATGGCACAGCGGGTGCTCCACCGAAAATCCCAGCGGGAAATGCAAAACAGTCGCCACTCTTAATGAGCGCCTGGAGAGAGGCACGAGTTTTCCCTCCCCCTGCTCCCATTTTCCCGGCTCCTCCTGTTTTCCAATCCTCACGCGATAAACGGGCGTGGCCCGTCAGTTGTTCTTTTATTTTCTGTTTGGTTAACTCCCAACTAATTTCTGGCCTGCACATTTATCAGTTCTCCGCTTCTCTGGTTTCTCCCTCCTGGGTTCTTTCGGCGATTTCCCCAGTTGAAATTTAATATTTTTTTTCTCTGGCCGGGCAAACAGTAGCCGCCTCTCACCTTGACAAGCTGCTGACACCTTGAATGAACTTTAAAATGCGAGAGAGAGAAAAAAACAACACGGAGAATTTAAAAAAATTTTAATTGCACTTTAATAGGCAGGCGGCTGCTTTAATATGCCCAATTCCATCGGGCGCGGGGCTTTAAGAATATCTTGAAATGCATTAATTAGGTTAGAGTCACTGGGCTTTAAAAACATTTCAGTTAAAAATAACACGAAATGGAATATTTTGCATTAAAACGGAGAGCATTTTCAGAGTCAGCACTTTAATCAGGTCGAGGCTTTTTGATACTTAAAGTTTGGAATGAAAATTCCTTAAATTGTTCGTAAAACTTAAAGTTTAAGGTCTTGGATTTTTGGGTCAGTACGCAAGTATTTTAGTTAAATATAGAATTTAATTCCATATTATAAATTTAATAATCCCAAAAATACTAATGAACCAAATGAACTTGCTTTCCCATGATCCTCAGTCGTTCTTTATTATCATCCGAGACTCTTTCTTGGCTAATCAGCTAATCAGACCTCCAATATAGCTGTTTTTATTTGGCCCATTCGCGAGCGGAAATTCCAGGCATAATTCTCTAATTTCTCAACTCAGCGAGCTGTTAATTAATGCAAAAAGGGCAAAACTCCAAACTGAATTGGGAATATACCTGGACGGAGGCTGGAAGTTATTTTGATATCTGCCAACTGTCTTCTAGACCAGGCTGAGGCACACAGACTCGAATTTCAAATGATGCCGGGGATATCAAGGGCGGGGGACTGGAGGTGACACAAGGCGCAGGCGCACAGCTGTCTTGGGCCCGAAATCTCAGGTACGGCCAAAACCCCGGCCATAACATAACATATTGATCTAGTGTCGGGGACTGGAGTGCAAAATCAGATAAGCTTTGGGATTTACGTTTCTGTCTGCTCAGCCTTTTTGGGTCTTTGGGTTCAGCTCGGGAATTTATGGATTGCGCCTAAATAACTTTATCACACCCCAAGCAGCAGCAGGGATTCCGAAATAAAACTCACCGGAAACGGGAAGGCAACTGAAACAAAAAATATGTCAGCCAGGGACAACAGGAATTTGGATAGGAACTCGTAAAATATAGATAACGTCTGTCTGCCATTCGCTAACTAATGGGTGTGGCCTCCTCTGACGTCACCATTGATATTCATTTGAAGCGGATAAAAACTAACTATATATAAAAAAACTTGGTAAAATCAACTGTTATAATTGTCAAACAGTCCCCAACCACAAAAATTGTCAATTCTACCTATTAAATAGTTACTTTCACAACAACAAATACACACAATTAGCAAAGACACACACCCAAAGCAAAAACAAAATACACATAGCTATTTTTATAGTTGCGTAACTATCTTCATTGGTCAATTTTACCAATCAAAATTTGTGTTGTGTGTAATAGTACATTTAAGTACATCTCAAAAACAAGTATCACTTCAAAAGTTTAATATTAATGAATTTTCAGCTTAAGAGTGTCACTCAATATTCAATAAATTTTGAGCCTTAGCTTAACATCAAACTATTCAAATACTACACAAAAACAATACGAAATTCCATAAAAATTCGATCAAAGCAAGTTTAGAATGGTCATATAATTAATTTTATGGCACTCTAAACCGAATCTCGTTACGTATACGAGACCTCAATTCCTTTCACTGACGTTTCGGCAACTCTATAAATAAACAAGAGATCTGTGATCTATGGCTAACTAACCAGCTAACCATCTGAAAGCTCGGTTCCATTCTCTTCGGTCGTTCGCAGACAACTTAACCTTATATGGCCGACGATTGACACTTTACAAATTATTCCAAAAATTATTTGAACTTTTTTTTGTGCATTGGCTAAACATTTGCCCAATCAATTTTTCACAATTAACTTTCGAAAGGTTTTTGTTTTCGTTTCTGTGTTTATACATCGAAAATACAAATTAGCATACGATGAGTTGGGCTGGCGAGCAATTTAAATGGAATTAATATGAATTAGATTAGGGAACGTGTACAAGGCAAAAAATCCGAGCTTCCCCCCCACAGTTTTTATTCAAATTTTTGGCTAATTGGTAAACTATAAAAATAAAAATCGTTTGGTTTTTATGGCCGCAAATAATTGTCAATTTTTTATGGTCCGCAACATAAAGTTGTACAATTTTATGGCCACCACGAACATGAAAATCTGAAACTAGTTCAACGCCCTGATGTATGCAAAGAATTGTGACTTCGTTTTCCATAGAGCATAGCACCATAGAGAGTAAACAAAACTTCGGATGGCGATTTCTTTTTGTTTCTACTATATTTAATTAATTTAACGACTACTTGAGAAGTTAGCGACGACATGTTGACTGGAGGCCTGGGTCTGTGACATGGAAAACTCATTAAAATGTTTACAGCGCTCAAAAAACCAACAAACAAACAAAACTCGCTTCGGAACCGAGTGAACTAACAAAAGAGAGAGGAGCTGGCAGATACTCCAAGGGAAAACAAAAATTACAAAAATTGTTTTCATTTCAAATATCAACTTGAAACTACACAAAAAACTCGAACTTAAAGTTTTGTCAGCCAACACACACACACACACAGAAACTAGGCACACAGAAACTTTTCACAAAGTTTTCAAATTAAAATGTTCAGGCATTAAATATTTAGCAGCGCTTCACGACCGACAACTAATTTGAATTTAAATTACAATTACAAAATTTCAATGCAATTTAAATGTTTTACATTTGGATGCAAATGCTTATATTGCATTATTCCCGCCTCATCTATAATTCAATTCTCCCCAAACCATTGTGTTTGTGCTTATGATTATGATTTTTCACGTTTTCCTCTTTTTTGCCGATTTTTTGTTTGGCTTTTTTGTGTTCTGCGGTCATTCGTTTGGTTAGACAACTGTCAGCCAAAACATTTGTCACAATTTAGCATACGAAATAAAATTTGAATAAAATATATTCCTCCTTCTGTCACACACAGAAAACATTTTTTAATGACACTCTTGGCTTATGAATTTATAAAATGCATTTTTGGTTAACAACTTTTGTCTAGTTAAAAATTTGTCACATTATCGCATGGGATACATTTTTGATCATTTTCAGCTCGCTTTTTTCGTGCAATTGCTTGGCCGCGCGCTTAATTGCCCAACATTAAAATGTCATTCAACCGTTAATTGGCCTTTATATTATATGTAAAGTGTGCTTAAAATAAAATAAGGCTATAATTTAAAAGTTATTGCCGAACAATAAGCAAAAAATGACAGGTCGAGATTGGGTCTAAGCCCATTACAAAAGTTGCAGCGATAAGTCGGCTAACGACTGTTGCTCAAAGAGATCTGAACTTTAAGATAACACCTCCAGAACGTCTTTCAATATAAAAAAAATTATCGCCCAATTTGCCAGGGGAATTGCACACTAAAAATTATTTATAGATTATAAATTTTAATTATTATTTTCTCGGTTTTAATTGTTTATATTCCATTTCTTCGGCATCTCTTTATAGGGTTTATTCTGCAGCCTTGTACACATGACATCCATTGGCAAAAACAAAAACTTTCAAGGCAAGAAAGAGTTCAACGCGTGCCTAACCTTTTAAATGGTTTTCGTATTAAAATAACTTTAGCCTTCATTACAAATAAACTTGACTAACAATTCAAGATTTTTCGGCTCGGAACCTTTGCGTCCCAGCCTTGATCTCTGATATCTGGTATCTCAGGGTTTTTACAATACCCGAAACAAGTTTACAACTATAATTTTGGTGCAAGCATTTGTCAACACGACTTTTACCTATTTTATGTGCTTTTAATGCCCAAAACGGGCATTCTTTGTTTGCTTTTTATATTTACGAATCGAGAAAGTTACAGCTCAGTGGCTACACTACGCTTCACTCTTTTTTAATGACTATTTAATTTGCCAATTTTTATTTGGGGACTCCGACAATAGCCATAAATAAGTCATTAACTGCTTTAAATAGCTTTATTAGCGGTAAATGATTCGACACTCATGCTTGATCTATGTAATGATATTAATTGGGATTGAAATGGATAGTTGAGGGTTTGGAATAAAAAGTTTAATCTATATAACATTTCAAAATTACCCTTCTATGTATTTAATGGATATTAACATATCGAAATATCAGAAACATTACGGTTGGGAAAAGGTAATCATAATTAACTAAAAGAAAACAATGGCTTGTAATATGTAAGGTACAAGGGTGGCAACTATTGAACAGACACAAAAGTATTTAAAAACAAACAATTGTATCTGAATGATACAAAAGACCCATCTCCTAACTATAGAAAGGCATCCCATTGTATTATTCTTAAAGATTGCCCCTGATAATGATCGTATTATCTGAAGTATTAAATATCTTTCCTTTCAAGGACATTACCCCATTCGAAATGGGAAAGAAGGTCCCTACATTTCGGTACTTACTTATCACATCGTGTCCATGACAATCCAAATCTAGGTGATGGTTCATCACCAGCGATGGCTGTAATCCAGTTTGATTGTGGTTGTGATTGTGCAACGGTAGCTGGTGAGCCAAATGGCCACCAATCTCTGCCATTACCATATATTTGGCTGACAGGACACTCGGCGAAGCACACTCGAGATTTTTTGTGGGTTAGGGATCTTGAGAGCGAGCGCTTTTGGGTGCCAGACTCAAGAAGTTTCCGGCATTGAGCAGGGATATTTTTGTAAGGCACTTGTACGGTGTTATTTATTCCATGAAGTTTTGCTTGAATTACTCAATTTTATGCCGTCGCACAGAACACTGGGGTTTTTTTCGTCGAATTTACGGATTATTGCGTACGGGATCTGTGTGTGCGCACACGCGTTTTGTTTGAAGGGATTCCGAGGGATTTAAGAGTCTCGCATCCGAAAAGGCGACGGCAACGGCAACGAGACGATCGATGTTCGCGAAACGACGGCTATAGAGTAGCGATAGCGATAGCGATGACGACAACCGACCAACGACGATGTCTGGCGTACGAACATGCTCACTGCACGGAGACTGCTGAACGACTAAACCGGTCGTCGTTTCCGTACCGTACCGTTCGCCTCTCGGTCCAACCGCCACTCACCCCGAAATGTATCTTGCAGATACTTCTGTTGGCCAGAGGAGTGCGACTAGCTGTGCTGGCGGAGGGTATGGTGTGCAGCTGCAACCGGTTCCGAGGCTTTGGTTTTTCGGATATCATAGCCGACCGGACCGACTCTGAACATATCTGGGGAGTTCAGTTCGAAACAGGAACAGGTGTTTTTGTCGCACTCGCTCTCCGGGCATTGGTTTGGGCGCTCCGTCCCTGTTCCACACTAGCCGCGTCTCTTTCCTTTCGTTTCGGAGGGCCGTTTTCTAAATGGCGGCGAAGCGGGCCAATCGGTTGGGTGGAGTGCGCATGACTCCAGCTGTGAGATCCACAGTCCACAAATGGAGGCAGTCAGGAGGAGGTGGACACACATCACATCCTCGCTCCTTGCTGGCCTTTTGTTTTGCCAATTTCGCTTTTGGTTTTCGAAGTTTGTACTACAAAATGGTTGCACTTGTAAGCAAGCGCACCTCTCGGTCACCCCCCTTTTCGCCGCCACCGGAATTGTTGTAATGCGCTTGTCGAACTTTTCGGCTATAACCCCTTACTTCTTGGGACCGACAACCCCCGACAAAGCTCCGACCCGACCCACAACCCCCCACCTGTCTCACCTGCCCGTCTTGACTTGGTTCTTGCGGTCTGAAGGCGTCTCGTTTTCGGGTGTGCTGCAACATCATAATAATTATTGATCTTTTGATTTTGTCTTCTGGTTTTTCGAGGAGCGCTTCAATCTCCGGCTCTGTTGCTCCTTCAAGGCCCTGTTGCAATTTTAATGACGCCCCCTCATACGGCATTTGGTATATGTATGTGTTTTGGGTGGGCGGTGGTTTGTGTCTGTGTTGCGGTTAGCAGTTCGTTGACTTGGCACCCAGTTGCCAACATTTGCTGGCCGATGATTTGTTGTAATGTCAGTTACCAGTAACCATCTACGACTCTTGGGGTGCACTTGAAAAAATAGTTTGGATGTCACTTTTTCGAATAAAAATTTTAGAGCGCTTGTAAAAATCTCTGACTTTATTTAAAACATTAAATATAAAATTGAGGAATTAAATTTTAATTTAAATTAAGAAAACTAGTATTAGGAAACATTTAACAATATATGATTAGATTAATTTTTTTATATATTTTTAGGCATATTTTTCGATTGGGAAGGTTTTCTTTACTATTTTTTCGAGTGCCTGTAGCCTCTCACTATTTTTGCCATTTTTATTTGACGTAGGGTATTTTGAAGGATTGGCCCTGCTGGGAATGGGGTCTATTATGGGGTGGATGGTTGCGGGGGGACGCTACTGCTGCCTTCGCTTCTGCTGCTGTGTTGTATAATCAAGGTCATCGAGCTTCAGTTTCAGTTTGCCCGCTTGCTCTGTTCGGGACACTCATTCATAGCCGTGTCTCAGTTAGCCAGACGCCGACATTAGTACATACTTGTTACAGCGCCATCCCCATTCCATCCCCCCCTGGCTTAACCCACTGCTACCACCCCCAACCACCCCCCAATTGCGAGGCTTTCGCGCCATCTCCTTCGCACTCGAAAGACAGCTGGCCAGCAGAAACAGCTGACTGATATCCGTGTGTATCCGTATCTGTGTGCTGGCCAACTGGATGGCTGTGTGTGGGTGTGCGTTTACTGGCAGCATGAATTCAAAATTTAATTAGGTCCCGTCCATTAATTGGGTTAATTGAAATGCCGGTAAAAGTCAACGCTTACGAATTAGGACATGTCACTCAAGCCACTGCGCATCGATATGGTGGAATATCGTTCAACTTGTTAGTTGAAATAGTTTTGTTTCGTTTCGTTTAATTGAAGTTGAGCAGACGGGTATTTTAGCCATGTTTAATGCAGTTTTCTGCTTAACCCACGGTTGATCTTAACTGATGGACAACTGCCGTTCGCTGTCCCTGGTTTAATTGCACAAGTTGCGGGCTTACCTTGCCTCTAATTGTTGGCAGCTAATAAGAAAGATGGGATAAACTCGTTGAGTAATTGGTAATACATATTTATATTAAGTGGAATGCTGCCTGAGGAATAAGTAAACTCACAAGAATTTATTTTATTAGAAAAGAAGCAACTGTAATTGATGGTTCAGAAATCTAACATATACTTTTAATATAATTTTTTTTCACATTGGTACTAAAATTTATTATTTCTTGGGGCTTAATTAATTCCCTCTTAATCAGAGAATAAATAAAAAAATAAATGAATATTATTTGTTGGGCAATTGCAATTTACATAATTGAAATATTTAAAAAAGCTAGATTTTTTCTTAATTATTTTATTTCCAAAGTCTTTAAGTGGTTCCATTAAATAAATATCTCGATTTATTTCAAGGTGAGTAACAAACTTAATATAAATAATTATAAGCTGAATTCTTGGACATAAATTATAATTATGGTGTTCCAAGTTTATGTTAATGACTGCCTTTCCTATTTTCCTTGAGTATTGCCCGTTTTCTCGTCCACATGTTAAATTTAAAGTAGGCTTTAAGTGTTCAAGGTTTTAACTACTCTTTAAGTTTAACATGCTGACGAGAAAACGAACCCAAATGTCTCTTCTTGAGTTTCACTTTCGTTTTTTCCAATATTTTCCAGTATCATCTGCCGAACCATTTTAATTTATTTTGTTTATTTTCAGACTGAAATGCAAATATCAAAATAAACACAAATGGAGCCAAATGGAGGTTTAGGCAATATCCAAACCCAACCCCGAAAAATATTTGCCAAAAAAGAACTGGGCAAATGTATGCAAATAGAGGCAGAGGAAACTAGGGAAAAACACCTACACAAACAGAGGTGTGGAAATCCTTTGGCCTCTCGCTCTAACTTGTGGCTCATTTAATTTTCGCACTTTGGCGGATCCGGGGCAGATGTAAAATGGAATTCCGAATAAACGTTGGCATGTGTAGTTGCGGTCGGATTACATGGAAGTGGGTGGGGTTGGGTGTGGGGGTGGGTATGGGGCACTATCTAAGCCTGGCTGAAATCTAATTTCCAATGTCTGCCAACTCTTTGGAACCCCTTCATTTCTCTCCATTTCAAAGAGCTCCATTGGAGTTTCCCTTTTGCATGACGTAGCAGATTATTTATTGTGTGAGGTTGTTTAAGTATTTATGCAGCCTTATCTGTGTACTTGTGTGCACTGAGAAAAATGTATTCGATTTTAGCCCTTTTATTTGTTTATTAAATAAAAAGGTTTTCAAAAAATACGTGATAATTGATTTTCGAAGAAATTATTACAATATATTTCTTGGTTTATAACGGTTTTTCGTTTATTTTAAAGGTCTTAAGTTCTTTAGAAGTAAAATATATTTTTGTGTAATGAAGTATTACAAATTTTAAATAATTTTAAAGGTGTTTAGTACTTTAGAAGTATTATATGTTTAAGAAAAATAATAAAAATTTTTTTTAGTTAGTTTTTAGTTTTAGTTTAAAAAAATCAAAAATATTTTTAATATTTGTTTATTTTTTTCAGTGCTTCGGCGTGTGTGAATGTGTTTGTGACTGGCCTGGTTTGTGTGTCCGCCGCTCTTCCCCCGCACTTTCCCTCGCCACCACCCCCTCGATTTTCGCATGAGCAACAGAACACAACAGGAGAGAAAACAGGAGAGAAACAGGAGCGGAGCACACAACAAAGTCCAGGAGTTGACTTTTATAGAGTCGCATGCACAATAAAGAAGTCTATTATCCTTTTTGCCAGCCAGCTTTGTTGTTGTTGCCGCTGCTGCGACGACGACTCCGGGATCGATATCCATTAGGAAAATTAAAATTGTGGCAGAGGCAATGAACGTAAAAAGCGGAAGCAGCCAACCCGGCCAGCCAGTCAGCCCCTCAGTCATTCAGTCAGTTAGTCAGTCAGTCATTCAGCCAGCTAGGCCAACGAAGAAATAAAAAAAGGCAACCCAAAGGTCGACACTACGTGGAGGAGTTCCTTCAGTTCAACTTGGTTCAGTTTGTTTCGGTTTGGTTGGGGCTTTGTATGCGAAACGGTAGGTCCTCAGTTTCCATTTATTGTCAACGTCTTTCGGCGAACTCAACTTCCGGTTCCGCTATTTTCAGACGCCCTGTATTCAAAAGCATACTTACTATCTATTAAAAGTCTCTCAAAAACTATGATGTTTTTTAAATATTATTCAATATTAAGTTTTTTTAAGCGTTTTCATTTTCGTCAATTAAAACAATGGCAAGGTAAAAACGATATTCGTATAAATACCAGACATTTACCATTCGCATATCGTATTGACCCCAAGTTTTTTTTTTTTGTGAGTAGGTTAAATAAATGCATGTTTTACAAAACCCTCTCTAATATTTTATTTCAGTAAATAAAATTATTTAATTGTATTTAATTGAGGGTATTTAAGAGTTCAATACCCTGCATAACCAATTTAATATTTTCTTGTCCGTTGTTGATTTTGAATTAAGTTTCCAGGCATTGTACGCCCTCACACACACTATTTGTTTTGTTGTAGGTGTTTTTGTAGGCGTCATTGTTGCTTTTGCCATTTTCCGCCTGCCATTTTTGCAGCTGTCATTTGTTTTTCCTCGCTCCGAATTTGGCTCTTTGTTTTTTTGGCCAACGCGTGCGCGACATTTTCATTGTTAACGCTTTGTTGTTTTAGTTTCTGGCACTGCTGTTGTTGTTGCTGTTGCTGCTGCAGCCGCAGGAAAACTCATCTGTCATTCAAAGTCACAGAGCGTGCAATTTTCTGTTATCATGACTTTTTCAATTCCAATTTCTGGCTGCATCCGCACGCCAGCCATCTATCTCTCAACTCCCCCGAATTCCACACAATCGTTGCACATGTTTGCATTTCAATTTGATTGGAAAATATATTTCATTCGGTTTTCTCTGCGCGTCAGAATTCGAATATGCAAAGCCCAGCCAGCAATAACAACCCAGGCAACCCAACAACCGACAACGAACAACGCAGTCAACTGTCAGTCAAACGCGGCCTGTCGAGCTTTTGGCCTGCAGTTTGTTAAATGTTTAAGCAGAGGCTTTAGTTTTGGGCGGTCGGCTTCGGGGCTTCGAATTTGTTGGTTGCCCGATTTTACTGGCATTGGAGCACTGAATTTTAGACAACCTACTCCTGCTCCTACTCCCCCCAGGAAAATCCATCCAAAGCACCCATTGGGTGGCAGTTAGCTGCCTTGGCAAGCAGCTTGTTGAATTTTTATTACGTGGCCAAGCAGCACACATGTGAGATCCTAAACAAATACAGTACAGAGGACCACGGGCAAGAGGCTGCTCGATAAGTTATGCATTGAAGGGATCAAGTAAGTATAAAGCAATTGGGAGCTTGGGCGAAACTTTTTTTGGTTAGAAATGAAAATGTCATTACCTACTTCCTCCAATTTTAACTAATATAATTCAAATTCTTAGCAAATTACTTATCTAAAATACATTGAAATCTTTTTTAGCATCAAGATAAGTTCTTTAAAAAACAATACTTTTCAGTTAAATTTGGAAATTACAGACAAAATATAAGGTTCATCGCCTTTAATCAATTGTAATATTTGGATACGTTGGTTTAATTAATTTTGAAATTTATGATTATCTTTACTTGCTAAGATTTTATAAATATTTTTAATTCCTTGTTTTGTAATATATTTTGGAAATCAATATTCTGTAAAATCTCTTAAAATATGAATTTACCAAATATATATAAATATTCTAACAATAAATATCCACATTGTTTTTCCTTCTTAAAAGTACAATATCCACCCACGAACACATATGGCACACACACATAAACAGCCACAAGCCCACCCACACACTCTCGCACTTTGGGGGTGTCCTGGAATAGGACGTCCACCGAGCGCTTGAGCATCGCATCAGCTCAGTGGAGCATAATTTTTGCGGTTCCTTTTAAGTTTGCATATCAATCGAAAATTTATATGACGGTAAAGCTCGTTCGCCTTCTCTCTTTCGCTCCCGCCTCCATCTCTTTCGCGCTCGTGATGCCGCAATGCAAATAGCAAAAGTGTGTGTGTGTGTTTTTGTGTTTGTGCGCGCGCATACATTTGCAAGTGGTTTATATGCAAATCCAAAAAGGAGGCTGGCGGGAAGAAAGAAAGAACAGGCGATAAAGGGGGTGGGGCTGTGGGTGGCAGTGGGCGGGGAGGTCCTGCACCCCATCACACTCATACACACAGTCGTAAAAGTAAAAAGGCAGCCACAGGCGAATGCAAAAGGCCAAGAGAAGGGCTATATTTTTCCTACCTTTAAGTCGAGGTCCTTTCGCCCAGACCAGTGTTTGTGCGAGTACAGTGGAGGTCAAATTACAATAATGATGGGAATCCTTAAAGAAATTACAAAAAATTTAAGGTATAATTTGTATTTTGGGAATAAACTTTAAGCGACAAAAGTGGACTGATTAATTTACTACATCTAAGGACTTCAAGGTACATGTTATTTTAATTTTTTCACATTTCTAATGTCCAGGTTCTTAAAACGTTAAAAAATTCCAGTCTTTTCGGTTTTTAACTTTCTCATTTATTTCTTTAAAAGTAACTACTGCTGCCATTTTTTATTTTTCCTTCGGCATTAAATTCAGAATTCATCCAAGTTTACTCCTTTCTCAAAATCGCTCATGTTTATGAGTGGTTTGTGTGTGTTGACTGTGCGCCATATTAAAAATGGCGGCAAGCGCTTTTCCTGTTGTCAGGGGGCAACGCAAAAAAAGGATAAAGCACAACAAACGTTGCCTGCAACTTGTCTACTTGGGGGAAACCCCATTCCTCCACCATTTTTCGGAACCCTTTTGGTTGTCCACCTGCCCACTGGCACTTGCTACCCTTTTTGTTGCTTCTCCTGCCATTGTTGTTGTTTTCGTTGTTGTTGTTGGCACCTGCCACCGAAGCTTTTTGTTTGCCTGTGTGTGTTTGCCTGCCACTGCCTATGGGTGTGTAAGTTTGTATCCATGTCCTTGTGAGCAGCGACAATCCTTAAGGGGAAATTTATGCAGAGTAGGAAAGGCAAAAACTGTGAACAGCCAAGGGAGCACAACGCGATGGGAATGGCGGGGGGGCTAAGCGGGAAAGGGCGGGGATCGGGCAAAAATGGTGAACAAAAGTGCAAAGCAGCAACAACAGTAAAGGTAATAACAATAAACCAGTTAGGAATGGTGATTCCAGGGCATACAGGACTTTAAAAATCCCTAAATAGTATTTATTATTATTTAAATAATAGTAATCCATTAATAGTATTAAAATAAAGATAGATATAGATATGTATATTACCTATTACAAGTAGCGACAATATGCTTTTAAGTTAATTCAAGTTAAATTACATAAGTTAAATTACATAAAATGAATAAAATACTTCATAAAATATTATACTTCATTTAATAATTTTTAACTATGTGATTAGTAATTTTTTAGGTTTGTAAAATGTTTCTAAATAAAATAAAAATTTTACAAACGTAAAAATTACAACCACCTAATCTTATAAGGTCACAAGGCCCCCACATAATCCCCCAACTTCTTTGACTGTAGGGTAACCAAAAACAAGGCGGCAGCAGAACAGCATAAAAAGTGGGCTAACAAAACTTGGCTACCCAATAAAAAAAGAAGTAGACGCTGAAAGACGTCGGCAAGGTGCGATAATATGAAGAGGAGAGGCAGAGTACCAGGTCTAAAGGGTAAAGAAAACTCAAATAAGGACTGACTTCATCCAGATGCTGATCCAAAGGATCTGAAAGTCGGAGGGCGCAATCATAAAACATAAGGCCCAGGATGAAACGGACCTTGAGGACACAGAGACTTAGGCTTAGTATGCGAGTAGTAACCCTTCCGGGCTATAAGAATGATGCTGATGGGTTAGTTGTCAGGGGCGTTTAACCCTTGACATATGGCCTAGTAAAAAATTGTCAAGTATTATCAACTCCACATTGTCATTAACTTTAATGCGCGAGGCAAATGTAACGATTCGGTGAAATTTACTGGAAGCCAGATCCGTAGCCGTGAACAATTGCAACCCCTAGGAGACGTACCCCTACCCATATATTCGGATATATCCAAACACACACACTCACACACACGCATTACATAATTGCAGGGCGCTGTACCGCCCACATTTTGTGTTTCGAAAGCTTTTGTGCGAATTGGCGCCTAATCAAGCGGAAGATTTGAATGAGCGAACAGTCAACACCCGCAAAAGAGGAAGCTGCCTCAAGAGAACAGAGGTTTAAGCGGGGTGGCGCGGGCTAAGTGTTGTCATTTTGGTGGCAATAAAAATATATTTTTGACAACCGCATGGCAGAAGTGTCGCCGTCATCGCATCAGGACATGCTTGGCTGCCTCGCGCTTATTTCCTGGAGCGGGAGGCGGCAGAGGGGGCGTGGCCAGACAGCGGCTGTTGTGATTTCGGCAACCCCACGGCACTGACAGAAAAGTTTGGCCCCAAACTATCGTATTCTGATTTCATTTTAGCTTGCCTAAAAAACATTTCTTGTATCCCAGTTTCAAACTTAACCAGAACTGCTGGCAGTGCACTTTGTTCGCTGGTCAGTGAAGTGTGCTCGGACAGGCGAAGACTTCCACTTGGCTTGGCTTTAGTGGGTGTTATGACTTCTGACCATTGAATGTACGAGAGTATGTGTCATAAATCATGGGCCAACTGACAGGCGGGCAGATGAAGGCACAGGCACTGAAGAGTAAATGAGGAAACAGAAGAAATATGGGATGAATCCTTTCCCCCTGCTGTCGTCTCCTCATTAGCAGCCAGGTAATCGAGCAGCCCGGGCACGTGTCCAAAATGCCCGAAAGGATATTTAGGCCAGAACTTTCTGAGAGTGAAAGTTTATACACTTTTAATTAGCGTTAATGATGAAACACAAGGATAAAAGGCGTGGGCGTGGCTGCCTGCATTTGGGGGGCTTTGTTCTGCGTATTGACTTACAGCCTTAAAAGAGTCGCGCAAATTTATTGTAGGCAATAATCCTTAAAGTTTAAGTTACATTCCAAAGATAAGCGGCAGCCAAGCGACTCGAGTCCCTGCACCAGCGCACCTCCATAAAAATTCAAACCAAAACCAGACCAAAAGTTGAGTGCACTTAAAGAAAAGAGTGGAAATGCAAATATTCTATTTATTTCGTTTATTAATTTGTTATGTTTTTATTAAATTTATTTAAGTTCATTTTTATTAGGTAAATTTTTTTAAAATTATAAATAAGGTAATAATTTAGAACTAAACAAGAGAGAACGCTATAGTCGAGAAATTCGACCATCAGATACCCGTTACTCAGCTGAAGGGAGTGCGAGGGAGATAGAGATATGCAATATCAGTTTTTGCTCATAACTTTTTAAGGAATTCTCCGATTTAAAAAATGTCTTCTACATTTTGGTAGGTATTTTTAAACACAACAAAATTGCATTTATACTTTTCCTAAATGAGCTTAGTACCTTAAGATCGATCAATCATTAGGCTTAAAAATGTAAGCTTACTAAATTAGAAAGAACTTATTTTGCTGAGTGCATTTATACGTACTTGTGCATATATGTATATGCTTATAAGGCCAGACGCCGTCGGGTCGCTTAATTGTCAGGCCCGAGTTCGACTCAGAGAGCTCACCTTGCCGCAGTTGAGTTCTGTTCGGCTCGGTTTTTATTGTTCGCGGTGAGTCAGAGGGTCTCGGGACTGGATCTGGGATCTGGGGACCCGGGCCCGGACCCGATGGTGTGTTATCAGTGCAGGTTTAACCGAACCTATAAACAACCGCGCGGAATGCCATGCATAAATGTCCCCAAATTAGATAAACATGGCGCCAATGCAATCGAAAGACTCCGGCACGCACACAAAGGCGAAGGCTGACGAAGAAAGAGAGGCCCCGAAGAAAGAGACCTACCCACATACATATGTGTGTATATATGTATGTAGTACTATCCAGGTGATTCGGTCTCTTGGACCTCCGCTCCAGAGTCGCCATTGCAGGGCGTGTTTCTTTTCTTCTGGCCCAATTTTATCTTAATACCTTTCCTAATTTCTGCCTCTCGTCCGGGGCTCATTTGAATAGATTCTACCTCTCCTTTCCTTCTCCTCGTCTTTCTCTTTCTGCAGCCGGCTAGCTCTTCTTATTTTTTCCTGCAGCTTGTAGCGTCTTATCGGCGAACAAATTTTCGTTTTGATAACAAAGCCGACTTCATGTAAATTGTAACCCAGACAAGACCAAAATAAAATAAAATAAAAAAATAGGGTAGACTGGCACCAGAGGGGTTAGGGGAGGTACAAATTTGGTTTTCTTTGATGGCATATAAGTCATTTGTTGGAGATATTCCCGGCTAATAGGGGGCATGTGGTTTGGCCAGTGGAAAACAGATGTAAAAATGTGTCTGGCCAGCAGACGCTGGATATCAAACTTGATTGAGCATTGTCTGATGTCATATGGGAAAATTATAAGAAATATTTAAATAAATTTATTTGTTTCAGCTTTATCAAAATGTTGTCTTTACAGCTTTAATTTGGATTTTACAAGTTTCACTGTGATTTTGATGAGTGGAATGGGTAACTGTTGCATTTTAAAATAAATAATTTTAGTTTTAGATAAATCGTTTAAAAATATTTAGCGCTGATGATGATTTATATGTTTGTTCAGCTAATTCATTGTAAGCCAATGCCATTATCATTATTTCCATAACCGAATCCCCAGTTAATCCTTTACTTACTGACGGCTAAACACAATAGTATCGTGTTTGGAAAGCCTCCCATCCAGGCGTATCGAATTTCGCAACATATTTTACTCAATCAGAATTGAGATGGACTTAGTGGCATCTCCACTGGACTCGGTACTTGGTTTTCGTGACATGTGTGCCGGACTGATAGCGTAACCTCCAACCCCACTATAACCCCCGACCAACGACCCCTTCCAATAAAATCCTGCTGAGGCTGGCCGCAGTCAACGCGCACCCCTCTATTTTCTATTTGGATTTCGAAGGGGCGGAAAAAGCCTGCGCATCGAGTCATAAATTTCACTCTCAACTTTTGTGTACACAGAAACACATGAATTGCATTTTCGGCAAGCACCCCAAGAACCGTAGACCGTAAGATCCCAGTCCCAGACAGCGAACATGGAAAATGCACAAAATATTGCGCGTTAAATTCAATTTTCAGGCCAACCCCCCTGGTACTTGTGTTACTTTTTTTTTGGGGAGGGATGTCCTTGCGGCTAGATGAGCCTTATTAGTTGATTACAGGATGCATTATCGTGATTATCGCGTATGTTCCAAAGTGTAGTCCCGAATCCATAAATATATTCTGCCTATCCGTGGCGAAGTCTTTTTTGCACTTCCACTCCAAAAAGGGGTGTGTACGGGGGTACCGGGGTGTTATGGGGTGGTTGTGTGGGTGGAGGCCGAAAATTTACTGCTAATAGTTTGATTAATGGCCTCGAGTCAGTGGCTTAAAGTGAGCAACAAGGAATTTTCTCTGCATGATCCGCAAATTGAATCCGGGGGAATATTTAATCGTAATCCCAATAATAATCACGGGCCCTGTGATTTGAGCGCGGTAGCTGATTGATAAGATTTCACGGAGATGTAAGTAGATTAGGTCCTGGAAAATTATAGGGAAATGGCGCAATATGAAACAAATGTTGACATTTTTGATGGCCAGCCTACAAAGAGCTATGATTATTGAATGAAAAATATTTTAAAAGAACATACTTTATGTTAAGTGAAATGCATTAAGATCTTGATAGCTGTGAAATATAATTAGCATAACACAAAAAACATTTATTGATAAATTAAGGGCTTTCATTAGAATGAGAATTAAAAGGAAACAGTTCACAAAAAAAAATGTTTTAAGTAAAATTCGCTTACTTTAATATTTGTAATTACCTACAAAGTAATGTGATTTTACATTGACGTTAAATTTATTTGTGTGTTTGAATGAAGTAAAAATAGATTTATCTCTTGAAAATTAAAGAGAAAATATTGCAATATGAGCGTAGACGGAGTGTGTTGACATATTCCAGATATCGAGATATGTGGCGCCACTTGAAATCCGATTCTTAATGTAGCGGGTTTGCAGCTGACTCGAGGATCGACTGACCAAAGGATATCGCGTCCTGTGACAGCTGTTCGTGGCACACTTTTCAACACACTGAAATTTCCACACTTTTGATTTCGTAGATCCTTCAGATCCGAGTGCCAACAACTGATGCTGCCGTTCAGCGCAGTCGCGTGTTATCCTTTAAGGGTCCTTGTGGCCTCTCTCACTCCGATTCCGATTCCGATTCCAAACCCATTCCCATTCCCAGTACCCCTTCTCTGATTCTCAAGCGGCACAGTTGCCGTTTTTGTGGTTTTTGTATATGTGTACTTTTCGTACATATTCCATTGGCATTCTGCTTTTATTGGTTTCTACAAATATTTAATGGATTTCAAGTGGCGGCTCCGTTGTTGTCGCTGGCACTTCATAATTTTCTGTTTCGAAAAGCAGAAGGGGTTGCCTTTTCCCCTGGCCCCCCACACCCCGTTCTTCTCAGTTTGTAAGTGGAGTGCACCACTGTGGCGTTATATGGTTATATCGATACATGACTCATGTCAGCGACTGCGAACTGAAGATCTTTCGCCGGCAGCTGCTGTTTGGATCGGAAAGGTAACACAAGCCGGCTAAATTTAACCACTGAAATCGAAGCATTTCAATTGCAGCTTTAATTGTTTGAAAATCTCATTGAAACTTAAAATAAAATCATAATGCTCGTGTATAATGCATATTGATAACAAACCTATAAGATGTACATTTGTTTTCTACCAAATTATTTGAAAACAGGAACGATTTTTAACCATAATCTTAGCCCCTATATCGTTTTTGAATGCCACCAGCACAACAATAAAACGAAACCCGGAAGCTAAGTTCTTCCAAAATGTTTTCACACACTTTATTCTATTTCCATTTCAATAAACTTTTCAACAAGGATATTTCTCTGGCTTGCACGCAGCCATTTCATTATGAATCACCGAGCAAATCCTCAGAACAAGTTCGCCAAACGATCTCAGACACTTTCCCTGCAGAAAGTTTCCACACATCGCAGTGGGAAAGGAAAGCCCTTAGGAAGCTAAGCATTAGAACTGCCATTAAAGTGTCTTAACTTTTTCAGGGGTTCGTTTTGTTTCAGTTCACGTTTGTGCCTTACTGATTCTCTCTGCCTGGTTTTTCCTGCACATTTTTTCCACACTCCCATTTTAAGCCTTAGTACTTTTGCCTTGGTCCGGGATCCGGACTGAAACTCCACTCGAACTAAACTCCGGCAGTTAAAGGGGGCTTTCCCTTTGGGTTGGGCTCGCTTTGGCACTGGGGTTAGTAAATTTATGATCCTAGTCGTTGAAATGACGATGAACTTTTTGCTGCACACACGAACTTGGACTTGGGTCGCCGGCTTTTGGCTGTTGCCCGGTTTTTGTGCGTCCCGAGTATCATCTGCTTAATCACCAAAAATAGCCACCATATGGCACTCGCCCACAGAAAGGGAAAAACGACTTCAAAAGGAGTCTTTGCTTTTTGCACGCACTGTACGACTGCCACAGTGTGCTGTGTGTTTGTGCCTCAATAATTTATTCATATGCGCTTACAAGTCACTAATGTTGTTGCCGGCTCCTCCGGTTGCCGCAGACAATTTATGCACGCTGTTGCGGAAAAGCCGCAGGAATATACACAGTTTTTCCTTACTCCATATCGCAGATTTTCCTACTCTTCCGAAGAGGTATTTCTAATTTAACTGAAAGTTTGTAATTGGAAAAAAAACTTGAGATTATTTAATTTATTTGTTATACATATTCACAACGATATACTTAAACTTTCTTTATAATACTTATTTGTAAAGAATTATTTTTACTTTTGGAAATATTTTTAAATACCAAACTTTGTCGTCCACATTTTTCGATCATATTTTTTGGGTCGCTTTTCCCCGACTTAAATTGCAGGAGAAATGCGTCGGGCTAAGCTGCTTACGGTGAGCTGTCGATAAGAGTGCGAGACTGACTGCCAGCAGCGATCGCTCATGTGCGCCATAAATCATAAAGAGGCGACCTCGGATCCGTGTCCCCAGCCATATTCCCTCCATGGTCTCCGATCTCCTCTCCGATTCGAGATCGGTCGCCGTCGCTGGCCTCTAATGTGCTTAAGGAACGCTTAAGGTTGTCCGCACGTCAGGAATTCGCGTCCCGAGCTGATAAGGAGTCGAGTCGTCGCTGCCCTACCTGGATTTTGGCCTGAATTTCAGTTCGAGTCTCCAGACTCCAGACTGCGGCCCAGAAAGGCCATGCAATACCAGAAGCCCGAAATCAATTGCGTATTTATTGGTCACAATCAATGCGGCGCGACAAGCAGCTGAAGACAGCGAGAGGGAGTGGGTAAAAGATAGTACACTGAACGAAAATATTAAACTGATTTAATGGTCAAATTTTATTTCAGAAATTACAATAAGTTATATTTTAGAAATCATTTTATTTGGTATCGAAATTATATATTTTACATCTCAACGCTAGCATCTACAGTTTGTATTTAATCATCCGCATGTTAAACTAAAAATATTTTTGAATCTTAGAAAACCTTAATAAATTTTAGAAATTAAAACCTACACACAAAGAAAATCAGGTCGCCGTAAAATCGATATGGGCACTTAAATTTCTAGTTATGCAATACTTATATCGTTTTAACGTGAAATACTCAAATATGTTAAGTTTAACAAGCAGAAATTATTTAAGAAATTCTTAAAAAATATAAGTTTTCTGACCGTGTACGAGAAATAGCAGCGTTGATCGCCGACCGTGGAACGAGCGTTTAATGATCGCCCACCGCGTCGCCGTCAACCGTCAACCGCAATAAGCCGGCGGCGTCGGCCGAGCGCACCCACTTCATTACCGCTCCTGGGGAGGATCGCTCGACCAGGGCTCGATCTTCCTTTTGGCTTGTCAATTGCGTCATGGCTGTGGAATGCCAGCCCCTATATGGTTTTCCTCCGTCCTCTTTCCCTATTCCCTACCTGTCTTGTTGTCACTGTCTCTCTACGCGTAATCAGTTATAAATCACCCGTCTAGGAAGTCCCAGTGCTTCCTGCTGCTGTTGCCCATCCAATTCCCAGTTTAAGGCCCTGCCAAAATCGGTGAAAGGGTGAGTGGTAGGGGTTGGTCCTGGCTAATAGCTCCTACCTAGCCTTCAAAAGGTTTTCTCAATGGATTTCGATGGTTCTATCATTGTCTTCGCATGACTTTGGCTGGGATTTTTTAGTGATTTGAAATTGATCTTTTATTTGTTTTGAATGGAGTTGTCGTTGCACTAATTGCTCAAATATATATGGAACATTTGGATAGAAAATCTCTTGAGATGTGGGTAATGTGAACGTTAAAGATTCAAAAGTGTAAATGTGAAAAAATTTGACCTAATGTAGTGCTGTAAGATTTCAGATAAAGTAAAGGATAGGTTAATCACAAATGATCTTCTTAAATTTATGATATGGTCTTTCTCTTCAGCAATTGCAAATGATAATTGAATTAGAAATTCAAAAATTATACAAAATAAGGCAGTTCAATTTGCATGTCGATTTTTCATCCCCGTAAAACGACTTTTCATTTGTCTACCTTTTGAAAATTCAATTCTCTGTGGGATAATTACATATGTTCCTCAAAATACAGTACCATTTATTTAACATGGACAGCCCGCCGACTTTCAAACTTTTGATCAAGATAATATTTGACAAACAACTCAAAGGACTATTGTGACTATTAAATTAAACCTTGAACTCAAAAGTGTTCCTGCTGCTTTTTTTCCAACCCCTAATTGTTAAGATTTTATTTAACACAAAACTAAGAGAACTTATATTCTATTAGCGAAGGTTGCTTGCACGAAATCAAAAAGTCATTCGCACTCATAATAGAAACATTTTCCATGAGCTGGCCAAATTTCGTTTATTCTTCCCCCGAGCAGTTTCCATCGTTGGTAATTCCCATCAACAATTTTCCCAGGCAACCTGTGACCCGGGCTTCGAGTTGCAAACCTCCCATTCAATCATCATAAACATTGGCCACCGCTGCAAGTGCACCGCATGTGTCCCAAAACCCCTAACATCCCATCCACCATAGAACCATGGAACACCTCCCGCAGATGGTAATGAGTAAATTTCTGCCATGCGATTGCCCGACAGGAAAATATTAGCCACACTACACGCCCCGCATAAAAAACGGTCGGGGAGGGGTGGTTGGAAAATGTGGGTGGGAATGGAGAAGCGGTGGGCGGCTGGGGGAGGGGAGGGGGGATGTGCACGCGCCGGACACGCAGCGTGACAAAAACGAGCAATATGGACAAAAAACAATTTCCCAGGCCTCAGGCAAACGCGAATCCTTAGACTGAAGCGAAAGTGTTGAGTACAAAAGTCAAAGGATCAACGCCTGCAAGTTAACCGGCGAAGAAAAAAGCAACACGCCAAAAAAGAGCGTCGCGGAAGCGGAAGAGAATGGTCGTACACTGGGAAAAATTTAGTTTCAAGGAGACATAAATGGTAATGGTCCAATAGAATAACTTAAAATATAATTTCTATAATAAATCCAGAAAGTTAGTTAACATTATGGCCATTAAGGTTGCATAAATCGTTTTTAGACATATTTAAAACTATCCAAAATATCATATTTTCTGTAACATTTTTTCTATCCCTTTTCTTGATTTTATAAATTTTGTAAAATATCCGAAATATTTATTTTCAAATTTTTTTTAAAACTTTTTAATAATTTTGATATAATAATATTTGTGCTTTGAAAGGAGAGTTAATTTTTAATATTTTGTTTAAGTTATCTTATAGCTGCTGAGTATTATATTTTTTTCTAAGTGCTTTCTAGAGGAAGTTAAGGCACACGTGCCCTATAATGAAAACTGAATGAAGCGTAGCAGCGACAACAACCACCGAACCGCCGACCCACCAAAGACGAAGTGGACGTGGAAGTGTCTCCCCGGGGGAGTTGAAACGAGGAGGAGTCATCATCGCAGTCATCGTCATCGGTGGCCAGCGGCACGTGCTGGATCCACGTGACTTGGACGAGGGGATGGGGAAAAAGTAGCAAAACAATAGGCCACATTGGCGGGCAATCAGGCGCGGCAAGAGGATTGGGTTATCCAGCTAAATGTTCATCTTCCTGCCTCACAAATTGTTAGTATAAACAACAATTGTCCAGCACACGTGGCGGCCATTCGCCAGCGGATGGATGCAGATGGGTGGTTTCTCGGATCGAATTGAGGGACAAGTGCAAGGCGTCACCCCAAGGAACTCCCATACCACAAATCATTCGGGCGACAATTTATTAGAGCAGTTGATTTTCGTAGTTGATTTCGATTACGTTTCCCGATTCCGATCTCATCTCCCCCTTCAAATTGCCGAGTTCCTGGCACGCGACATTCAATTGACGCTTTCGAAAAGTGATTAACGCATTAGGCCACGGGCACTGGCGGATTTCCCTTGGCCCAAATGCAAATCGAATTTACAGCGCCGCTCTCGGCCATTTTGTGGCCTCCGAACACTGAACACTAAACACTAAACTCTAAACTGATTTACCTGAGCTCTTGGGCTCTTTAAGGCGCTCATGCTCACTACAAAAGCGGCTTATTCCTCATTTAACGCATCTTTGGGCAAACACACTGGGATGATGCAGAGATACAAAGATACTCATCCACATGGAGATTCCGATTCGGGATTCGGGGGAAAATATCTGGAGGCTGGCGGAGGCGTGAAAAGCGTTGCGATGGCGACAAAAGGCGGCACTTTTTGTTCTGCTGCTCTTATCTTTCTGGTGTTACAATATCTGTCTGGGTGACCCACCGACCATCCGATTAGCCTAATGCCCTGTCTGCCGATCCGACGATCACCCCTCCATCTATCTATCTATCCATCCATCCAACCATCCGTGATGATGCTGCATTATGTCATTTACTTTTTCTACACCTTCTTCGGCTTTGGCTGCGGTTTATCTATCGATGTGATCGAACGCCGATCGCCAATGCAGCTGCCCCTCCAAAAAGATACGCCTTTGTGGATATGACTCAATTGATGGGGAATTTCCAAAGGATTAGGGCTGGGAAAGGTGAACTTCATTTAATCAATATTTAATACAAATTTCTACAATTTTACAAAATAATAATTGGTAAAAATAATTAGTTTGGCATTTTGATGTTCTAGACCGTTACCTAAAATGTTGTAAAACCTTATGTAAGCATCTTGGTTGGTTTCTTGTCAAACTTGAGTTTTAAGACTGATTTCTAAATGCAGATATTTCCCTTAAATTATATCATTGGTGGTGAAGTTAGACAAAATCATTCTTATGTTGTATTAAAATATTCCTGTTACCCTTCTGTTAATTCAATAGTTTCGTTAAAGAAAATCTCCAAAATCATAGTAATCTATTCATCGCTTGTGCAGCCCTGATCTTAACCTCTGAATTTTTGATGGATGTTCATTGTTTGGGAATTTGTTAAACGCCACATTATGTCAATTTGGCATCGCGACTTCCCATCGACCGTCCACTGTCGCTCACCTTTGATCACTGCTCTTTTTACTCCACCGATCTTTCGGTAGATTGGAATTCAAGCCTCTTCTAATAACATCTCACACCAGCAATAACCGTCAGAGGAAAATATTGAAATATGAATGCAAACAACAAAATATTTTCCTTTCATTTGCGGCGTGGCTCAAACGTTTCCGTATTTTTTCGGCTTGGTTTCTTCTTTCTTTCTACGGTTTATTTTTGTGGTTTCAAAGGGGCAAGGGTTTCTTATTTTTTCCGTTTTTTGACTGCCAAGCAAGTAAACATGTCGCCACTTGACTGACAGCTGACTCGCCTCAGTCTGCGTTTTCGGAGGGGCACCTTACCCCGCCCTCAAACCACCGTGGCCCCAGCGTTTTCCAGCCTGCCGAGGCGACTTTGATGCGCGGCAAAACGCGCCGTCAGCTAATCAATGCAATTAGCCCCCGACTTTTGACCCCCAAAATGTGGAACCTTTTAAAATGCCACGCATTTCACGGCCTACACGGCTCCCCGCCTGTTTCCCCCGATTGCAGTACAATGCGATTTCCCTTCCGCTTTTACACAGAAAAAAAATTAAAAATATTATCCACAATAAACCCATCATTTTTTCAACCCATACCCTACTTTGAAAGAATAAAATGGGTATTATATGATTTTTTAAAAAATATAGTAATATTTTTTAGATTTAAGATTATTCTGCCTTAACTTTTAAGATTACCTAAATGAAAGTTAGAAATAAACTTCCACCTAATTTTCTTGTAACTTTTTCTCCGTGCAGGTTCAATTATTGTTTATTTTGGTTTTCGGAACTGGTGGGAGAGTCGGCGGCAAATGGACTGCCATATATAAAAATGCACTCAGTCCGCAGCCTAGACAATAAATATGAATTTGAAAGTGTGGCCTGTGCCGGATCGGATCTCTCTCCCTCTCGCTCTCTTTCTTTGTCCCTATCTCCCTCTATTTCTCCCTGCCGCATCCATTAGCCCGTCGTCTAAATATAGTGCACTGGAGGCCCCATGATAAATGCCGCACAGAGGGCGCCATGTGCCGGCACTAGTTCCCTGGGATCTGCCGTTGGATCTACGGGTCCCTGTTCCAGTCCGCGTCCCTGGCCTCTGGATACCGCAGATTTCCCATTTATTTCCTTCATCATTTTCATATTCCATTCGGTGTGTGTTTTTATAACAGGAGAAAGGAAAGGGTATGCAAGGGGTGTATTGGATTTTTAGAAAACTGCTATTTGGGTTTATATTTAAAAGTTGTGAAATCATTAACTGAATATTAACTTAAGGGTTTAATTTACTCTTTTGAACATACATGAGTGTAATTATAAAATCGATTTGAAATATATTAAGTAAGGATTTAATAGAACCCTATATAAAATAATATTTTTCTATAAGGTTTTTATTTTACCTTTAAAATAATATTTTTCTATAAGGTTTTAGTAAGTTTTATTGGTTTAATTTTTAAACATTATTTTATACCACAGTATCAACTAGTCCCATATCTCCTAGAATACGAAGTATTTTGGCATTTCTTAACACATCGTCACTGTCAGTGGGATAATTGTGCGCCATATGTTTTGTGGAGCACTTTCGCAGTTCGTTTGTCCCTCATCCCAAGGTACTAAGTACTTGGTGGAGTGATTTAGTCCGTCAGTCATTTAGCCAGTTTTCCCGAGTTCAGTCAGATGAGAGTCAGACTGATGCCAATCGATCGATCCGTGGGTCTAAGCCGCTGCAAATTGACTTCAAGCCGGCACCGATCAAGCCAATTTGTGACCAAGGTATTTCCACCGCTCCTTCTTCGATCCGCCAAGTCATGATCCGTTGCGATCTCAACTGACTGACAGGCTGACTTCCATGACGCTGGCGTTTTTACCGCAGTATCCTCCCCCCTTTTAAGATTCGGAGATTGAGTTATCAAGATATTTCTGTAATGCCTTCAGTCTGAAGTCGGTCTTTTGACACTGACACTGACGAGCGGCACTGCATTTCCTGCCAACCAAAAAAGCAGGTGACTCCAGTGGGTCTTAGCCCCCCTCCCCCCTTCTTTCTCACCTGGCCAAATGTAAATGTTGTTGACCGATGCGGGCGTCGCGAATTCATCAACTTCCCAGAGCTTGTCAAGCCACCAAACGGGCAATTAAAAAACAACACAAATACTTCGTCATTAACGATTTGTGTGTTGTATTAGGCTTCTTTTTGTTTTGCTTTTTTACGATTGTCTCTTGTCTGTCGCGGCGAATATTTAACAAATTTTATGGTACTCTCGTATGCGCATTCTCGAAAAAAAACAATGTTTATTTGTCATAAGACACAATCAAAGCAGATAAGTAAGGTAGAATAATAAATTCTCTTTTTCTTCAAAGGGTTTCTGCTGATGTAGATACAATTTTCGATTTTTCAGAAATTTTATCTTTTGTACAAATGTAAGTTAAGAAAAAAATGTACACATAGTAATTTAAAATGTACAATTTTATATATATTTTATTTTTATTTATTTATTTTATTTACTAGGTATTTTACAAAAACAAAACTGTTGGGAAATTTGGTTTTGTTTTGCAAAAGTGAATTATTTATTTATTATTATAAATTTACAGCACCCCAAAGCCATATAGAGCATCTTCAGCTTGCGCAAGCAACCATCAAAAATTGAAGTAGCCATAAAAAATCTCGGGTATAATGTTAATGTTTTCATCAGGCCCGCTTTGTCGCGTTTCGGATTTCTGGTTTCGAATATATATAATTTTTTGTTTTTGTCAAGAGAAAGGTGTTTCCAAAGCAGTTCCTCCATGTGTTTTACAAGCGAAATAGATATGGATATGCGGTGATTTTCGAGGGAAAAAACGTGCCCAAGTCATGTCTAACTCTGCCTAACTTTGATTTATGCAAATCGAAACGCATAAACCTGCGATTCGGCCCAAATCGAAATGTATGCAAAACGTTTTTCAGATTGTGAAGGGAAGAGGGTTAAGCAGTAGGCCTACAAGGGGTTAAGGGGGTGGGGCTGGTGCGTAAGGTGGGTCTGTGCCATGTCAAACGGAAATCTTCGCACACAAATGCAAACTGCAGCGGTTGAGAGCTTGAAAAGCGGGGCACAATGGGGTAAACCTAATGGATTTCCGTTTCGACCAAAAGCCAAAGGCGGAAAACCATTGGCACTTGAGGAGACCAACATCTTCTAACCATCCTCTTCAATGGTGTTACATAGAAAAAAATTCGACTTATAGGAATTGTAATAATTTTGTATAATAACAAAATCTTTATATCTTCAAATTTATATAAAGTTGACTTTTACTGGCCATAAATCTTGTTAAAAATTAACTTTTTTCGCTTTTATCGTAAAGAATATTTCAAATTTTTTTAGAATTTAAGTGCTCATAGGTTTCAAAACTTCAATAATAAAATTATTATACCCGTTACTCGTAGAGTAAAAGGGTATATGGTATTCGTGCAAAAGTATGTAACAGGGAGAAGAAAGCTTTTCCGACCCTATAAAGTATATATATTCTTGATCAGGATCACTAGCCGAGTCGAACTAGCCATGTCCGTCTGTCCGTCTGTCCGTCCGTATGAACGCTGAGATCTCGGAAACTATAAAAGCTAGAGGATTGGCATTTTGCATGCATATTCTTGGAGTTCCTACGCAGCGCAAGTTTATTTCAAAATGGTGCCACGCCCCCTCTAACGCCCTCAATCGCCCTAAACCATTTTTTGAAAGGTGTCTGGCGCCCACACCATTAAAGATTTTGGAAAAGTAAAATGCAGTTTTATTGTGATTATCAATACCTATCGAAATTTAGAAGAAATTTTTCAAATCGGACCATTCGTTAAAAAGTTATGCCCGATCAAAGATTTTATATATCTATCTCCCTCGCACTCCCTTAGCTGAGTAACGGGTATCTGATAGTCGGGGCACCCGACTATAGCGTTCTCTCTTGTTTAAAGGTTTGTTTTGTAGCACACAATTTTCTCGGTGTACCACTTCTTTTCCTTTTCTATTATGTGCAACCAAGCGCTTGAATGACATTTGTAGGCCTCTCTGCTTTTGCCTTCTTGAGCAAGTAGAAAACACCTCTTTTTGCTTTTTTTTAATTTTATTTTTAACGTATGCGAAACGCCCGAGGCTATGGCTAGCTGTTTTCCCTCCCTCATTGTTCTGCTTTTGATATTTATTTTTCTCTGGCTTCTATAAGCTGTTACTAGCACTGAAAGTCACCGGCATTTTAGCTTCGGTTTGTTCCTCGGCTGGTACCCAGGTGTTGGTACCATGGTACCTTAACCCTTCGACAAACATTTGCGGTGACAGGGAACAAGGTTTGCAATAATTCTTCGCCGAGCTCGAAATGAACAGAGTCTTAACGTCTAAGAAGTAAGGGTTGTTTGTGCCTGGATGAAGCAGTTTTAAGAACTAACGATTTTAAAATATATTTGTAAAAAACCAAAGAAATCTTTTTCTAACAAAACCGAAAATGTAAGAAAGTGGATGGTAAATGTAAGTATTTTTTCTTGAAACTTAAGTTTTTCCCTATTTAGTTTTGATGTAAGAATTTAAAAATATTCATACCAGGGAATTTAATAGACGGCCCTAATTTAAAGTTTACTAGATACGTATCAGTAATTCTTGAAGTTAAAAAAAGTGCATTTTTCGTAGTACATTTATATAAAGTTTTGGGAACCATTTTAAATTTATATTGTACAATGTACATTTGAGATTAATAAATCATTTTTAATGGCTAGCTCATTTGTCAATTCTTTTAGTCCCCAGAACAGAACAAATTTTCGAAATTTCCCCCTTTGGAGACCCCGATGTTTTTGTAAAGTCTATATTATGCATTTTTCGCTGAAATGTCTCTTGATGAATATTTTTGGGCAAATGTTTTAATTATTATTTAATAGATTCAGCGTTGAAATTCGTGTTTCCCGCGATGGTACTCGATAGGATCGGGCATAAAGCCTTGTTGGTAGCTCATTAGCATAACAAACACTTTGGCGAGGACACTTTCCTCGCTGGTTGCTGGTTGTTTCGCTGAATTACAAATGTTATTTGCACAAAGGCGCAGAAATATTGCATAAATTCACTTTTATTACACAGCCAGATAGGGTTACATTTTCACACAGACACAGGATCCCTTTCTGACACACACACAAACACACATGCACAGCGTTCGTATTTATTGCGCGTCGACGCCATTTTGTTTGAACCTTTTGAAATATTTATGCGTTGAAATCAACACGCAACACACACAGAGTTGGGTGAAGAGTGAAAGGGAAGAAGGGGCTATATGCGGATCGGGGTCCAACAGCAAAAACAACAAGTGTAAGCTGAAGTTACCTCCACACCTTTTAACATTCAACCATTCTCTTCCAGCAAGCCAGTTTTACTAGGTCTTCAAAATAAGCGATAGCTGAGTATTTTATTACATTTTTATTAACTTAAAAAATATTAAAAAAAAAAATATTTAATCTATTTTTAAGACAAGACTGCAAAAAATATTATATTATTCCAATAGTTTCTATAATGGCTTATAACTTATTCTTATTGCTGTAAGAAAATCTTTCGATCTTTAGAATCTCATTTAAACACTTTTTAGAACTGCAATGCTATTTTAAAATAATTTTAAAGAAATTTTAAGATGTTATTGTGTCTAAACCATTTTATTGTACTCACTTTTGATTGAACTACAAATAAAAAATAATACAAATGGGATATTCGAACATTTTCCAAAACAGCCAGACTGACAACTCAGCTGTGAACCAACAGCAAACCACCGACATGTTGGTTATCGTTATCCTTTCGCTCCTTGACGTTGGCGCAGCAACGAAATGCGCCAGCCGTATGCCGGGTCCTTTCGTCCTCTGCGGTGGTGGTGGTAGTACATCAGCCCCACCTGCTCCCGCCCCCCCTTTTGCAACACCCCTGCGATGTCCAATCCCTTCGCTTCGCCTGCCAGCGCTTTCGTTGTAATTACAATGCAGTTTAGGGTGCTGAAAGCTTTTGTGAAAATGTGCTTTATGAAATTATGATTATAGCTCAACAGCTGCACACACACAAACAACCAGCCAGAGGGTTGTCAGTCCTCGGCATTTAAATGTGTGGCAGCTTGTGCAAATAATGAAAATGAAACAACACTTTGGCGCATTAAAAGCATTAAAAACAGTTTGCCATATAAATGTGTCTGCTCCCCTTCGCCGTCAGCATTTCTCTCTCTCTGGTCCTGGGGGAATGGGAATGGAGCCTCTGTGCGTATACATAATATGGACTCGAAACATACGCATACGCCGCATAGGCCGCGTTGGTTTTCTTCTGGCCTGGGGACAATGTCCACGGGCAGAAGCTAAGAGTTCAACCGAAAAGCTCTGCTTTCCTTTTTTTTTAGAGGAGGAGACTTTTTATTTTTCCTCGGGGAATTAACAATGAAAAAATAATTGTGGTGTGCAGCAAATACGAAATTAAAAATAGAGTTTGGCTCGGAACGTTTTAATAACTTGAAAAAGTACTTAGCCAAACAATTATTAAAGCAGAAAAATATAAAGTAATTGTGTACTATTATAGAAAAGCTTTAAAGATTGGATTTCACTTAAACATCTTACATCTTTAACAGTTTAAGATAATAATTTTATAAACAAATAAGTAAAATTCATCTAAACCTTAGACAAAAACCTAATAAATAATTTTTAATATTTTTGTAAAATATTTAGTAACGTTAGTCAACGCTAGTCCTTATATTTTAAAGAACTTTTCAGTGTAGATCCAAGAGTGTAAGGTTCATAAAATATTTCTCCAACCTCAAACCATATTTGTAGCTTTCTTGTTTTTGCATCATACCCGCACTAGCATTTATTTTATTTGTATGTGTTTTTATTGTGGGTTTGACCTCACACTAAGCATCGTGCCGCAGAATACCCCAGCTGCCACGCCCCTTTTGCCCACAGACGAGGCAAATTGCATTTTCAACACTTTTGTTTATGCAAAAAAAATATTTATGCATGAGTTTCTGTCCTTCGCATGGAAAACCAAGCCAACCCAGCGCAAAACCAACCGCCCCCCTATTTTGGAGTGTGTGCTGAGGGGCTTTAAGCCCGACCACGCCCCCCTCCAGCGCCCATTTGCCACTGTATGCTGCTGCATAATGCAATGCAAACATGATTAATGCAAATGTTTTGCGTGGTGGGCGTGGCAAAAGAGGCACGAGGTGTTGCTTTACATTTGCATTTTGGCTTACGGGTTGGCAAGGATGCAGCGAAACCGCCAGGAACCGTCAGGAGCCACCAGAAACCACCAGCCAACCGAACCACACTTAGTTGCCATCTAAGCAGCAAACGAAATTTCATTTTCCCCCACTCCTCAGCATGTTTTATTTATTTTTTGCTGCATTTTTGTCGCATTTTTCATGCACTTTACGAGCTGGCCTATAACTTGCTGAATTTATGACAAATTGCAGCAGGCGCGATAAGAAAGTGAAAGGCTGCTAAAAAAAAGAAGAAGCCCGGCTTCGGTGTGAGGCATAGCTCAAATGATTTTATAGTCCTTTGGGTGACTCCGAAACCCGTTTCTCCGATGGATTCCCCCGTGGCCATATCCCCATTCACATCCACATCAAGATGGCGTCGCTTTCATTGCACACAAAAGTGTAAAATGTTTACGCTTCGCTTGGGCTTCCTTTAGCTTTTCCTTTTCCATCGCTGCCTAACCTTCGCCTTTCCTGCGGGCTCCTTTGGCCAGGATCGCTGGGCTGGCTTGGGTGAGTTGGTTGGGTTCGGATAACGTGGCCTGAACCAAGCCAAGATGCTCATTCGAGCGGAATGAACCGTTTTATGCTCTACTTTTTGTGGGAAGGCACACGGAAATTTCTGGAGAACTTATTCATTTAAATCCTTAGATTTTGGAAAAAAGCGTCTTTGAATTGGGATTTAAAAATCAAGTATTGCCAATAATTTTTGAAATTTCCTAATAAATAAACTATTATGCATCTTATTTTATAAACAGATATTATTCAGACTGGATTTTAACACATTATATTTTATATATAGATGCAAAATTAAATGATCTAACCACATTTTAAGTTTAATGGAATTTATTTAAAACTTTTTTTTAAGATTTTGTGGCACTTAGTTCTAATAGAACTTTTCTATAGCTTTTACGTTTAGTTATTTTTGAAAGAGCTTGCTATTTAGATGAGTTCATTGTTGTCCTTTTCCCTTTCCCTAGAAATTAAATACTTATTTATCTTTATTTTTTATAAAACCTGGCTATTTTAGGTCCTTGTAAAGAGTATTCCATGCTTCTGATTGCCCTCCTCTCCAGCATTTAGAACTTTCCCTGGAGCCTGGCAACGACATTCGGTTCTCACAGTTTTTCGCTCTCGAGCTGAGCTTTTCATTTGTCTGGCTATTGACTTTGTTTGCCATTGGCGTGTCTGGCGGTGCTTAAGCTGCAGCAAAGTGTCTGCCGGGGAAGACTCGCACAGAAAATAGTCCGTCGGATGGAACTGGATCTCGACTGGCGGTCGAAGGTGTCTCCACATATGGATTTTTCGGATGGCAAGTGCAGCGAGTGCCGGTAAGTAAACGGCAGATTTGTTGCGTGTTCGCTTGCCCTTTGCGCGCTTTTCTCCTCTCTGATTTTTTTTTCCCATACGCAGCTCCAGTATCTTTGGATTTTCCTCTTCCGGTTCGGAGTTTTAGCCCAGACAAAACGCTCAATTTCCTTATCTTGGCTGCAACAATTGAGAATTTTCTTTTGCCGTTTAAGTGGTTCGGCATTTGGGCTGCTCAAGTGCTTAATTTATGGCGTAAAATATGGAAATCGGCGGGGAAAACACAAATGCCGACAATGAGACAACATTTTTCATCTCCCTCTGCGACAGTTGCCGTCTCTGTCGCTGGCGGTCTCCCCTTGAACTTGAGGGGAAACACTGGGGGAAAATATGGGCAAGAAACTTAAAAAATGAGAGGGAAATCAGTTCTATTCACATGTAAAGTCAGATTTCATATTGAATTCAATTAAAGTTGTCATAATAAAATGTTGTAATAATTTTACAGGATAATTAAATTTTGCTTATACATATTATACCTTATTTTAAAATATTTAACATTATTTAGTTTATTAAAACATAAAATATATTTTTATTAAAATAAGTTGAAGAAAGTATTACAAGAATTTTGTTGTTTTAAGATACCTTTAACAACCTTCTTAATTAGTTAGTTTTTGCCACGTGTAGATCTTGGCAGTTTCCATTTGAAATGCTAGATCACCGCACACGCAGATTTTTATTGATTTCCATGTAGCAACAACTACGGCAACTATGGATATATGTTGTGTTAATGGAAGGGCGCGGCATGACAAACGGGACGGGGGCTACTGTAGCTAATGTTGCCGGTGTTTCAGTTGCTGTTGCCACTTCCCCGCCGCCGCCACCGCCACACGTCGCTAATGGAACCAAAACGATGACGTCTCCGTGTTCTTCGCGGATGGAACTCCTCACCTTTCGCAGTGCAGAGACAACATCACCATTCCGGAGCGATCAGCCGCCTAATTTATGCCCCGAACGCCGCCCCTGCTCCTTTGAAGTTTCAATTATGCGCCTCATATGTCATTTTGTGCAAGCTGCCTCCGAAGTTGTTGCTGCTGCCAGAGACGCTAAAAGCCGCGACATGTTAATTGTGCCGCTTGGCCCATAAACACGCCAACTTGATGATGGCGAGCGCCAGGCTCAGGCTCAGACCCAGACTCCTCATCCGCCAAGTGAAGAGCCCTCCTCCTCCAGCGACTCCAATTCCTTCGCTGGCCATTGAAAATTTGTTGAATTCTCCACAGAGAAAAAAATTAATGCCAAATTGAAGACCCTTCTTGTAGTCTTTGATGAAATTATTTAGATTGTAAATAGTATACTCTAGTGTTATGCTAAATCTCAATTAAAATATTCATAAAATATTCAGAATTTCGATTTAAAAAATGTATATTTTAATTAAAATAAAATGGTTCTTTTTAATAATATCACTCCAAAGTCTTATTATTTTAAATTAAATATTTTAAATGGATTTTATCATAAAAAAAATTTTTTATGTTTTATGTTTAGAAATGTTTTTAGATTACAAATTCTTATAAAAATGTATATTTTAATTTCATTAAAAAATTGCATTTAAACAAAATTTGTTTAAGTACAGGCCAGTTTGTCGTTTGAGGCATTGCTAAAACCGGGTCTTATATCGTGGGTTATTGTGGCGACTGAGATGCGGTGAGGGGTCCAGCATTAGAGAGACACAGACTGAGGACAAGGGGCAAACACTCGAGGGGCAAATCCATTTCGATTATCATGCTAAACGATTTGGTGGATATGCATATGTATCTACTTAACCCTGCTAAACCGAAATCTGTCGAATGCTGTGGGAGAAACTCGTCGGTGATGATTCTTCTCAGTCATAAACTGTAATGAAATCCATAAAAAAGTAAACTTTGACGATAGATGTAGCAACGGATGGACAGAAAATATGTGAAATTTTATGCTGAATGATTATGGACTTTGTCCATTTGTACTAATGTCTCACTTATTGCATGATGTTTTACAACTTTTTTAAAAGCTTTTCATAATAAAAATTAAAATAAAATAATAATCGGTTTCTATCAGGTTAATATTTTTAAAATATTTTTCTTTTTTTACTTTATTTTTAGTATTAGTAAATTAAGTTATTACTTAAAAGGTAAAGTTATATTTAAAGACTTTTTGTGATTCGTAAAAAACGATTATCCTAAAAGGTCCATATTTTCTTGTTTCTTTTCCAATCCTTGCATTTGATGTCCCCCTTGGCTAATCACCAAGCAAATGCAATTTTGTAATGACCAAAGTTTCGAGTGGGTTTTTGGTTATTAATTTTGTTTCGCCGGGGTTAAGTGTTCCACTGTACAGGGATGTCCGCGTGTCCCAGTGTCCAGATGAGCCATTTAAGCCGCCGTTGGTCGTGTGTCCGGCATTTGAGTTGAGCTGTTACAGCGACGAGCACAAAGGTGTGAAAATTAAACAGGCTGCGCTGCAGGATTACAAATTATGACACCTACGAAGCCATCAGGGAAATGAGGGGGTGGCGTTTGGGTGGTGGGTGGCTTTGGGAAAATGCTTGACCTGCGCTGGTCAACCGGTCAAGTGTCAAAAAGGGATTTGCATGCAGCAGAGACAGCGGCAGAAACAGCGAGTGTAAAGCTTATAATCGTGCCAAAGGAGTGGCGGAATGGGCAGCAAATCGGGCGGAAAACGGGGACTCAAGGGGGTCCTGGTTTTGGTGGATTGGATTGGAGAAGCGTTGACAGCTCAGTTTGGGTTTTGTCCGGCTTTTGTTCGGGGGCTTTACTTGAATCGCCTGGATTGGCTGACATTTGCTTTGAAATGCACCGCAGAAGAGTTGATTAAAGTGGCTTTGCTGGGTGGCCATGCCCATACCCATACCCATGCACACGCCCCCTATTCCCCACCCCCCTGCCCACACGTATATATTATTCATGCAATTGCAGTTGCACCACCCCTAACCCCTTTTCTCTTATTTGGCCCTTGCATTATGAATGAGCCAACGCTTTTTGCATTTTTAATGCCTTCATTCTTCTCGTTAATGTTGAAAATCACTTGCAAATTATTTTATGCCCATGTACCAAACAAATAGTTGCAAAAAGTGTGCAAAACAATCCGCCCATGCCAAAAAAAATAAGGTAAAACCAGAAAAAAAAAACATTTTAACAAAGGTAGAGTCACACAACAAATGGGCAACCGTAAAAAAAAGAAAGGGAATGAGTTGGAAAAATGGGAAAACTGTGGGGCTGTTGTCGAAAATGGAGGGGAAATGGCAACGAGGATGCAACGTTAAACCAACAACAATGGAGAGTCTCCTCTTTCTTCCTTCAACTCCACCCACACAAGAAAAAACAAGCATGGCCAATAACAATGCAAAATGCAAATATGCAATAAAAGCAAATGAAAATAAAAAACATTGCAGCACAGAACCCGAAGCTAAAGCCCAAACAGAAAAAGTTTAAGAAAAACTTTTAGCGGAATAAACGAGGCTTTTTAATACACTATGTTTCCAAAAATATTTTCTAAGTTGAATTATATTATTTAAATGTTAATTAATTTTATACAACTTTCACTATACACAGTAATACATATTAAAACACATTTTTAAAGTTATTTAAAAATTTTAATAAAATCCATTGCCAAAATATTGTTACTTTTACAATTTGTGAATAAAATTGTTCAAAATATGTTTCACATATCTCTACCCAATTTGCAAGGACACGTAAAAATAGGGAAATAGAAATTCAAATTCCAAATGCGTTGCCTTAGCTGTGGTAGCAAAACAACAGGAATAACAATAACAATGGCCAACAGCAGTGGCAACAATGGATGATGGCCGGCAGTGTAAAAGCCAAGTTTAATCAAAATACGGCATGGTCTAGTGGACAAAGGACAGGCCGTGGTTGCTTTTCCACTGGCATGTGGTATTCTGAACGGGCGGGTGCGGGCGTGTCCAGGGGGCGTGGCATGTGGCTTTTCAACGAGGACACTGGGCAGAGATTTTTATTTTTAATTTTTTATAAACACGCAAAAATGCTGGACACAGTTTGCGGTGCAACATAGGATCAGCCGGCGTACAATACATATCTGGATATCTCTCCTACATCTATATCCTTGTGTCTACCTTTTTCATTTGCTGCACAGTAAGAAAAGCTTTAAATGCAACAAAAAATAATATTATCTATCAGTTAATATTATAAATTGATATTGTATTATACAAATCATTACAGTTAAACTTTAAAGAACTTATATTATTATTATAATGAATAACCAAATTGTTCTTTCCTTATTCCACTAATATAGCTAAAACTCAACACTTTCTGCCTTTTTTGGTCGGCATATGGGATGTAGGGTTTACTTTCATTACTATCAGTTTATGCAGCACTATCGCAATGCGAACCGTGCACCTATTTACCCACCCAATACACCTTGGAATCACCCATGGGCCATATCGTGCCTTTAACCCATAAAATTAAATCAAATTCATATTGTGCTGACACTGAACATGATAACTAATTGACAGACTTGTCGTCCTCATTGCTGCCTCGATTTCGAGTGTTCTAGAGTAGACTCCTGGTTTATTGATGGAGTTGTTTTCATTGTGGAAAATGGTCGGGGGCACTTTTTCGACCCGATAAGCTTTTCCGATTACCAAAAGCTGACTGGACATGACCAGAGGCAAGTAATTCATTGGCAATCTGCGTAACAATGCAAACAAAATAGTTGAATCATGTCAACTGACAATTATGGGAGACTGTTTTTTTGTGAAGTCAGAATGATTGAGGGAGAATAACGAAATACTGAAAGAGGTAGAATCTGTTTGGTTAATGGTTTAAATTTGTACATATTCGAAAAAAAGTTGGGCTTCTTGTATTAGTGATCAATGTTTCCTTAAAAATAAAAGTTTTTAATTTCAAAATTTATTATTAAAAAAATGAGTACTTTCACCCATAATAAATATAAATATTTGAAATAAAATTCGAAAAACTCTAGTAAAACATTTAAATGTTAATCAATTTAAAGCACTTTTAATATTTAACATTTTTATTGATTTATCTATATAATATTGGTTAAACAAATTTAATCTTTAAAAGTCTTGTAGAAAGTTTTAAATTTCCAACCTTTAACTGGATAATCCAAATACTTTTGACTGCTCTCTTTTTTTTATTGTTTTTTCAGCCCGATAAATAAAATGAAAATAATATTGCTGGAAAAAGAAGCGAATCAACGGAGAATAACTTCCAGCAAATGCAAATAACGCAAAAGTTGGGCGGAAGAGGGTTGTGGTCTGCGCCCAGAAGTGTGGGCGTGGCATGCTACTACCACTGCATGGCTTTCGATGATTAAATGCAAACACGCAAATATGACGAACGACGACTGACTGACAGACTGAACTGTCGGACTGACTGTCTATATCCCCTCGCATTTGTTTTCGAGTGTGCGTCTGTTTGCCGACTGCCAACTGTCTTCAAATATGTAAAAATACGTATATGGGCAGAAAGAATGGGAATAAATAAAAGTTGGCATTAATAATTTATGCAATATTGTACAATGTACATATCCGAACGCATATCTGCATGAGCGACCGAAAATATTTCCGAGATAGCAAATGATGAAAATTGAATGCCTTACAACATTCAGCGTTCTTCTGCCCCCATCTCCACCATCATGATATGGCATTTGGCATATAAAACATCTTTGCTCCGCTCTTCAGGCAATTTGAAAATTCAACAAAATGCTGTCAACACTTTTGCCTGGAGCAGACACCACTAAAAAAGGAATAAAACCAAGTTGTATAGCCGTAATAAAAATTGTGTATTTTACTTATTGGTATTCGAAGGGAAAAAGTATAACAAACTGCAAGAAATAGTTTTGATTAGGAGAAAACTAAAATGTTTTTGGAAAAAATAGATTATTAAATTTCAAAAATTCAAATAAGTGGTATTTTTAAATATAGTTCTTACATTATAATAACCTTTAAAGCCGGTTTAGAATTGATAAAAAATGTTATAATACTGCAGAAAGCTTTGGCCAAATGAAAGTCAATTATTTCGCCCTCTCAATATCTCCCCAGTTATTTAACCGGTAATCGTAGCTTTACCTATCTTATCGAGTGCGCCCCACAACATATGCTATATATTCCAGAACGATATGAGGCCGGCTAGTGTGGGTAAAACGCGTTTAATTAACCACTTACATGGTTTTAATTTATCTGCCTGCCGCGTTGGGAAAAAATAATTTCCATTAAAAAAAACAGCACGAAAGTGCTTTGATAAAGATTTAGCTACAACAAATTGGTGTTATCTTCTGTGGCGGCCTTATCGAGACAGCAGGAGATACCTAGGCCACATGGCAGTGATTTATGCCCAGAAAACTGTCATGATTTTTCCCTCGGGTCCCCAGTTTTCGTTTTCCCTCAGCCCCCAAAACTAGTTTTTCGAGTGTGGCATTTTGGCATCAAACAAACATTTTCGCTGTTCATTTGTCGAGTCGAGTTTTATTTATGCATATTTAATATTTACCAATATGAACTGTGCCCGTTACATATATAGATATATATGTATTTGTATACCTAGATGGTTGTAGTCTGGGGACTGAGCTTCCTTTCGGTTCTCGGCCCTGTCTCTGCCTGGTTATTAAAACAAAAGAGAGTGGCAAAATTTATAGCCATATTATTTGTTATTTATTTAAGCTATAAATATGCATATGAAATGAACGAATGCTAGCAGCAGGTTTTTCACCATACCCTAGAGGCCAGCGACTTACGTCTATCGAGGGTTATGATGGACGTATTGTAGAAAAGTTAAACAGGATATTAATTTTTGAATGAATTTATAAAAAAGAGATATCAAATGAAAATAAAAGGTAGCTCTACAGGAATAATAGTTTGAAGGCTTACAAAATCGTAATATTTTAATATATCTTTTGTATTTTTTTACCAGGACCCCGTTATTACCGTATATTGTAGGGCATGTTCTATAAATCACAAAAACACTAATAACCTATATTGGGTAATGCCGCATAATTACCGTTACCACTATACCTTTTTTAGGTATTTTTATCTTCGTTTTTATCTCTTTTTCAGTTTTTTGGTCGGTATTCCTCAGCTGCCATCCCTTTCGCACAGGCTCTATCTCTTTCTGGCTCAGGACTGCCACTGGTTTTTCTGTTATGTTATTTATGTGGTCATAAATTTGCAGCTGAAAGCAAAGCTCCGAGAAAATGGTTCGGGGGACAAATAGTTGCACAAACACAGTTTCTTTTCAATGTGTGTGGATAGTCACAGTTAAACACTGAAAAAATCAAGTTATTAATAAAGTTTGCTTTATGCTAATATATATAATTTATTGTTCTTGATCGTAGGAATTTCTTGTAAAATTAATGTTACTTTCTTTTAAAACGAGTGGTCAGTTCAACACATTATAATGTAAATTTAATAAAATATTTACTGTGTATTCCTAAGCCTTGACGCTTCGCTGCCTTTGAGGGCACAATTCAGTTGAGTTGAGTTTATTCCAGTCGGGTCTGGTTGAGTTATACGTGCAAATGAGCATCGGCAAAGCCGCTTAAGGACATTGTCCGTGGACGGGACTTGGCAACAGGAGCTTAGGCCACTGCGCTCCGCTGATTTTGAATGGGAAAGGCTGTTTCTGTTCCAGCCCCTTATTCCTTGCCCCTCCCCCGAATATCCTGCGTGTGTTACATAATTTACCGTTGCTGCAAACATTTCCGCTGAATTTGAGGCGAGCACGCAACCAAGTCCAGGATATTTCTTTATAATCAGCTGGGTGTCATCATAAGGTCATCACGCAATACCATTGTTGCTCACATCATTTGTCCGCTTAGTCCGGGAATAAAAAGTCGGAAAGTCAACCCCCCGCTCGGTTCTGTGTGTCCTGCGCTCCCGGATCCTGAAAGTCTTATCGGACACCATGCATCGCGCATAATGTGCACGGGGCACGTTAGGATTCTAGAATCTAAATGACCAAGTTCCCAACCCGGCCTGCACAGGACACAAATTTGTGGGAATTTATTTTATTGAGGATCGTTTCGTTATTATTTGTTACAAAGATAGAAGGAAAGTGTGGTATTTAAAAAGAATGCAACAAAAAATGTATTCTATAAATGCTCCCCACAACTAAATCCTGGATCAGACACATAAATACTAAGGAGTAAGGACTTTAGTAAAACGTTTTTTTTTATTTTTAAGGCCATTTTTAAAATGGCATGTACAACAATTTTATTTTATTTTTTTACTGTGCAAAGGAAACAAATTGAACAAGGAGAGAAAATAAAGCAGCGACCGTCGGCTAACCATTGTAAACAAATTAGGAGCGTATCCTGACCGGAAGTCGAGGCGCAACAAAAATAAAAATACTAAAACAAAACAGACGCAATATACAAAAAATGGACAGTCAGGATGGTCAACTTTCCCTTTTTTGTGATATCCTTTTTATACCCTTTTCGTTTGAGTGTACAATCATTTTCAGATCAAAGGTTTCAATACAGAATAATAAAATGGTTATCCATATATCGGGGGTATTTTTTCATAAAACAATACAAAAATGCTAAAAAAAAAAATCCTATTTAATTATTATATTCTGTGAAAATATAGGAAGCTTTCTTAGGGTATGACAATTTACGGTTTACACATTTTTTCCAAATTCCCTGTTTTCTTTTCGTCTTCTTCGGTGTTCCTTTGGTCAACATATTTTGTGTGGTCGTCGGATATTTGTTTGTCCTGGCCGCGCCTGTAAATCAGTTGGCTTGCTGCGCCTCTTTAAGTTGCAATTAACTTTTTGGCTGCTTAAAGCTGACCAGAGCGAAAACCCTCCCCGAAAGTAACGAGCCTTATGAGGCCACTGCACGCAACACCAGCGCACACTTTTTCATTTTAATTGCCCCTGACTATGCTAAACTAATCTACACAAAACGCAGCTCCCTTGGGGGTGGCTTCTATTCCGTTTCGATACTATAGTCAGTCGGTCATAATTTTGATTGAGAAGGTGAAATTGGTATTTTGTGATATATTGACATTGCCGCTCAGCGATGTCGTCTGCTTAGTCACTTGCAGCAATTAGTGGAGTGGACAGTTGGACAGTGTGAGTCGCGGCATCTACATAGCAATTATGACTTTTTATGGATAGTGGATGGATGGATTGATGGCTGGAAGGGTTGATTGACGCACTTTCATTTAAGGCCAGTCCACCCACACCCACTCCACATTCAGCCCTTCTGCTACTGTAACTGCCCCACACTTACACGAATATATTCTATTCTTTGTGCCCAAGCACTTGGCTTCTGCTAACACCAATTTGTTCATTGCTTTTCCGGGCTTCAAATTAAAAATGATGTTTGACAAAAAAAGAGGAAAATAAAACAGCCCAAACAGGAGTCGTGATGAACTAGGGGTTGTATTTATGAGAACAAAGATTACCCTGCAATTGAGTATATTTTTAATATTATTATTAGTAAATTCTTAAATTGACCAAATACTTTATAAAGATGGGTTTTGTAAATATTTCTCAACTTTGGAACAAATAGCAAAGCTTATCATAAGCTTAGGGCCGTTTTCTCGTCTGTTTGTTAAATTTAATATAGGGTTAAAGCCATGAAATCGTAAAGAAAATCAGAGTTTAAAGCTTCCTTTAAATTTAACAGGCGGACGAGAAAACTTTTAATTATGATTTTAGGGAAATGAATGCTGATTTCCATTAATCAATAAAAAATATTAGATAAACATCAAATTATTTAAGAGGTTTAAGATGCGAAGATTTGCCTTCAAAAAGTCCAATAAACTCCTCACTCAAAACCAAGGATATTCCAGGATATGCGCTGCATATTGTCCCCATTTGATTGTGCAACTGTTCAGCGCTGTCGCATTTTATTTCAAGTTGAGTGACTTCAATCTGTCGCCGGAGAGAAAGAGTCTTGAGGCCTTTTATTATTATTATACTTGTTGTCGTTGTTCGAGTTCTTTCAATTTGGCAAAATAAAAAAGCGAGGGTCTGGCCAGGGGTTGTGCATATGGCAGCATTAAAAAACCCACACGTACAATGTCCAAAGAAATTAGATGTCGTTGCTTTTCTCTGCTATTTTTGCTCCCACCGTGTGACATACATAATTCCGGGCTAGGTGCAACAACAAGGACAATCGAGACAATGGCCAGCCCAACACATCCTCCAGCCCACCCGGATCCTTGCCACGCCCCCGCTCCAGTCAGCAGGACAAAGGGACATTGCGCGATGTCTCAGCGTTGCCGACACTGATGAGTTTTGCCTTTGTTTCGCTTACAAAACCCCAAACGCCCCCCTCTGGACCACGCCCACAAATGATTAAGGCACATTATTTTTGTCGTTTTTAATTTGTTGTTTTTCGGGGGATAGAAAGGAATTGCCAGGTCTCGGTTTCATTGTCTGCAGCACTTCAAACGTAAGAGGAAAACGCTGATCTGAGCGGCTACGGGAAATTATAAAAAAATTGTATGTTCTTTATCTGAAATGGCCAAGTGCAAATTATTTCATTTTTTTAAGTTGTTGGCGAAGATAAACATCGAGATTTATTTCAAATTATTTTGAAATTGGTTCGGAAAAGAATCCTTTACTCAATCTCCAACTTTCGATCAAAACTTAAATACAAAAGTATAAAAGGAAAACCAAGACCTCAATACTTACAAATAAAACTGTATTATTTAATTCTTTATTTCATTTCTTTTTATTTAATTATACTGTTTTTGCACAAAACGTTGATGTCTATAAAAAATACATTAGGTAGTTTATCTTATTTTTGCCTTTTTTCCCATTTTTCTTTATAAGTGTGTTATTCTGCGCAAAAAGCGTTAATTAATTCGATAACTGAGAATTTGCTGTGTTTGTGAGTGAGTTTGATACAAGCGTTAAATTAAAGTTAATACTTTGCATTAAACATAAGCTACAATGTATATATGTAATATATATATATAGATATATAATCTCTGCGAGTTCGACTTGTTGTGAATGTGTTTTAGCGAATGTGTAATAGTGAGTGAGATGAAGTGAGTGTTTAGTAAACTAGTTTAAATTAACGTTTAAGATTATATAAATTATATTAAAAATATTTTGTTTGTAACTTCTGATTTCGATTTCCAATTATCCAGTAGTTGTTCATCTCCTTGCGAATGTTTCAAGTTCTGTATTTTTGCTCTTTGCTTTAGATTTTTAATTTTCTTTGAAAATAATATCACTTTGAGAGTTGAGACTTCGAGTAGAAGGATCCATTTATAAGATAGCTACAGAGCCTGTGCCTGCGGATTACTGTTATAACCGGGGCTGATTTTGTCTTTGGTGCGACTATTTATCAGTTTGATGACGCTGTTCCTTTGGGCGACCTCTGATTTGCTATACTCATCTATGAACTGTAAAGATATTTAAGAGAAATTGTATAAATTAAAATAATAAGAGACCTTATTTCAAACAGTGGGGAGTTTCTTTAAGGAATTAAATAGAGTTATTTAAGAGTTAACTAATTTTAATTAAACTTAAATTTTAATCACTCCCAAAACTTTAATTCGATCGGGCCAATAATTTAGTCTTTCAAAAGCTATGTTCTTCAGGTCGAGTATTCGAGTATTGGCTTAAATGAACCAAATCATGCAAACTTAAAATATTCTTCAAAATATAAAAAAAAAATCATTAAAAATTTCTTGTTTTTTCAGCAAAATCCCTATGACACCTCTTTAAAAATTCAGAAAAACATTTTTATTGTTTTATTTATTTTTTACTTACCGCCAAGTCGAAGTCCTTGCAGAGTAGCTGCCTAGCAGGCACATTTCCAAAGGAAACAGTGACCAGGAAGGGATAAATCACAGGATTAAACTGGGTCGGCATCTTGGCCAGGTTCTTGAAGATCACGGCAAACTGTTCTGATATCAGCAGGTCCTGATGCCTCCGATTGTTGACACAGAAAAAGGCCAGCGAAGCGATAAGGTCAATCAGCATTGGGGTGCTCTCGCTGTTCTTCACCCACTGGGCATTTGCCACACTAAAGTTCAGGATGAGGCTCATCACATCCAACAGCTTCAACGACAAAGGACCCTCCACAGTCAGGGCCTCCTGAAAAGACAAAAAAAAACACATTTAATTGGCAACACACAACAATGGAAAAATAACCGAAACCGAAATCACTGAGCAAATGTTTTAATTAAGTCAAAGCAAATATCAAAGAGTGCCACTTGTTTAGAGCAGGAAATGAAGGGCCGGCACGTCCTGCGGCCCGAATGTTTATATTCCTGGCTATATATTTGCGTGTTATTTGCATAAGGGACTCGCTGAACGAACCAGAGAGCGCTTCTAATTTGTTTGCCCTGGCAGGCCAAAACCCGAAACTCGATTCAACAACTGAAACAGGCAAGTTGTTCGAGGACGAGGACGAGTAGAACTAAGAGAGTACGAGCACTAAGCAAATATTTAGCCAAACAATTGACATGCCTGGCTGGCTAGAACAACGCCTCCTCACTTTTCCGACCCTGGCAGGATATGAGCGAGCGGCAAGGATTTTCCAGCCGGAAACGAAAAAAAGAAATAAAGCGACGGAACGATTGAAATTGCGTGGGCCTCGGATTGGCTTGGGTTAAACTTGAAAATTTCATTTTACAAAGTCAATATTTACGCAAAAACAAGCGCTGCCTCTGAAGCGACTCTCGAAAATTGAGTTTGCTGATTAAAACCGAATCAAATTATTTGCCAAAAACGGAGCAACCGCCCCTCGCCAGCGCCCGCGCCCAAAAAGTTGATGATGAGCAACCGAAACCCTTATCTATTTTTGTGGTAATTTAAAACAAATAGCTCTAATCCCAGTGCAATTCGGGGTTGGAGCTTTCGGCAGCGGCAAAGTTTGTCTAGCAAATTAGTTTGTCAAGTGCGTAGACTTGCCTGCCACAGCCTGCATCTGTTAAATATTGACACGTGCAACAGACGCACACTCGAAAACTCAGATAACCGGATAGGGATACACAGGAAATTAAAATACAGATGCCGCACTCGGTAAAAAAGGAGTCCCAAATTAGCCATTTGTTAACTGTTTAAAAAGTCAGAGGTACAATATATAAAAGTATTTTTAATTATTATTGAAATATTGAAAGAATGTATAAACTTTTTTTATTTAGGATTATCTTAACAAAACTCAAAAACAAAACTTGATATGAAACGATGATCGATTTGATGTTATGTGGTATCAATTTTGATTTGATAAGCTCGAATGATAAAAACGATTTGCGTATAAATACCAGAAATTTACTATGCGCATATTTACTATATCGCATATCGTTATTACACAGACATATCCCAATAACATACAATACAATATTTCTAGTGCATTCAAAGAGATCCAGAGGTACAGATCTACCGGGTTGAGCCCCAGTTAGATTCACGGATTGCAGCACTCCGATATTCTGTTTCATTGGCGCGGTTTTTGGCTGCCAACCGAACTTAGCTCATCGCATCTCCAGTCGGTTCGTTTCGTTACGGTTGGCATAAATATTTTAGGCCACGCCAAGACGACTGCCGACATTTGCCCCAAGTAAAGTGTCAAAATATTTGCGTATGCCACCCATCCTCTATTTTATCCTGACCCCCATCCCCATCCGCATCCCCATGCCATCGTGCCATTTTGCTGATTTTCACCTCTGAATTTTCGCAGGTACACGAGTACAGAGCGAAATGTCATCGCGGTTCAATGGCGTTTGCCTCATGTTGTGTTTGTCATTTGGCGCTGTGTTGTCTGTTAAGCAAATGTCACTCTGCCCCGACTCTGACTCTATGCATTTTCCCCAAACCAAAGCCCACTCCGCCGGAAAATCCCACCCCACAAAATACACAATTCTCGTGGCTGTCATGACATTTGGCAATATGCAAATCACTCTGTCGAAATTCACTCGCAAATTGCAAGCCGCAGCGATTGCAAAGTTTTAAACGTCTGCACTAACTTTTCCACGTGTTTTTCCACCCGCCATTGTTGTTGTTGTTGCCGATTTTCTCAATTTTCGCCAGGCGATTTCACGTTCGACAAAGTTTAGAAGAGCAAAGCAAAGAAAAGCCAAGCGCGTACACACATACCACCAGGAAAAACAAGAGCACCATCAACGGGAAAAAATAAAACAGAAGAGGAAAAATTCTAATGAAATTTTCTCTGGTCCTCGCTGCTTGAGCAGAAAAAATCAAGACACAGTGGATGGAAACTGAGTAGGAAATGTTAGTTTTTAAAAAACCACAGGAACTTTTAATGTTGCCATTTCCGTCGGTTTTTACACAAACTAGTCTTGGAAAATAAGTTGGAAAATCGTTGATTTTTATTGAACTCTCTTCTCCGCTGGAATATAACTTTGTTTTAATATATTTTAAAAATCTCGAATTAAATGCGTTCAAAAATGCATGAAACTCAACTCATCTTTTGTTTATATTTCATAGTATTATTTAGAGTATGGGAACTTTTCAAATGATTTGACTGCATAACCCATTCGCCTGTAAAATAGTTTCAAAGTTGGTAAAAAACAGCAGTTTTCAACTTTAAGTGGCTTTTTCTCAGAAAATCACTTTAAATTTGTGATTCAAAGCGAATAAGACTTTTAGGAATTTATCGAGGTAATAGTGTATTTTTTAAGTCCTGACAAATTATTTAAAATATATTCATCACAATTTTTATTTCAGGTATTAAAGCAGCATATGGTTACCAGTAGTATTACAAATAATTGACTTCGAATAACTTAATCTCGGCAATTTTTCCAAAAACTCTAGCCACTGTGCCTTCGTATTGAGTTTAAGGGCTGACTGACTTTTTGATTTGTTTAAACGGCGACGCACGACGTTCGACGTTTGTCGTTTGCCTTCGAAACTCCTAAGAATCCCTCTCCCGTGGAAAAGCAAACTCACCTGGAAAGTGTTCACATCCAGCGAGGCCAGGGACACGTAAAGATGAAAAGTCGATGCCGCCAGGGCGGTCGTGCGCGGTGGAATGCATTCACCTGCAAAAACAGAACATAAAAACACAAAAAAAAAAGAGTCAGAAAACAAGAATGAAAAGCGGATGAGCAGCGATAGCGGATATTCCCTCATAAAACATTAGAGGTTTACGGAAAAATCAAAACTAATTTCCGCCTTTGCGAGGATATCACGTTGCGTGGGTTGTTTGTGAAGTGCATTGAAATCTAATTAGCACCTCCCCCACTTCTCCTCAACAATTTTCAGCTACTGTTTTAGTTCAGTTAAAACTCACCCACTGGCATAACGCTGCCGTAGAGCATCGATACGGTTCCAAAGAGCTCCGTGGACTTTGCAGAGCTCAGCAAACGTGTCGGATCGGCAGGACCTATCGAAAGAGGATAAAGAAACGAGTTATCAAAGATCCCCCGGTTTATTTACTCTCAACCAGGTGTGACTTCGGCTGCGAAACAGGAGCTGGCTAAGATGACTCACCTGGCTGGCAAACATCAAGGAATCGGGACAGGAAGCCCAAGGTGGTCAACAGACCCAGCATCACACTTTTGTTGCCTTCGATGGACTCCCGAACCTTCTGAATGCGTCGGGAAAGAATCTCGATCAGGCCCGTAATCACAGCCAAGCTAAAAATAAAGAATACAAAAATTATTCAGAAATATATCACCAGTAAACTATTGTTCTTATCCAATTAACTAGTATATACACAGAAAAGAAATTGATAAAAGATCAGATTGATATGTGCTGGTCAATTTTATATTTTTTAAAGATCAAGTTATTCATATCATTGGTTAATCTTATTTTACATTATTTGTTCAAAAAATACTAAATTTGGTATTTTATGATATGATAAAATATCTTGTTGATATGTTTGAATCATAAATTTTACATAATTCATATCGGTTTTTATTGATATGATTCTGTGTAGCTAAATAATGTGATTAAAATAGTTATTAGAGAATAAATCTCCATGCAAAGCGAGAATTAACTGAAGGATCCCTTTGTCTGCCGAACAATTGTAATGCCTTACAGCGATATCATCCTATTCAACCTCAATCATTCGTCCATTTTGTTGTTGTTTGCCCCGTGGTTTTCCGTGTCCATATGTTGCTAGTTCTGTTGGTCTTTCCCCTCGGCACTTTCTACCCTTTCAACTAGCTACCTTTTGGTCCAGGACATTCCACACTTGTTAATCGCCGGGAGCGTTCAAAGGCACGGGGTAAAATCACGGTTGCCCGACAATAGAACCCGACCATGTGTCATATCATTTGAAAGCGATTTAAATTCATACTCCCCACTCGCAAACAACAAGTTATCCCCGCCTCGCCCGGAGAATCCCCTCTTCATACCGAGTAATCATCGGGCAAATGACATTTCATTTGCTCTCGTGGCAAGGTGTTTCCATTCACATATCGAGGGGACAAGACTAGTGTGTCCTGTTTAACCTCCGAGTGAACATTAACATGTCCTTGCTCTGGCTGCTGATGCTGTTGCCTGTTGTCGTTGTCAGCGCAAATCTGTTTTGATTTTAATCCAGCTTATGCGAGCCCGAAATGCCGAAATGCATGCCCATGGTCCTGCAGGACCTCTGTTACCTCCTGCTTCCGTTTACCGCCCTCCAGTCCCCTCTTTCTGTACATTGTTGTTCAGCGAACTGTACTGCTCATTGACGATACACTATAAAAATTATTGGTATACAATGTAATACCATCTATCACATTTTAACAAAAATGTAACAAAATGTTTGAAAAAAACTGATATTAAAGATCATAAATATCAATAAACTTTAATGGGTAATAGCCTTAATTAAATTGTAAACAGCATTACAAATTAAAAAAATTTTAATTAGGGAAAAAATTATTTCAAGTGTGCCTAAATCCTCTGCTGCTTTTGCTTTATGCTGCCGATTATTCGCCTTAAGTGCCGAAATCAATGCACACAAATTCCCAAATTACAAGCGCCCGTGAAAGGACATTTTCCAATGTAAAGAGGAAAGGGAAAAATTTTTGTTTATTTCTTAAAAAAAGGACATTTTTTAGCCATGCAAAGGGGGTTGCACTTTTTTCTTGGCAATTGCAACTATTTTGTTTATTAAACAAGAGAGACAGAGCTTGAGTTAAGTAGCGTGTGCATTTGACACTTGTTAAAATATTTGCGCCTGTCCCGCACACACATTAACACTCACACACACACACTCAAGGGAGGTCCTTGATGATTAAAAGGGGGTGGAGATGAGGGGATGATGTGCCTGCAACTGTCGCGCGTATTTAGCGAACGTGTTTTCACAACTAACAAGGATGTTAATTTTTTTTTTTCTGCTGGGGATTCTTATTTTTATTTCGAGCTTTGCACCAAATGCCTTTTCACACCCGAAAAAGTCCTGTCTGGGTGTCCTGCCAGTGGTTTACCCCCTCGACAACCATTTGTCGCCATCGTTGCTGCTGCTGCTTTTGGCTGCTGTTTATTTTACGGCACTGACGATTATGTCCTGTTCGGGGTCTGGGGTCCGGGGACCAGAGTCCTTGGTCCTGGGAAAGGAAACCTCGGCCACATCCGATACGTCTCTGCCCCGGGTGTTGGCCATTTTGTGTTTGGATTGATGCGACCAACGAACTAAATACTTTCCACAGGCGAAACTCAGGCCAGGACACATGACAAACGATGACAGTTCATTGGCGGAAGGGGGGCGGTTTACCCACAGACTCGGGGTAAAAGCATCCTTCATGCTCCGTGCTAGCTTTGTGCTTGTTGGTTTAAGAAAATTATTAAGGATATTTTTGTGGTGCTGATGAGTTTGCCGAGTACTTTTTGTCCAGCAGCCCGTACGGAAAGGGGAATGGTGGGGGCGGGGGTCGGATTGACCAACCAGGAGAGCAAACATCGTGTGGGTTGTCCCTGCGTCCGGGTGTCCTCATGTCCGCCTGTCTGCCCTAAGTGTCCTGTGTGCGATGCGAGGCACAAATAGCAAAACAGGAAGCTCAAGTATGTTTACAGTTGACAACGCCAGAAACGCTGTGGGGATATCAGCATGGGATCAGCAGAGATGTTTCTTTGGCTATATTCTCAGATTTATACCTAGACATTTTTCAAAGAAACACAGTAATTGTGTGAACTTTTTGATATAATTTTAATTATTTTGTTTTAGAGTTCTTTAAAAAAATAAATCTAGAAATCTTTTAGGTTGTTTCTGTTAGAAAATATTTCAAATTTTAAGTTCAAATGTCCCTCTATAGGGAATAAATGGAACTATTTCCAACTCCCTCGTAAAAAAAACTTAAACTCTATGAAATAATTCTTAATTACCATTAAGGTGCAACTGTTTTAAAGTATTTTGCCAATTTTTTACTTTTTTTCTGCTATTTTTAAGTTATTACACAAACACTACTTCTACTAAGGATACCATTTTAATAAAGATTCATACCCTGATATTATCCTATGATTTTTGACCTTCTTTCAGATAATGCTGAATTTAAGAATTACTTTCATTTTATTAAGTATCTTAAGCTAGGAGCACAGATCCAGATTTAGAAGAGCGGGAGTTTGGGACTCATCCTGGCAACGGCACGTAGTCCTTGCTGCTTTGTTTGTCTCCCCAGCGTGCGTGTGTGTGTGTGTGTGTCCTAGCGTTTGAGTAATGGACGCTTTTATTTGGGAACAGGACTTCTGGCTGTGTCAAAAGGGGTCAAAATGGATTTTTCGGCCATATAAAAATTGCTGCTGGCCGTGTTTGCTTTTCGACGCTGCTACTGCTTTCGTGGTGCTTTCGAAATTCTCTGAATTCTGCGGCAGGACATTGTCATGGCATATCAATCACTCATTTATAGAACGCTATAGATCTGTGTATGTTTATGGCTGGCCACTTAAATAGCAGAAATCTGTATGCCATTCATTTGTATTGCAAACACCGAACGATAAATGAACTCCTTTGTTGATGACTCGCTTTCGTTTATTATGATAAATCACACAGAAAATAATGAACAGAGATTGAGGTTTTGTTTGATATTTTTAGTGTTTGTAATCAGCACTCGCTTAATTGAAATCAAAACATCCAATTTATTTGCACAACAATTTCTCTTTCAGACTCTCTTTTCACAGAAAAAAAACGATAATAATAATAAAAACAAAGAAACCCAATGGTTTGAGAAGGACTTGCACTTGAATACCCCAAAGCTGCTGAATGGATGCAATGTCACAATTCTCGGGATCTCACACACTCCTCTCGAATGCCACTGGTATTTGCTTACAAACATTTAGAAGCATTTTATGGACGAACGTATCTGAATCTTTTGCTAATCGGTTTTTGCATTTTGAGCACATTTAATGCTAGACGCGTGCTGCTCATTAGCATATGAAAGAATTATATTGCCATTGTCGGCGGGCTTTGAAACAAAATTTGCAGTGCACGTGGCATTTCGAACAAATGGACAAGCGATTTGAAAACTGTTTATGGGATTGGTGGCTAAAAGTTGGTCATGAAATGGCGAATATTCTAATGAAATCTTTGTTTGCCCAGATTAAAAAGCTGACAAACAAATTAAGCAAATTACATTTAAATCAAAGGTTTAAACATGTTATCTTAATGCCTGGACATAAGTCTATCGTGTGTTAATTTAATTTGACTAATTGATTAAATTAGTTGCCAAGCTGAAGCATTTTTATTTAACAGTAAGAGTATTAGTTTTATTAAATTATTTCAATTCAAAGCTCACATGTCTCTTTTACCGATAAATGATTGTAATTAGATTTTGCAAATCATGCAAGTAATACCAATAGTATTTTTCTCTGAAGGCATTTACCGGTTCGTATGTTTTTAATTTACCCAAAAATGATTTGCACATTTTTAACCCCACAACATTCTGTGTTTTCACAACCAAATCTGCTTAGCAGCTTTCGCAGTAATTCAATTTGAACACGAATCATTGAAATTCATCAGATTCAAATTCATTCAATCAAGTAAAGTCAACAACGGAGGCTGGAAAAATGCCAGCTGGCTGCCGTTCTGCACCCGAGAATACACATATAGAAACCAATTCGAACCCGATTCGGATTCAGATTCAGGTCAGAGGCATGTGCATAAAACTCAACGCCTTGCGGTGGGCCTAAAACAACATTAGGAAAAATTCGAAATTCGATTGTAGCCGGCAGGCAAAACAAGCGACACACACGGATCGAAAGGTGTTAAATGAAAACTAAACCGGAAAAAAAGAAAGCAGGGAAAGGTAGCTTGCAGCTACCCCTTAATTTTCCGCAGGGAGCACGAGCCGGAGTTGATTAAAATGCAATTTCGAATTGTTTTCTCTGCCAGTTGTCAGCACTTGATTAAGAGCAACTGTTTCTTTTCGGAGGGTTAAAACTGTCGCGGCTGCGCCTTGCCACTCCGAAAGGCGGAATATATGTTCATGTAGCCTGGGGCTACCCTATTCGGGTGTCATGTCAAAACAATGCAACTCGAGTCGCAGCTTTAGGGGTAGCAATCGGCAGTCAAACAGCCGGCCAGAGTCGAGGGCTCTGATTGCCCACAAGTGGCTGAGAGGACCCAGAATACCTGAAGCAACCCTCGGTGGAAATAAATGTAAATTGAATAAAACCAAGGTAGGCTACAGTAGAAAGTAGGTAAAGATCTCATGAACTGCAAAAATATTTCATTTAGTTTTAAACAGGTCCTTTAAGTGTGACCATATTCCATATTTGAGATACTATAAACCCAACCAAAAATTGATATGAAACGATGATCGATTTGATGTGATGTGGTATTAATTTTCACTTGATATGCAGGCAGCTCAGTTCGATATGCTTGAATTATAAACGAAATTAAAGTAAATTGAATATAACCAAGGTAGGCTACAATAGAAAGTAGGTAAAGATATCATGAACTGCAAAAATATTTCATTTAGTTATAAATAGGTCGTTTTAGTGTGACCGTATTCCATATTTTAGATACTGTTCACCCAAGAAAAACTTGATTTCAAACGATGATCGATTTGATGTGATGTTGTATTAATTTTCACTTGATATGCGGGCAGCTCAATTCGATATGCTTGAATTGTAAACGACAGGAAAGTTTGAATTTCGAATGTGTCTTTCTCCCTCCCACTAATAAAACTTTAAGCGCTTAAGAGCGAGGTCTATTTCGAATTGAGAAATTTTTTACTTCTCTCTCCCACTCTCGATTTAAGTCGCGACATTGCTCCCTCCTCTCTTTTCCGAAATCAGACATTCAACACCAAAAATTTACCATGCGCATATCAATTTGACTACGAAGTGTTTTTTTTTTGTGTACGCAAAACTAAATTTTATAACATTTTTCGGGGGGTGAATGGTTTTCATTGATGATGCCAACAATTACACAACACCTGGTACCGACTTTGGCAGCCAACTTTGTTGGCCATGTTTATGCATTAGAGCGCGTGTAAAATAATTTCATGCAGCAAGTTGGTCGACTCCTTTATGGCCATAAAGGGAGTCGGTGGCCAAGGGAGGTGAAGGGATTGTTGTACCGCGGGAGGGTGAACTTTTAATGGGCGACGCGAAAAATGTGGGCATGTGGAGTTAAGTAGCATTATCAGTGGGCGAGAGCAGGGACATCGTTATCATTAAGAGCCACCAACAGTGTGACATCATCATCATCATCATTTTATCATCATAATTATAGCGCTTACTAGGGCAGCACGTACAGCAGCTGTCACTAAAACAGTGGCAAGGGGGATATATTTATTACATAAATCTCGGGCAGGACTAAGACAATTCGTCATGTCACAGGGATTTGCCAGGCGGAGATCTCAATTGTGGCTAATGGAGCAGCGGCTCGGAATAGTGGTCCAGTCCTCTTATGAATTTCAATTGTCGGCCAGTGATCCCTCTCACCTATTGTCATTCTGCACACAGGAAACATTTTATCGCAGAAAGTAATATATTGAAATAATCTTCAAGTAGACAGAAGTACCTCCTAAAACTTGTGATTTAAATGTTCTAATAAATTGAATACCAAGTATAATAGTCAACTTCAGAGCCACCACCAAATGGAACAGAGATTTTCACATTATTCCTCTGTGTATGTTTACATTACTAATATGAAACGCCTCCAACAGCAATAATCACATCAACGGGAGTTGGGACGTGACTCTCTAATGCCCAGCAAGGGTTCCCTTTCGCTAGCAGGAGGTCTCCTTTCGGCCTGCATGTCCTTTTGCCACTTCGGACATCCTGCGGTGCTAATAACCCACTTACTTAGACTTATCCCTTTGTTGAAAGAGGGCAGAACAGCGAAAGGAAGAGGGCCAAATTCTACGCTGCCCATCAATTATTGCCCGGGAAATGCAATTCGGAATTGAAATTGAATTGACCGCATTTGGCTGCACAACATTATATTTTTTTGATTTTTTTGGAAATTATCCTGTGGCAGGCATAGCGAAATGGTCAATGAAAAGGGGCACCCCTATGTACCGATGGATTTATGGTTTATGGATTGGGTGGACTGTTATGGTTTAATTGCATTTGTAAATGTTTTGGCTGAGGCGGAGATGCGGTTATGATTGGGTGGGATTTCAAAAGACTCTCAACTGGGGGTCTATGCGAAATGTCGATCGATTTGCAATGAAGTCGGAAATGTACAATAAATAAATACTCCTTTGCATATTACAGGAAAAGGTGTAATACGTAATCACATATTTGGCAATTTACATAAAAACAACACGTTTTTTAAAAACCCAAAGAAAACTTGATATGAAACAATGATCAATTTGATATTATGTGGTATCTCAATTTAGAAATCAGAGAATCTCCGAGAGAAAATTCCGTAAAATAATATTATTTAATATACATTTTACCAGTATTTCATAGTAAAAACGACATGCGTATCAATATCATAAATTTACCATGCGTTTCTTTTTGTGTGCAGATTCTCATTACATTTACAGAGAATGAATCAGTCGAATATACAAATCAAAACCAAACAAAAACGTCTAGGCATGAAATTTAAAGTTTAAAAGAGGGACCCCGATTCACATTTTCAAAAACAACTTTTTTATAGTTTTTTGTTCAATATTTGTGAGTGCGGAAAGCAATCGAATTCAATCGGTCACGCTCAAGGACTCGACAGGACTTCCGTTACGGTCACGCCCTGTCCAAAGGCCCCTTTTTTTTTGTTGGTCACACAGCTGTCAACAGAAACCCTTGAAAATCTTTTTGCGGAAATTTAACTAATTTGTGATTTTTCGTAATTAAGCGTTAAGTTAAAAAAACGAAGCAGAAAAAAGTGTAAAATAAGAGTATCAGAAATACAAATCAAATGACAGGCGGAGAGGCGAAAAAGCAGCTGTGTTTTTTTTCAGGGCCGCACCTCGGACTGATAAGAGTTCCAGTTGAGATCGTAATTAATTTCTGGGCTCTCCCCTTATTTTTATTTTTATTTCCGAATGCAAATGAATTTGTACGTATCGCCGGCGCAGCAACAACACTTTTAATTCATTTACCTTGCGACAGTCGCCGGATGACGATGATGATTCAGTTGGAGAGTGAGGATGCCCGAACCCAGACATTGACGCAAATTGATTTTCAACGCCACAGCAGAAAGAGTGGGGTATACGCCGAAAGAGAGAGAGAGAGAACAGGCGCCGCAAAACCGCAAGGCAGCGGAGATCGAGGTACGGCCCATAGCGAAAACCACAGCGAAAGGATTGCCCTCTCATGAGGTATATAAGATATGCATATTTATATGCGAGAACCTGAGCCTCGGTCTTTTGAGCTCATCATAAATAATGCACCAAGTGGCTAAAAGCGCAAACCAACCTAAGAAAGTCCGTTTTCGGCTTATCATCGAGCTCCATGAAACTGGGAAGAAAACATGAAGTGTACGAAAAGTTTAAGGCATTCAAAGAAGCTTCTAAAACGGGGATTAGCTAATGAAAAAGGTATTTATCTTTATAATTTTCAATATTTTTGGATAAATAAGTACCAATACGTTTAATTTAATTTTCTAAACATTTTTATACCCGTTACTCGTAGAGTAAAAGGGTATATTGTATTCGTGCAAAAGTATGTAACAGGGAGAAGAAAGCTTTTCCGACCCTATAAAGTATATATATTCTTGATCAGGATCACTAGCCGAGTCGAACTAGCCATGTCCGTCTGTCCGTCTGTCCGTCCGTATGAACGCTGAGATCTCGGAAACTATAAAAGCTAGAGGATTGGCATTTTGCATGCATATTCTTGGAGTTCCTACGCAGCGCAAGTTTATTTCAAAATGGCGCCACGCCCCCTCTAACGCCCTCAATCGCCCTACACCATTTTTTGAAAGGTGTCTGGCGCCTACACCATTAAAGATTTTGGAAAACTAAAAATGCAGTTTTATTGTGACTATCAATACCTATCGAAATGTAGAAGAAATTTTTCAAATCGGACCATTCGTTAAAAAGTTATGCCCGATCAAAGATTTTATATATCTATCTCCCTCGCACTCCCTTAGCTGAGTAACGGGTATCTGATAGTCGGGGCACCCGACTATAGCGTTCTCTCTTGTTAAATTTTAAATTTAATTATTCGAAAAATTATTATTTCTGAAATATGAAAATGAACACACTTTGGTTTCGCTTTAATCCCTTAAAATTGGTTTATAATAACCGTATTAGTTATTGACTTAGAACCCCCTGCCACGCCCACCATGCAAAGGTTATCCTTTTTTTGCGACAGTTGCTATGGAACCCCTTATTGAAAATATATTTTCAGGGATGCACATTTTCCAAAACTGCGGATTCTGTTAAACTTTTTACAAGGTTGCGCCTCATTAAACCGCCCAGAAAATGGGTAGCCACGGGAGCAGGCCCATTACCACGCCCATTAATGCAAATTAAACGCAATGCAGACATATGCCAAAACCAAGACCTCAGCTTCTGGCTCTGGCTCTGGATCATCCAGTTCCGTTCGCCTCGCTTGAGTTCGAATTCGGGTTGGGATGTGTCACAGCGCATTATCATTCATAAATCAAAACATGGAAATTGTTTAGCGCGGAGTGAGGGGTTGCATTTTGACCGGAGAACAACAATATAATAGCCCTCCCCTCGCTTTGCGCAGTCTAATAAACATATATAAAAAGTTATGAATAAATTAAGACATTTGGTTGTCAGTTCGGTTTAAAGGGATGCAGATGGATGTGCCCCCGGGGTTGTTGCTCACTTTTTTATACATCAATGATTATATTCGCATTACGCGGCGAAGCGAGGGTTAAGGGTAGATAAATTTTAAAGAGTGCCTGGCAAGTGCCGAGATTGAGCTGTCAAGTGTGTGCCCTCAAGATTTAACCAGAAAAATGTGCAAAAAATATGGCAAAAAATGGGTAAACGAAATCCAAGACGCAGGCGAAAAGTTTCTCAAGTGAAACTCAAGTAAATTCGAGTTATAGATATGGAAGGGAAAATAAATCTGCATGCGGTAGGCCAACGAAAGGCAAAGACAAACACGGATGTGGCAATCACTCCGTGGGATATATAATCCCGATCCTGTCTAGCCGGGTTTTTAAAATGAAAATTCATCAACACGTCAGCCAGCCGTCCATCCAATCCATCCATCCATCTATAGAGCAATACCATACCAAACCATTCCATCTCGCGTCGTGTCTCCTGTGTTTTCTTAGTAACGAACGCCACCCAAAGCGTTTTCCATTTACCCCAAAAACACACACAGCAAAACATTGGAGCGACAGACAACGGGGTAAACGTTTTGTCTTATATTAAATACATATATTTTGACAGACGGGGCGAGAAAGGAGAAAGAGTTGGGGCGTCTTCAATTACGACACGCGCGTTGAAAATAAAATTTCAGCAGTTTTTACCCAACTGCACAGAGAAAAATATACCATTTTTGAATAAATAGTTACGCCATTTCACAAATAAATCCACAAAATCCAATAAATAGTATAACACTATAATAATACAATTTATTGAATAATAATAGTTAATATTTACCTAACTTCATATAAATTATAGTTTTGAAAGATTGCCAAGTCTTTTTCTCAGTGCTTGGCTGCTTTCCATATGGGGCTTGTCACCGGGCAACATAAGGCGGCGACTTCTTGTTCTCCTGCCTACCGCAGATGCTCATCCAGAAAACCGAAAAGATAGGAAAATATTGTCTTGGAAGGGGGAATCAACGTCAGAAATGGACAACACACGTGGGGCAGCGGCGATGACGGGATTTGGTATTGGGATTGGGTCTGCAAATCCCCCGTCAACCTTTGGGAGGCTGTTAAAAAGCCAAGTCGAAATAGCTGCGAGAAAGTAAAGCCGCTCGTAAAACTCAAACGAGGCGCGAAGAAGAAAAAGCTGGAGAACCCCAATGGCAGCTACACAAAAACATGGCGCCAAATAACCGCAAACATAACGATGTTCCACCCGACATTCCCTTCTTAAAATCCATCCCAGAGCTATAGAAAGACCCTGAACAGGACCATGCGGCGACGTTTGCCGCCATTTTGTAGAAGAAAAGTGCATATAATAAAATAAAATAGCAACAAGACCAACAAAAGCCAGTTGAACAACATACACGACCAGGAGGTGGGTCACAAAAAATGGCATGGGCATTAAAAGTAGCCGAGTTGGAAAATTGAAAGCGAAATGTAAAATACTCTACTAAATCAAAATGGAATAATGTAAAAAAATATTACAATGTTATATTAAAAATACTATACTAAATCAAAATGTAATAAAGTAAAAATAATTACAAAAATTTGTAAATTCTAATCAGAAAGTTTTAGTATTTTAAACTCTTTTAATTGTTACAAAAAAAAATTAATTTTTTTAGTAAAATATCCATTGGTTTATCCCATTTTAATAATAGAGACATTATTTATTTACTAAGAAAAAAACTATTTTACAAAAAAAAAACACTTTAAGAAAGTTAAGATACCCCCCTGAGCAAGGATTTTCAGGATTGGGGAGTTTGAGTCTAGGACCACAGTCAGTGAAAATGGGCGCCTGTGATTTGGCTTTCACATTGTGAGAGTGTGTGTGGAAAAGTAGAAAATGGAAAATGGCGAGCGAATGAAAATGTCGCCGAGTGAGCATCGTAAAAAATTATGCCCAACGTAAGGTTCCACACCACCCCTCTAAATAAATGTATAAGTATGTATATATGCATGGGGAGTCGGAACCAAATTGCGTTCTTATGGCACTTTAGTGGCAAAATCAAATTAGAATTTATGGAAAGTCGCCGCCCAATCATAAATGCGGCGCCCCCTATATATATGTATATGAGTGAGGAGCCTGTAGCGCCCCCGCTCCAGGAAAATTCCACAGCCATTGAATAGCCATAACCATAGGAGCGAATTTTCCTTTAGTGCTAAATGACCTTTACTGCCGGGCCATTTCAAAAAATACTTTTGCGAAGATTTTTAGTTTGCCTCGTAAATTTTTATGCGAATGGTGGGCCAGGGGGGTCTATGGAAAATATAGCGTAGAGTATATAGCATACCTCCCGGATTAGTGGCTTGTAATGTGCGCCATCTGCTGGCCACTTGAGGGCATTACTCATGCCACATTTGGTACGATTCAAGTGCTTAGCGTGTTAATTTGCACCAGTTTTAGTCCCCATATCGGGATCTTCAGCAGGGGATGCGACCGGGACTATCTGCTTTATAACTATAGTGCGAGGGTTGCTCGTCACTCCGATTGTGTTGCGGCCCGAGGCCTCGTGTTAAGCCCTCACAATTGCCATTTGATTGAGTGATGCGTCAGTTGGTTGTCCTTGTCCTTGCTCCTGTTTTGTGTTCCCGTTCTGCTTATCTCCACCCCCTCATAATCGCCCTCCTCCTGCTGTTTGTTTTGAGAGCTACCGATGCGCATTAACTGCACTCAAAAAAACAGTTACTTAAAAGCATTTATTTAAGTTATCATAGTAAGATTTCATATATTATATGTATACATATCCTGTACTATTTCAAAAATCATTTGATCTACACATAACAAAAAGCATGTCGCAATAAAATCGATATGTGCATGTAAATTTCTGGTTATGTTAAACCCATATCGTTTTTAAGCTAAAATTGATATTACATAATGTAAAATCGATTTACGTTTCATACGTTTCTTAAACTGTTTTAATGCATACTATTTTTCTAAGTGATAGGCCAAAAGAAATACCGGACCAGGAAGGATGTGATTTTATAAAGGGTGCATTATCATCCCGGAGATATAGTACTTCGCATCTGACGAGCATTAAATTAACTGTAACCGGCACTGCACTTTACACATTTTACATATGTCGCCTACCAGAGACAACTTCATCTTGGTGGGTGGTTGCTACCACACCCCACCCTCCTGGAAATTTTCCCCAGAGAGGGAAAACCCAAAACAGAGCAATGGAAAAAAACAAGGCCAAAATCAAAGCGAATGCACTCAAACGAGGAGTGGCTCAGCCTCGGACTGAGCCTGTAGGTAATTCAATAGCCGAAAGCCGTACCGCTCGCACCCCTCCCCCCCCCCTACCTCCCCTCCCGCTGTTCATCCTTTGACATGCGGCGGAGCTGGACAGGCACTCATCAAACTTTTGACATGCAGCTCGACAAGGGACAGGAGTTTGAGGGGAGGACGGGGAAAGGACATAGCTGCTGAGGCTGCTGCGCCTTTTTGCATGCAAAATGTCAGCGCATATGTCAGACTTTTGCATATGACCTCTTCGGGTTATGCGAGAAGAGGGTTCACTCTAAAGTTACTAGTTGTCAGTAAGCTAAGGAAAGGCATTCAAAGGTCTCAACCAAAATGTATGGAAATTTTAGTATATGGGCACTTTCAAAATGTCGCTCGGAACATTTGCACACCTTTAAAGTTGAAAAAAAATTGTAAAACAATGGATTTTAATTTTAATTATGGGCTTTTCTTTTCACTCTTCCCAAGCTCTATTTTTGGTAAAAATCTTGATTTTGTACCACTTTTAGTTTTTAAGATATCGTTAAAAAACTGCCGTATTCGCTCGGGACAAAAATAGAAGTGGATTTCGGGGAAGTTCATACAACACCAGAAATTAGCGAATTCTGATGGAATATTTTAATGCGATTTTTTTAGAATGTTGTTCAAACATGTCGCTGTGATGCGATGGTTTTACTCAAAAATTCTTTGCCGTTTTTTTTTTATGCAGTTTCAAACACATTCGCTCGGGACATGTCGCTCGGGACATTTTTTCCGACTGTTTTGTAAAGCGGATTTCTTTACCTCTATCTCTCAATTGCTGGATGTTTTGCTTTTAACTTAATAGTTTAGCATGTGAATGAAGCATTCAGTACGGAAAAATGTCACATATTAGCATTCCTATAGGATAAATTAACAACAGAAGACAGGTCCAAAAAATAACAAAAAAATAGCCAAAAACTGATTTGTGCGTATATTGGTGGAGTTTGTCATAAAAATAATCAAACTATACTCCAAATTTGTAGTTAAGCTCAGTATCCAACTAATTAGAAACTAATATCGGGGCAAAATCATGTGGAAATATGTTTTATTCAAGTTTCAAGGTTTTTGGCTTGGTGGACTTTTTTTTTGGAAGTGCCCATATATATAATAAATGCTTATCTTATATTTAATTTACTTATAAAGCAATATCGAACCTATTTTATTATATGAAGGATCATTTAGATTTTTTTAAAAGTATTTGAAAAACTATTAGGTTTAACATTTAATTTGGTCATTAAGTTCATTGAACTATCTATACAAAGTTAGTTAGGCATTAAATCAATTATATTTTCAAAAACTTTTAAAACCACCCTCTAATATCTAGTTTTTTCGTCAGTGCTTTATAGCCAAATGCATTTTGATGCAAATGTACTGCGAAGTTTAGGGCTACACTTCTTTTGAGCTGCTACTCCGACCCTTGACCCTCTCCCTTTTGTACCGCACACCCGAGCCCACCGCCCCTGCACTCACACTGCGCCGATTTCGGGATATTTGTGTGGGTTTTTGTGCAGGGGTTTTGCTATGATGTCTTTGTAACTGTAATTGATGCTGACTTTTTGACAGTTTGAATGTCGAAACGAACAGATGAGCAACGAGAACTGAGAACTGAAAACGAAAACTGAAACTGAAACAGAAATTGAAACTGAGCTCCAGTTGAGCAGTTGACTAAACTCAGAGGAGGGGCACTTCACAAGGCGAGAACCGGGGACAGATGACAGATGACAACTCTGATTAGTTGTGTGACAGTTTTGTGATTTGAATTCAATTATGACATGCAAAATGCTGGCAGGTGGTCTGTGTACTAGCGAAATCCTTCTACCTTAAGTCGAATCGATTTCGAAAGAATCAGGAAACTTCAATATTAAATGGGTTATTTTATTAATTTAGTGATAATGTAATTTGGTCAGTTTGGCTGAATATTTTATATTTTAAAAATAATAAAACAAATAAATAATATTAATTAAATTAAATTAAATAGACAGAAGGTTGACTGCGACGCATTAATAGCGAAAGTAGAATTTAAAGCACCCTCCTCCACCTTTTTTCCACCCTCCCCCTCCTCTGCCTCTTTTTGGGGTAGCTGGATCAATAAACACACCGTTAAGAGTCAATATTTTGATTTTCCTTCAAGCGGGGGTGGGAAAAATTGTGAAGGGCGAGGGGCGAACAAAAGGAGCGGCGCACTGAGCAAATAGAAAACTTCGCCAAAGCCAAACAAAGCGAAAGAGACAGCAACTGAGCCGAGTTTTCCCTATGCTCAGCCTTTTGTCAGAAAGAATCAACAGAGACGAGGGGAAAACTGAAATCGGATATTAAACGCTGCACATAAAAAAGCCAACAAACAAAGGGCCAGAGAGGAGAAACAGGAGACGTCGAAGGATATTTCCAAAAGAGTGAGAGAAAGCGATAAGAGTGAAGAGCAAGGAGGACAAAGGACCAAGAATGAAATTAATACATTTGACCAGATAGGAGAGTCAAAGACTATGGTCTCTCGAAGGGGCGGACTGGACTGCAGTCTAGTTTAAGGTCTAAATAGTTTCTCTAATATGTCGATGGTAAAATAAAACCCTGAGGCACGTGTGTGTGGGCGTGCAAGTGTGTTTTGATGCCAGATACTGTCCTTGTAATTGAGCCAATAGTTTTTATTGGCACTGCGAGAATAAAACCTATCAGTATAGTGAAATGTTCTCAAATAATACTAGTCGTTATAAAATATATTAAAACAATAATGTAACGAATACCTTTCAATAAGTTTTACTATTTTTATACCAAAGGACAGACTTAAAATAAAACTGATAAAAACAGCATAAAATTTTTTTAAATACAGATCACTTGATATAGGGAAAGATTTCCTGGAAAAATTGAGTTTAATGAAACTTTTTCGTCTAAAATCTATAAATACACTAACATATCTTTATTGAAAAAGGCTACAAATGGCAGGCATGGAGGGAATAGAATGTATTTTTATTTGGTATTGTAAGAACATATTAATTAATTATTGTATTATCGATGAACAACATTGTATGTATGACTGACATTTGCAATTCCGTACAAATAACTTTCCTTGCGTTGGTTTTTTTAGTGCAGTGGAGTCTGGGTAACAATGTCAATTGCAAAGTGCAGACCACAAAAACTTGCACACTCAGACTCATGCTTGCGAACATCCTGCAGGATGTGGATGCGCCAGCTCCAAGGCCTGCTAGCCCATAACTCCAAATTGGCCATTCGATCTGGTTACTTAAAGGGTAATTAAATTAACTGCCGCACAGCAGCCGAGCAGTTGAGCAGCAGGCGGAAGTAACTCTGCCAGCATGTCGTCCTTGTTGACATCCTGCCAGTGGAAACAGCAGCCGCAGGAGCATCGGCAGACAAGCCAAAAGGACGAACACGCGGCTGGGGAATATCGAAAAGATTTTTTCCCTACACCCAGAGAAATATGCATATTTCATTATGACTGCTTTTTAGGGGTGGCAAGGTAAAGGGGTTCCGGTTCGAGTTTCTGGTTTCGATTCCGCGCCTAGGGGTGTTTGCTTTATCGCGTGCCAAATCATCGTTATGATTGCGATGTGCCTCCTTTTCAGTTGTTGCGATTGATGATCAAATCGTGATTAAAATATATTTACTTCCCATTCTTTTTTTTTTGCCAGGAGGGCTAATGACTGTGATGATTAATTATGAATCAATTACATTGTAAAAAGATATCTCATAGATCTGCGCATAGCTTTTTGTGTGATGCGAAGGTGCCAGAGCGAGGCAAATCAAATTTGTCACGGTTTTAGAATGGGGATGACATCCTGTGTGGTGGGAGGACACGATTTATGGTGGGCATTATGGATATCCAAAGCCAAGTAAAATATTTGTGTTAATACAATTTCCATCGATATAAATGATTAATGATTTGAAGGGATTTAAAATTATGGTTTTATTTTCTAGACTTGGTAGAATTTTTATTTTAAATTCTTTACTAAATACAATTAAAAAATGTTTGAAAATCATCGTATTTATTTAGAAAAACAAAGTGAAATTTAATTGAAAACTTTAATATTCAACAAATGGAGTTTTTCTTTTAGAAAACCGAACTGAAGTAAGGAAAATCTTTTAACATAAGTTTCCTAGTTCCAAACAAAGTTTCGCGCTCCTCAAAAGATGAAAACCCCTTGTCTCGAAAGAAAAGTTTCTCTTTGTCAACTTTAATTCGATTACACGACTGCTCGAAAACTTTATTCAAATTAAAAACAAAATATTCAAAACTCCCCCCGCACCTAAACAATTAAAAGAAAACAAAAATTTAATTACACATCCGACAAAAAGCGGCACGTAGAGGGGCAAGAAAGAAAGCATCGAATTAGGAAGCCGGAAAATGCAAAATATTTCGTGGCCAGAAAGAAAGAAGAAACAGGATGCGGAACAGGGACAGAAGAGGAAGAGGGAGAAGTGCAAGATGGCGGACCATTCAAGTGCGGCGAATTGAGTTTCCCGTTCAACCAAGTTTATTTATTTTCAAGGCAAAATGGCGCAAGGTGCAGGGATAAAAAGGGAGTGGGCCAGCCGGGGGTTGTTTCCCCAAAAATTATAGTCAAAAGAAAATTTGATTTTGCAAACGCCGTAATTGAATTGAGCGCCGAAATGCGCGCTACGAAAAATGGCCGAAGGAATAAAGGCGAATAACGAAAATAATAAGGATATAAAGCAGCAGCGGCCACCACAAAAGGCTGCAAAGGAGACACACTAACGTAAAAAACACAACAATGCCAGGCTAATAAAATAAACGAAAAGCTTTTGTAAGCAAATTGAAAATATAAACAAACGAAAATTGGTAAAAAAAAAAAAATAAAAAAAGCATAAAAAAACGGAGGCCAACAAAATGGAATGATAAAAACAATAAAAAGCAAACAGCTAGGAAAAGGCAGAAAATTGGTCAGAGCCCAGAGCACACACAAAAGGATAAACAAAAGCCACAGCACACACAAGAAAAGCCAACACAAAAAATGGCTAGGAAAAACCGAAACAAAAACAAACGCAAATGTAACAAACAAAAGCCAATTCAGAATTGGAAAATGCATGGCAGCAAAGTTTTTTCTATGTAACAATAAAAGGATAACACAAACACACTAAACTAACTGATACATACTAGCAAACATATAAAAAACTCAATGTGTGCAGTGAAAAATATGTTGTACATATATGCATTTCTTTACGAAATTTTATTTTAAAAGTTTTCTGTTGTAACTAAATATACTTATTCATTTAAGTGTACACTCAGTAAGTATATTGAAACAGCACAAACCAAAATAAATGTTATAATATTTAAAGATCATACAACTTTTAGATTTTACAATTTAAAAAATAAAAAGAAAATAAACAAGGTGTTAATTTTATAATACCGAATCAAATAATTTATTAATCAAATTAAATCATTTTTCACTGTGCACAAAGATATACAAAATGGCGTTTATTTTCGGAAGCTATAGAAAGGTCAACAATAACAACAATTCGATTAAAACTTTTACCCACAAAAATGAGCGCAAATTAAAGGAAAACAATCAGACAAAATGGGGAAGGAGACGGATGATGAATCCAGAAACAGCGAGCTGGACGCAACATTAAAGCATCCAATTTTAAAATTAAAGCACGGAAAAATAAAGGGTGAGCACAATAATGCTCAATGGCGTTGAAAAAAACAAAAATACAGGAAATAACTTCAACCATAAGCTATATGTACATATAAAGTGGTTCAGTTTTGCAATTAGAGTTAAACATATAAATTATATGAATCTTAAATAAATTTTAATCTTAAAAAAATATGTTGGGTAAAAGAAGTACGTTACAGATAATTCGAAAAACATTAATGTTTTTTTAACCCAACAATCTTAAAAAAATATGTTGGGTAAAAGAAGTACGTTACAGATAATTCGAAAAACATTAATGTTTTTGTAACCCAACAATATCGTTTTTTATTCAAAATAATAAATGTATTTGTATTACACTTTTCTTTAAAGTTCTTGTTCTTTTATATTTTTGTTTCGAAAACATGCTAAACCACACTTTTGAATGCCATGCATCAGTGTGACCAACTAAATATAAGTTAAAATTAAAAATAATATTTTTTAAACGCGGTGACGCGAGCAGCGCAGCAACAGCGACGCCGGCGCAGGCAGCGCAGTCGCATTTGCTATCCCGCTCTTGCGCAGACACGCCCTCTCTGGTGTGAGAAAGGGATGGCAACACTGCGCTCTACAATGGCCATCCCGCTCCCACCCACACCGGGTTTCGAACTCGTTTTTCGAACTCGCGGGTTTTCCCCTCTTTTACTCGAAGTTTTTGTAGTTGGCCGCAATAAACCGGCATAGTTGCACTTGTTGTTGTACTCACTTTATCATGTCCGGCAGGCGTTCCGGAACTTTTGGGTGGGTGTTCTTCTTCACGTAACTCGAGGACAGCGCCTCCGTGCAGGCCAGCATTAGCTCCGTGGACAACTCGACCGGATGTTGTGGTGATTTTTCTTCGGGTAACTGCAAAAGATCGAAGAGGAGTTAGAACAATCTTCCTTTGGAAGCACGTCTTAATTGGAAAAATAAAAATAGGGTTTTGATAGGAAAACTTTGCAAAGCCAATACAAAAGTATTGTTTTACTTGCAAAAAGTCAAAATATCTTTTGAATAATACAAATTAAACTCATTTCGCAGTGAATATAATCGATTTAAATTTGTAGATAATAAAGGCCTCAACAAAAAATTCCTAGAAAATGATATAAATAACAAATTAAATATGAATTTAATATAATATTTTAATAATATAATAATTATTAATTTGATATTGTAATTATCTAACGTATCAATTTTTTAAAAATCAAACGGATTTCAGAGGCAGCGCACAATTGTTGCATGTGAAATTCCTTGTCGCGTGCTTAAATTAATTATCTATTTAAACAGCAACAACAGACAGAGAAAGAGACATCCACATCAATCAAAATGTTAATTGATGTTTCTTCCTCGCTCACTTACAGTTAACTTTTTCACTCTGTTGCGCCTTCTTCGTATCTTTCTTTCTCCTCCTCCTTTTTCATTACACGACAAGCGGCGCGCGCGCTGATCCATCAACGAAAAAAAGGAAGGTGAAAAAGAGGCGAAGTGGGCGGTCAAGAGGGGGTGGGTCAAATGGGCAGGGGGCAGCGACAGTAAACACGAGCCACGTTAACAATGCCAACAAGAAACGACAAAAAACTCCAGAGTGCGATGAGCAGTAAAAATATTTTTATAGATTTAAATAAAAAACAAAAAAAATTACTTTTTAAAACAATGGAGACTTAACCGACATTGTATTACCCCTTTAATTAGAGTAATCTAACGAGTAATAAATTTAAAAATCAACTTTAATCTTCATATTAAATAAGATATATATGTTCTATCTTCAAAGTTTTAAGTTAAATTTTAAATTTTTTTTAACAATGTGTTTAATTTAACATAAGAGATTAATAATTTCACATAACAGCGACATCTATCGCCAATTTCATTATCTTCTCATAACTGGTCCGATCTGAAAATTGTTTGGCAAGTGATAGCTTTTGACAAATTAAATAAATTACAAGAAACACTGCAAAAAAATCATTATAAATGTAGGCGTTTTTCGCTGCATAGGAACCCCTACAATCTTTGTAGTTATTGATCCCCATCAAGAATATATATACATTATATGTACATACATTGGAAACGCTTCCGTCTTCTTGTTACATATTTCCAACGAACACAATATACCCTTTTACTCTTCGAGTAACGGGTATAAAGATGAAAAGTACGAAAAAGAAACATTTATTGGGTGGGAGTGCCTTTTTATGCGATTTAACGATTGATTTAACAGCAGCCGCAAAATGTATAAACATTTTACACGCTGACAAATTGGCCAGGAAAGGGAAAAGCACCCAGAAAGTGGAGATCCATGGAAGGGCAGGCGGTCAGGGTACCGACCTAGTGTTTAAAAATTGATAGGCCAAGCGACAGGCGAGCGCGCGCACGAGGCCAGTAAATAAAATTCAAATAAAAATGCCAAACAAACAAAAGGCAGCGCCAAATAAAAGCGTCAAAGAAATGGCAAATAAACAACGCCAGCCAAACGAGCAAAGACAAAAGCCGAAGCGAAACATAAACTTTAAACAGGGCCAAATAAGTCTTGCACCCATATCGACTTGTAAATACTCTTTCTAAAGATTTTTTAATTTGTCTTAAAACTAAAAAGAAAAGCTTAAAATGTTGCAAATTATTTAAAATTGATGAAATATCACTTGTACATTTTTGGAAATACTTTTGGTATAAACATTGTAAGGCTTGCTTTTTAAAATGTAAAAAAAAACCTTGCAAAAAAAGATCCGCTGGAATTCCTTAAAACTCTCACCAAACTAGGATTTCTTTTATCGCGGGTTTTGGACGGACAGCGACATAAACGCGGCCAAGTGTTAAGTGGCTGCCGGGCAGGACGATAACGCCAGCCAAGTACGAATTTATACTATATACTATACACATAGGCGACATCCGACGTGGCCAGGGGAATCGAGAATTGCCAACTTTTGCGACTACTCCTAACCCCAATCCCACGGACAGCCCCTGAAGGCGAGGACGACTGCCTGGCGACACTTTTATTGTGCAGCAGTTTGGGTGGCCAAAAGTTTTTAAAAGTTTCTTTTGTGTGACGGCTGCTTTTGAGGATTACCTGGAAAGTCTTGTTGATGGCATCGAACAGAACGGTTATGGAATTGCCCAGAAGAGCATGACGAGCAATCTGAGGACACACCGAGCAGGCATTCCTATACAACTGGACGGCCAAATGAACGGACCTGGAATATTATAAGTAATAAGTACATAAGTATAGATATTATAAAAAGGTTCCAGTTGAAGATAACTCACTTCCTTGAGATCTCTGAGTTTTCATCCATGCCCTTGCCGATCACATGGTTGGCCAAAATGCCCAAACCATCCATACAGAGAAATGCTTGGAAATCACAGGTCTGAGCCTTGGGTATGACACGCAGTAGGTTCCCGAGGTTCCTATCCAATCCTTGGGCTCCTCCACCCTTGACCACCAGATTTAACAGCTTTGGCACTGTACTATCCCTTTTTAAGTAGGGCGGCAATGGCTCCAAACTCTCCAAATATTCAGCAGCGCTATAGATAGATAAAGATAGATATAGATAAAATCATCAATAAATCATTTCATCAATCATTCCCATTCAATTCCTGTTAAAATTGTTTAAGTTTCTTGAAACTAAATCTTAATCATACAAAATCAGCTAAAGTCAGCTAATAACATTTTAACGATTAAGCGGAAATTCTTGAATCGTAAAAACACCCAAACCAAAATAATACAATAATAAATTTAATTCCATCAATAAAAGTTAACAATCTCAATTTACTTACCACTGACTCATCCTCTGTTTCAGCTTTTTCATCTTCTTTTTGTAGCTCCTCGAATGACCAGGGATTCCCCCCACTTCGGAGAGAGTTGAAGACAAATCGCAATCTTCATTGGTGGTGCTCGTGCCGTTCCCATTTAACAAGTCCTCGGACTCATCCAGATCACCCCGCCCCTCGTCAGCTTGCCTTGTGGGCATGGTCAGCTCCAAAGCTCTCTGGCGGATGTGTTCAATGTTCTCCTCGTGGCGGCGAGCAGATTCCATTTGTTTTTGGAGGATCTTACGCTGTAGTTCCTCAGTAGTTTGCTGCTGCTGGACCTGTAAGGCTAGAAGTCTCTCCTCACGATCCCTGGCCTTTTCCCTAGCCAGAGCCTGTCGCTGTTTCTCCTTCTGCTCCTGCATCTTGCCGATCCTTTGCTCCTTTTCCAGTCGTGTCTCGTTCATCTTCTCGAGCTTCAGCAAGCGTTCTTTTTCCAGAGCTTGTCGACGTCTTTCCACAGCAGCTTCTTTGGCCAGCTTTTCTTCCACCCTCTTCTGTCTCTCCTGCTCTAAATCTTGCAGTCTTCCCTCTGTTTCCTTGGAGGATTCCAGCAGATCCAATCGCTTGTTTTGTGCTTCTATGTTTTTAATGAAGTTAATTTCCTTAAGTTTTTTCTCCTCATCATGAGCCTTTTCAATGATTTGCTTGAGATATTGCTCCCGATTCTCAGCTGCCCTTTGGAGTCTTCCCTGCATTTTCTGGCGTTTGTCCTCGATAATTTGATTCTTAGCTGCCTTGACATCTTCTACTCTGGAAAATAGTTGCTGTAGCTTAGCTGCCTTTTCCTGCTGGAGGAGATTCCGTTTCTGTTGAGCCTTCGCCTGTTTTGCTTGATATTTCTTCAACGTTTCCTGCAGAGAACGACGCCTAGAGGGCGAGGATAACTTCTGATGCAACTCCTGGGCTCTTCCCGGATGTCTGGCCACATAAGCCTGCAAAGTTGCCAAAGCCTCTGCTCTTTCGTTCCAGGACATATCAGAAAGCAATGCCTGATATCTTAACTCCAAACTAGCGTTTTCATCATCACTCATGGTTACAAAAACGGCGGAATCATCGCCGCTACCCAATTCTAATCCATCGTCTTGCTCCTCCAGCTGAACTTCACAGTCCGTTTCATCCGTTTCCGTATCCACGTCGATCTCCGTTTGCTCCAGCTCCCTGATTTGTCGCTCCAGAGATTCCTGTACCTCTACCAAGATTCTTTCGTTGCGCTCTTCCTCGTTATCATCTGTATTTTGTTCCTCGTTTTCATCACAAGCGCTCAGGATACTGGCATTGGGTTTAAGGCTTCCATTAGGTAGCTTACAGTGGGCAATGCTCTCGTAGAGTTCACCAATGGTCTTGGAGAACTCGCAGTTTGTCTGGATCTTGATATCGATCTTGTTGTGGTCATCGTTGTTAGCTAAAAGAGAAGAATATTTTAGTTTTACCTTTATTTGATTATAAGAATAATTACAACTAGGTACTCACATTCCACAACGGTTTCCGCAGATGAGGAGCTGCTGTTGCTCTGCTTGTTGCCCTGTTCCTTCTGTTGTAGCTTTCTCAGTGCATTTTTCTCACTTCTCATGTACTCCTTGTGCAAGGACGTCATCTTCAACCCAGTAAGATCTGATTTTTGTCTCTTAATAATTGAAGTACGTCCAATGGAACTATTGTTACTGCTACTACGAGTACCGCTTGAGGAAATTAAAGGTGTGGGCGCCACTTTCTTCTCGGAGTTTTCCGTGTTCTCTGAATTTTCATGCTTTTCTGTTTTCTTCACTTGGTTGGCGGTGCATCTCTGCACTGGAAAAGAATTTACCTTGGCCTTGGCATTTTTAATTTCGGGTCGTGAAACTGTTAAGGCTGTCTTGGCTTTAGCCCTAACCTCTCCTGCAGGGGCTCCAGTTTTACCTGAAATCGATTTGCCGATGGCTCTGCCATCACCTGCTCCTTTCTGCTTCTCCTTGTGTTCCTGCTCTTTTTGCTGTTCATTTAGCAACGCCAACGTTGGCAGACTGGCATAGCCTGTGGGCTGATTGAATCTATTCGACCAGTGCATGCTGCTTCTCCTGCGATTTTTCACAGTCAACCAACCATCGTTAGCATCCGTGGGGAGCTGGATCTGTTTCGGTTCGGAGTGCCGTTCCTCTGCCTTTAGAGTGCTTCTTGAATTTGAGAGCTGTTCATTGCTAGCTTTCAGAGTGGATGTGGAACTCGCTATATCTTCCCTGGAACTGAGTCTAGAACTTATGGTAGTTCTTCTGGCAGTGCTAAGAATGGAATTTGTAGTAGATTTTTTCGGCAGGGGTTTGACACCGGTAGAAGAATTTGTATTACTGGTACTCCCATTTATTTCCAACATGGTTCGGGAGCGTGCTGACAGTCTTGAGGCCACATTGTTGGGTGGACCATAACACTCGGTTTTGCTGGAGGGTCTGGGAGGTGGCTGCAGTCCACTTCTACCAGTAGTTTTGGTAGGAGGAGGAGCGGTTTTTGTGCGACGTAAACCATTGACTGGTGGCGTTGTGTTTGTCTTTATCTGACTGGGCTTGCTTGCTATTGTCTTATGAGCTGCTATTCCTCCAGTCGGTGGCACCACCTTCTTTGCGGGTCGATTTAGCACACTGGAATATTTCAGGGGACTGTTTTGAACAATATTTCCTGTAATGGAATTCAAGGGCTGCGATTTTTTAAACAGCTCCGCCACGGGTTTAACGACAGTGCTAGGTGGCGTTGGCTCTTTATTTGCCTGCTGGTTAAGTAAAGCATTTTCCATGTACTCCAGAGAAGCTACAGTCATCTCAAGAGCTGTTGGTTCAGGGGCAGTTTCCATCAAAGCAGTTTCTTTGCCTGAGTCCGCTTCATTTGTGGTCGGCTGGTTTACAGAAGTCTCCTCTAGTTTGTTTGTGGTTTCCTCTACATATTCATTAGCTACTGGAATGGTTTCTTCTTCTAACGCTGCCTTCTTAATCTTCTCCTGAGCTTCTCTTTCCTCCGCCTCCCTACGCATTTTCTCCCTAACATCCGCTAGAGTCAAGTGTGGATCCTCCAGATCCGTTTGGGAGTACTGGGTGTTGAGCTGCACATAGTTTGACTTGTCCCCACTCAAATCCAGCGGACCTTCCATGTTATCAGATTGGGCTGATCCTTGAGTAGCTCGCTTGCTAGCTGCAAAAAGTTCCCGAACATTTAGACGCATTGCTCCCTTTGGCACTTGGTCGTAGGCACGCAAGAGTTTCTTGGGCGAAATCTGTCCATGATCACAGCATGGTGAGGTTTTCCCGGATTGAGAACCAGGAAACAAGGCTGGACTCGACTTCCCTGAGTTGTTAGGACTGCAGAGACTTTTGGTTCTAACTCTCGGTGTGGGATTGCTCTTGCGTATTTCCCAAGCCAGGCTTTGGGGTCGCTGCTGCAGTGGCCGAGATTCATAGTCCCAGGATACTTTGAACCACTCGCTCAGCGCCTTAAAGTCCCGCACATAGTTCTCTAGCACCAGAATTGCCTCCTGGCAGCTGGATATGTTTTCATAGCACTCCACTGTTTGATAGATCTCGTTGACAGCTCTTTGTAGATTTCCGAAAAGCAATGCCCAGTATCTGGCTTGTAGCTCTGATTTTTTGTCCCTCCCTGTGGAAGCGCTGCGCACGCGTGGTCCACTGCCTCCGCCTCCTACCACGCTTCCAGAGGATTTCAGCCGTGGTGAAGTGGGCGATTGACAGTTTTTGGGCGTACCGATGGGAGACTTGGGCGGCGCCATGGGCGGCTTACGATAGCCTGCAAAGGATGAAACATTTAAGTATGAAATACAAAACAATACCATAGTCAAAATAGCCGTCTATCCCATACTCGGTACTCATTTGATTACTGAAGTTTGTAATAAATGAATTTAAGCTATAACGGTGTTTAAATACATGAAGTTAAGATTGGCATAGCAAAATTGTACAGAAATAATACAATTTAAAATATAATAAATACAAAAAATTATCGTTATTATAGACCTTTTAGGGATTGTTTAATGATATTTTGCTAGATATCACTGAAAGAGCTGTTGTTTCTACGATATTTTATAGATTGTTGTGTATATCATAGCATTACAACATTAGTAAGACAATTTAGAACTCTTGGGCTAGAAATAGATAATTTTCATGGTCTTTTTAGGCAACGTGCAATATAGATACTATGTGCCCTGTATTACAAATCGAATTGGAATCTTAGCTGCCAAAAAAAAACCTCAAGTACCGGATATCGAAATGCAACAATTTGCGTGTCTTACAGTCGCCATTCAAGAGTACGCCTCCGCTTCCAACAGCTGCTCCTCCATCGCCACCTGCTCCTCCTCCAACTCCTCCACCCACGGATCCACTGGCACCACCACTCGAAGTTGTCTCATCGCAGAACTGGTAGACTAGCAGATTCTTCGCCTCTCTGCCCTCGCGACTCAAAACCTCTCGCATTTCCATTGTTGGAAAAAAGAAGACCGAAAAGCTTGTTGTTGCTGCTGCTGCGCTGCCTATGCCGGCGTCTCTGCCGCGTCGCTGCCCACGCAGCTGCTGCAGCTGTTCACGCGACTTTTGGTTTCGTCCTTTGCGGCAATCCGAATCCTGGTGAGCTGGCCGTCTTTTGCAATCCGTCGCAGAAAACACTTGCTTCCGCTGCTATTTTAATTGATTATTTCTGGTTTCAAGTTCCTCCTATTTGAGGCGTCGCTTCTTTGTTGTTTTTGTCGCAGAATTTCGCAACGCCAGCGGACTGGACAGCATTTTCCACGACGTCACTTGGTTAAATCCACCGCGACTTGGTCGATCGGGGCTTAGCCGGTATCCCTTCCACTTCCCAGAACGCCGTTCCTTGCCTGGACCCGGTTAAATTGGAAAATCCCTTCAAATGCGTCTGAAACTTCTGATTTCTGCCAATTTCAGCAGAGCAGAGCCAGCTGATTCGAACGCAGGGTTGCTTTTCGGGGGCCCAGTGCAATCGACCAGTCGATAGGCGGCACAGGTATCGAAGGGAGCGCGCAGAAAAGGGAAGATTCAAATGAAAATCGTTAGATGTTACTTGGTAGAGAAAATTTCAAGTAAACAAATTACCAATTATGATTTTTGATTTTAAAAGTTCAATTAAATATTCATTTACAATATGCTTTTAAAGTAAGGAAAGTTTAATCGGTTAAGACAACGATGGAATGATAGGGTGAATCAAATATCACTTTCAAAACCCGTTCAACATATACGAAAAGCTTTCCCTTAAAAGTGGCGCTCAATCTAGAAGCTCCAACATGAAGCTCCCCATGCGGGAACGAGACAACGGGAGGTCCGGTGGAGCAGGACAGCTAGAGGGCGAGAATAATCGCCGCGACTTGAAAAACCGGTCTACCGGAGCTGCGGGCCTGTTACAATTCCGGTCTAAATCTAAATGATGCTGCTCACTGCTCTAGTTGTTCGAATTGGAAGCGCCAGCGGAGCGAAAAAGACGAAAGTAAAAGAACCCGGAGTCGGTACTAGCTCCGCTCCCCACTTGTCCCGTTAAACACTCAACTTTTGAGTAGCGAGTACATATTTTCCAAGTATATTTTGGCACTATATATTAAAAACAAGTTATATTACAGCTAGCAAGGGTCTTCTTTGTACGAATATTACTCCTTTTTGAGCGACTGCAATTTAACCAACACTAATTTTCGAATTAAGGCAACGGATGGGAAAACGAAATCGAAAAAAGACAATATCGTCACTTGAGCCACACAATTTCGATTCATGGACTCTAACGAACAGGCGCCCAGGCGGAATAACCAGTTTCCCATGTGATTTATAGCGGTGGCAGTCACTCGACCTCCGATTTCGTTCCGTTTCAACTGAGTGTGAATTTCTCAGGCCCATGTGCGGTATGTGTTTGTTTGTTTGTTGGTTTACCTCTCGTAATGGAGTCGCTTTTGAGAGGGTGTATACACACACACACATTTTTTGTGTGGGGCGACAACTGAGTGGTGGTTTTGGGGAAATCATAATATGAATTGAGTGGTGGATAGAGTTATAATCGGTATTTCTAAGCACACGATATTTTAAAGCTCCTGCTGGAGTCTCTTAAGTTCCTTGGAATCAGTTTCAGTCAACTCAATGGTTATATTTAAGAACTTCATTATTAGTTGGTCTCCTCTCCTTTATTATTTTGAACATTGTATACAATTTTCTCTAATATTTTCTTCCTTGGAAATTTTAAACCTCAATTAAAGTTATTATTTTATTGGCTGTTTTAAAACTAAGATCATACAAAAAATTGTTATGTCAATTTAATGGGCAGATATTCTTCTGATTTTAATAATATTTAGTATTAATATTATATACACACCAAAAAAATCAAAAATCTTATTAAATCGTTCTTAAAAAGGGGAAATGACCAAATTGTAATGCTTACGTTATTCAAAGACTCTTACTTTTTATTAAGCCATGATCATTTAAAGTACTATCGTATTAAATTCATATGTGATAAGGTATCATGTTGTTCTTCTGAACGCGACTTAAAATCAACAAAAAAAAGAAAATCACCTGCAAACGCGGTATTCGAACCCATGACCCTGTTTTGGAGATTTAAAATACTGACATTATTATAAGCACTTCTCTTTGGCAATAGTGTTCTCATATTTCGAAGCCACTCGAGTTGCCAACCTACGTCATCGGCATGCCTGGAAGCATGAAAAAATCCTTGAACATATTGATGGACCAGGAGTGCAGTAGCCGGAGCATATAGCTGCATGTCCGACGAAGTGTGGCACACATAACTGGAATAACTGCTGCCAAGTCAATGCCACATTATCGGGAACTCAAGCTCAAGAGGAGCGTGAGGTTGAAGTGGGTAAGGGGGAGTCGAGACACGACGTTCGTGGAGCCGACCATTAGAAGAAGCCATGTCCAAGGCCGTGGGCGCAAGGGCAGGGGGAGGAGCAGGCGAAAGCGAAGAATCAGGCAGAGGAAGTGGCTCCAGTTGTCTGGCAATTGCTTAGACATTCCTGGAGCTAACCAAGGCCGCTTTTGGTGGGGCACAGTGGGCACAAGAAGTACACTAACTATTAAAATTAATTTTACGTATGATTTTCTTACTTCATTCTCAGTAGTTCTTCCCCTTGTGTCTTCCATTCGGTTGTCAAATTGAAAATTTTTTATGCTATAAGCAAAAGCTCTTTCGAAATCCAATTCTTCCGTTTGCTGTTGTAATCCTTGCACTCCCGACCATGGCAATAATACCGGTTTCCAATATCCATACAATACGACCAAATCCTCTACAGGGTCTGGAGTTTCTCTACGTACCATTGCAGTACAGTGTGCATGTGACCACAACTCTGATTTCGGCTATTGGGACCTTTCTGTACCGCCTGTGGTCGCCGCCCTTGAGAAGAAGTTGGTGAAACGTGCCGTCCAAAATATATTCGGAATTTTTTCGAAAAAAATGTTGTAGGTAAGCCCAGAGTTTTTCAAAACAATTGGGACACTCAATTTGCGGATGTAAATGTTCTGTGAATAATTAAAATGCCTGGCCGATGGTCCTGGTTAGACAATATTTTATGCATGACAAATTTTGAACTAATTTCTACTCGCAATCCACAGTGCCTGAGATGAAGAAGATGCCTTAGCAAGGAGGGGTTAAAGAAGCCAGACTTGGTCACCAAAGGAATTCGAAGCCGGGGACGGACACGACTTCGAGCGAGGCAGATGAAGAAGATGTTAACCCAAGCGGATGCACAAGTAAAGTTCGAAGAGGGACAAGGGTCCATGACCAGGACCAGTCTGGACCTGAGGCACTGCCATGGTCCGGGAGGGGGAGCAGGGCAATGGGAATCCGAGAAGGGACAGCATCAACAGCAACAGCAGCATAAACAAAACGACCGGCAGCGCTGGAGGAACGGAAGAACCATGCACTGAACTAAATTTATATCGAGAAATTAAATATAATATAATAAATTTAGAAAATTACCATTTTAATGTTAAAGTACAGATTTGCTCAAATTTATAAGTGGCTTCATATTACTTTCAAATTTTTGACCTATCAATAACCAAAAAATTCCCAGAATCTATGCTTATTCCGCATCTAGAAAAGTAATCACTTACTTTGAAAATTAAAATTTTTAACTATTTTAAACCTAAATAAAATTCTTAAATTCCTGAAATTCTCAAAATTCAACTATTTCTTTCCAAATATTTAAAAAAATTTGTAACCTCCCGCTAAAAAATAGGACCACCAGCATTCAAAATGCTCTTCTACTCTTTTTGGATTTCCCCTCGGGTTCAGGACTAAAGGGATTATCTCTTTCAGTGCATCGACCAGACTCAATGCAACAATAAAAAAAAAACGGAAAAAAGAGGCAGTGTGTGTGTGAGCGATTCTCCGGCTGTCTCTTGTTGAAATTCTCCCCATCCTCTTCCTCTTCTTCATGGGAAAATTCAGGCCGTGGGAATACATGTGAAATTTCGATGGTGTCCGGGAACAGGCGAGCAGCAGCTCAGAAAAGCAACATCAGAATCAGTTAGAGCAGCCACGCAAAGCACCCCTTCCCATCCGCTTCCCGATTCCCATAACGATTCCCATGTCATTTCCAAGCGAAAAAGAATTCTAAGCCAGAGCGAGAGGGCCAGAGTGTTGGGCTGTTGCATCGCCGGCGAAGGGCTCGCCAGGAGTGGGCGAGTGCGAGGGAGACGACTGCTGCCCTTTTATGTTGCTCCCCTGAATGTTTTGTGCAACATTTTGTGGCCTCTGCCCCAGCGCACAGATTTTAACGGAACAACTTCGAGCAGGCGAACAGTTTTTTGAACTCGCCAGGCGAAACTCCGATTTTTCAGCTAACAAAGGGCCAAGGTTATTTCCCGGGGCCATCATTAGGGTAGAAGGTTTCGTTTCGATTAGAAATTGCAGCAGGCACGCAGCAAAGTGCAGCAGGTAAATGAAACAGTCCAACATTCGTTCCTCCATTCCACATTTCCCATTCGCCATCACCATTACCATTCCCCATTCCTTGGGCCCATCGTTCCTCGAAATGGCTAAAATTAACTTGTCAGCAATGAGGCGGTTAATACCCTTTACTTATACCTGATTACCCTTCACAAGAAACCTCTTACCTTAACTTCAATTTTGAAATTTTTTCTTACTTTTAGAAACTTAGCTTTCAGAACTTTAGATATTGTAACGCTATCAAAATTGTAAATTAATTGTAGATGTTTTAAAGGTCGAATGGACAACCGAATGTTTGAATTGTCTGAAACATTTGAATTGCATTAAAATATAGCTTTTATCGTTGTACTTCTTTTTAAATAAATTATCCCAAATGTTTTACCAACATATTCCCAAAAGAGCTAAGACCATTTGCAAGGGAAGTGTATGAAGCATTATGTTGCCCTTTTTGCTGAGCCAGAAGAACAGCGGCAACCAGAACTTCTTATTTTTAGCCATGGCAAAAGGGGGGAGTTGGTGGGAACAGGAATGGGAATGGCACAATCTAAGAAAAGTGTATGGTCAACAAGAGTATGGTAAAAGCGAAACAGAACGAGTCTTTGTTAACTCGAAAAGGATTGCAGGAACAATGGTACAGACTTTAAGATATATTTTTATAAAAAGTTCTTGAAGCAAAAAAACCATAACATAATAAGGTACCCCAGAGAAAAAAGTTTGGTTTTCCGATGCAGTTAAACTCACTGATAAAGAAACGTTCCCCTACATTTCGATCAAAGGGTAGTAATAGAAAGTTCTTCAAAAATGCACGTCTTATAGTTAAGATCATTTATTTATTTATATCATATATCAAGGCTGAACAAAATTTTATTGACTTTAAAGCACATTAACAGGATTCGAATACCCCAACTAAATAATGACAAGAAGCAACCGAAATTTTGAATTTAAATAGTGCGCCTTTCACAAGGCTGCTAAACAATCGATAAGTTAATTACACGTCGCCCTGTACGTTGACATGTGAATGTACACCATTCTTCTTCCTTCTGCTTGGCCCCCAGCTGGTTTATTATTTCCTCGCTCGTTTATTTTATTTTCGGTTTTTGTTTAGTTTCCAATTTGCCTTAATGATCCGTTAATGAAACTATGGATCAGTTGTACCTGGAGATCGAGATCAGTACCCAGAAGGAGACCACCATCTACACCAGTGTCTCCTCGTTCTTGGCCTTGTTTACGTACAAATTTCTGAACGAGCCGAAAAATGTGCGGGTCAACTTCGTTTCCACAAAGGTATGAGATTGTATATTAATACAATAGCTAAGAGAAAGTTTATTAACCATTTGTTCCCGAAGATCGAAGGTGGTAGAATAGCTTTACGGAGCTCCCAGCTGAAGAAGGAGCTGACTGAGCAGCACATCACGTGCAGGGAAGCCGCCTCATTGCCCGCCATCCGGAATTTGAAACTTCCCATTTATGAGAAGGATGGAAATACCTTCATAGCAGGGACGTGTGCTGTCTGCAGGTTGGTATCTATTGGTCTTAAGACTTAGAATAAATACCCAATGATGGAATATATCTTTAAATACATTTTCTTGATTTCAGGGAACTTATCGCAAGACAACCGAATGAGGAATCAAAGAAACTTTTAGGCTTCAAGGGCAGCTGCCTTTTGGCTCCGTCTGAAGCTTCGATTTGGACAAGATTCTGTGAGGTGGATGTAGTGGATGTTGTTAGTAATCTTCACAATGGTCAAATTCTGAATGCTATCCCACCGGAAGTGGTTAGATTCGAGCAACATATGAACGAACCGGTCAGGATGCACAACATCTATAAGCAGGCCAGGGAGCAGGCCAATCAGACGGAGAATGGCGGCAAAGTCAAGAAGAGGGAGCGAGTGCAGATCAAGTGCACCACGCCCAAGGAGGAGCTGCTTATAGAACACCGATTCGCCGAGGGCATTAGCTTCACAATTGCTGATCTCATCTTGTATCCCCTGTTACGAATCGTCTTCCAGCATTGCGGGCAAATGCTGCCCCATTTTCCACTCACCAGTACTTGGTTTAGTGAGGTTAATATAGAGAATTTCCTTAAGCCATTTAAGCAGTAATACCAAAATTGCTATCCGTTTCAGATCGATTCCTTCGATGACAAGTGCGCCAAGATCCTGAAAGAGATATATGTGCCAGAGACTGTTAAGACTCCTCCCGGAGACCTTGGTATCCCCGACTGCGAGGCCACCAGTCTGTACAAGGCCGATCCCAAGCGATACAAGCCCAGAAATCGTATCTACACCAGTCAGTTGGAGGTGGAAGCGGCCTTGGGAAAGCTGTCTTCGCTAAAACTGCAATTCAACTCGGACTCGGAGCACACCTTCGGACAGCAGCTCATCAACTGGGAGCAAATTGAGCCCACACATGCCAAGAGTTCAGCATTGCCCAAGGAGCGACTTGAACGCAAGCGTCAGCAGCTGGAAAACATGGCCAATGCGTTGGTCTCCTTGGCGCAACCTGGAGATCGTATCGTTGACTTCTGCAGCGGAACAGGACATTTGGCCATTCTACTGGCCCTCAAACTGCCAAAGTGCACCGTTATTGTGATGGAAAACAAAGCTTTCTCTCTGCTCCAAGCTCAAAAGAGGACTATCGAATTGGGCCTGACCAACTGTGTCTTCTACCAATGCAATATAGATTACTTTGTGGGAGGCTTCGAGATCGGGGCCTCTCTGCACGCTTGCGGAACTGCCACGGATATCGTTTTGCAACAGTGCCGCAGGGCTAAGGCGCACTTTGTTTGCTGTCCTTGCTGCTACGGGTCCCTTCAGCCCATGCCGCACATCTCATATCCGCTGAGCGAAGCGTTCAAAGGAGTATTGGGCACAAAGGACTACCTGTACATCGCCCATTCGGCAGACCAGGCGCACGAGATGGGCACCACCAACTGCAAGCCGGAGACCACGCTACAGGGACTCCACTGCATGTCCGTGGTGGACACCGATCGCCAGCTGCAGGCGGAGGAGGCGGGGTACCAGGTGATCCTCACGCGCTTGAAGCCCGAGCAGTGCACGCCAAAGAATCACCTGCTAGTCGGACGTTTTGTTAAACAGAACTGAACTTTGAAACTGCCACTTACACGAAATAAAAGCATTTGTAATCCTTTTTAAATACTACTTTGCACGCTGACAAGTTTGCTTAAATGTTTTAGTAAATGAGATACGATTTGTGGCCTAGACCTAATCCGATTTTCACTATTGTTTATTCTTCCTTTTTTAACCACTTTTCAGACTGAGTTTATAGTTTACATATATCATTCTCCATATGATGCTTCTCAAGCTTAATATATTTGAGTGAATTTTAAATAAATGTTTTCCGCTTAATAGGCTAGTTACAGACAGGGTATCAGGATGGAATCACCGCCTCGCAGGGCCAGGACCAAGTGGAGAACCGAGCCGCCTTGCACCTTGTAGTCCGCCGCGGTTTTGTCATCATTCCTTGAGGGGAATAGCATTCGAAATTAGTTGGAGTCAATGACTAATAACGCAGAAAAACTCACATTTGCTTGCCGGAGAAAATCAGACGCTGTTGCTGAGGCGGAATGCCCTCCTTCTCCTCCACTCGCTCCTTGATGCGATCCACCTTGTCCGTGGGCTCAATGTCGATCTCGATTTCCTTGCCGGTCAGGGTCTGATGGAAGTACAATACGTATTTATGTTAGTAATGTCTTGGAACCACACATATACACCCAAATCTCCCTCAATTGTTGTTGTTTAAAGGGACGCTTGGCATAGCGGCATCAATCAGTGATAATCCCAGACTATTGCGAAAATGTCGTTGCCCCCACATACCTTCACTTTGATCAACATGTTGTGTGAGTTTAACGAGGCGGTTCTGTACAATTATTAGATTATCTAGATTTTTTGCAAATTTCTACAGCTGGTTCTCTTTTTTGGCTGTCACTTTCGGCGTTAGTTCGACTAGGCTGTCAAAACATCGATTACATTGCCGATGGTTGGAATATCGATTGTTTTTTTCCCATAATAACAAAAGTATTTTCTTTATTTGTTTCATTGGCAGTTCTGCGGCAAATTAAATGTATTTGATATCTCGCACAATTATCAAATTTATTTTATGCAAAAATTAAAATCTATCGAGTGAGAATCGCTCTGGCGAGACTCATCGTATCGTAGTGACTGGCAATAGACCGCGCTATCGATAGTTGTAGTTTTTGAACGTCTTTTTTTGCTTTTTGAAAATGGTAAACGTAACGGTTTTTAAATATAAAACATAATTATAACTTATACACTTGGTAAAATGAAAACCAGATAAAACAATAGAAATTTATTATTTAATATTAGCAGAATTAATGCCTTATACAAAAGTAGCCAGAAATAGAAAATTATTTTTTGATCCACCTTACTAATTTTTTCGAATCTTTCTTATTAGTTTCAAAATATTACTGTAAAACCATAGAAAAAGTGTTCTTTCTGAATTTTCTTTATTTAAATAAGTTCTAAGCCTTAATAATTAATTACGTGTATTTACAAGACTAATTTGAAATGCATTTCGTTCTGTTCGAAGTCACTGAGATCCTCAGCTTAAGGGTTCGCCTCTAGGACAACTTCTTCAGCTTGTTCCAGTCGCGAATGGCCTCTCCGATGTGGCGGATATCCCTCGCATAGGTGCGACAGCACCCTCCAATGACCTTGGCCCCCAGTTGCGCCCACTCTGGTACGTAATTCGCGAGGGGAACGCAGTGCTCCCTTCCCTGCCACCCGTTGACCACGTCATAAACCTCTCCACTGTTTGGGTACACAACCAGAGGAATCTGCTCTTCCACTTCGCGATCTCCGTTCAAGCTCTTGAACAGTGGAGTCACAAATTTGGGATGCACGCAGTTTACTCCGATGGCCAGGCATTTATCCTGGGCATTTCGTTCTGCCAAGAGGTCCCAAAGCGCATTTGCGGCATCCGCAAAGGTCTCGCCGTGCGCCAAGGTACTCTCATCCTTGCACTGAAAGGCCACCCAGAACTTCACGTCGGGATAATCGTCACATAGCATCTCCACCAGAGCCTCCGCTTCCATTTGGCAGGGAATCGTCTCGATGGCCAGTGCATCCACGCCAGCCTCCAAACAGGCTTCGATCCTTACGCGATGCCAATCAGTGATCTCCTTGGCCGGAACGTAATCGGCATAGCTGCCGGTGTATTCGGAGCCATCGTGAAGGTGCGCCCCAAAGGGTCCAATAGACGCAATAATCAAAGGATAGCCTAAAAAAAATATTGTTGTATAATAAATGTTGGAAACAAAAGAGAGATATAATCTTTTTCGATTCATCCTAAGGCAAATACTACGAGTAAAATGTATCACTTAAAAAAAAGGCATTCAGGAGCAAATATAATAATAATAATTACAATATATAATGGGATAAATCAAATTATCAATTGATCCCGCACGTGCTAACCGATTTTAGATATGATGGTTCCAGCAGGATCTGCACTTACCTTCCGGAACCGCCAGCTGGGCCTGATAGCACTCGGTGAGATAGCGCTCCTTGGCAATGTGGGCCAAGCGGACGGTGTTCCTTATCAGCTCGATGCTCTGCTCCTCGTCCAGCTCCAGATACTCCATGTAACCCTCGACACTGGACTGATAGGTGTTGGTTAAAATGATATCGGCTCCATCTGTTGTTGTCAGGGGGAAAATTCAGTTAGTCTGCTGCTAATTGCTCCTGGCAACAAGATTCTCACTCTGCAAGAAATCCAGGTGCGTACTGATGATGGCCCCTGGATTGGTGGCATTAAAACGGGCACTCCATAGCGGATCCCCATCCACTGAGTTGCCCACATGAACGGTCATCTGGGTGCCGAAGCCGCCATCCTTCACAAGCACGCGCGTCAATCCCATGATTACAAGGTTTACTAAAAGGGGGGAGGGCCCATGCAAACTTATTTATTAGTTACATACGTCAGAGGAATGGGAGATAATTAATATGTATTTATTCTGAGGGCTTTGTTATATGAGCTCCGACATCTGGCTGATTGCCCATTAAATTCTGATTGATTTGAAACAATGTTGCAACAGTGCTGGCTTTGGCAAAGTTGTTTATTAAATGGATCACAGAAACTTATCGCCACTTTCTGGTTCAACGAACTTTGCAGAACGGAAGACAAGTGCACCGACAACTTAATCTTAGAAGTGCATTCTAGAAAATAGGACTACATTATATAATACTGCTGATTATTACTCTAGTAAATACATATATTTTTTAACAATTTATTTTTAAGCCCACTTATATTTTACTAAAAAAAACCTTTGCAAAAATAAAAAAAAAAAATATTTTATATTTAAAAACTATATAGTTTATATATTAACCCAACAAAATTATTATTATTTTAATTATTTTAAAAAATATTTTTGTTGTTTACTATGGGGCTTTTTTTAATTTTTACAATTATTATATAATTAACTTTTTAATATGGTATATTATTATATTATCAACATTTGTTTTTAATATGGGATCAACTTAGAACCTTCTTCAGATAATTTACACAGCCTCTTGTAGAGAATCTGTCTGCCAGTCAGCCACAAACACACGATAATGTCCCGCACTCACCTTGGCAGCTTATTTATAGATCTTGTAAATCGCTAAATTCAATAACAACTTTATTAGACGCTAGACTGGCTGGTTATCAAGCTTTTTGTTTTCTTTTTCACAGAACTCTCAGACGGGTGGATACGATCTGTCGCACTGGGTGCTCGGCAAACGTTTAAGTGTTTTACAGCACATCGAGGGGCTTTTATACCTTCTGGCAGCCACTCAGCTGTGCGGCTTATCAGGGCGAAATTAATAAATAAAATTTATAACAAAACAAAACGGCAAACACAAACACGAGAGTGCCCCCACCAAGTGATACTTTCTGGTTGATAAGGCGGGTGCACAGCTGCCAGACGCTGGCCAGCCAGATTGGATTGTCCGGGTTGACTGCGACTCCTCCTCCACAAGGCTGATGAAATCGTCAAACCGCCGGAGTGCGTGGTCCAGGTTTCCGAGCGCTGGGACTCGGCATCTGCTGCTCGGGATCTCGGCTAAATCGGCGTCGATAACCTCTAGAAGCCGGGTAGGACCATCAATCGAAGATGTACTTGGTTGTTGACTCTGCCCTCTTCAGAGGGTAGCAGCGGGTGATTCCAACAGCAGAAGATTGTGGTCCAAAAATAAGTTGATTGGTTGATGTAAGAATAAAATAACAAACAGGAAACCCTGTAAGATCTGATCTGATCTGATACCATCAATACTATCGATTCGAAATTGGTAGCATACCGGTAGGTCTTATTGAAACTACTGATGTATCAAGATTTAAGTCAAGAATGGACGTATACCAATATTTTATAGAGCTAGTAATGCATTCGGTAAGCCTAACATTATTGTCCTGTTTAACTAAAAATAACGATTAGAATATTTTTTTAAAAAAGGTAAATTTAAGAGAAATGTAGGAAAATTAAATAAATTTATATAATATCAAGATAGTAATGTAAATAACAAGGAAGACAATATCGGCAGGCTAAAATATATTAAGCAATTAAAATCATAGGACGGGCAGACATGGCAGGATTGAAAAGGCTGTTGATGCTGATCAAGAATTTATTTATAGGATCGAAAAGGATCCTTCACTGCTTTGAAAGCTTCCGACTAAAAGATAATAACCTCTGCAAGGGTTTAAAAATGCTTAATGTTATTACTCACTTGAATCTAAAGATAAATATAATTTACGTTCAATCAAAATCAAAGTCGATAATGAAGAGTATAAATGTGGTAAACTTTATTTTAAAGGACAAATGCACGTTGATGTATAAAAATTGAATCAGAGATTGTTACGATTTGGATTCCGACTTAAATTGAGCTAGGTTTGCAAAAACAGTCGCTGGGTGACCGCCCTGTCCCCAGCCCACTTGTTTACCTTTGGTCCGCCCGTCTAATCTGTTTTTGTCTCCCAGCCGTCCACGCTTTTTTCCACTCTCTGCTGATTAGGCAGCCCATCTGATCTGGGTACAAAAATGTACATATGTATTTAGCAAACTAAATAGGTCTAGGTCTAGTCACACGAAACAGCTTTCGCATTAACGACAAGGCAGCTATCAGTGCTCGGAGTGCTCGACCGATTACGGCTTTATGTTGAGGCTATCGACGTACTTGCGGATCGCCAACACATCCGTCGGATAGACCCGGCAACAGCCGCCTACGATGCGGACTCCCAGCTGGAGCCACTCGGGCACAAATTTGACCACTTCCTCGCCGTTTCCAGTCCACTCTCCCTGATCCGCATCATAAATCTCGCCGCGATTGCTGTACACCACCAGAGGGATTCGATCTTGCCCGGCCGCTTTGGTAAGTGATGAAAGCAAGGAGGTCACAAAAAGTGGGTTCACACAGTTGACTCCGATTGCAAGGAGCCGGTCCTCAGCCTTCCGGTTTTGGACCAACCGCCATACAGTAAGAGCTGCCTCGGCAAAGGATTCACCACTCGCCAGGCTCTTTTCATCCTGAAATTATAAATACGGAGTGTTCGTTAAAGTGACACTTTTAATTTTAAATTGGAGTTTAAATTTTTTTAAAAAATTTACATATATGAATACTTATTTATGAAGGGTAATTCCTTAAGTAACCCTAAAGAGCTTTTGGAAACTTAACTGATCAATAATTTAACCAACATTTCTGCAGAACAGACATTTTTGGAAACGGTTTGAATGTTTTTGAAATATTTTTTGATGATTCATTTGCTTTACTTAAGTAACTAAAAGCATAAATTATAGGGATCGCCTTAATTATTAAATATTATATTCCGTTAAACTTCCGGTTAGCCTTGGATTATTACTCACCTTGCACTGAAAGGAGACCCAAAATTTAGACTCCGGACAATTATCCAGTACAAATTCGGTAACAGCCTCCGCTTCCAACTGGCAGGGAAGCGTTTCTAGGGCCAATCCATCGACTCCAGCTGCCAGACATATCTCTATTCTGGTCCGGTGCCACTCCTTCAGCTGATCCTTGGTTATCTTGTCCGCATAGTTGCCGGAATACTCGGATCCATCGTTGAGACATGCGCCATAGGGACCTATTGAGGCCAAGATCAGGGGAAAAGCGGATTCCAGTCCTGAACCGGTCTCTGTTAGAAACTGTTTCTTAGCCTCCTTGGCCAGATGAACACTCTTTTGGATTAGCTCTACACCCCGATCTTTGCTCACACCCAGGTACTTGACGAATCCCTCCACACTGGACTGATACGTATTAGTTAGAATAATATCCGCTCCATTGCGCAGAAAGTCGAGATGAGTTTTAATCACAGCTTCCGGATTCGTGGCATCAAATCGGGAGCCCCACAATGGATCTCCGTCCACTTTTTCGGTTACATTCCTAGCCAATTGCGATGAGAACCCTCCGCATTTCAGCAGTATTCCTTTGTTGTTCCAGTCCCAACTGTGGCTCTTTTCCATGGCTTTTGCGGTCTACGTGATTCGTCCAACTAAACACTTTTCCCGCTGCTACCAATCCGATACGACTGTATTTTGTATCTGACAGATACGTGATATTGTGAGTTTTTGTTGACTTGGAATTTTATTATTTTTGTCGGATTTTTTCGCTTGGGCTGGCAACTTTTTCCGCTTATCTTGTGTGAGTTTTCACAACACAAAAACTCACCTATACTTTTAAACAGCTCAGCTGTTCTTTGTTTACGAGCTGGGCACAGTGAACACTCAATACAGTAAAATTATAAGTTAATCAGACCAAAAAAGTTTTTACTTTCATTTCTTGAACTATTGAATTTTGTCCCTGCCTAATTTCTAAAACAAATAGGAAAAAAATTCTGTTTCACATTTAACATATTCTCTAAATCTATTTATTAAAATCATATTAATTATTTAGATATACATTTAAATTATTTTAATAATTTAAAGCAATGGGAATGTTTAGGCTCAAACAATCGGTCTATAATCGGTTCGTACTGTAAGTGTGTAAGAATTCAATGGCATTTAATGTCACAGAAGTACTAAAATAGCAACAAGCGTTGACAAAGAGAAAAAATCTTATATTTTTATACTTAACCGCAAAAAAAAAAGTATATATATTTTGAACAAGCAACAGATGTCTTTACGTTATCTTTTGACAAAAGCAACCCTACAGCTGACACACTGCCTAGGCAACAGTCGTGGACAGAAAATTGAACAATGATTTGAAAAAAAATTTCCCTAATCAAAGAACAAATTTTTGGTGTCTTTTAAAATTATATTCTTGTGATTACTCGAACTTTTTGCTGTTTCCCAAGGGCACCAATTAAAACACTGGGTTAAAATATAAATAGAATACGCATATTTTATATAATCGAGATAATACATATGCAAAACAAATGGTGTACTAACATAGACGAGTATGTTAATTGATACGGATAGAATAATTAATTCTTAAATACCTTGGTGTTAGTGAATGCAATTGGTTTAAGCAATAAATTGTTTTTGGGGTTGTTATTGGGTGTATAATCACATAGTTTTGTATAAATAAATAATTGAGGGAATATTTCATGCTGAAAAATGCCACAAACATAAATGTAACTTTGGTAAACTTACGCATTGTATAAATTCTAAAACATGTTTCACTTCTAAATCTATTTTACATTTTTGCACTAAATAACAGTTATAGGTATTGGATCTTGTTCTGTGTATAATATGTGTAGTTATAATATTAACCACTTTTCAACATTGCTACACGCGAATAAATACTAGGCTCAAAAAATACAGATATTTGTTATTGGAACGATACAAAGAACGGAACGGAGAAAAGCTTAAACGAAATGCCAAAATAATTTGAAACACTCAGTCTCAGGTCTCCTTTATAGTTTTTGCCTTCTTTCCCTTTACGAGAACAGATTGTTGCGCCTTTTGAGGGAGCCGAATTTCTTTTCCGCCTCGAGTAACATCTTTTCGTTCCTGACCACTTCAAAAGGTATGGTCCTGGACAAGCGATCCATTTCCTGATCCGAGGGAAAGTCCTCAAAGCTCATGTTGCTGAAGCCCGTTTTCGCTGAATTTTGTATAGTGTTTGATTGGAAATTGCGACTGCCACCCGCTCCCCGATTCTCATCCTGATCCTGTTCGTCGTCGTCATCATCGTGGGACTGGTACTGCAATCGCTGATGCTTTTGCTTGCTGCCGGAACTTAGGGAACTAGTGGATCCCAGAGCAGCAGCACTTACTTTTTTGTACGAATGCCCCTTCACTTTTTGGGTGAGCTTTCCCGGCAGAACCCTCACAGCCAGATGGGACTTCTCCTTCTTGGCCTTCCCAGGGGCAGGTATACCGATTCCGTCTGCCACCACATCGGCATCACGCAGCACCACGGGCTCCTCCTCGTCGTCCGGTGTGAAATCGGAGCAGCGATCTTGGGAGATTTGCACATAAGCATTATCGGCAATGGGCAGCAATGGACGGAGATGGGTTATGGTCGCGGGAATCGGAGCAGCAACTGCAACCGAAACGGGGACAGGAACTGGAACAGGTGCCGGAACTGGGATCACAACTGCTGGTGAGGATTGAGGCTGGTTAATGGAGCTGGAACTGGTGCTAATGCTGGAGTAAGACGGCACATTCACATAGACACTGCTGGTGCCACTCGACTTAACCGTCTGGTTATTATTATTATTATAGTTCATCGGTGGCTCCGGCGTTTTGTTGATTATAATCGAGTGATTTATGGTAACCAGTTGTGGGGCAGACGCATTAACAGAAACGGACACGGGAACAGAGGCAGGAAGAGACACAGACACGGAGGCGGGCACTTTGATCACATGGTTGTTGTTGTTATTGTGGCTGGGAAATTGGTGGAGCTGGTGGTGCTGTGGGTTCTGTTCGATGGTGCGAATTACCTGTGGAAATGGCTCCAGGCCGAACAGATCGCATTGGTTACTTGCCACGGTCTCTGACTTCTGTGAGTTCTCCTGGAAGGGATTGAAAATTGGTTCATTGAACTCATCTAGCTGCGGAGAGTTCCCCGCTTGATTTGTTGGCGTCAGCTGCGTTGGAAAGCTTGCAAAATTGGTCGACGGATCTCCAGCATTGGCGCCTTTAACTGGTGTTGAGGTCCACATCTCCGGTTCCGTGGTCTTGGGCTTCATCTTGGGCTTACTCTTCTTTTTCAGAGGAATTCCCACGGGCAACTTAAATGGAGCTAGGGCAAACACATCTTCCTCCGATTCGAGTATCTCGGGCTTTGTTGGTAAAGGTGCCGCCAGCGGAGATTCGGTGCTGCTCTTGCTTTCTCCAGAACCGTAATCCAATTCATCATCCAGCAACAACGGACGATCGCCAAACTTGTGCAGTAGATCGCTGGAAGTGGGACTTAGTTCTTCAGACGGGGCGCTAGGATCTCCATTGCCAGCCACCAGACTACGGTCCTTCTTCCTCATTCGCACTTTAACCACCACCCTACTCCGCACATCGTCCTCATGGGTGGTCACACTTTCACATTCAGCATGGTAGGCAGAACTGCTGCAGGTCTTAACCGATTCGCTAATTCCATCCATTTCCGTTGGCAAAGGACGCCGTAGTTTGGCCTGTGTCTGGCGAGGATTCTCGTCGAAGAGGTCATCATCCTCTGCCCGCAGATCACTGGCAGATCCTATGGAGTCCCCATCCGATTCGGCCGCCTTGGCAGCTTCTTCTGCCTGCGCAGCCACCGCAGCCGCCATGAGATTGAGTTGCTGCGCGGCCTGGTGGGCAGCTGTTGTGGGTTTCTTGGTCTTGTCGCGAAGTTTTTTTACAATAGGCAAATGAGCTGTTTTATCCACCTTGTGATAGGCAACCTGCTGGATCTTATGGATGGTTTCCGGCAAATTGCTAGTCACTAGCTGCATCTGCTTGAAGATGCCGCCACCACCTTCATCGCTATCTTGTTGAAAGAACTCGGAACCCTCCGAATCGGAGTCGTCGGAAGTGGGCTGATCCTTGCTGCGAAGCTTCTCGTACTTGTTGCGATCTTCCAGTGGGAGCTTAACATAGCCAGAGACACCTTCTCCTGCCCCTCCAATGCCGCCGGGCATTCCACATTCGGAATCGGTTTTCAGTTTGCTGATGAGTGAGGTCTTCTCCTCGCTGGAAACCTCCAATGTGGGGGAGAGCAGCCACTTGGAAGAGTTGGATGAGGTGGCGGTGTTAGCTCCTCCTGTTACTAGGCCGATGGGCGTGGCCACTCCGCCTCCTGCTCCACCGGAGGAAACGCCGATGAATTTCGCTGTGGACGAGAGCGAAGGACTTTTATGCAGTAAGGTAATGAGATTACGGGTTTACGGGTTAGCGGCAGTTTTTTCTACAACTAATTATGGATGAAATGTGTGAGAGCATGTGGATGATCCCCTGAAATGTAATGAGTTACTGAGTGATTTATGAATGCTCAACGTGACGTATACGTAATATTAGTTCAATGACGAAGGCGACGATAGAAGCTGGAATACGTTGTGATGTTGACCCAAAAGTTAGTTTCGGGAATTATATGTTGACTTTGAGGCATGCACGGATAAAGTTTATTATTTTTATTCTCTATCGGTGGTGTCACAAAAATATCTTCCAACCGAAGGCGGTTTGTTTTGTGAATTGATGTACTTGAAAACCACAAAGGATTTTGGTTGGAGAAGATTTCTGTGACACCCCCGTTTATATTCAACTTTTTTAAAACTTGAAGTTGTAATTCAAGAACATTTTAATTTTAGAGTACAACTTTCAAAATTTTTCGTGAAGATATCTGTGCATGCCTATGCAAACCAATTACTTATTAATTATATTACCCACATATTGAGTTAGTTTGAATTACATTTTGTGAATGTTTAGTTTGGTTTTTAAACATAATATAGAGTTTATTGCAGTTTTGCTTCAGTTTTGGTTTAAATCTCATACATTTCTTGTGGCTGAACTTAAGCTAACACCCTTTCTTAACTGGTTTGTATAAATATATAGTGCTTTATGTATATATAGATATAATCTGTATTTGTTGTCATCTGATAATTTGCTTGTATGTGTCTTGGTTACCTGACTTTTGTTGCTTTCATTGCGCTTTATCTGTTATTTTCCGCTCTTCTAATTACTAAATTTTAGCTCTTTGGTTTAACGCTTTACGGTGTTTTCCCCCATCGATTTAACTTATGTACAGTATTAACAAGAGTGGTAGTTATAGCTAGTTAAACATTTCAATGGGTGTGGCGGTGTGTGGGGCGCATTAGAAATCAGTTTGGAAAATTTGAAAAATATTCTTGGACTATCTCGAACATGATCGTGTATTGTCTTGCGTTGATTGGACTCTTGTGGTGATTATTAACAATTGATTGAGTTACTTTTGTTTGTTTGTTTGCTGCCACATCCGCAGGGATCGAAGCTTTAGGCGAACTTTATCGAAAGCGAAAATATAAAACAATCAGACGTATAAATCTTAGTCGAGTTTGCTGTCATGTTGAGTGGTAAATAGATCTACAGATCTATAATAATAATCTCTTTAGCATTAATCTTTAGAATTGCACGTTTTTAACACATGTATAGTAATAACTCTGATATGCAAATTATTGCCAAAAATGTATACGCTAGTTAGAATTGAATTGCTTCACACTCTACGCCAACAACATGAATAAATATATCTAATATTTTCTCTTAGATAGCTAAATTTATAATTACACACAGAGTAGATACATTTACAAATAAGCCAATAAATTGTACAATAAAAATAATTGAAATTTGTTCTTTTGATTGGTTAGTTTTTGAACCACAACCGCTAATTTATTAATTTTAAGAACTAAGTTTACATAGAGGCTAAGTATAATAATATATTAATATTGGATTTTAAGGTTTCATTTGTTTCTAGCTTAGTACCAGCACCAAGTTATATTTTGAAGCACTAAGATTGCAGATGTGGGTAAAGGGATGGTAAAAGTGTTAAAACATAGGTATAACTGATTTTCATAGCAGATAAAAAAAAAACTTGAAAATTTTTGATAAAACGGTGAGTTTTCTGTCAATTGAAAATATTTGTATAATTTAGTTAAATCTTCCCTAAAAATAATTGTTTAAAAAAAATGGTTAAGGATCTTTTATAGTTAAATAGTAATGTGAATTATCATTTATCAATATTTTGCTTAAGCTTGCATTCGTAGGTGTTTTCTCTAGGTTTATTTTTTTGTTATCCTAAAAGAGACAGAGTTGCTTATATCTGTGACCAAAAACAAGTTATAAGAAAAAAGAAAGACAGTTTCTTTGGGTTATTTTCGGGACGATTAGTGCGTGCATTGGGGTATTTACAAATTGATTGATTGCACTTAAGTAGACTACGTCGCGGGATCTTCCACCCTTCTATATGGCACGCTAAATCTTTCGATCGTGCAGCGATCGACTAGTAAACGGATAATCTATAGCTGGAGCTGATCGTATCTTTCGGCGGCTGCCGACGTTGTCTGGAAGCGGCTCCTTGGATGGAGGATATCGAGGAGATCGCCTTGGCGGCTCTCTGCTGAGTTGAGCTGAGCGTTACTAGGAAGTTTTTAGACTACGTCTACGTCTACGTTCAAATCACTTTCACTTTCTGCATCGAGATTGAGAGCGAACAAAAGCAACAATCGGAAAACTAAACGTATTCTGGCATTGCAAACGGTTAAGGTAGAATTTCATGCTTTACCTCCGGTTTTGCGCAGCGAGCTTGCCTTCTCTCGCAGCCCGGGTGGCAAGTTGAATGGCGCCGAACCAAAGGGATCCTCCGAAACCTGCGGTGGATGAGGCGACACGGCGGTCGTGATTGAAGGAGGAGGCACTGCACTTGGAGCAGCCGCAATGGGAGCCACAGCCGCAGAGTTATTCTGCTCCGTAGGCGTAAGCGTGGATGTTGTGGAAGCCGATTTGGCTGTAATGCCTAGAAAAATTATATTGGTTAATATTAGGTTTAATTATACAGTGAGACTCTGTTAAAAATATGTTGTTTTTAAATTCCGCGGAATAACCTTTTGTATATAGTTGATATCAAAGTTAATAATTTCATTCTCTCAACTTACTTCCTTGACTTCCTCTTTGACGGATCTTGTCGAACTCCGCCTCGAATATGTGATCCTCGGTCATCTGGCTGAAAGGCTGCTCCTCTTCGAACGGATTCCATGCCTCCACTCGCTTTTCTACAGCCGTTGGTCCAGGTTTAATTAATTCGCTAATGGATACCGCGGCGGAGTTTGCCGTTGCAGATGCATAGATCCCGGGATTTGAGGCAGCACTGGCCAAAGTCTGGGGACCATCTCCCATGGCAGCCAAGTTATTGTTAAACGGGGCCAGAAACTGACTTGTCTCATTGGCAAACGTTCTGGAGCGCAACGAAATAAATGGATGATTAAATGATCAGTGAGTGAAGGGAAAAATTAAAATTTTAAGGGGAAAGAGCAAGCAAGGCAAAGGAAGTAAGGGATGGGTTTACAAATCTTAAGGCTACAAAGTTTCTATTGACTTCGCGGCTCATCGCCTTCGTCCTGGTCACTTGTAGCTCTTAAGAATGAAGAACACACAGAAAGAGACAAGCAGAGAGTGAGTGAAAGAGCAATAGAAGAGCAGAACACAGAACACATACAGATCGTGCTGGATCAAAGCATTTAAAAGGGTCTAAAATAAAGAATATTTGTATGTAAAATAAAAGTTGAAATTTATCCATCAAAAATATGTCTGTTCTTGCGAAATTAAATACTTTGTCTTTGTTAGCGTAATTATTTTAAAGTTTTGTTTGAATCTTGGTTTTAGGCTTGTTTAGAAATCTATCATTTCTGAATTTAAAAGACAACATCACATTCAAGAATTAAAATTACTATAATAAATTTGTATTCTTGATTTTAGATTATCTTGTCCGCTCATAATTCACTTACTTATTGAAGGCCGAGGTGTCGCTAACATTTCGTCTGTGACCACCGCCTCCGCTGGGCTTAGGAGGCGTCAGCATATTCTTCGTGGGCGTGCCGCCAGTGGCATTCAAGTCCTGAGGCACTTCCTCCTTCTTAGGCTCTTCTGCTGTTGGAATAAGTTCAGCTGGAACTACCGCCGTGGCTGGCTCATTGAAAGGATCTGGATAACCAGTGGTCTCAAAGAGATTAGTGGCAGATGGTGCTGCCGGAGTAACCGCCTGATGAGGTGGACCTGGCGGCATGGCTGGAAAGTTGGCCTGGAACTGCTCGACCACTGGTTGAGGCTGTGGGGAAGTGATATTCTGCCTTGGAGAGGGACTGGGAGGCAAACCGAGGCCCAATGGATTTCCTCCATGCGCCGCGGAGGAACCCTTGGGCCGAGAACGAGGAGCTACGCTGGTGCCCGCCTCCACAACAGACACATTCTGGGCCTTAGCTGCCTTGGAGGCTGCAGCACTGATCCTTTTGGCCTCCGTCTCAAACGGAGGCACCACCAGCAAGTCGAAATTTGGAATGGGGGTTTTCTAATGACAAAAAAGGATTATTTTCTACCAATTTGAGTAAAGTTTTAACCAAACTTACATGTAGATTCTGTACCGGATTGTCCTTGCCAGCCAGTCGAAAGGCAACTTCGCAGACTTGCCAAATGTTTGGCCTCTTCTCCAGATCCGTATCCAACATATATTTGATCAGTTGGTGCATGCCCTTCGAGTACTTCGAGGAGTCTGGAATGGAGAACTGCCCATTCTGGATGGCCAGTGTGCTCTCCCCAAAGGGCAAGGAAAAGAAGCACAGCTTGTAGAGCATGCAACCCAATGCCCAGATGTCCGCTTTGGTGGTAATACTCTTTCCCCCGTACAGGTCGATCATCTCGGGAGCTCGATAAGACAGCGTTGTGTACTTCTGTATTTCCTCCTGCACCACAGTGACGCTGTGCTGCTGAGGATTTAAAGTCTTGGCCGTTGCCGATCCAAAGTCGCAGAGTACAAAGTTGCCCGCGTCCGTCTGCAGGATATTCTCCACCTTTAGATCACGATGGATGATCGGGGTCTGACAGTAGTGCAATCGGGAGACCGCCTCGGCAATATCACAGAAGATGTTAAGCACCTCGGGCTCCGTAAAACCAACGTGCAGTCTAATGGGAATTGGATTCAATTATATTCGACTTCAGGGATCAAGTGAATTTTATTAATAGATTCACTTTGCTTACCTGGCATTCATCATGGCTAGCATGTGATGCTTGCAGTAGGGCATCAGAAGCAGCACCTCGCACACCCCGTTCCCAGTGGGCGTGATGCTCGAGTCCACGTAACCGATGATGTTCTTGTGCCCACTCAGGTTGCTCTGGAATAGTGAAAGTGATTGTTCTATTAGATTAGGTTTGTTTGTCCTGATTTATTTACTCACCGCAATCTGTATCTCGCGCTTGGCTACATTCAGATCGTGCTCATTGTTGACGTACATTCGCTTCAGGGCGTACTTGGTTGCCGAGGAGCTGCCTCCGCCGTTGCCCCTGGCCAAAAAGACCATGGCGAAACCACCTGCGTGAGTTTTGGGGAGATTGGGGAAGAGAAAAACCGAGCATTAGTGGGGGTAGATTGACGGGCTAGACATCCATAACAGCTGTCAGCTGTAAACAGCAAAGCACATATCAATGTGGGGAGTAAATGCAAGAAAACACAACTAGTTGGATACCTCATAGTTACAAATAAAATGGTAGCATTTACTACAAGTAACATTTTTATGTCTTTAAAAAGGTTTTGTAAGAAGGCTTATTGCTGATACAGGGATTATTAACTTTATTATTAAAAAGAATATTTAAAAGTATAAATTACAGAATAAAGACGTGGAAATATCTTTATATCTTTTTTATAATTTTTTTTTTTTGCTTTTTTTTGTATTGATTCTCAGAAGATCCTTATTAAAAAGTTTAAACTCAAAAACAACTTTTTTAAGTATCGTTGAGAAACATAATTTGAATTTGATAAGGTTACACACCTTATTGTTTTATCTTCCTTTATCATGAATACGTGTGTCAAATCTATTTTCTTTCCTAACACATTTTACGTGCTGTGCAAATATGCACTCAATTAAGCTGTAATTATAGGGTATCTGAATTCGAACGATAGCAGTTACTGTCTGGCCATGGAACGATTTACACATGTTTTGCCTAACAGGCGATTTGCATGAGGTTTATTTCATTTTATTGCAAATAGAATTCAAGTAGAGCCCCCACATTCAGACCCTCTTCACCTGTCGTTTTGTGCCACTTCAAAATGTACGATAAAAAGGCAACGCAATATAAACTAAACTATTGAAGGTCACGTACAGAAATAACAACAATAACATGCGACAATAACAATACTCAACGGGGGAAGACTGGGGGGTGAAAAAAAAAAAATAGGGAGCATAGGCACTGAGAAAAATATCATCTAAATAGGGCTCCTAATCATTTTTGTAATTAAATTAATTGAACCTTTAAACATAATATTATTTTTAATGCCACCAAATAAATATTTAAATTACAAAAGTTTCAGAAAAACCAACAAAATGTAATACAATAAAAAAAAATTTCCGTGTGCATAGATAGAGAAATGAGTAGCGGACAAACGAGTGTAACCATTTTTGCTCGACTTTGTGAAATTATGGCGTCAAATGTTAATCAATGCTGAAGGTTGCCAGCCAACAGCAACAAATCAACTTTGGCAAAAAGTACAGCAACAACACTCAGTAATAATAGTAGGAAAAGCAACAATAACAATGCACAATTGTAGCGATGCGAGAAAACTTGAGAAGGCAATTTGAAACTCAAACGAGGGTAGACAAAGTGGCTCAAAGGGGCTAAATGGGGAGTCAAATGCAAAGTGAGCGTGAAGGGGTTAAGGTGGGGCAAGGGAAAACGCTCCATTCGTTAACCGTTTGTCGCTTAGTCATTTCTAATTGTTGTTGTTACTGGAGCTGTCTTGTTGAGTGCTCAAAGTTAACTTCAAGAAAGCAGGTGAAAAATAAAAGGTGATTAAGTACCGTGTTCTGTTATCATAATCAGCATACTCGGACAGTAAAAATAAAATTAATAGATCAATGAAATAGAAACGAATTAAAGTGTTCAATACTCAAGTAAAGTACAGAACTATTTATTATGGGAGAAATTCTAAAACTGAAAACTTTTGTTTCAACGTAAACCTATTAATATTTTTAAGAACCCCGTTCCTATTGAGTCATAATTCTAATTATTCTTAAAAATGTTTAATTCATTCAATTAAAATCTTTAGGTAAAATAAGAATAAATAAACTTTTTATAGATCACTCTATTTATCACAAAGAAATAGTCTAACTGGATAGACCCTCCGCCCGATAAATTACAGGGTATCCCCCATAACAGCTGACTGTCTGACAGCGGCGCCAGCGCAGCGCAAAACAATATTACGAATCGAGTCCGCTTGCCAAAAGTATAAAAGTAAAAAAAAGAAACTACGTAATGGCTAAAGGAGAGGTAGCGAATGGAAGGAAATTCATTGTGTGAGCAATCGTTAGATGATCCAATGTTAGATGGCTGGTGTTTGTGCCAAGCCAAGGAGGCACTTGCACTGCAGGATGTGGTGCACTCCGCATTTCAAGGACAAGGGCAAAGCCAGGGCGATTTCCTTAGGGGCGAACTTTGCCATTTAGCTCGGGGAAAGGTGGAAAATGGAAAACTGGGAGACAGTCGGCTGATGAAGGCAGTTGAGTGTTGGTCTTGCCGCTTCATTGGCTAAATTAACATAATTGATTCAATTGATTTGTGGCCATGTGTAGTGGCTACGGGAATTCTATGGGTATTCTATGGAAAAACCAACCAGAACTGTGACTGTTTGTACAGTCGAGCTTATTTAACACAAAACCCATTAGTCACATAGAAAATTAAAGATACATATGTACATTTGGTTTTAGAATTCAATTTCAATTTTCAATTTGACTCCCAGGAAGCAATTAAAAAGTTGAGTTATTGAAATACATAAGTTATTTAGAAAGTTATGCGTTTTTGAAAGTCAATATATATAGATTTCAGCAATACTAGTTCAGAGATATATTTGTAAGCCTTAAAATATAAACAGTATTTGTACAAAATAAAAATAATCGTTGTTGAGTAATTTTTGAAAATTAAAGATAATTATAAAAAAAATTATTTTTTTTTCATTTTTAGAATAACAAAAATTTTAACTGTAAAAAACAAAGCCTAAGTCTTACTAAGCCTTAAGAATCAAGAATTTCTTGAAATACTCATATCGTCCAAGTAAGTTCATTTTCACCGTATGTATAATCGGAAATGCGACAAGTGGCGCCCCCAATTAAGTGGATACGCAGCTGATTTTTATGCTCTTTAGCGGTTTGTGTACGCCCCACATTTGGGAATTCTCGATTTTTTATCTAATCTGGCGATGGGAGAAACGAAAGAGGGCATGTAGGCTACTGCCCACCTGTAAATCAGCCCGGTGATAAGCATAATCGCAGTGCTACGTGTTGGGAGATAGGGGAAATGCGGACAAATATAGATGGGTAGCCAGTATATGTACCTTCTGCCAGGACATCCTCCACGGTGACCGTGACGCGTCCCACTGTAAAGACCTTGCCCACAAAGCTGTTCTTCTCGTTCGAGGACGACGAGCTGCTGCTGTTGGGCGGGTTCTCCAGTCGCGAGTTCTCATTGCGCTCGAACTTGGACAGGATTTTCTTCATTTTCCCCCGATTTTCACCAGAAAATGTTTACTGCCCAGCAGCACTACACACACACACACTCGCGAGCACACACACAGTCTCACACGGACTTAATTGCCTGCGCGTAGGTGTTTTTGGCAATCTTTTTTTGCGGGGGCGGCTGACGGTGGGCGGAGCGTCGGTGCCGCTGGACAATTAATGCACGTTCGAGTCCGAATCGGTTAGCTGAATTAAGCTATTCTGCGCACTTTGTGTTTTTGCATGCACTCACACAAAGCAGGGGAAAAAGAAAGTTGTTCGATTTTCCTGCTGCTCTTTTTTTTTGTTCGTGGGCCAGTATGACCAGAGCGAATAGCTGCAGTCGATGCGCAATCCGCCGCCAGTGCAGCCGACTATCGATTGGCAAAACATAGCTAGATTTAGGGTAGAAATAGCTAGAAGTTAAATAGTACTTCAGAATTGTTAAATGTTGAGAGACATTCCTTAACGAAATAACAAATTAAAAGAAAACCAGTATTTTTATAGCTGTGAATAATTTATATAATTATATTTTATGTTTATAAATTAAAGTATGCTGACAAGTGAATATCTGTGCACTTGAAGTAGCTATATTGCCAGCACTCGGCCACCAATCTTTTTAGCTTATCGATTGCACTTGTATCACTGTAAACACTCATCTCTACCAAATGGTCTCGAATTTCGCAAATTTAGTTTGCTGTGATAAGAATGATAAATACGGCAAAATACTTTGCTCTTTTAGAGAGATTAACTTTAAATAAGGCCCTAGGTAATAAGAGTGACTTATGCTAATACATAAAACCATTTTAACATTGTAATTATTGCAGCAAATAAGTCAAGCAACTCTGACCCACCAGATGTCTTGGAAAACAACCTGTTAATTTTAGAAAAATATGCCAAACTGGAGGTTGATCAGCAGCTGCATGAATTATGCGAGGAATACCGGTTGACCGCCGTGCAGGAATCCAGTATAGATCCCACAAGCGAACCCACAATTTCCTATATAGTGAGACTGCAACATGTGCTTCATTCCATTACGAGGAATATTAACTTCCATAGCGACGCCAAGGAAGATCTTATATCGGTGGCCCACCTTAAACTGTGCATCCAAGCCACCCAGGAGCTGTCCTATTATTCCCTTCGATGTCAGTTGCACGAGGATTTTTACAAGTCGCCCATACTTAATGAAGCCCACGGAAAAGAGAAGGCGAACCCTTTCCTGCTGCTCCTCAGCATTCAGTTCTTTGTGAACCTACTGCCAATCCGACAGTTTCACATAGCCAACTCCATGGAGCTAGTTCAAAGGGATCTTCTGGCGGCCATTATGAGTCTGCGTGTTCAGGAGGACTCTGAGCAATTGGAAAAGGCTATATCCTACCTCTGGCAACATGAATCCAAAGCGGATTTCTTCCGTCACATCTTACTCTTAAAGGCCACACCTCTTTGCACACCCCTGGCCAAAGTGTTGCACCACCAACTCCTCGGAAAGCTAAACTCACCCCAGGGATTTGCGAGCTTTGTGGATGCGCTGCAACAAACTCCCAATGTGAGTCCCACAAGAAATGCGGAAATTGTTGCGAGCATTGTGGCTAGGAAAGGATTCACTCAACTTGCGCAGGAAAAGATGATTCTCCAGGTGTTTGAGTACTGTAAATTCAACGTGCAGGAGGCGGACAAAATGTGTGCTGGTGTCTTATCCCTTAGAAGGTTTTACGATTTAAATGATACCAATCAGAAGCAGATAGAGGAAACCTTATCCAAACACTGGGAGAGCCTAATTAACCCGGAAGATGTTATAAGTGGCTTAATCGTAATGGAACACCAAGAACTGTGCAATCGCATCCTCTTGTGGCAGCATCTTTTCTGCTCCTCCAGCGTGGCGTGCTTAGCCAGTCACCTACTAATTCCTTACCTTCCCCTGCTACTTCAACTCTACGACGGTTTACCTTTAGAACTACCAGCAACATCGCACCTTTCTGGAATCATTTCACGGTGTCTGGATAACAGAGAAAGAGAAAAAGAACTGCAAAATGTTCTTGAACGGCTTCTAAAGTGGGAAGTGGAAGAGGAACCTCCGTGGTACAGTTTTCATCCACGAATTCTCATCCTCCCTTCCTCGAACAATCAAGTTCAAGTTAAAGTAGCTCACAAGGACCACCAAGTGGATCATGATATGGGCAGGATTTTGCCTGGACTGCTTATATCAAGCTCTCATCACACCCTCACTTGCAATGTTTTCCTAGCTCTTTTGTGTTTTATGGGTAACCAGTTAAAGGAAAAGTCATCAGCCAGTGTTGATTTTATTTCATCCGAAACGGAGCTGAAGAACTTTCTGAACTCAAAGTATCAACTGAAGCTGGACTTACTTATTGCACTGAATCAAATGGTAGCTCACCAACCATTAAGGGCTCAGCTAGCCCTGCACACAAAGGAGTTCTTGCTTATACTAAAAGACTTGTTGGACCACCATTCTGGAGAACAGGAGACCGCAGACCATATTTTACTCATCGTCCTAAACCTTTTGCAGGAACTCATTGAGGGTAGTGAGGATCTTTGGCTCTCAGAAAGTACTAAAGAACTGAAGCAACAACTTCAGCGGTTGCGACTACGATCTTCTAACCCTCTTATTCAGCAATCTGTACAATCCCTGCTTACTATAATCGAAGGAGTATGGCGACCAAGTGAAGCAATAAAAATCCAACCATTTCAAAAAGCTCGCTCTATGATAGAGGAAAAGCAGTCCCATTTGCAAGTGTACGGCATTCAGATGATGATGGATTTGCTCAAGAAAAGAGATCCCTCAACTATGTCGCAGGGTCATCTCATTTTAGCTTTAGCTCTGACCACTCTTAAGAATAAGGAATCTTACACTTTCCTTAATTGTGTTCGGCTCTTTGTCTCGTTAGTTCATGTGATGGAGTCCGAAGTGCTGGAAAGACTGAGTGACGAGTATTTATCGGAGACGGCTGAGTTGGATTACCGATTGGTTGTGGGCGAAGCTATTCTGAAAGTCGCACAGGAGTTAGGTGAGTAATGTGCTAGACAATTAAAATAAAAATATAGACCTATTTAACTACTCTTTCAGGTCCACTTTGCTATCGATACAAGGCTGTTCTGCTCAATTGCTTTATGCACGGCTCACGCTCTTCTGTTCACGACTTCAGGATGTCAGCGTTTGCCAATCTCGCCCAGCTTTGTCGTCTATTGGCCTATCAGGTGCAGAACTTCTTCCACGAGCTACTCCAACTGGTTAATAGCGAATTAACCACCGGAGGCTTTGTGCCCTCTAAGCGGGCAGCTGTCTTGGTCCTGGCCGAACTGTTAAACGGCATGGAGAATCTACTGGACTACCAGGAAATGCTTCTACCCATTTATCGACTCCTACGAGCCATCGACTCAGAGGAGTCTTGTGATCCACAAATGCGTCAGCATGCAGCAAATGGCCTGAAAATATTAAACGAGAAGTGCAAAATGCTTATTCAATCTAGCGTGGAGGAGAATTCGTTAAAAAAACAGATTAAGGTGCTGGGCATCAAGGACGAAGTTTCTTCTCAAAGAAAAAACCGTCATATTCTCGAACTGAATTAAATAATAACTTATAAATCGTAAGAACTTTTAAAATTTTGTAATTCTATTGTATACAAAATAGTTTAACATTATAATTTACAAGACGAAATGCGAAATAGACAGATTAGAATATTACTGACACTATAAAGGCAGAATATGGGACGTAATCTTGGGTTTGCGGACGACGGTAGTTGGTCAGTAGTTTCGGACATGATGCATTGGTTTTTGTTCTCACTTGCCGATGGAGAACTCAGTCTCAATCTTGTCGGCAATCATCTTGGCGATGGCCAGACTGCTGGTTGCCCCCGGCGATGGAGCGTTTCTGCAGTGGAGAACTCGCTTGGCCAGCGCACCCGATCCTTCACCGCGATCGAAGACGAAGTCGTCCACCAGGTTGCCCTGCAGATCCATCGCCTGGGCACGCACTCCCGCTGGACCGCGCTGGATGTCGTACTCAGTGATGTCCGGGATGTACTTTTGCAACGCCTTGATTTGCAGGTTTATGAACCACGACTTGGACATCTCACTCAGTCCAAAGCCGATGTACTTGCTGGCCATCTTTGCAAAGCCTGGATAGCGCAGCGCGTCAAACAGCTCGAAGAGATTGATGTCACCCCAGCTGGCAAGTGAAGAAATGACCATTAGAGTCTTTCCGACAATTCCAAGAATAGGACTTACGTGTAACCTTCCCGCTTAAGGGCCAGTACTGCATTTGGTCCCAGCCAGATGGATCCGTCCATTCGCGGCGTGAAGTGAACTCCCAGGAACGGGAAACGGGGATCAGGAACCGGATAAATATTGCCCTTGACCATATGCTGTTTTTCCTTGGCCAGCAGCAAGTACTCTCCACGGAAAGGCACAATCCGGGGATCTCTAGGGCATCCTGTCTTCTCAGCCAGCAAGTCGGATTGCAAGCCACCGCAGGTCAGGACGTTCTTAGTGCGAACTGTTTGACCAGGCTTAGCGCCATGGATGGTCACTGGAAAATCGGTGCCCTCTTTGGTCTCGCTGAACTTGCTGACATTGAAATCCAAGTAGATATCACCCCCGGATCGAGTGAAATCCTGGCCATAGTGCTGAGTAACCAATCCCCAGTCAACAATTCCAGTGTGCGGACTATGAAGAGCCTTCAGTCCCTTGCAGTAGGGTTCGATCTCCTGGATCTCATCACCTTCGATCATCCTCAGGTCCGGCACATTGTTGGCAATGCCACGCTTCTCTAGATCCCCCAGCAGCTTCACCTCTTTCTCATCCGTAGCTACAATTAGTTTGCCGGTCTTCTTGTACGGGATCTTGTGTTCGTCTAGATACGCATAGGCCAAATGCATGCCCTCCACACAAAGGCGGGCTTTCAAGGTCCCTGGCTTATAATAGATGCCAGCATGGATCACTCCGGAATTGTGTCCGCTCTGGTGCTTTGCCAGCTGGCTCTCCTTCTCCAAGACGGCAATTTTTAGGGATGGATGGCGCAATAGAATCTCACGGGCAGAGGCAGCCCCCACAATACCACCGCCAACCACAACCAGATCGTAATCTCTATAAGAGAGAATGTAGAAATATAATAATTATCATATCATAAACGGTAAAGTTCTACATATTTCACAGCCATCAAACTTTTCGGTTGAACCTTTTTTATGAACTAAGTAAATCCTGAAATTTATAATACCATATCTTTCTTGAGATAACGAATCATGTTTTTTCATTTATGTGATGATATCCTTATTTTGCTTGTAATTTTGTACGTCCATTAGGTCGGTCCTCATTTGTATGGAAATGTACTTAAATTTGTAACTGAGTAGAATTATTCTCTGATTGAAAACTGTCCACATAAGATGAAAATCTCTAAACAGTGAAAAATATCTGGAAACCGGAACACGCCCAAATGTGAGAGAATCTTATCGGAATCTCAAGAGACTTACCCGGAGTTCGACGAGCTGTGCTGAAATCTTTTATGGGTCGCGGTGGATTCGTGGGGCGTGACTGCGCCCACATTGAGCAGTCCCCTCCGAACTCCCTGTACCAGCAGTCGCACCTGTGCCATTTCTCTAGCTTTCTCCTTTCACCACCCGGGCACACGCGTAGAATTTGGATTTTTCGCCAGTTGAAACAAAGACCTTGCTTGACCTTGCCTTTTCCTCAGCCCAATTGTGCGTACAGACCGCCTCCGAGCGAATCGACAGACTGAAGCCCGTGGAAGTTTTCCGTGCGGCGAGAGAAAATAAATATGCTCACGGGCCGAGCATCTGGCGGGTGTTTGGGGCCAGGGGGTTGTCATAAACGCGCTAATTGATAAGTGTTACGGATATGCGGTGAAAGGAGGGTTGGGGGTGGCGGTGTGCGTCAGCTGTTCCATTTGCTGATAAGCCTTAATGTGGCCAGCTGGTAATTTTGCGAATTTGCTATTCATCCACTCTAAAAGTACCCGTAAGTGGACAGTGGACAATTATTTTTTTTTTACAAACAATTTTTTGAAACAAAAGCTCAAATAGCTCCCTTATTGGTATATCTTTTAGTACTACTAAAAAATATTTTTTTGATTGCTCCAATCTAGTTCAAATGAACTTATGGCACACAAATAATTAATTTTAATTATTATTTAGTTATTCTACTTCAAATGACATCTTTTAGCTAACTAATGGGTTAAAGCATTATTACTTGCCGAGTTTTTAAACTTATTCAGAAGCAACGCAATGAAGGAGACTTTCCCATATAGTACATGTATTCTTGATAACCATATAAGTAAGATCCAGCCCGATCGGACAACTATAACCTATAACTTCCATACTCTTAGGAATATAATTAGTTTATTTTTGTGTTTTAATCAACATTTTATTTTTTTCAGGTAAAATAAACCTCTTTGACGACGAATAATAATTAAAATTTGTTCTACATCGGAATAAACAATAATTTCTTATGGGCCATCCATTTGTCTTGTGATTTTCTTGTAATTCAAATCAGTTCCATTTGGCGCCAAAAAACACAAACAAAACACAGGGTGATTCGTACCTACCTTCGACGTAACACAGCTGTTATTAGCTGTTTTCGAAAACACCAACAGCTGACTAGCAAACAACAGCTGGCTTTCCGAAGTAAATAGACTGAATTCGAGAAATACTTTTAATTAATTGGGCATTAAAAGCCACAAAAATGCCAGCCCATTGCGCGGTGGTAAATTGCAGCCATAAATATGTGCACGCCGGCAGCATTTCCTTCCACAGGTGAGTAAAAAAACTATTCCCAACAATATGTTATCCTACTTTTCTCTTGTAGGTTTCCCTTTAAACGGAAAGATCTTCTCCAGAAGTGGAAGGACTTCACGCTGCGGAGTGGTCAGTGGATGCCATCCAAATGGAGCGCTGTGTGCAGTCGGCACTTTGTTGATGAGGACTTCAATTGCAGCAATAACAGGAAAACACTGAAAAAGAATGCTGTGCCCTCGGTTAGAGTTTCAGAAGAAGATTCCCCGAATTTCCACTTGGAACAGGTGTCCCCCAATAGCAGGCCCAACCACAAACCAACCCTTGCCAGTGCCGCTGAGTCGCCGGCCACAGGTGCTAAGGCCACCTGCCGCTTCTGCGGCTCCTCTGCCACCAACTGCTCCTCGTTTGACAAGAGTTTCGAAATCTTTGGCATGATCCAGAAGTGCTTTCCCACCCTTCAGATCCTTCAGGACGACACCTTGCCGAAGGACATATGCAAGGAGTGCTGCCTGCAACTGGAGCGCTTTTCCCAGTTTATCGACGTGGTGATGCTGGCGCAGAGTGAGTTACAGAGGAAATATCGTCGCCAGCTGAAGATAAAGCAGGAACCTTTTGTCCGTGTGAAACAGGAGGCCTGCGAGAGCCTGGACAATCTGTTCCCCGACGAACTTGACATGGGTTTGGAGCAGGACGAGGGCTGCGATCAGGAGGAAACAGAGCAAAAGTTTCAGTTCTGCGATTTTCCAATGCTAAACTCGCAGGACATTATAAACAATTGTGATATTATGGAGATTATTAATCTAGATGATCCGTTTATTAATATTCCGGACGATGCGGATGTGGGGCAGTCGGAGAGAACACAGCCTGGAAGGTCGGCTAATGAAATGCTGCAAACGGAACTGCTGACCGAGGAGCATAATTATGCCAAGGAGGAATGGCAACTGCCTCCGCACCAGTACAAAACGGAGAAGGTAGAGGGAGCGGATACTGCTCCGGACACGGCTGCGCCGCCGGTCGATCCACCCCCTATTCATGATCTGATACCTGCGCTATCCGCTCCCGAAGCTCGCTCGTGCAAACCCATTGTGACCAATGTTAGCCAAATACCCAATCCTTTGATCTGCGAGCTGCTGCCGCCACCTGCGCCTCCAACTTCACTCAAACCCAACATTGTAGTGCTAAACGACAGTGTGGTCGAATCCTCAGCAGCCTTCCGGCTGCACAACTGCACCTTGTGCACTGCTAAGTTTATAACTATAGATAGCTTAAATCAGCATTATACCCATAGTCACAGTAACACCACTCCAATGGTCAGCGTTCCTCCAATGAATATCAGCCTGCCCAGCTTGACGATGAATCCCCCCATGAAACTGGAGAGCAACAGAGGATTTGTGGCAACTGAGCAATTGGATTACTGGCAGTCAGAGTGGCAGAATAGTCCTATATCAACGCAACCTAGAAAGAAGATTGATATACTGGACATGCAGAGCAGTTTCCTGCATCACAAAGATCTTATACCGACAGCAACTCAACTAACAGCACCTGCTCCAGATCCTCAACTGGCCGCAGTGACTGCTAACTATGCTAAACTGGCAGTTAGATATCGCAAATTGCAGCTGAAATGCAAAAATATGAAACACCCTAAGAGAAGACGTCGGAAAACTTATATATGCCGGATGTGCAGGAGGGGATTTTCCAGTTTAAGGAAGTTACACCACCATCGTCGTTTAAAAGCGCACTTTGTAAAGTTAATACCCAGCTTTTCCGCTCGCTGTTGTGGTTGTTCAAAGTTCTTTCGATCCCGCTTGGGACTACGGCAGCACATGCGATACATTTGTCAATCGTTGTCGCTCAAAACCCATCGACGCCTTCAGAGCTTCAAGTGCCGCCACTGCCAGGCCATCGCCTTTGCCCACTGGCGCCTGTACCGCCGTCATGAGCTCAATTGCAGACTCAGGAAATCCAAAATTAGGATCCAGATAACCACGAATTCAAAAAAGAAAGTTACGACCGCCCAGATTTATGTGTGCAACATTTGTAAAAAGACATTTGGATCGCTAAATGGACTCCGGCAGCATAATATTACCCACTCGACGGAACGGCAACACAAGTGTGGCATTTGTGACCGGGTTTTCAAGCGGCGCAACGGACTATCGCAACACATTAAGGGCTACCACCTGCAGCTCAAGCCGCACGAGTGTCCCGTCTGCCAGCATCGCTATGCCCTGAAATGTGATATGTTGAGGTGCAGACATTCCCTTCGCAAGGGTCCAGCTGCCGGGGAGTAACGGGAACCCAGGAGATGACTGATAAATGGACAAGGAATTGCCTCCCTAGTAGAGCACGATGTGCTGTGTGGTAAGATAGATTTTTGTAATTTAAATTTCATTAAACTTGTCGAATATATCCAACTGCTTCAATGTATCAGTATAGATCCTCTATTAACACGTGGATTCTGGACACTCCATCGTATTCTTCGCTCTGGATTTTTGTGTCAGCACTAAGCATGAAGTCACTCCATGTGGTACTTAGTGGGTGGTCTCGCACTACAGCCCGCAAGGCAATGAAATGGTCGCAGCGGGAAGGAAATTGCTGCTAGCCAAGGGCACTGGTGATGAAGTCATTCCATGTATCTACACATTGAAATATCGCATGACTGATCAGGAACAAGGTTTCACAATTTAAAGGACACAACAAATGAAAAAAAGCTATAATGTTTATGATGTAAGACGCTCTTCTAAAAGAAAAACAATAAACATCCTTTTGTATTATATACATTTATTTATTTAAATTGCAGTATAAGTTTGTATTAAACGCTCTCTAAAAGTACGTGTATTTTTTTGTGTATTCGTATTTAACTCATTAGTATTGCTTTAATTGCTAACTTTAAACGTGAAATACTGAAATTGAAACTTAATTGAATATTCCACAGATTCCAACTTGTTACGACTGAAACTAAGATTGAATGCCAACGTAGATTTAGTATGTACAAAGAAGGTTGAATTTAACAAATTGATTTTCTTAACATAACTATCGAGTTTTTCTTAACAAAAAAATGAAAACGAAGAAAATAATAATGGCACTACATATAAAAATCGTAAAGTAAAAAAAGCATACATTTTAGACAACCGTCAAGGAAAACGTATCTCAACAAATAAATTTTGCGCAACACCAAACAATAAAATAGGTCTTAGGCTAAAACATGTTATACTTAACTAAAGGGTAACTATAAATACGCTTTTGGTATGATCGTTATTTATGTACGTATGTATTCTTATGTGAGGGCTAGATGGCTCAATTGAGATGGATTTCAAAAAAATATATATTAGAAATTGAACGTTATATTTCGGTACTTCTATAGGTAGTTTCAAAATCCAAACATACTTCATTCTGTCGAGAAAAAATAACATTCAATTCCTAAGATGTTTTATCCAGCAAATCGAGATTATATACGGGACGATTAGTATGGATTATTATTACTGTATGTGATGCTTGAAAAATGCCTGCTGCTTGTACGAAGCGTATCCTCTTCTCCCGGGATTAGTTCCACATTCGATTAACCTACGCCAGATAATTACGCGCTAGACTACGTGGGTGTGTATGGATCCTCTACTGGAAGATCGCTGCCCGCTGCTGGAACTGCTGGCGTCGCTGGGCTCGCTCTTCCTCCTCGCGCCGGCGATCCTCCTGCTCCGCCCGGATCTCATCGTGGAACTTGTTCGTCCGCAGCTGCTGCTCGATTTTCGCCTCGAAAAAGTTCTTGGCTCCACTCACGCCCACCTGCTCCACATCGACCTCGGTGAGGCGGGCCAGCTGATTCAGCCCGGACTCGGAGTCCAGTTCGCCGGCCTGAGCCTTCCTGAAGATCAGCAGGAACTCCCGGAACGAGATTTTGCCATCGTTGTCCTCGTCCACCTCGGCAATCATCTGCTTGAGTCCCAGATGGGTCTGCGGTGCACCCAGTTTCTCCATCATGAACTTGAGCTCTTGCAGATCCAAGAAACCATCGCGAGCCGTATCGTATCTGGAAAAGCGAAAGATAAAACATTCAAATGAATTAGTCAGCATTCAGAGAACTTGAGAAAAGAGAAACGGGAGAATAGGGAGAAATGTCACTGGTCATTGACCAACCGCGACACACGAGACTCCCAATGTCGGGGATTAGCAATCGATAATGCAAACGTGGGTGCACTGGCGTCAGAGGTCGCGTGGCCCGATGTCTGCGAAAATTGTGGGAGGCAGGGGATTATGGTTGGCAAGCAACCCAATTTCATGCTAAATTTGCCAACAACAGCGCAGGGCAAAACAATAGCATTCAGGAGACAACCCATAAATTTCACGAAATCGTATTCGAGACGATGTAGGTTTGGTATAGATAAAAATGTTTGGATAATATTACGATAATCATTTACGTAACATATCAAAATCAAAAGCTTATAAGCTATAGATAAAATAATTTCATATTTCATATGCTAATTCTTTTGTTAAGTTTGATGAACTTGTTAAAGATTTTATATTGTTTCCAATTAAACAAATAATTTTCTTCCTAACATTTATAGAAACAATTAATTCCTTATATTTTTTAAGAAAACATTTTAAAAGTATATATTAAGATGGCCAAATAAACTGGTGTTTACTGCTGCCATTCACTCTTGAAGACATATTTTGGGAGAATTTCCCTCACGATTCCCGTTTATCTATCTCCAGTTCGACGACCGAAATCGGCGAGTCAAGAGTTCAAACTTCCGCCAAAGTGTGGGCAGGAAATCGCGATGGAAATGTAAATAAAGCCCATTTACTATCTAATTGTGTAATATATTAAAAGAGAAAACGCAAGAAGCACGCGCTGTCGTCTGGATAAATCGCGTGTTGCTGCGGGCGGCAGATGAGCAACATGAGCAACATCATCAATTGGCGACCATGTTGCGGAAACTAGTTGCACAGGCTCAGACCAGCGACCTTGCGAGTTAGGCGAAGGATACCGATGCTGAGCCGATGATCATTATCCAAACTAGTTAAACTAGTTGGGGCTCAAGCTAGCTAAAAATACGCAGCCAAGGAAGCAGCAACTTCACAGCCATGTGAATTCGTATGACAATAAATACCCATATTACCCGCGAACGGATGGATACATACACCTTGTCGTTACCCAATAGTCGCAACTTTCAGTTTCGATTTCTCGCTCGCCTAGAAGCCGCCACCTAATGACGAAATATCATCTATTAGATTACGACCGTCAAGCAATTGAAGTTTCGCTTTCGTTTCATAAATAATTGAATCCGTATCGACAAATTGCGTGTTTTTGTGGGGGGAAAAGGAGGAGAAAAAAAGAGTGAAAGTAATTAGCCGAGATGCAATGAAAATGGTATCATCTCAGGCGTGTCTGGGCGATGATAGCTAGGTGTCACCACCACCACATCGCCTTTTGGCCACCATCCGAGATGGGCAATTAACGGTGGCCAGTGTTACGCTATCGCCTCTTTAATTAACTCCAATTGCACTCTTTTCTTCAGCCTCGAGTTGCGTCAATGTGACAATTGCTGGCACTTTTGCTTTTCCCCCGCCGGTTTCTTGTTGTTTTCTTTCGAAAAAATCGAGGTGTTGTTGTCTGGCTTTCGTTTCAATTGCCGGTGGTCTCTCACAATCGACGCCAAAATACCAACTACTCCAGCTGTTTATTAAATCATTTTTGAATCAATTTAGCAGCCACGGGAGGTTTTCATGTGGGTGGTATTGCATCAAAACTGAAATGCTGCTTTAAGATACAAACATAATTCTTGTTTAAATTACAATCTAGAGAACTTTTAATATCTAACTTATTATAACTTACCAATCAAGTAAGTTATTTTATTGACCATAGAAGTATTATTCATGAGTTTCAAGGGCACTGATCACATCCCAACAATTGATTTCTTTATTTCGGAATAAAAGAAAAAGGTGTAATTACAATTACAATAATTATATTATGAAATAATTATTCTGAACTCTAGATAGAAAAATTATTTCAGAACACCTGCCATTAGAAAAAAAAACTTTATTTTGTTTACGTTATGTTTTAAATGTATATATACTCCAAACACCTGCTGTTTATCTGTGGCAACACATCCCGTTCCTGCCCTAACATCGAACCTCCCAGAGGCCCCCACCGGATTTAGCCTAATTTTTATTGATTGTTTTCATTCCAATGCATCGAACAACTTCACACTCCGAGGTTTTCGGGGGTGTCGTACATCTTTCTGCCCCATTGCATGTGGCCGATGTTTTTGTTGTTGTGGCAGGGCCGTATGCTATAGGCAATATATGCAAGCGATTTTCATTTTCTTTATCGTTTTTTTCGCGTACAGTTCAACAAATAACGGGGTCAGCTGGCCATTGTTATTGGTGTTGCCGTTTATGCCTGCCGCAATTTGCATCGTAAATTTATCTATGCATGTACTTGGCTTAGTACTTTGTAAACAGCTGCGGGTAAAAAAATAGCACTGCATATTTATAAGTTATTTATAATTATAATATATGTTTTGTTAGATACTCTGTGGTCTATAATATTCTAAAAATAATATTAATGTAAATAAAATTAATATCACAAAGACCCAAAAAATAGCAACAATCATATTATTAATAATATTTTTAGGTCTTTGTGATCTTAATATTATTTTCATTATTATTATTTTTATAATATTATACCTAAAAATATTATTAATAATATTAACAAGTAACAAATCAAATTATTATAATAATATTAGTAATAATATCAATCATATTAAATCATAGACCTAAAAATATTATTAATAATATTTGGTCTTTGTGATCCTAATATTATTTTCAGTTGTAATACCTTTCATCGTATTGTGGATTTGTTACTATAGTAGGTACTAGAGTAGTGCTAGTATTTTAGCTTTTACTGTAAGTAACTGCTGCTTCTGCTTGTGAGACCTGCAAGCTGCAATTACTATATTGAACACAGGTTTTCTCTATTAGCAGCCTAATGCCGCGCAATTGCAGCTTCTACTGTGAATGGAGTTTTTGTGGCCCCGATGTTCAAGCGGGTTAATGCCAAAGGGAGTCCGATTTCGATTCTGCTCTAACGCTTTTGCAGTTAGAAACGCGTCAAGTTCCTGAACTTTATGGTAACGGTTAACAGACTGTTGCAGACGCTTAAAATGCACCGCATGTCTTCATAGGGCGGGTTTCATCATTATAGCGATGTGATGTACTACAGAGTACCCGCACTGGGGGCCTTGTCTCTCTCATCTATTGTGGCCAAATCGAAACGAAAAATGTTCAAAGGCGATGTCTTGCATACACAATCGCTTGTTTATTTCGGCCGATGTTGGCTGGTTCGTCTGGATCGTCTCACTCACCTGAATGTTTTCTGTTTCGAAACCAAGCATGCACCTGTGCACATTGCCTGCGCAAACACAGGTATGTAAAATTGTAAATCAATAAATAAATAAAATGGCTGATAGGCTGGGGAACAGGCATTTAACGGACGGTATAAAGGGATGCGATGAATTGGACAGGGGCTAATTGGTTGTATAAATAAGTGACTAGGTACTACTATAGTAAAAACATAGAATCCTCATAAAAAATGTTTTTTTTTATATTGTATACAAGTAAATGCACAAAGGTACATTTATATTTTAAATATCTACTATTACTAGGTTAACCAATTTGGGTTTACCTTTACCATAGCTACCAATTTTAATAACTAAAAATAAAAATCTCACATTTGAAAATTAAAAAAAAAAATAGTTAGAAAACTCTTTCATTTCATACTTTTATTTTAAAGCAATTATGTATTATTATATCAAATAAAATATTCAACATTTATCTGCTTATATGTATGTACACTGTTTATGTTTACAAAATGGTTATGCTGTATTTGTACTATTTTTTGCCAATGACTCTAACTTCTAATGGGGGTCTTTCCCGTTCTTTCCCAATGGCTCAGGAAATGTGTATGGGATTCCCAAAATAAACGCGCCATATTTTGACATTTCGAAATTGGAGCAATCCGAGGCGATGGGAAGCGGGAAAAGATGCGTTGCGTGGGTCGCATCTCTGATTATTTTTAGTTGCTGCAGGAAACAAGGAAAAGCAGCAGCAGCGTCGAGCATTTCTTATCGCCTCTAAAGTAAATCAAACAAATAAACTGGACAATAAGCAAATGCGGTGACTAATTGCAGCAAGTTGGGGACACAATGGATGGATGAGTGACGATGATGCGCCACTGTGCTCGTACATAATTTGATATTTCCTCAATTGAGTGGACAACACTCGACACTAAAGCAGTAGCATATATGTAAGTATGTTGACACAACTGTGGTCAAACTAATAGCACTGCAATGCCATGTCATAAGCATGCTAGAGATAGTTTAGTCAGACATATAATATTTAATGGATTAACATTTATGTTTGCTAATAGATTGTAAGTGAGTTATTGGATTGCCTGGAAAATTGATATTATTTTTGGTCTTAGAAAAACTTTTTTAAATACTTTTTCACTTTAACGCACTTTACATTTTAAGTCTTAAAACGTTTAATATCAGTTATATTCGTTTGTTTCGTTTATTTGTTTCAAATATTTAAAGATATACAAAATATTTTTAATATTTACTGTAAAACCCCTAAAATAAAATTTTTTTTTTACTTTCTTTACTAATGTTTTGCCCATACATGTGCCTGTCAACCCGCAACCGCAGAGCGCGTAAAATGCAATGCAAATACAATGCGCACAATGAAGCGTCGATGGACACGAGGGGGTTCCACTGCCATCCTGTCAATGGCTTTCCTTTGTCAGCTAGTTTACTGTACGTCATTTTACTTTATTTTCCCGTCTTTTTCTATGGATATGCCAGACTGCCCGTCGCCTGCTGAATGCCATTTTGCATCTGTGCTTCGCGAGTCGCGATTTTTGGCCAAATGCAAAAAGGTCGTGCACATGTGCGCGGAAATAATTACAAGTGGAGGCTGCAGCCGGAAATGAGCGGGGCGTACGATAATGCATCGCTATCGATTGCCAGAAAACCCGCTTTCCATCGGTAGTGATTACCGAACCCACAAGAGCCGGCATGCAAACAACATTTTGTGAATAACAAAATTAGTGTCAATGAACCTGGCAAAACGACGGCGAATGCAAAATGTGCAGTTGTGCAATGCACTTTAAGAACTCACATGTGTACACGAAATAGTCCTGAAAAGCAACCCCTGGAATATATAATTTGTTAAGGGGTTATGCCCGAGTGATAATGGGTGGTGGCAATGGGCAACTTAATTAAAAGTTCTCCTCGCCACTGTGGCCGCAATAAAAGCCCACACAGAAACGGATTCCTCCCCCATTGTAAAGTGCGTACGAGTACGTTGCTTTTCTGTCCATGAACTCGAATTGTAAACTGTAACCAGGGCGACGACAGCCCATGATACCAGTAGCATTGGCATCGATAGCACCCCTAACGCAAAGCCGGGGAACATCAGAAGCTTTGCGCCCACAGTGGTCATTCTATTTGCCATCTTTTTAAAATTTCTAATTCAGCCAATTTGGCAAGGTTTGTGGGTGTATTATAGGAATTAAGCATGTTTCAGGGACGTTCCTAATTGAAAACTTATTTATTTATTAATTAAAGGTATTGAAAAAGTTTACAAACCAAGACTAACGTGTGAATTTCCTTGAAAATTTCTATTTGTTTAATTTTATATTTATAATTAAAATTACAGATACAATTTGTATACCCAAAAAAATCGATATGAAACGTAAATCGATTTTACATCATGTAATATAATTTCATATGGTCGAAAAGAGTATTTAATGTAAAAACGATATGAATTTACATGCACCTATCGATTTTACGGCGACATGCTTTATTTTGGTGTGTACACATAAAAACTGACTAATACTTCTGGTATGAGCAAAGTTTGATTTACATGAGTAATGCCAGTGTTTACTAAAGCAAATTGTGCGCAATTAAATTCTTATTTAATGAGTAATCACTGTATTTATTAAAGAGAAGAATTGAATAAAATGTACATAGCTACAATAAGTACCATGCGTAAGTGGATTTGAGTACATTGGTGGTTGGTTTCATTCAAGTTTGCCAAGGGATTTCTGCTTATCAACTCCTCAAAAAGGCTTTGTAGCTTGTGCACATCTACACAAACGAAAGAACTCCCCCATGATGAAAAATGACGGACTTATGGCGCCATAAAATGCATAATCGATATAATTCTGCAGTTTATCGCCTCCCGGAAGTTAGTGCCGCTATATATCTCTGAAATTCAGCAGACATCCGTGCGGAAAATGGGGTACTACAAAGGGGAAAACAATCAGGAAACTAAAGCAAGGCCCAAGACGCTATAAAATAGCTATATACATTGCGTGAGCAATGATAAGGTTAGGCGTGGAATGAAACTACGTCTGTAAAATTACGCTTTAATTCACTGGGGTTTTGGGCAGTTGATTTGCTGGACCTTATCGTTTGGGAAGCTCGAGAGGAAAACTGCCTGGCTCCAAAATTGTGACGTCTTGGGACGAGTTTGTTTATATTTGCATTTTATTTGATTATCGGAAAGCAAGTTCGCAGAAAAAACGCGCTCGCTTTGCTGAATCAGTTGCGAATTGTTTATACAAATTGCTTTGTAAAACGAATTCAATGCGTGACTCAATGCTTTCGATTCTCGAATATGCATATCGCATGTTTTAATTAAAACCTTTCAGGTTTCAGCGCTTTAAATTTGCCAGTTTAGCACATCACTTTAAGTCGCCGGTCGACCCAACGTGACTGGAAATGCCAAATGCCGCGGCACAAAGGCGCTACTTTAGCCGGTTTTTCGTTTTGTTATTATTATTTAAAAGTTCCAACCGCAAACTGAGCCAAGAAGATCGAGCCATCTGACATTTGCCCGTGTGGAAAAATGTACTAAAGTCTAGGAAGATAATTCAATAAAGTACGTGAGTAAATCTAGCAGTGAGTCCTCACAAAAAATGTGCTTGTGTCTCTTGTGATGTAGTCATGTTCGCTGAGACAAGAATTTAATGTACAATAACATGTTTGCGCATTTTTTGTGATTTGTAGAACTTTTATCTTATGGTTGTGAAATTGCCAAGTTGTCTTTTAAGAATTTCGCTTACAAAAGTTGGGAAATATTAAAATTATATGCATTCAAAGATTATATTTGGTCGACTTCCTCTACTTATGGAACCAAAAATAGACAATTGGATAATCAAAGCCATATCCAATCCTATTGCCCATATATGTATGCCCCCACAACATTAGCTAATCGCAGACCAAAAGTCTCTTGTCTGTCTGCCATTTGCGGCATGTGCACCCAGTATTTCCCAGACTGCCTGGAGTTGTGTTTTTCTCCGTTTTTGTCTCTCTTTCTGCTGCTGGTGCATTACATTACAATTGCAGAACACGTTCGCCAAGCCATAATGCAGGCTCTTTTCTTTTTGACAATTTGCCAGATACCAAGGCTTTGACCCAAATGCAGAGAAACTGATTTTAGGGGAGGAATATAATGTAAAAGCTATTAAGATGCTATAGAACCTGATGTCAAAGGGAGTAATTGTCCAATTGGCTGGCCAAACAAAATCAGTTTAACGAATGCTAATTGGCATTCTTTCTTAATTGCCAGGTGATTCATTTTCACCCCAGGTGAGTTAAGAGCTAAATCAGCAAGAAAAAATGACAGGTGCTTGGCGAATTTCAAGTAATCAGCTTGAAAATTAGATAATACGGATGAACCTGAGATAGCTTATCAGCCTAGACGGCCCTACGTGCCAACTACTTAAATTTAAATAACAATTCTAGGGATTTAATCTAACAAACAAACCCATTGCGCAACATTGCTGCGGTTGATTGAGCGAAACCCGGGACGGGCTATCACTAAAACGATCCACCACAAGACTAGGAAACTGGGCAAGGGAAAACCTCGGAAAACATTTCGTTTGCAAGGTGTCAGTCAGTCGACAGCTGACGTTGTCGGATGGTAATGCAAAACCGTAAACAAGTACGGCATAGATACAGGTGATCATCGGTAAACCTAATAGTGCTTAGCACTAACATTTTTTAAAGCTTATACTCAAGCAGGGATCTTAATTCTTATGATTTTTAAAATAAAAATTAAATTATAATTATTTTTTGATTTTTATAAAAAAAGAATAGCAAAATAAGTCTTATTTTAATTTTTATAATTTGTTTCTTATTGTCCAATTTTTATTTTTTTATTTTTAAAACCTGATCTAAGATGTAAGTATTTTGATTTACTATTATAGATCCTTGAAAACGGTCTTCAGAAAATCCGACTAAGGGGAGCTCGACTGTAGTGTAATAATTGAATACGTCTGAAAGTGTTGGGGCATAAAACCACTTTTGACTCATGATCCGCGCGGCGGGAGCACCGTCTTGGGAATAAGCCAGTGACTGTGACAACATTGCTCCCCAAGTACTTGTGAGTCATGCCCCATTGCACAGGGGAGCGGGGAAGCAGGGGGAGGGGGTGGTGCTCCAAGGAGGGGCTGCAGTAAATGCAATTTAAATGCCCATTAGGCGCATGAGTTTTATGTTGCCAACTAATGAGACGCGAATGCGGTGAGATGCCTGGGAAAGTCTTTGTTGCAGGTGAAAGGAGTGCGAGGGTTAATTCAGTCGACCTTATGCAGATCGAACACCGTTACTGCAATTTCACAAATAAATATCTATAAATTTAGAGAAGTTTTAACTTTAATACAACTTTAAAACTTTATAAAAAACTAAAAAAAACTTATTAACTTATTATCATTAAAATATATGTAGAAACTTCAAGCTGTGTTTGTTTTACAATGTAAAGAGGCCACAAACAACTTTAGAAAAGCAGTTGGTGTTTGTAGTAGTGATGAAACGAAAATAAAAACGTTCAAGCACTAAAATACAAGTATTTATTCAAAATGTATTGAAAAAATAATTGGAAGTATAACAAAATTTCGCAATAAAATTTGATTTTTAATTTGAAATAATATTTTATTTTAAAAATCATTAACTCGAACTCGAAATATTTAATAACAGGGTAGATAAGATTAATCAGAAATGCCAAGATAATCAGAAACTACGGCCTTGACTTACGTGTTGAAGGTCTTCTGGTAGTCCTTGATCTGGTTCCGCGAGAACTCGGGGAAGTCGGTGTAGACGTTGACCACCTTGTAGGTGCGTCGGACCTCGATGCCCGCCTCCTGGGAGTCCATGATCTCCTGCCGCCGGTTGAGGATGTGCGTCAGCTCGGAGCTGTCCGTGTTGGTGGTGCTGCTGGGGCTGTCCACGCTGTCCTTGTTGGAGGCGGATGAGGCGTTCGAGGAAACGGACATGTTGTCGGTCTTTATTGACTTGCTTTGATGTGCTGGAATTTCACTGTTTTCTTTCTCTCCCTCTTCTCCTTTTTGGCACACCCACGCAAAAGGACTGCAAAAGAGACGTCGGGATACACACACAAATAGAGCGATGCGCCAGGAAAACACACACTGTTACTTTTGGGCGGGGGCGTGGCCTTGAGTCCTTTTTAGCTTTGAAAAAGCAGTTGATAAACGCGTTTGAAATGCCGGGTTTTTTTTTTTTGCAAGTTGACTATCTTATTGGACTCTGGTTTTCCGCTTCAAATGCCGCGACTTCCGAATCTTCCGAATGTTGAGAGACGAATAATGGGACCGTTATGTAAAACGTTCAAATATACCTGCGAGCGCGGCTGCTTTTTGTACGTGACCGTAAAATTAAAAAAATACCAAAAGTGATTAAAATACTATCTGCCAAAAATATCGTTAAGATAAATTTAAGAAGAAAAGGTTTGCCAATGTATTTTATATTATACAATTAAATGTGGTTTCTTATTTTACTTACACATACAAAATTTTTAGAAAATTTTTTTTCTTTTTCTAATTTTACAATTGTTTGTTTTTGTTTTTCTATGGGCTACAAATTTTATATATTAAAAAACAGTCAATTTTTTTAATTTAGACCTTTAGTTATGTAGTCTTGTTAAATCTCTTAATAGATTTTTAATATTTTCAAATCTCTATACAAAAATATCGGTTTAACCTGACAACCCTAAACTATCGTCATTGGGATCACCGCTAGTCTAGGTGTGCCCGCATTCTCTTAGTAAATTAGCGAAATTTTGTCGAAAAATTGTTCAGCCTGTGATTGTAATTTGTATTTGTTCAATAAAAAAATGGGCAGTAAATTGTTCAATAAGCTTTTGCTGATTGCCGGCTTCGCCAGCCTGGCTCACGCTGCTTTTTCGGCTGCCCACCGTAAGTTTCTACCCCCTATTTTGGTAAATAAACTTTGGACCGCTAATGAAGGTGCTACATTTGCTTCACAGATCGCACTTATTTGAGGCTGACGGAGCAGGAATGGACAAGTCTTCCATTGGATGTGAGTATCAAGAGCTCTCTGGTAGATCTATGGTTATTTAATGTTTGAGTCCCCTTGACCATTTCTAGATTATCCTGCAGACCGTCATCAGTTTGGTGATTGTGATCTACAACATCATCGAAGTGGTGGGCAACTTCAAGGAAATCCGAGCTACCGTGGACATGCAGCAGAAAACGTGGGACACCTTGGGCAACTTTCCTTCGTTCTACTCCTTTAATCACCGCGGTCGTGCCTTGAATCCTGGTTATACGCCCCCGGAATAGACGGCAATCCTTATAAGTTCTGCTAATAATTTATTTATAGTCTGCGAGTTACAAGATAAATAACGCTACAGAACAACGACATAGATTTCATTGCAATTAGATGACTGTAAAGGATCTTGTAGCCATGGGCAACTACAAAGCTTTAGTTTTCATATAGGATCACCATAGCACTTAGAAGCAACACAATTTCGTAAACCACTTTAGTATACTTTAAGGATTTTGAGGAACTTCTGGCCTGCAGCAATGCGATTGCTTTGGTCTCTAGCTCATAGGCCGCTCTTAAATCCTTCCCAGGACTATCATTGCAGGCCTGACTATGGCAAATGCGACAACTATCATGGTGATTACTCCTTAAGAGACATTCGTAGTACAGCTCCGGATTGGAACGACATCCTCTCACAATCTGCTTGCTGTGTGTATCGAAGTACTCCAAGCATGCCAGTTTTTGATCTTCTGGTTCGTTTGCTTGAACAGGACAAGGAAGAGCCGTTTGTCCCCTGGAGATCTCCTCGCAATCCTGTACTCCTTGGCACTGGTGGCACCAGAGGCGCTTCTCCGGAAAGGCTCCCTTGTTGCAAAAGCTTCCTTGGCAAGGGAGGCAATTGGCCACATTTGCGGAAGTACAGCTCAGATCTGGTTTCTGACAACCTCTCGCTGTGGTGCCGTTCTGAAAAGAAACCACAATGCACGATGTTGCTGGCTCAACGCATTCTTCGATAAATATTTCGCCTGGTCTTTCCCAATTCGCACAGCCTGCTCCCGCCTGATCAGTGCTGCACTGGTAGCAGCGAGTGAAATCCTTCCTATTGCATCCGCCTTCCTCATCGCACTCGTAACACTTGACAACATCAGGATTTGTGGGTGCTGCTCCACAGCCTCTTTGTAAGCTCCAGTTGGAATACTCACAGGTGAAGCAGGAAGAGGCCTCAGCGGAGCCACAAGTGCTGTTACTTATAGCGGTTACATTCGTCCTACAAAGTTCCTGATCCACGGAGTTACAGGTTAGGCACTTCTGTTGTGTAATGCAACCTGCATTGCAGTTGTCACTGGATCTACACTTTTCCAGATCCTCCAAGTACGGTTTCAGATCTGCTGGCATTTTTGTAGAGCAGCCTCTGACCACTCTATTTAATCTCCGAAAACTGAAGCAGTACTTGTCCTCTGGCTCACCCAACAGCACATCTTGTTGGCATTCCTCGTACAGTGACACATTGCAACGGCCGGTGTTGATTTGAAAGAGATCCATTTTGCAACCCCTTGCGTCTGCAGAATCGCAGGTGGCGCAGATTTGAGTCCAAGCGCCCTGATCCTCATTGCAGCCATTGATGTCACACAGCTTGGCCGCACTGGACAGCGTGTGATTCTGCTCGGAGACACAGCCCCTGTAAGCTTCAGTTGAACTTATTACATCCGTGTAGCACTGATCCTCTTCCAAATGATAGCGACAGGGTTTTGGTTTTGCCCCCGGAGCTGCCACACAATCTAGTCCAGCGCAGTGATGACATTTGAGTCGACCCGGAGGATAAACTCCAGCATTACATAAGTTAGACGAGCAACTCTTTGAGTAAGTAGCTGCAGTAGTGGGGGTCTCAGCCCCGCAGCCGCGATAAGTGACAGAGTCCACTGAAAAAGGCAGAGTTTTAAGAAAAAGGAATATACAATTGTTGAACTTCTGCAAGGAACTAGTAGGACTTTGTCAATTAAAACTTAATGAAGTACCAAAATAGATTCTTTGAAAATGCTGACTAATTGAGAATTAATTTCGAATATCACTTTCCTGCACTCACCAATGGACATGGCACACGTCAGTTCAGTGGGGCATTCTTTGTAGGGGAGAACTCCCACCTCTCCGAGGGTCTGGGAACATTCAGGCAGGGCAATGGAATCGCAGTGATAGCAAACAATGGCAAAACTACGGCCTATAATTTAAAACCCCTTTAAAGGTTAGCAACGCATTATTTCTGAGAGAAATAGCAAGTGTCTCACCTGTTAGAAGGAGGATCAGGAGAAGGAGGAGCTGGTGGTGCAGAAACCAGTGACGACGTGCCTTTAGTCCAAGCATTTTGACAGCTCATAAAGAATGTAAACTAAAAATTGCACCTTTGTTTGCCATTTGAAATCCATAATCTGTTTATGACTTATCAGACTATTTAACAAAGAGTTGATATAGTTGAAATGCTGATAAGGATAAGCTTGATCATATATAAAAGAGGCAACTTACCAACTTGATAATTGAAGATCAAAAGAGCATTTTGAAAAATGTGTTGATTACCATATATACCTACATATACGAGTATAATAAACAAAATATTAGCATAAAAGGATCTATCTAATCTTAAGGGTTAAATATACCAAATTTTGTTAAAATGAAAATGTCGGAAAATCGACTTAGGCAAAACTCTTATGTTTGAGTTATCAAATACTGGTTATTTTTGTTATTATATAGGGTTAAATTATTGCTTTATTTAAATTGTTTGGAGTTGAACTTTTATGAACCACAGTTGTATGGATACCGCGATTTAATTCCGGCATATGCATAATGACTAAAAATGTCATAACCATAATGTGCTCTGTGCCTTGACCCCATTATCGGAGTGTCCCATCGGTTCCATCGAAAGGTTCACATCATCAATAATTCAGCGGCTCGCATTTGTTGCAGGAAAGTCGGGAGCGAAACATAAGCGTGGGTCAAGGGTCCCTCGACTGTTGCCGTCCACCCCGAGGTATCGATTTAGTTTAGAGACCGGATAATTGCGTGACAATCAGCGGATTCAAGTACACGTATCGTTGTCCAGGCGGTTTAATGACCATCGACCTCAGTTGCCAGTCAAACAGACACGGGACAGGTCGGGAATAACAAACTCATCGGTGGCCAGAACAGTGCAAATATTGCTATTTGACGAGCTCTTCAGACCGGGGATAAACCGATAACAAGATATAACAAGACCTGATAAGCCCATTTACTCTGGGGTTCAGTGGAAGATTTATTTCCCATCCAATTCATACGCTCTGCTAAGTTTCAACCGATCAGTGTTCACAATGCGTCTGAGATTGCTGGCTATCTGGGTGTTCCTAGCTCTTTTACTTCAATGGAGCCGAGCCCAAGAGGATAATATACAGGAAGTCAGCATAAGTGGAGGATCCGAAGGCGAAAGCTCGGATAAAAATGAAGATCAGGGAACCGAAATGAAAGAAAATGGTGTTGAATCTCCCGAAGAAAGCCAGACTCTTATGAACACAACAGAAAGGCCTGCCGACGACAAAGATTCCGTAGTGGGTACACATGGCAGTCAAGAAGGAGAGATGGATCACCAATCAGGAGAGAATAAAAACGAGCCTGATAAAATCAGTATGGGCACAAATTCGGAAATGGATCACATAACAGAAGCCGAGCCAGAAAAAGAAACTACCGTTTCCTCTGCTCCACCAGAAACTCTAGAAACTAATAAAGACGACACACCATCCGAGCATTCAGATGTTTTGCCTACGACTAATCAGGAATCATCTTCGGAAGGGGAACCAAATGTTTCAAATCAACCACCAAATCAATCACCAGAAGGGAACACTCATTCAGCCAACGAAACAATAGTAATATCAGCGGGAGGATCACCCGATTACCCGAGTGATGGACCCCAAGAGAGTCCCTCCACACCTCAACCCACAACTGAAACCACCTTGGCACCAATCACGCCCCCGATTCCCGACGCTGCATTTGCTCCTTTGAGCTGCTACTCCTGCATGTTTTGCAATAAAACGATTAAGAATGAGACCAAATCCAACTGCCCACCGATACCGGGTAAACGGAATGGATGCCGTACCGTTCTTGTTCAAGACCTCTTTGCTGTGCCGGGCAAAAAGAGTTATTTAAAACGAGGATGCATTTCTGAGTTAGATTTTTCTTTTTCTCGTTATTGCGAGGATAACATGAAACTTTGTCCAACGTGCTACGAAGACAATTGTAATATTCATAATATGACACAATTTGAAGAGTCTTCGGGCACTGCTACTGTCAACCATCATCTACTGGCCCCACTCCTTATCTGGAGCATCTGTTTATTCAGTTGGCAGGTGCTTTATTAAAAAATACCACCCCAGCCATTCTGAGTCATAACAATTAATAAGTAAATGGATTAAATCGATAAGTATGACTAATATTAAACAGATTAGATCGGCTGTCTGCAAAGATAATATTATTTTATCTACAAAACAGATAAGTCTAATAAAAAAGAATTTGTTTATAAATGTTAATCGCTAACTGAAAAATATGAATTTTTGTAATTTTAAATGAAAAATATGTAAAAAAATTTTTTTTAATTGAATTTAGACTTCTTTATATCCAACTATTTATTATTGTGAATTACTTATAATTTTAAAAATCAAAAAAAATGTAATAGCAATGTAATAGCAATGTACCAATGGCAAATAAATGCATGCTAATCACTTGACAAATATAACGAGTACTTACTTTCCTTAAATTATAGTGGGTCCACTGCATTAATTATTAAACAACTATTTAATGGTACTGGGATACTGAGGTCGACCTTTAAAAGTGGTCCCCCGAGCTTCAGAAACAATTTACTTAAATCGTATATATAAGTGTATGTTGAATCTAATCACTAGAGTGTAGTTAATCAGGACGTAAAAAGAATTTTGAGATAAGTAGGACTCAGTTGTTAGCAAAACTACTAGGAAATCGCAAGGAAAATAATTATATTTGTAAACTGAGCATAAAACTCTTTTGATAAACAGAAAATATAACTGAAAATGGATCTACTTATTAAGAATGCTGTAATAATTTTCTTACTACCGTTGCTTGAAGCCCAGTATAATGCCCAAGTGAAAACATTTAATTTGACTACGGATGTTATGAGTTCAGAATTTATACCAAAAATTGTGGAACCTAAAAAACTGGACGACGAAAACAAGGAAATATTGGCAGCTACCAAGGAACCTATTACCACAACCGTTTTTCCGCCTTTAAGATGCCTTAGTTGTGCATATTGTTCCCCAAAGGAGGGAAAAACTAGAAATAGTAAGGGGAAAATAATGTGTCCCATAAAATTAGGCGAACTCAATGGTTGCATATCCATTTTTTTTAATTTCACAAACACCGCTGGTGGACCATACGGCTTTATGGTGAGAAGTTGTCTTTCCGATCTAGACGAGGGCAGTCGGGAATACTGTAAGAAAAATGAAAAATACTGCGACAAGTGTTTCGAAGATGATTGCAATTATGTGGACATAACCAAAGACGGATTGGTGACTGGCGGAGGAACTCAAATAATGGCCTCAATTATTGTGATCTTAAGCTTGAGCGGTTGGCTTTTAAGGAGTGTGTAAATAGACAAGCTATCAGTCGTCGCAATTTAGTCTTATAAAGAAATAATTGATAATGGCACAAAGGGTATTTAAATTTGGCTCTATACTCTACTTTATTCAAATTAAAGTACTTCTTCAGTATTGTTGTTATAAACAAACTGTAATTTATTATTTTGCAAATAAATAAAAATATATTCAATTACATTGTGGTTTTTAGTTTGCAGTGGAACTTTAACAGTTTGTAAATATTTAGTTCACAATCAAAATAATAAAAAAAAAAATTAGTTTGCTTTTTCAATTCAATGTGACTACAATTATAAGTGTAATATTGCTGCGCTAGTTTAATAATATTAAATTATAATAATAATAATAATAATAATGATGAGCAAAAATTAAGAAGTTAAAGCTATTTTTGATCAGGTTTTTTCAACCTTATATTTGTGAAAATTAAATATTTTTTTTTATATGTATACACTATATACGGCTATGTCCATTTTAATTGATGCTTATGTTGATAAGCTGTTATCATTATCTGATAATATATTTTTTTCCTCTTTGATAAGCTATAACTGTTAAACCCTTTGTCTACCACCAATAACTGATTAAGAAGGGGTTTCACCGTCTAAATAATTTCAGAACTCACTGAAAAAGCAAAATGGTTATTTACAGATGTTTTATTTTGGATTATAAAAGAATTCTTAATTAGCTTCAATTATTATTGTTATGTTACTTTTATTTATGTCTGTTGCTCTGTATTATTCAGCATTACTCAGACTTAGCAACCACCTGATAACTGTGATAGATTTGCCCACTATCTCTGAAGTTCCAGGATTACAGGGTACTGCGAAGTGCGAGTATTAAGGCCAACAGCAGTCCGACGAAGCCCATCTTGTTGAGGGAGGCGGCTCCATTGAATTCCTTATTGTTGCACTTGGTCGGCGTGGTGCACATATTGCACTGATGCAAGTTGGCATTGCACTGGTACTGCATCAATTGGCTAGCGGAGCTAAAGCAGTCTCGAACGCCAAGTCCATCTGTAAAAATGTATTGGAAATTTATTAAACCTTTTCTTACTAAAAATATAATGCTTAAAAGTTTGAAGAAAATTGCTTAATTTTTGCGACGATATTTTAAGAACTTGTCGAGAAATTTTTGTGGATACTGTTTAGATTTAGCAAGAACTTACTCCAAACTCCGCTGAAGCAGGTTCCGTTGGCGCAGTCCACAACAGGCAGCTGGTCCTCCGCAGTGGCTGACCAACAACCGGAAACCTCATTCGAAATACATGCGATGCACTGGAATGCGATGTCCACGGTCCCCACATTGCAGTCCGCATCCGAGCAGGAAGTGCAGGAATTGGTCGCAGAGCACTCTCCGTCCAATTTGTTTAGGCATCCTCGATTTACTGTGCTGCCCGTAGTCACCGTGTAGCATCCGAGCGTCTGGTTGTAAAGGGCCTGGCCACAGGACTCCTTCTTATTCGCCTCCTCTTTCGTCGGACAGTTGTCGCAAACGATACAGGATCCGGCGTCCCTTTCGTACTGCAGAGCGTTGCACAAGTTGAAGTCGCAGTTGAGGCAAGTGGGATCGGTGCTATCAGCCGCACAAGTAATTCCCGTGGTATTCGATGTGCAGCCACGGGTCATATTGTTCGCCGCCGTTCCGGTGGTGAAGCACTTCGCATCGGTTTGAGTACATCCTCCGATCATTGATTCCCCAACCGTATCGCAGCCCTCTCCCGAGCAAGTATAGCACTGCCGACGACTTTCGGGAAAATATCCCGAATTGCACAGAGGCGACGAGCAGGAGGAGCATTTGGCGTTATCCGAACCGTCAGCGCAAGCGGTGCCACACTGACGGGTCACCGTCTGGTTATCATTCACCTGGTTCACACACACCTGGCTATCGGTGGAGCACACCGCACTGTATTTCGTAGCGTTCACAGTGGTCGTAGCGCAATCCTCTGTGCCGAGACATTGCTGGCACACACGATTCGTATTGCACTTGTCCCCGTTGCAGGACATACAGGAGGGTAAGGAGCAGGTTGCAGCGCTGTCCGAGCAACCACGTGTAAAAGTTCCATCTGGAATTGAAAATATCAATATTCACGGCACTACTCCTTAGACTTTATGAAACAATACTATATTTATCTTAACTAAGGAACTACTTATTTGTGATTTATTAAATACTATATTTATTGATAAGCCATATATAACAGACCAATTTGTAGGAGAAAACGATAAAAAAAAGTATCTAGGAGAAAAAGTTCTATACATATCAACGCGGTTAACTCGTTTAATAAATTAATGATATTAATTATAGTAAAACCAAATGTGACATCTCTTACATCTTGGTATTTTAAAAATATTATAATTTTCTAAAAATGTATGTATATTGCAACTAGAATTATTTATAAAGTTCATAATCCTTTTCCTAACATCGTTTTTCATAATCTAATTATATGTTAATAATACGACATATAAGTAAAGTCAGCTGGTGGAATAATATCTGAATGAATCACCAAATCATTAATATTTCTACCGCTCGAAAATAAAAAAATCGTATAAAACAAGGATCAGTGGTATCAATGAGAGATAATCGCTTATCGCATCGTAGCTGCCCTGATCGATAAGAGAGTCCACTGACTGCATTTACCTTTGCCTAAGAATATGAAATAGTCGGACATGAGTCACACAAGCTCACCTGCGTTTATGGAGGTGAAACAATCATTGGTGCACTCTATAGTGTTTTGGGTAGATGGGTTCGCTAGACAGGCTTCAGAGCTTTTAAACGGCGAAGTGCAATTAATGCATTCTGCGTTGAGTAAAGGGAAAAATTAGATGAAAATCTTATAAGGAAATTAACGGCTTACGTTTGGCCAAACTACTGTCCAGCTGGCTGACAACGATTGCTGTTATCAGAAAGACACATAGGTTATATCCCCTCATGGCACTCGCTTTTTTAATGATCTCAATTGAAACTTGTGACTGGTTGGATCGACCAACGTTGGCTAACTGGCTCCCTTTCCGTTTGGCAATATTTTTGTACTTCCATTTACGTAGTCAATTTCAAACGAACTCACTACCAACTGGCCAAGCTCTCCATATGCAATGCTTATCTTTATTATACATATGTATATTCCGGGAGAATGTCAGTTCTCTTTTTGCTGATAACTTCCAATACCCCGGTGTGATAATAATTGTAGGTGTGTATAACGCTATGGTACTTGCCGTAGCCTTTCATACTTTGAATTTGGTATAGTTTAAAGCTTTTTGGGCAAGTTTAAAGATTAACCCATTACTGAGAACAATTAAAGTATTATTTTTAATTTTTTTATATCAATTAATTCATTATTTAATTATTATTTTTAATAAAGTGAGATAAGCTTAGAAATATATAATTAATAACCCTGCTTATTTTATTTTTAAATGTTTTATTGTGGCGTCACAAAAAGCTGGAAGGTGGTTTGTGTACTGACTAGATTTTAAGAGAACTCAGTTCTAATAAATGGTTTAGTTAACATCCAAGCAAACAGATTTCGCACTAAAAACCATTGATAGTGAGACTGCCAGATGTGAATATTAAACAACTTTTTTTTTTAATAATTTATGAAAGTAGTTTAGTATAACTATTTTGACTAAACGCTTTTTCCACCGAATTATCTGCAGTGGACACCTTAAATAAGAAAGTCACTCTTATCTCACTTATCTTATGAGAATTTGGAGCTAATAGCCAATTGCTTACCACTCGTCAGTCGCGTGCCGAACTTTAAGGTGAAAAGACGAGTTCCTTGTTTCGGTTAAATTATTTATTTTTATTTTGTGGCAAGATTATTAATTGTATAGAATAATCTTTTTAATGTGTATAACAATATATTTCTAAAGAGTTTTTATACCCGTTACTCGTAGAGTACACGAATGTGCACGAATTTAATGCAAAAGTATGTACCAGGTAGAAGGAAGCGTTTCCGATCCTATAAAGTATATATATTCTTGATCAGGGTCACTAGCCGAGTCGATCTAGCCATGTCTGTCTGTCTGTCCGTCTGTCTGTCCGTCTGTCTGTCTGTATGAACGCTGAGATCTCGGAAACTACAAAAGCTAGAAAGTTGGGATTACCCACACTTTTTCTTGGGCTTCCTACGCAGCGCAAGATTATTTCAGCCAAGCGCCACGCCCCCTCTAACGCCCACAATAACCCATAATCGCCCACAAATGATTTTAAAATGTGTCTAGCGCCCACATATTTTAAGATTTCGGAAAAGTATAAATGCAATTGTTGCATCAAAATATGACATTTTTCAAATCGGACCATTCGTGAAAAAGTTAAGCCCGATCAAAGTTTTATATCTCCATCTCCCTCGCACTCCCTCTAGCTGAGTAACGGGTATCTGATAGTCGGGGCACCCGACTATAGCGTTCTCTCTTGTTTTTCATATTAATTTTAACATCAAATTGGATTCAACAAGTTTAGACCCTATTACCCTATAACAAGTTTAGACCCTATTTTAAAATGCAATCTGTAAGGACTGAAGATCTACCGCAGAATCCCAGAGAGCAATCAAATATTATTTCAACATTATGTTTTTGGTATGAAACCAAATTTGTAAAATTGTAAGTAAACTAACTATAAATACAATTTTAGGTATACCATGCCGGTATTTTTAAAAGGGTCCAAGGCAATGTTGGAAACAAAGGATATTTACAGGACTTTAAAGGAGCACAAGTCGGGTATTATAAAGTTTTTATTTTTGAGTTTTTATTAAGACCATAAGTTGTCTGGTTATAATCAAGAAATGTAGTGCTTTATCTGTACAGTTGGCATATCTTATTTTGATCTACATATTATTAAACCCTGGGCTTTCAGATACCCTTGGCAACAAATTATGCGCCTCGTGGGAGCGAGAGCTAAAAAATTCGAAGGTTAAGCCGAATCTGCTAAAAGTTCTTCTTTTGGTTTTTGGGTGGCAATTCGGTATTTTGGGCCTAGTATACTTTCTGGTGGAGTTGGGACTGAAAACCCTTCAGCCAGTGCTATTGCTAAAGCTTATTTCCTACTTCGTTAACAAATCAGAAGCTGTTGAGAAAGGCTATTACTATGCGGGTGGGCTAATCATGAGCAGTATCCTCAGCGTGGTCATCATGCATCCGGCCTTCTTTGGAGTCCAACATCTCTGTGAGTCTGCCAATAAAATATCAGTTAATAAAAAATGTGATCGCTGAACGATTTTGTAGGTTTCAAGATGCGAATCGCCATAGGCAGCATGATCTATAGGAAGGTGCTACGGCTGAGCAAGCGGGCACTGGCCGACTCAATGTCCGGAAATGTGCTTAATCTTATATCCACAGACTTGGCCCGTCTAGACGGTAATCCGTTTCAGGCTCACTATTTGTGGGTGGGGCCGCTGCAAACGCTGTTCATTACTTTCTTGATGTACCGGGAGGTAAGCCCGAAAGTATGAATAAATTTCTGAATAACAATGAACTCACGTGTACGCTCTCTAGATTGGGATTGCAGCCCTGTTTGGCGTCGCCTTCATGGTGGTATTCATACCCCTGCAGTTGTATTTGGGCAGGATCACCGCAGTGCTGCGACTGAAAGCGGCCAAAAGGACGGACAAGCGAATGCGGTTGATCAACGAAATAATCTCGGGCATACAAGTGATCAAAATGTATGCTTGGGAGTTACCCTTCCAGCAGGTGGTGGCATATGCTCGGAAAAAGGAGATCAACACTATTAGCCAGACGAGATATGTATTAAATCTTACCCTAGCCTTCCCATTATTTATCTCACGCGTATCCATATTTCTCAGCCTGGTAGGCTATGTGATTCTGGGGAAGCTTCTTACTCCGGAAGTCGCTTTCCTGATAACCGCCTATTATAACGTGCTACAAAACTCCATGACTGTATTTTTCCCATTTGCCATAAATCAGTCGGCCCAAGTCCTAGTTACTATAAAACGGATAGAAAACTTTATGCTATTGGATGAGGTTAAACAGCCTGCAATTAGCCGAAACCTGCCGGCGGACTCTAACACGGAGGAAAATCAAGATGAAGCGGAAGAAAATCTATTGCCTCCGACGGATTCCGCTACAAATACTCATTCCGTGCCCCCACTGTCCGGGATCGCGATCACAAGGTTTGCGGCCAAATGGGATCATAATTCGCCCGACTACACACTTTGTGGGATAAATCTGCAAATTCCGCCCGGGTCCCTAGTGGCCATTACGGGTCCCACCGGATCCGGCAAATCCAGCCTTATCCAGGCAATTCTTGGTGAGCTGCAAGCTGAGTCCGGACAGATCGAGGTGAATGGCTCCCTTTCCTATGCCTCCCAGGAGCCGTGGCTTTTCTCCGGCACAGTGCGCCAGAATATTCTCTTCGACCAGTCCTTGGATCGTCGACGGTATGCCTCTGTGATCAAGTGTTGCGCTCTGGAGCGAGACTTCGAGCTACTTCCTTTGAAGGATAAAACCATAGTTGGTGATCGCGGGGCTTCCCTGTCTGGTGGGCAGAGGGCGAGGATCTGTTTGGCCAGGGCTGCCTACCGGGAGGCTTCCATCTACTTGCTAGACGACCCACTCAGTGCGGTGGACTCCAATGTGGCCCGTCATCTCTTCGAGCAATGTGTTCGTGGCTATCTGCGCGGACGCAGTGTAGTCCTGGTCACTCATCAGCAGCAGTTTCTGCAGCAAGCCGATCAGATTTTGGTCCTGGATAGGGGACTAGTGAGTGCTGTGGGCACCTACGAGTCGCTGCTTAAAGAAGGAGTCACCATGCTTGGCCAGGCTGAGAAGGAAGGTGATCCTGAGGACCTGAACATCTGCAGTAACATTCACAAGGAGCAGCGCCGCAACAGCGAAAAATCGGAGCATTCCATCGCAGACTCATGTCCGGACAAGATCAATATGGAGCACCAAGCATCAGGTGGCATCAGTCTTTCCTTGTACAGGAAGTACTTCCAAGCGGGCGGAGGATTTTTCGCCTGTTTCTTTATGGCTAGCTGTTTTCTGATTTCGCAGGGTGTCATCTCGTTTAGCGACTACTTCATGAACTATTGGTAAGTAAGCATTATCTATAAAACATGGGTTACTAGAAACAACGCAACCGACTAGCATCCATAAACTTATTTTAATTATTTTCTGTTAGGGCTAGCAAAAAGCGCCAAGTTGCCGACCACGAAGGAACTGCTGCCGCGAGCCGCTTTATAAGTTGGATTTATGGAGGGTGGTCTGTGGACTCTGAAACAGTGGACATGTACATATTCACGATGATCATGGTGCTGACTATTATTCTAAGCGTGGCGTCTGGAATTCTTTTAAACAACATCAACAAGAATGCCTCTATTCGTTTGCATAATACCATATTTAATGCGATCATGCGCGCTTCCATGTACTTTTTCAGTATAAATGAGCATGGACGAATTATGAATCGTTTTTCCAAGGATGTGAGCCAAGTAGACGAGGTACTGCCCTTTTTGATGTTATATGTTACACAGAGCTATCTATTACTGGCCGGCGTAGTCATAGTGATAGCCATCATCAATCCGCTTTTGCTTATTCCAACACTTGTTGTAGGAACAGTTTTCCATCAGCTGAGAACCTTTTACCTAAAAACTTCAAGGGATCTAAAACGAATTGAATCTGCTTGTAAGGGCAATTATTATACTTTTAAACATTTTTAAACACTTACTCTGTATATACCTTTTAATGTTTTCAAAGCCCGATCCCCCGTTTACTCGCATTTGGCCGCTTCTCTATCTGGTATGAGCACCATTCGAGCCTTTGAAGCCCAGGACATTCTGGAGTTGGAGTTTGACAACTTACAGAACATGCACAGCTCGGCATTTTACATGTTTATTTCCACAGCAAGGGCTTTTGGGTATTGGCTAGATTGTATGTCTGTTTTTTATATAGCTATTGTTACGCTTAGTTTCTTCGTCTTTCCGCCGGCAAACGGAGGGGATGTGGGTTTGGCCATAACACAGGTAACTAACCCTAAACATTTTTATACCCGTTACTCGTAGAGTAATCAGGATCAGGATCACTAGCCGAGTCGAACTAGCCATGTCCGTCTGTCCGTCTGTCCGTCCGTATGAACGCTGAGATCTCGGAAACTATAAAAGCTAGAGGATTGGCATTTTGCATGCATATTCTTGGAGTTCCTACGCAGCGCAAGTTTATTTCAAAATGGCGCCACGCCCCCTCTAACGCCCTCAATCGCCCTACACCATTTTTTGAAAGGTGTCTGGCGCCTACACCATTAAAGATTTTGGAAAACTAAAAATGCAGTTTTATTGTGACTATCAATACCTATCGAAATGTAGAAGAAATTTTTTTAAATCGGACCATTCGTTAAAAAGTTATGCCCGATCAAAGATTTTATATATCTATCTCCCTCGCACTCCCTTAGCTGAGTAACGGGTATCTGATAGTCGGGGCACCCGACTATAGCGTTCTCTCTTGTTAGTCTTCCATTTAGCCTTTAATTTTTATGCAGGCCCTCGGTTTAACAACTATGGTGCAGTATGCAATGCGCCAAGCCGCCGAGTTGGAAAATACCATGATTTCGGTGGAGAGAGTGATTGAGTACGAGAGCATTGAGCCAGAGGGATCATTGGAAGCACCGGCGGATAAGAAGCCACCCCAGTCCTGGCCAGAGCGAGGACAAATCGTGTTTGATGAGCTGAGCCTGCGCTACATGCCAGATCCAAAGGCTGAAAACGTGCTTAAGTCACTAAGTTTCGTCATTAGGCCAAGGGAAAAAATAGGTATTGTGGGACGCACTGGAGCGGGAAAGTCCTCGCTGATAAACGCCCTCTTCCGACTATCCTACAACGATGGATCCGTCCTCATAGACAAGAGGGACACAAATGAGATGGGTCTGCACGACCTGCGCAGCAAGATCTCTATTATTCCCCAGGAACCCGTTCTGTTCTCCGGCTCAATGCGATACAACTTGGATCCCTTTGAGGTGTACAGTGATGAAAAGCTGTGGCACTCCTTGGAGGAAGTGCAGCTTAAGGAGGTGGTGGCCAATATGGAAACTGGCTTGGAGACCAATATCACCGAGGGAGGATCCAACTTCAGCGTGGGTCAGCGCCAGTTGGTCTGCTTGGCAAGGGCCATTCTACGGGAAAACAGAATCCTCGTGATGGACGAGGCTACGGCCAATGTGGATCCCCAGACAGATGCTCTAATCCAAGCCACCATTCGGAACAAGTTCAAGGACTGCACTGTCCTGACCATCGCCCATCGATTGCACACCATCATGCACTCGGACAAGGTATTGGTCATGGATGCTGGACGAGCTGTGGAGTTTGGGACGCCCTATGAACTTCTGACAGCTGCAGATTCCAAGGTGTTTCACGATATGGTCAAGCAGACGGGACAGGCTTCTTACGACAGTCTGGTGAAAATCGCAAAAACGGTTTGTTGACTCTTGATATTTTCAACATTTTCTTGGGGATTTAACAACATTTTAATTTTAGTCCTTTGAAAGTGCAGCCTGCGCTACGTCTTCATGAAATGCAGCAACTAGGCAAAGGAATTTTTTCTGTAGGCATTAGAGGTTGTGCAGCGTTTATATCATAGCCCGTGTTGGAGATTTCGAGAATGATATTTACTTCTCAGGCGGTTAACCATATCTATGACTACCTCTTCATTTGTAATTCTTGAGAATTATATTACTTTTATGTTTTTATGAGAGTACAATTAAAGAAAGTTAGTACATTAATTACACACGTGCAAGTGTCTAGTATTAAGTTTATTTTATCTTATCTAACTATTTTTAAGATGAACATAAGCCTAGGCAGCGAATTATAATGTTATAATGTTATATGTTTATCTTTTACGCGTCCAATAATATGGTAAATTCATGCTTCTAACCAAGGCCAATTTAAACTATAAACTAAATCTTATCTCGTTTATCAGCGACGAATTCGGCCCATTGAGTCGATAGTCTCCCAACCACTTGTTAGTACCTTGCTGAACTTTTCGGTGCGCGGACGGATAGCTGTTAAACTTACTAATTATATTACGAATTTTTTCGAAGCGAGAAATATGATTTAATAAATACAGCCTGACAGGGTCTTGTTACATATATATTAAATACAATATTTAATAGTTTGTTAATGGCTGATTACGTTCTAGTTAGTTTGACTAGATAAGCCTCCAAAAAGCTGATTGTGTTCCCGCGCGGTTAAACTTATAATTTCGTTAAAAAAATCTAAAATTTAAAAATCACTGTGGAGATCAGAGAGCTGCAACGAGTATGATCGAGTACGATCGATCATCGCGCGATCATTTTCGTTTAATCCGGTAAACTCACTCGGCAAAGAATAATCACGAACAAACCCGAAAGCCGAAGTACGATCCGATCAACTACCCGAGTCGCTTCGTAACGATCAATGATGTGATTTTGAGCTTCTGGTGTAGGTGAACAAAATGATCGTTCGGAAGCGCTCAATCGTTCCCGATGATTGCGACCTCGAGTGAATAGATTGCGAACGGATTAATATGATTTCTTGTGACGACGAAATAAAATTAGGGGAGAGTGCGTTTCAATGTGTTATATGTTTAATGAGAAATATTTATGTAAGATTAAATTAAACGATATTGACTTCATGTATGCTTACAAACTTAGGCACCGTTTTTTTTATAAAATAAGCATATTAAGTACATAAAATTAATTCATGGTTTTGTCTTTATCAACTAAATAACATTTCATTTAAAGGAACTAAAATTTGTAAAATAGGAATTAAGAAATAACAAGCTGTCAACTGATCCCGGCTTGCAAAATATAAAGCAATAACACGAACTGCACCGATAGGCGCGAAGCACGATCAAACCAATCGATTGCACAAAATATTCGATCACAAACGGGTAAAATCTTCAAGCCGAACGTTCACACACGATCAGATCACACATTTGAACGATCACAAACGATCATTCATGGGACGATCGCATTCGCTCACCGCTCATTTAATTTCGCTCACCCGAAGCGATTAATCAAAACGGATACGAGTAAATGATCGGGTGTACCCGAAAATGATTGACTCGTTGCAGCTCTCTGGTGGAGATCAGTGTGTATATATTCTTTATCAGGATCACTAGGCGAGTCTATATAGCCATGTCAGTCTGTCTGTCTATTCATCCATATGAACGCTGAGATCTCCGAAACTATAGTTTATATATAAAAACTAGAAGGATATCTTCTGCAGATTTTAGGGGTTCCTGCGCAGCGCAAGTTTGTTTCATTATGGTGATACGCTTACTCAGTAACGGGAATTTTTCATGTTTTTTTTTACCTACAGTTTTAATTTGTAAATTTTACCAACAGCTCAGTTCCTAGCAAGTGTTCAAAATGCAGTCAATAAAATCCGAAGATCTCCCGGAAAATCCGCGAGAGCGATCGAACATTTTTTCGATATTAAGTTATTGGTAAAACAGCTCAAAAATGTAAAGCTTATATTTGTGATATCAAAATAATTAATGTAGGTACACCATACCCACTTTTATTAAGGGGCGAAAGATCACATTGAATACGAAAGACCTTTACAGGGCCTTGAAAGAGCACAAATCGGGTAAGAAGGAGTCTTTAAGATTATATGTACATAATATTCGGATAAATCACTAATTTACATTTTTTAGAGACACTCGGCAACAAATTATGTAGTGCCTGGGAGATAGAACTAGAAACTCACAAGGAGAACGCCAGTTTGCTGAGGACTCTCCTGCGGGTATTTGGCTGGTATTTCGTCTTACTTGGCCTAGTTCTCTTCATCGTGGAGGCTAAATCAACGCTTCAACCCGTATTTCTGGGAAAGTTAATATCTGTATTCTCCTACGACTCAGAAACCATTGGGCCGGCATATGCCTACGCGGCCTTAGTGATTTTGTGCACTGTCCTCGATGTAATTATCAAACATCCCTACTCGTTTGCCATCACTCATCTAGGTATGTTCCTTAAACGTTATTTCTATTTAAAACCAAATCAATTGAATGAAAAAAAGAATTAGCATTGCGTTGTAAACCTTAAGCGCATTACTTTGATAAATTTTACATTAAGTCAAATGTCTCGACTATCAGATACCCGTTACTTCGTGAAGATCAACGTTTCTTCTTGTTTTTTTTTTTGGTTTGGCAGGCCTTAAAATTCGGGTGGCTCTGACCAGCTTGATCTACAGGAAGAGCCTTCGATTAAGCAAGACGGCTTTGGGCGAAATATCTGCCGGACACATAATCAATTTAATTTCCAACGACCTGGGACGCATGGACACTTTTATTCAGTTTACGCACTATCTTTGGTTGGGCCCACTTCAGACGCTATTAGTAACATATCTTATGTACCAAATGGTGAGTTCAGTGAGTTTTCCGTATGAGCTAACATAGATAAAATCTTATTTTCAGATTGGAATCGCTGCTGTGTTTGGCATGTCCTTCATGCTACTTTTCATACCCCTGCAAATGTATCTGAGCAAGAAGGTCTCTGTGCTGCGACTAAAGACATCTCTTCGGACTGACAAACGAATGCGGATGATGACTGAGATCATCTCCGGCATTCAGGTAATAAAAATGTACGCCTGGGAGCTGCCCTTCGAGCGGTTGGTTTCCTACGCACGCAAAAAGGAGGTCAATACAATCCGATACATGGCCTATATAAAGGGCTTCCTTTTCTCCTGCAACAAGTTTCTTACCCGCGTATCCATCTTCTCTAGTTTAGTATTGTTTGTGCTATTGGGAAAGTTTCTAACGGCGGAAGTGGCTTTTCTAGTCACAGCATACTACAATGTCGTGCGTTTAAATATGACAGCCCTTTTTCCATTGGGGATCACACAGACGGCAGAAACCCTAGTTTCCATTAGGCGTGTGCAAAAGTTTTTGCTATCTGCAGAGACGGAAGACTCGGATAGCAAGATAGATTACACCGAAACAGGAGAAGATCTCCAGGAGGCTGGCGAAAAACTCTTAGGAACGACTCGTGGCGTTATTACATCCGAAGAACCCGTTCATTCAAAGGCGTGTTTATCCATAAATGGACTCAAAGCCAAGTGGGATACCAACGCACCAAATTACACACTAAGTGGAGTACACCTACAGGTCCATCCTGGCACCTTGTTGGCCATTGTAGGTCACACTGGTTCCGGAAAGTCCAGTCTAATTCAAGCCGTTCTCGGGGAGCTTCGCGCCGAATCTGGTGAGATCAAGGTTAATGGATCGATGTCCTATGCCTCCCAAGAACCGTGGCTATTTTCGGGAACCGTGCGTCAGAATATCCTCTTTGGCCAGCCCATGGACCGCCGCCGGTACGATTCTGTGGTGAAGGAATGCGCTCTGGAACGAGACTTTGAGCTTCTTCCCTTGAAGGATAAAACCATAGTAGGAGACCGCGGAGCTTCCCTATCGGGTGGGCAGAAGGCGAGAATCAGTTTGGCCAGGGCTGTCTACCGGAAGGCGTCCATCTACTTGCTAGACGATCCACTGAGTGCGGTGGACTCCAATGTGGCCCGCCATCTCTTCGAGCACTGCATGCGCGGCTATCTGCGTGATCGAATCGTCATTCTGGCCACCCATCAGCTGCAGTTCCTGCAGCAAGCCGATCAAATAGTGATCATGGATAAGGGCCAGATTAGTGCTATGGGCACCTATGAGGAGCTTCTAAAATCGGGCGCCTACTTTGGTAGCATTCTGGACAATCCAGAAAACCACGAGGAGACGACTGAGGAGCTAATCAGAACTCCTGGTTTCACAGACGAGCGGCGCAGCAGTGTGAAATCTGCGCTGTCCAATGCGGAATCCTGTCCAGAGGAAGCCCCGAAGGAACCGGTGATCAACCTTGAGCGGAAACAGGTGACTCGTGCTGGCTTGGGTGTGTACATTGATTACTTTAAGGCGGGAGGTGGCCTCCTCCCCTTCGTCGTGATGATGAGCTTTTCTTTAGGTTCCCAGGGCCTAGCCTCTCTTGGAGATTACTTTGTGTCCCCATGGTAAGTAGTCCTTATATAATTGAGAGAGTCACGAGTTGAATTTTTTTTGTCTTTTTAGGGTGTCAGGAAAACGCGACATTGGTATCCAAGAAGACCCAACAATGAAGCCCAAATCTGAAGATGGCCCAATGCACGACATCTACGTTTTTACGCTGATTACAGTTCTAACCATTGTTGTGACCATAAATCAATCATTTCTGTTCTACAACTTGGCAATGAAGGCCTCTATTCGGTTGCACAACTCCATGTTTCGTGGCATTTCTCGAGCTTCCATGTTCTTCTTCAACACGAACCCTTCGGGTGGTATCCTAAATCGCTTCTCGAAGGATATGGGTCAAGTGGATGAGATGCTGCCCATCATAATGATGACTGTCATTGAGGACTTCCTCTCGCTTGCCGGCAATATCGTGGTCATATCCATTGTCAATCCTGTATATCTCATACCCGCACTCGCAATTGGGATAGTCTTTTATCACCTGCGCACTTTTTACCTCCAAACTTCGCGGAATGTAAAGCGGTTAGAAGCCAGTAGTAAGTTATACCCAAAAACAAGAAAGGAAGCTAGCTTCGGCCAGCTAAAGCTTATATACCCTTGCAGATCATTTCATCAACAAAGATATAATTTGTTTCCTATTAATCCATTTAATTTTCCGACCGTTCCTATGGCAGATATATAATATAGTCATCCGGTTTTTTAAAAATTGTATTCGAAATTCAAAAATATTTAAAAAAAACACCAAAGCTATATTTTTTTACGGTTTTTTACGAAATGATGATCTATTTGATGATATCGCACAATCAATTTGATATTTACGAAAATGTAAACAACATAATCGAAAAAGGCCAGTTCGAATATTGATTGTGTCTTTCGCGTTCCCACTCGCGGTTTTATATCTTGCTCTTTTTATCCCTTTAAAAAACAAAATCAAAGTGCGGCAGTAATTAAAGTCGCTTTACTGATTCTTCCTCTTTCAAAATCACAGAATCTTATTATATTTATTAATAAAATTAACTAAATTAATTAAATTAATTAATTAATTTAATTAAAAACTGAACGAATATAACATTTTATACAGCTGCCATAGAAAGGATCGAAAATTGAATGATAATATAATGTATATATAAAATAAGCTGCAAGGGTACAAAAACTTCGTCTGGCCGAAGTTAGCTTCCTTTCTTGTTCAGTATCAATTTTACATTATTTCTTTTCACAGCTCGATCTCCGGTCTACTCGCATTTTGCTGCTTCTCTGACGGGTCTTTCCACCATTCGTGCTTTTGGAGCTCAGAAAGTTTTAGAGGCGGAGTTTGATAGCTATCAAGATATGCACAGCTCCGCTTCCTACATGTTCATAAGCACATCACGCGCTTTCGGCTATTGGATAGACGTATTCTGTGCGCTCTATCTGGCGATCGTCACACTTGGCTTCTTCATGTTCCCGCCAGCCAATGGTGCTGAAGTTGGTCTGGCCATAACACAGGTAAAGTCCTCGAAGCTTCTTCATAAAACATTTATTCATTAAATCGTTGCAGGCTATTGGCTTGACGGGAACAGTCCAATGGACTGTCCGCCAATCGGCCGAGCTGGAGAACACAATGATTTCCGTGCAAAGAGTTATTGAGTACGAGGACATTGAGCCAGAGGGAGCATTGGAAGCCCCGGCGGATAAGAAGCCCTCCCAGTCCTGGCCAGAGCAAGGACAAATCATGTTTGATGAGCTGAGCCTGCGTTACGCGCCGGATCCAAAGGCCGAAAACGTGCTTAAGTCACTAAGTTTCGTCATTAGGCCAAGGGAAAAAATAGGTATTGTGGGACGCACTGGAGCGGGAAAGTCCTCGCTGATAAACGCCCTCTTCCGACTATCCTACAACGATGGATCCGTCCTTATAGACAAGAGGGACACAAATGAGATGGGTCTGCACGACCTGCGCAGCAAGATCTCTATTATTCCCCAGGAACCCGTTCTGTTCTCCGGCACAATGCGATACAACTTGGATCCCTTTGAGGTGTACAGTGATGAAAAGCTGTGGCACTCCTTGGAGGAAGTGCAGCTTAAGGAGGTGGTGGCCAATATGGAAACTGGCTTGGAGACCAAAATCACCGAGGGAGGATCCAACTTCAGCGTGGGTCAGCGCCAGTTGGTCTGCTTGGCAAGGGCCATTCTGCGGGAAAACAGAATCCTCGTGATGGACGAGGCTACAGCCAATGTGGATCCCCAGACAGATGCTCTAATCCAAGCCACCATTCGGAACAAGTTCAAGGACTGCACTGTCCTGACCATCGCCCATCGATTGCACACCATCATGGACTCGGACAAGGTATTGGTCATGGATGCTGGACGAGCTGTGGAGTTTGGGACGCCATATAAACTTCTGACAGCGGCAGATTCCAAGGTGTTTCACGATATGGTCAAGCAGACGGGACATGCTTCCTACGACGCCCTTCAAAAGATTGCTCAAAGAGTAAGGATTTTACTTGCAAAATTATTTACAGACTTTAACTCACGCAACTAAATGTTTTTTCAGGCCTTTGAAGAACAGTCCGTGTAGAAGCCTTTCCTCTTAGGTACTTGGTAATTATTGTTAGTATTTCCGAAATGATTGTAAAAATCCTGACCTACCCCAATAATAAACTTTTAATTTATTATCCGTTCAATGTTAAAAAGAATTTCAAATGAGTCAAATCAATCTAAAGTCATTTTAAAAGGCTCACAACTCGAAAATTTCGTAGATTATTATTTAAAGTTATTTTACTTGATTTTTTTGGGAAAATAAATACTCAAGATCTTAATTAATCTCCCAATTTTGTTTTTCGAAGTAAAGTTTAAAGACAAGACAAGACGGGAACCTTAAATGCCCCGACTATTAGATAAACGTTTCTATTTAATTTAATAAATTAAAAAATAAATAAATAAAATTAAAATAAATTCAAGAGAGAACGCTATAGTCGGGTGCCCCGACTATCAGATACCCGTTACTCAGCTAGGGGGAGTGCGAGGGAGATGGAGATATAAAACTTTGATCGGGCATAACTTTTTAACAAATGGTCCGATTTTGAAAATTTCGATAGGTATAAATAAACGCAACAAAATTGCATTTAAACTTCTCCGAAATCTTTAAAAATGTGGGCGCTAGACACACTTTAAAATCGTTTGAGGGCGAGCGTTAGAGGGGGCGTGGCGCTTGGCTGAAATAAACTTGCGCTGCGTAGGAAGCCCAAGAATATGTGTGGTTAATCCCAACTCTCTAGCTTTTGTAGTTTCCGAGATCTCAGCGTTCATACAGACGGACAGACAGACAGACAGACGGACAGACGGACGGACGGACATGGCTAGATCGACTCGGCTAGTGACCCTGATCAAGAATATATATACTTTATAGGGTCGGAAACGCTTCCTTCTCCCTGTTACATAGTTTTGCACGAATACAATATACCCTGTTACTCCACGAGTAACATAGTTTTGCACGAATACAATATACCCTTTTACTCTACGAGTAACGGGTATAAAAAACAGAAACATGGATTTTTACATTTTTATCTACTTTACATTTTTACATTTTACGGAAAATGTTGGCGTCACACACTCGTGCGTTTTGTGGGTTGGTTGGTTTTATAATTTTGAATATCTTTGCGTTCATTCAGACGGACAGACCAAAGATAATATAATAGTGTTTATAATATCTTTGGACAGACGTACAGACGGAGATGGCTAAATCGTCTCTGCTAGTGATCCCGAGCAAGAATAAATACGATATCGCTTTCTTCTTCCTGTTACATACTTTCCAATGCTATTATATGCACTCTACGAGTAAGAGATATAAAAAAAGATGTCATGCCAAAGGAAAATGCAAATATTTGATGGAATTAACATTCAATCAGGGAAACGGTTTACTTTTTATCAAGGAGAATTAATTTATGATCAAGTTATTTGATTTGTTTATTGATGTCCAGTATTATGATGACGTTCGTTTACGTAGATAAGAATCGCGCAGAGAGAAAACCACTACTATGTATAAAGACCACTACTATAAAGCATTTTATATATCCTGGCCGAATTTAGAATACTCCACTTAAAACTACTTAAACATTTATAAGACAACACGATATTAAGAGTCAGCTAAATTTGAAATTTTATGCCAAGTACTTTAAATGTTTTCCAAAGTCAAATATTTACGAAAACTATGAATAGTACATGGAATACTTCAACTTTTGGAGTTAAATAAAAATGTCAAATTGATTCTAAGCTACAGCATTAGAATTGGTTAATTTACATTTTTTGATAAGATATGTATATCACATGGGAAAGGCGCGATAAATATGAGTGCTGTACTTGTGGACTTGATGAGGTAAACAGGATATGAAATGATGAAATTGATCTATGTATGTACATTGTACAAACATATGAACCTAAAACATTTTTTTATGGAATTTTAATTATACCCGTAAAAATAAACTATCAAGACAGATTTTTTCTCGGAACTGTTATATTTTAAAACATATAAGGGTATTAAAGTAATCGTAAATAAATATTTGTGTGTTTGAAGGGTGAAAAAATTACCTAAAGTTAATTAACAAATTTAATCTATGATAAAATATATAAATACAAATAAATATAATGACACTAGTTACAAGGCCTGGTATCTTATCGGTAAAGGGTGCAACAATTGTAAATATGTACCTATAAATATGATTCCTAAATGTTATTATACTATTGTGTCCTAAAATTTATAGATACGTTATCTTAAGTGATTAATTTAGGACGGGAAACAGGTGAAGTAATTGAATCAAATTACAAAACACATATCTTTTCGTTATTACAAAAATAAAACTTTGTGATGTAAACTAATTAAAAATACCTTTATCTTATCTTTGAAGGGTTCACTCTAATGTTTTGAAGGCTGAAGTGACCATGTAAATAAATATATGTGAATATGTATGTATCTACAACGGCGCTCTCCCACATGCGTCAGCCGGTCGAACAGCTGATTCCGGGCTCGACGGGCGTTTGATTTGGCATTCGAAGCGTTTTGTTTCGCGACCATTGAACAGAATGATTGGAAAAGCGGAGCGTCGTGGACGGCGGCTCAAGTGATTTGTTTATTGCGTATCTACATATATATAGCGAGTGGAAAGTTTTCCGTTCCCAATTGTTATTATCACGTGGCGTCATCCTGGTGCAGCATCTGTCGCGAGCAATTGAAATACATAACTAACATAACATACATATGTACGTTGTTTATGTTAGTAAATACAAATGTGTTCATGTGATGAAATACTGATAAATTGGAAATAGATCGCGGGTTATTTATTTATGAAAGCTTGTGAAATTCCGGGCTAATTTGCATACATAATCATGCAGGCCAATAAACTGGCCCCCAATCCGCGCGAGTCGGCAGGTATTCTATCCTCGCTAATGTTCTGGTACGTCGTTTCATTTTACCGCTAAGAAAGTGTTATCAAGTACCTTTAAGTGCATACATATATGTCAATGTACCTGTCAACTGACGCTGAGAAGTGACATCCGAAGACAACCGTTATCGGATACCACATATTGTTCGTAGCATAACTATAAAAATTTGCCGCAGTTGCGAAATCGATTGTTCTCTTATTCCAGCTATGCCCTGCCCATTCTGTTCAAGGGTCGCAAGCAGACGCTCCAACCGACGGACCTTTACAAAACGTTAGATGAACACGGAGCTGAGAGTCTGGGCGATGAGTTCTTCCGGGAGTGGGAGAACGAGGTGGCCCGTTGCCGGCAGAAGGGCCGGTCCAGCCGGGAACCAAGTGTCCTGCGAGTCATCGGACGCGTCTTTGGCTGGCAGCTCATCATATCCGGCATTGTGATTGCCGCCTTGGAACTGGGAACAAGGTGAGAGCCATTATCAACCAATTCTTAACTGATAATTAAAGCAATATAAGTAACTTCGTTATAGGGCCACCGTTCCGCTACTTTTGGCCGGACTCATATCGGAGTTCAGTCAACATGGAAATGGTAGTAGCTACTACGCTCAGATCTATGCCGTTGTCCTGATAGCCTGCATCTTGGCCAGCGTTCTCCTCACACACCCCTATATGATGGGCATGATGGCAAGTATAATTATTAGTTCGAAAAAGTTTTATGGCTTAAGTCTATTTAAATCTAATCCTTTCCATCTGAATCCTTCCAGCATTTGGCCATGAAAATGCGGGTAGCAGTGAGCAGCGCTATCTATCGAAAGGCTCTCCGCCTGAGCCGCACATCGCTGGGGGATACCACAACCGGCCAGGTGGTGAACCTTCTCTCCAACGACCTCAACCGCTTCGATCGATGCCTCATCCATTTCCATTTCCTATGGCTAGGACCTTTGGAGCTGCTGATCGCCGCCTACTTTCTGTACCAGCAGATCGGACTGGCTTCCTTTTACGGAATTAGCATCTTGATTCTCTACCTTCCACTTCAAACCTACTTGAGCCGAATTACCTCGAAGCTGCGCCTGCAGACTGCCCTCCGAACGGACCAGAGGGTGCGCATGATGAACGAGATCATTTCGGGCATTCAAGTTATAAAGATGTATACATGGGAGCGTCCATTTGGCAAACTAATCGAGCAGATGAGGCGCAGCGAAATGAGCTCCATTCGCAAGATTAACCTGTTGCGCGGCATCTTGCTCTCCTTCGAGATCACACTCGGCCGCATAGCTATCTTTGTGAGCCTGCTGGGTTTCGTTTTGGGAGGCGGAGAACTGACGGCAGAACGTGCCTTCTGTGTCACTGCTTTCTACAACATCCTGCGCCGCACGGTGAGCAAGTTCTTTCCGAGTGGCATGTCTCAGTTTGCGGAATTATTGGTATCCATGCGTCGTATCAAAACATTTATGATGCGCGAGGAAGCAAATATACTTGATATGTCAGAGCAAAGGGAAGAAAAACCCGAAGAGGAGCAACGTTTGCTGGGAGGTATAGAAAAGAAGGCGTATCCCGTTGAAAATGGAAAAGTACCCGATGTCCTAGTGGATATCAGAGACTTGAGAGCACGCTGGAGCCAGGAGCATCATGACCCCGTGTTGGACAACGTCAATATGTCCCTGCAGGGGGGTCAACTGGTGGCCGTGATCGGACCCGTGGGATCGGGAAAATCAAGCCTTGTTCAGGCTATCTTAGGAGAACTGCCCCCTGAGTTAGGATCCGTTAAAGTGTCAGGCAGGTACTCCTACGCCTCCCAGGAGCCATGGCTCTTTAATGCCTCAGTCCGAGATAACATCCTCTTTGGCTTGCCAATGGACAAGCAGCGCTATCGCACCGTCCTAAGGAAATGCGCCCTGGAGCGCGACTTGGAGTTGCTGCATGGTGATGGAACCATCGTCGGTGAGCGCGGAGCTTCGCTGTCCGGCGGTCAAAGAGCGAGAATCAGTTTGGCCAGAGCTGTATACCGCAAGGCGGATGTCTACCTTTTGGACGATCCCCTCAGCGCAGTGGACACCCATGTGGGTAGACATCTCTTCGATGAATGTATGCGCGGCTTTCTAGGCAAACAATTGGTGATACTAGTCACCCATCAGCTGCAGTTCCTCGAGCACGCCGATCTAATTGTGATCATGGACAAGGGAAAGGTCTCGGCTTGTGGCACCTACGAAGAGATGCTGAAGAGCGGGCAGGACTTCGCCCAGCTTTTGGTGGAGAGCACTGAAAATAGCGGCGGAGAGAACGTGGATGAAAAGTCTCCGGCCTATTCCCGCCAGAGCAGCACTCTCAGCAATGGCAGTACTAAGGGAAGCTCCTCCTCCCTCGAATCCATGGTGGAGACGGAGAAGGAGAAACCAAATCCGAGCGCAGCTCCAGTGCAGGAATCCCGCAGTGGTGGTCAAATTGGATTGGCCATGTACAAGAAGTACTTTAGCGCAGGATGTGGGCTCCTGGTTTTCGCATTGCTGGTGTTCCTTTGTACCGGCACACAGCTTTTGGCGTCTGGCGGTGATTACTTCCTATCGTACTGGTGAGTAATAAAGAAACTTAAATATGTATTTATTTCTGTACTTATCGGATATATTTTTCATAGGGTAAAAAACACCTCAACATCGTCATCACTAGATATTTACTATTTCACAGCCATAAATGTGGGTCTGGTTATTTGTGCCCTTCTCCGGACCCTGCTCTTCTTTAACATAACCATGCACTCCTCCACCGAGCTGCACAACTCCATGTTTCGCGGCCTGTCTCGTACGGCTCTTTACTTTTTCAACACAAATCCCTCCGGCCGGATCCTCAACCGATTCGCTAATGACCTGGGTCAGGTGGATGAGGTGATGCCCGCCGTGATGTTGGATTGCATACAGATCTTCCTAACCCTGTCGGGCATCATCTGCGTGCTGTGCGTGACCAACCCGTGGTACCTGATCAACACGTTAGCCATGGTAGTGGCCTTTTACTACTGGCGTAATTTTTATCTGAGTACTTCGAGGGATGTAAAGCGCATGGAGGCGGTGGCTCGGTCGCCAATGTACTCGCACTTTAGTTCCACTCTCACCGGACTTCCCACAATCCGGGCCATGGGCGCCCAACGTATTCTTATCGGGCAATACGACAACTACCAGGATTTGCATAGCTCCGGCTACTACACGTTCGTTTCGACCAGTCGTGCCTTCGGCTACTACTTGGATCTTTTCTGTGTGGCATATGTGATATCAGTGATACTGCACGGCTTCTTCAATCCCCCTCTGCACAATGCGGGCCAGATAGGCCTGGCAATTACGCAAGCCTTAAGTATGACTGGAATGGTTCAGTGGGGCATGCGGCAATCCGCCGAGCTGGAGAACTCAATGACCTCGGTGGAGCGAGTGCTCGAGTACAAGGACCTGGAGTCCGAAGGAGATTTTACCACGCCGGCAGACAAACAACCTCCAAAGAGTTGGCCTGAAGAGGGTGAGCTGGTGACGAAGGATTTGAGTCTGCGTTATGTGCCCGATCCTAAAGCGGATTGCGTGCTCAAGGGGCTGAACTTCACGATTAAACCCAGGGAGAAAGTGGGAATCGTGGGACGTACAGGTGCGGGTAAATCCTCGCTGATTAACGCACTCTTCCGACTTTCTTACAACGAGGGAGCGATAGTTATTGACAAACGGGACACTAACGATATGGGACTGCACGATTTACGCAGTAAGATCTCCATTATACCACAGGAACCAGTGCTCTTTTCGGGTACCATGCGCTACAACTTGGATCCCTTCGAGCAATATCCGGATGATAAACTTTGGAAGGCTTTAGAGGATGTTCACCTCAAGGAGGATGTTTCTGATTTGCCCACGGGTCTGCAGAGCACCATTTCCGAGGGTGGAACCAATTTCAGCGTGGGTCAACGCCAGTTGGTTTGCTTGGCCAGAGCCATATTGCGCGAGAATAAAATCCTTGTGATGGACGAGGCTACGGCAAATGTTGATCCCCAGACGGACGCCCTAATTCAAACCACCATTCGGAACAAATTTAAGGACTGCACTGTACTTACGATAGCCCATCGTTTGAACACCATCATGGACTCGGACAAGGTCCTGGTTCTGGACGCAGGAATGGTCGTCGAATTTGGTTCGCCCTACGAGCTGTTAACGGCATCGGATTCCAAAGTTTTCCATGGGATGGTGATGCAGACGGGGAAGGCCAGTTTCGATCATCTCCTGAAAGTTGCCGAATTTGTGAGTACTGAAATATTCCTAATACATATTTAAATTAATTATATTCTTTGCAGGCTAAGGAAAACCATATTTAAAGCTTAAAGCTAATGAGTTAGAGTGTATCGCTATTATCGGGCTAAATTGTAAATGGCTATGTAAAAGTACTTAGGTCATTGGGTCCCGAACAGTTTGTACTTAAAAATTATGAGAAAAATGACAATAAACTTGTACCTATTTTTATAAAATAAATAAATATATATTAATCAAATACAAATAAAGTGTTTTTTAAATACGAATGCACTTCAGAGGAAAGAATTGAAACTGAACCCTAATAAAAATGGCATATTTGTCACCGCCTTGTGTATCCGTGGTTAGCATGCATGTTTGGGTGATGTAGCCTCAATAATGTTATCCTTCTTCGCTGGTTTCATTGCTTCGAGTTTTACAAAGGTTGAGAAGAGTTCCTACGAATCCCAATATTAATGTTCTCAGTAAATTACCAAAATAATAAGAGTTTTTTATTTTCAACATTATCTTTCCTCATACAAAACTTTATTGTGTCGTCTTGTTCGATTAAAAATATGCTTATGCCGACTCCAGCGAGCGGATGATGTCCGAATCTCCAGGATCGGTGATGGACAGGGTGCACACGCGGAAGTATTTACCGCAGGCGGTTCCCAGCTCAATGTTGGTGCCGCTGTAGTGCTGGACCTCAGTCTTGGCCAACATGGCGTAGTACTCGATCTCAGACTTCCTGAAATGGGCAGAGAAAGCAAAGTACGTTAGCAACGAAGACTAGGACTAAAAATACGACCCTCTACTGGTTTGACAGTCAGTAAGAGTCTCTAGTATAAAAAGGATTCGTCAAGGCATTCGGAATCGGTAGGATCATCATAATGTGGTAGCAATTTAAAGCTATGCCATAGATTTCTTACCCAAGCCGTGTGGAATCCGTTGTTGGTGGAACCATGTGGAGGCGCAGACATAAAGCGAAGGCGTCCGAAGCTTGAGATTGACGATTGATTGTACTACTCCATAGTTTCCATCAACTACTCCGCTCGGAATCATACTTCTCAGTCAGCTTTAAGGCAGACTCCATATGGTTCCATCAAAAACGGCAACTTGGGCGCAGTGGAAATCTACTTCTCTGTAGCACATTGAAGATCTCACCTCAGGGCGGGGGTGTTGCTGGCGATGAGCACCAGTTTGGCCTTCCCCTGACGCAGGGTCTTGAGGGTCTGCTTGTAGCCCAGGCAGTACTTGCCGGACTTCATCACCAGAGCCAGACGGGCATTGGTGCTCTCCAGCGCCTTCTTTTGTTTCTTAACGGCAACCATGTTGATTGTTCAAGTTAAAGAGCACTGCGGGTAGCAAAAGTATATTAGTTAAGTAATTCGAGCGCGATGCAAGAAAAAACACCCACCTTCGTCGGCTGACAATTGCAAAAAGAAAGAGGAAGAGCGAGCGGAAATAGGCAGCACGTTTCGACCAGTGTGACCGCGTAGTTTTCGAATACCAAAAACATTCCAAAACGGCCACTTTGCATGTCAGGTGGGTGTATTCGCTGTTCAGCTTAGACACCCGCCTGGCAGTGTCTTTGGGGGTAACTCCGCTAATCGAAGCGTTGTCAACACTACTTTGATGTGTAACTCCGCTACATAAAGCAGTTGGCAGCGCTTTTTTCTTGTTCAATTGTTTGGATATGCCAACTTGCTTAAGGATGAGGTAACCGCGCAAATTTAAATTACCAACTCTTGGGCAAACGGTTGAATATTAAAATTATTGCTATCGTTTACACTTACTAAAACTTTATTTATTACCGCAAGTCTCGACCATTTCTAAACAGTTTTGACTTTTTAGGCGTTTCAGCTTAATTTCAAATTGCAAAAACCTTAACTTTGATACACAATCAACTAGGAACTCAGCAGAAAACTGATCTGATAATTATCATTATTTAAAAATGTATTGTATGTGTGCATTAAAGTATCAATAGCTGCGTGTTGGAATAAGACTCAGCGGATGTCTGTCTGCACAACCCCTGGATTGCCGTGTCAAGCTTTTACGTCGAATTATTGAATAAATAGTTCCGCACGGCGAAAGGGTCCGCAACGCCAAATGAATTATACAACGTGGATCTGGGGGGCGCGAGAACGAGGAAGAGGACGAAGGAGGCGTTGGCCCGGACCCGTGCATCCGCACCCGGAGCCAGACGCAGGCCGGCACGTGACGACACCCCCCACCCGAACCAATCCAACAGTCATAAAGTTCCCTGCTTGGTCGTCCTGAGCTCATCATCATCGGCTTCGTTGCGTGCGTGCGTACTCGACTCGATTCCAGACAATCTGTGGCCTAGCCCGGCTTATAAATGATGCACAGGCCGTGGCCCACTGGCACTGGCTGCTGGGGCTGGCTCTGAGTTAACTTTTCAGTTGGAGACTTCAACGCTTCGATTGTCGGAAATTCGACGCCATTTACGTGACCCCCACTCCGTTGTCGTCGTCGTCGGCCGTGGCCGCATGCTGCCGGGCATGATTGCCCTTGCCGCCTGTACCACCGTGGGTGGTGGCGCCTAGTCTTCCGCTTCCTCCCTTTCCACCCTCACGACGCGAGCTGCAACACGGATAAGGTCCAACCTTTGACATGGAGCCCGGAAATTCTTCCACTGGCTGACTGGCAGGACGGTTGGTTGTCCTTGCCAATAGCCACGGGTCAGATCTGAACTCCCTCGGCGAAATTAAGTGCAAGTCCGTGGAATTGGCCACTGGTTCTCTTTATAAGTACACATAATAAAAGACTCAATTAGAGGATTGACTTAAATCATTTCCCTGCGGCATCTTGCGTGATTTAAAGTGTTATAAGGTCTGGAAGTTAAAGGTGTTACTTCATTTTTAAGGAAAATGCGAGTTTTATAGCTAATAAAAATATTGAACAAAGTTTATTTATAATTGTAAACTTTAAGTTGGAATTTTAATAAGCCAAAGTTATGTTTTTTAATTTTACAATTTGAAATTGTTCTTACTTTTACTGTTTATTGTTTAGAAAAAAAACCGATGTCTATTAATAACATAAAAACGAAAAAAAATGAAAAAGACAATTAAAATTTTAATTTTTTTAATACTTACCCAAATATTTAATTTGTAACAGATCAAAATATTGGCCAAATACTAAATAATTAAATAGTTAATTTATAAATATGCATTATTATTATAAAATTATTAGCTTTAGCTACCCAACTAAAAAAGTTAAATTAAAAACTTAAACTTTCAAGAGAAATATAGACTTGTACAGCTTTTTTATGTCACAATCACGGGACTAGTATAAGTTCAAAATTCATCCCCATTAAGGTTCCACTGCCACCTGGTCCTTGGACGCCATGACGACGAGCAATGTGCAGGCCACCTTCAATCGGCTGCTCCTCCTGCCGGGAGTGATTGGGGCCGTCTTGGTCGATGGCGACGGAGTGCCCATCCGAACCAATTTACCCGAAAACGCTGCGCTGATGTACGCCAACCGGATGAGGCCGCTGGTGACTTTGGCGCGCTCCATGGTGCGCGACTTGGAGACTGGCGACCAATTGAGCTACGTGAGACTGCGCACCCGCCGGCAGGAGGTTATGGTTGCCACCGAGAACGAGCACACGATCATCCTCATCCAGGACAATCATGCGCTGGACGAGTCGCGGCGTAGCAGTGCCGCCTCGGGGAGATGGTCGAAGTGAAGCCAAAGGATTGGGCCATTCCTGCATGCGGGCAGCATAAACAAAATGACATAAACAAGCTGCGCCGAGCGGGGTTGGGTTTGCTGGGTGAAAAGTCCTTGCACGGACGAGCGCACAAATCCCAAGCACAGAACTGAATTGTGAGTCGGCATTGCTGCGCTGGAAAAAGCACGCAAAAATAAAATCCACATCCAGGCGGGGTAAATTGTGTTTGTATACCCTTGCTGAGGGTCGCTGGTTTAGCAAAGAAGTTTGTAAGTCCGACGTAAGACTTCATTGATTTTAAAAGTGAAGTGAATTTAGTACACACATAAAGTTAAGTTAAGTTAAGTTTTTGTTTGGTTGCAAATATAACATTCTAGTATAATTATAATTATTATATATTATTCTTAAAATTGGAATTTAAAATTATTTATTCTTAAAATATATTATTCTTAAAATTGGAATTTAAAATTATTTATTCTTAAAATATATTATTCTTAAAATTGGAATTTAAAATTTAAACTTACTTCAGATTATATATTTATGATAACCATTTATATTTTCAAGGTTTGTTTAAAAAACCTTTGACATACAAATTCGTTTTTGCATTTACCTAATTTTCACTCACTTTCAATAAATATGACTTTAAACTAAAACAGGTATATATTATATTAGTAGTTGGAATAAATTGTCAGTTCTGTCCTTATTATGCCTGATTATTATTTTTAAGCATTAGTAAATTTTGATTTTATATTTCAATACCAAATTAAATTGCTCTATTGAAAATGGATTGTTTGCTCTAAAAGAATGATAATTTCATATAATTTCACTTTGTGTGTTTATTGCAGGATATGCCAGGATTCGGTCTGCAGAGTAATTCCCCACATTTTTTTCCTGAGTTCGTTTCGATTGCTGGCAACAACCGGCTGCCGTCACGCCATCAAGCATTCATGCCAACAGCAACAACAAAAGCAAAAACGAGGAGGATGAGATGGAGGAGGACCCGCAGAGCAGCCTGTCGCCTGCACACTTACACACACTCACGGGCACGCACACACCCACACCCAGGCACACTTACACACTTACACACAGCGACACGCCAGGCTTTACACGCCTCCGCACGCGTCACACGAAAGCACGAAACCAATTTAAGCACCCACATTCTCTCACCCAATTAGTCGCACACAGCTCACCCGAACCCACACCCACAGCCACGTCCTCATCCACACTGGCATATCCCTTACCCTTGCCCTTACCCCACAGCCACATCATGGCGAACCCTCCTCCTCTTTTATCCCGCCCACGCACACTCCGTCGGGCTGGTTGTCGTCCTCGTCCTCGTCATCGTCCTCGAGTCGAGTAGAGTCGAGTCGTTATCCTCGCGTGCGCACGCTGCATACTTTCTGGCTGAGCCCGACCAAGGGGTATCAGTGGGTATATGCGTAAATTATATGCCAGTTGTTCAATCAGCAGATCTAGCTAAAATACAACTTCATTCTATATCAAAAAGGACCTATTGTTGATCTATTATATAAAAAAAACTGAAAACTGGTTTATATAAAATGTGTCTGTGAGGCCTTCGCCATATATTATATTATACATATTGTTATTTAAAATTCTTCTAAGGAATAATGAAGACCGTTCTTTGGTGTTACTAACCAAGTAATTTTACGAATTTACTTATTTATTTTGACTGTCAGAAAAATCCGATGTCTAGTATTTGTAGTATTTTTTAGTATTTGTTTATGGGTTCCTATAACACTTTTAGTTTTACTGCACTTAGTTTATAAAACATCTTCCCATAACTAATACATATCATTTTTTGATTCTCAATAGGTTAATCCTAATATTATAGGTATCCCTTAGTCCTCAGTCGTTTGACAGAAATCGTTGTTGTTGTCATTGTGCCATCATCAGCGCCATAAGTAGCAGTCAGCAGTTGCCTCCGTCAGCGCCAGTAAGTTGTGCCGCCTGGTGGTGATGGTGTCGCTGTCGAGGAGGCGGAGGCAATGGCGATGGCGATGGCGGGGGTGATGGCCGGGATTCAGGGTGCCAGGACAGCCGGAGTGGCAGGGGAGTTTGTGCGCAGCCACAGAGTGTGTGTGTCTGTGTAGGATTGGCAGGACCACCGACCACGGACTGCGGAGTAAGGACTACAGAGTGCAGACTTCGGACGGGGACGACCAACAAGCGACACGATAATCTCGCACGTCGCATTTTTAGTTGCTGTTGCTGCTGCCACAGTCGTTGCTGCTGTCGAATGTCCTTGTTGTTGCCGTCGAGTTGCCACACCCCGAGTCCACCGCCCAGCGCACGAGTCCTGGAGTCTGGTCCTGGCAGAAAGCCAAATGTGGCAAGTGGCTGATGTTGCTGCCGTGCCGATGTTGCTGTTGCTGTTGCTGTTGCCCTCCAACGTTGCTGATGTTGTTGCCGTGCTGGCTCACAGAATGTGGGGGCAGGGACGATGGTGGATGGTATTTGCCAGGAGAGGACTGCGCTGGGATGTGGAATCCTGTGTCTGCGTCGAGTTGTCGTTGCCTCCCTCCCAAATGTGTGTGTTGAGGGGCGAGCGACCGACAAATGCTTTCGAATTGCCATGACAATCAAACCGCTTACACGTACAGTGGGCAAGTTGAATTATTTTTCGACTGGCAAGCCCTTTTTAAACATATTCATAACATAACATTCTTTAAAATCTGGCCGAATCTAAGATGGTTCATTGAGCATCGCATTTTTTAGTTTTGAAATAACTAACACTCAAATAACTTCAGTTTCCAGAACACTGATTTTTTCAGATACAATCTAAACATACTATTTTAGGGCTCTTGAATTCTGAAGTTACACACAAAAAAACCACGTCGCGGTCAAATCGATATGCGTATGGTAAATTTTTGTTATTGTTATCGTTTTTACCGAAATCTCTCTTTCGAAGATTCTTTGACTTTGAAAAAAAAGAGAAAGAAGCAATGTTGCGATTTAAATTACTTGAGTGGCGCCAAGATAGAGCTTAAAGTTACATAAGTGGGATGGAGAAAGACATATGTTTACAATTGAAGCATATCGAATTGAGGTGCCCGCAGATCAAGTCAAAATTAATACCACATACCATCAAATCGATCATCGTATTTGTAACAGTGGCGGATCTAGGATTTTTTTGTGGGGGGTGATATTAGAACAAATTTTTTGTTGCATACTTTTTGAATACCAAAATTCGTTTCTTTTTCACCCAAGTGGGGGGTGATATATCACCCATATGACCCCCCGTGGATCCGCGCATGATTTGTAATGTAATTAGTGTTAAACTTGTCGATCTCAGTGCAGTTACAGATCTTTAAATTTTAAAAACTAATCTAGAATGCAGCCTATTTGTGAAAATGGCAAGCTTTTGCAACTTGAAAGTGCCTCCTTGAAATTTATTCTATCTTACTTTTTTGTTGTTTGCTTTGGGTATAATCATATCCCGGCGGCAGCTCCAGGTATGGCTTTATCCGACTGGAGTAGCCCCAATTAATGCCACACTGTGAGGCAATATCAACAAGCGCCTGTTCCTGACGACGACGAGGCTCTCGAGGACCAAGAGACACACTTCAGCCAGCGCCTTTTTCATGCCGTTGCGCCTTGGCCCGCCTGCTAGTGGGCGTCAGTGGGTGGAGGGGGGTGGGAGTGGGTGTGGTGTGACCTGGTCTGGTCTGGTCTGGGCCTGTTTATTATCGCCCATCAGCGACCGCCCAAACCGCCTCTTCTGGTGGAAGTTTCGCCGTTGTCGCCGAAAGAGGATGACAAATAAAAAACTTTGGCACGGCACGGAAGCCTGCTGGCGGCATTCGCATAACGATGTCGGTGACTGCGGCGATGACTCCTCCTCCCCACGTAGTTCGCCTGATCCTGCCGCACTTCCTTACCCCACACCCCGCGGCGTCCTGCCAAAGCCCAAGTCCTGTGCACAGACTGGCGCACTTTTGAAGTTTGAGCTAAGTGACATGCTGTTTATTGTCGAGAGTGTTAAAATGTGCGCCCTGTATGTGTGAGTTTGCCCGTTTCTCTGCCTTATCCTGTTTTTGCCACCGTCTGTGTGCCACTCCTTCGGTGTATGTGTGTGTCTGTGTGTGTGAGCGTGTGGTTGCCACTGTGCCGAGCAAGAAATTATAATGCCAAGCTTGAACACCGCACGCGCGGTTCGCAACGCCAGTGTCAAATCAACACTCAAAAATTATTTCGAAATTGTGCTTAGTTCACTTAGTACAGAGAATTTAGCAATTAAGCAAAAAATAAAAAAAATCTTTATTAGGTTTGTCCCGATAGCTCTTCCAACCAAATAACCCCCTAAAAACAAATCTCGGTGTCACATAAACCGTTCAAAAAATACAGTAGACAGTTTAAAACCAACCATAAAGTAGGCTTTCATAAAAATATTCCTAAAGTCAATGCAAACTTACTCCAAAATTCATACAAAAACTATGGATTCTGTGCAATCGACGATTTTAGTTAGTTGGTTTCCAAACTGTCGTTTTTCCGTGACACCCCTGTATTTAATGAAATGGTTTAAATTCTTACCTTCGTAACACAACTTAAGGATAAGGATAATACAATTTGCTAAATTACAGCTCAGAAACAACATTTTCGCAAATCTAGAATTTTCGTTCTTTTCGTTAAATGAAAAACAATAAAACGGAATTGTCCTAGACTTGATATTAATTTTTACTAGTACATACAAAAAGAAACGGCCGGGATCAAATCGATATGCGCTTGGTGAATTTTGGGTGTAGAACTTGACATAATCAAAGCAAATATTTTCATTCGAAACGAGTGGGCCTTTATCACTACTAAATAAGTAGTACTAATAGATTTACCCTGTAAAATATTTTTGTCGCCAATTCGCTCAGTGTATCTTTTCACTAAAGGTTCTGCATGTTTCGGTTCACGCTCTCGCCGCCATGCCGCCAAATACATACAAACAGACAGGCGACGACGGCGGAATAGGAATGGCTGGGCTGCTCCTGGTACGGCTATGGCTACAGCTATGTAATCCATGGATGTGCCACAGCACATAGCATATAGCAGGAGGACGCCAAAGTTGCCGGCTGTGGCATTGCGATGGCATCGGGCCAGGACGATGGCGTTCGTTGGCTGCCTTCTGTCCGCTCGTCCGTGGCACGTACTTTAGAAATTCCATGCAGATGTGCGCCGCACGCCGAGACGTGTGTTTTGATTTTCAGGCAAAAAAGGACGAGGACGAGGGAGGGGGGGGGGGTGGTAAGGTGAGGAGGATGAGGAACGAACTCCCAGAAGGAAAACATGCAGCAGGACCTGCGGGCTGGGCGGGGATGCGGTTGGTTTGGTTTGGCAGGTTGCGAGTTTCTGGGGGCTAGGATACGGTTCGGTTGGCTTGGTTGGTTGGCTTGCATTGGGGACCGGGGCCGGGGGCTGGGGATGGGACTCCTGGCAGTGGCAACGCACGAAAGAGCAGCCAAGCGAGCAAGCCGTGAAAAAAGTGTCGACAAAAACAGCAACGGCAGCGGCAACAGGAGGACTTTGGGCCCCAAGGAAAACAGCAGCTGCACTTGTTGGTGTGAGTAACGAGCGATGCGGACGCGCCTTTTTCAGGGAGGTAAGAGGATGGGTATTTGGATGGGTGGATGGGTGGATGGGCTGCTAAGTGGGTGGGTGACCCAACACTAACGGAATAATTGCAGGCAACTCCGAACGGAAGCCAGACGAACAGGCGGCGGCAGCTTGCTTTTCCTTTTGCTTCTGCTTCTGAGTTGGCTGATTTCGCACATAGATACCCACTCCCACTTCCACTCCCACTCCCACTCCCAAGCCCAAAACCAAACTGAAACCCACTCAGACAGAGGTCGAGTCTGGGCTTACGCCTTATTGTTGTGGACGTGGGTGTTACCGGGCGGAGGGTGGTGGCTGTTGACTGGGTGGGTGGTTGCCCTTTGTGCTGTCTTGCCGGGATTTGGATGGGCATGTGGACGGGGCGCTTCAGCAGCAGTTGCTTTCCATTTCCATGGCGCTTGGCAAGTGTCGTCTGGAGCGTGGATGTTCACTTACCCATTATCAAAGTAAATATCGGGTCGATTAGTGAGTCAGAACTATTTTAACTACTTCATTTTGTACATTTATACACTGAAACCTTTTCAAATTATTTGTGTTCGAGCTCGAACTATATTTTCAGCATTACAATCCTAAATCTGATTTTATTTTTAAAGAAATTTCTTTATTATTTTGTTGGAAATAATGAAATATAAATTATACTATAAAACCCAGGTTACATTTTTAAAAAGAAGAAATATTTAGGAAAGGTATATTGATATTGTCTTCAAATGTTGATAGTAAAATTACTCAGGAGACTATTGGTTTGATGGAAATTGCGGTTAAAGTTAAAGCAACAGAAATTAGAATATTTGACCTGGAAAAACTGGTGGAGCCTCATATTTTCATATTCTTCATTAAATTACGGGTCGTAAAAAGTAATAATTTGTTTAAGACAAAATGTTAAAAACTTTAAATGATTAATAAATGAAATTTAATATGTTATATAGCGAATATTAAATTTGAATTTTAGAATTGGACTTTTGTATGTTTTACTCGCCCAGCTAAATAACAAATAAAAATGTAATTTGTAGAGTCAAAATAAATAAATGTATGGTCATGTTTTGTAATCCGTTGAAAAAATCTAAAAATTAATTCCGAATAAATATCCACAAGCTTAATAATGCAACAAAATATCCTTAAGCAGTCTTAAGGTAGTTTTTAGGTGTAACACAGTGTTATGTTTATTTCACATATCGTAGGGTAATGTGAGGGACCAAACTCTATTGATAGCTGATTTGTTGTAGTATTTAGGCATTCCATGCCTGTGCTGCGGATGGCTCTACATTCTGGTTGCCTTGAAGCCTCCTGCTTTTGCCGGGCAAGGACCGACGTAGTAGTATGGCTTTTTAGCCGCAATGCCTCTCCTGTGTTGCGATTGTGTGTGTGTGTGTGAGCGACGGCTATTGCCATGGTGTGGTGCTCCACGTCCGCCCATTCATCCGTTACGTGCGACCGTCTGCTGGCCCCCTTGGCACTCCCTCCTCCGATCCCCTTCCCCGCCGAAAGCCTGGTTACATGAGAAAACTTTGAAACTGGAGACATGATAAGGGGCCGGAGAATGGAATGGGTGGCAGACGGATGGACGGACGGACGGACAAGGACATGGAAACGGACAAGGACCAGGACACGGACACGGACAGTGGCGACTAGCTGCCCCAACGAGTGGCGGTGGCAGTGTCTGATTGTCAGTTGGATTCGGTGAGGGGTTCTGGGTTGTGGACCATGGACCGTGGGTTCAGGGGGCAGCCGTTGAGTCGTTGAGCAGTTGCCACTTGCCAGCTATAGAAAATTGTCATAGGAATCATCATCGGCTTCGTTAGATGTGGATGTGGCCTCAGTGGTAATTGTGGGACATTTTGTTGCCAAAGTGGTGGAGCAGTGTGGCGGAAATGATGGTGGCTTGTGCCTGTCCCTGTGTGTATGTGTGTGTGTTTGGGTGACTCTGATTGCCGCCACCACCTCAGCAGAGATAAACGTTGAAAGTACCGACCGTTGCCTAAGTATTGGGAGGTAATCCTCCGGGTCCGTGCGTAACTTTTTATGCCGCGGGGGAAAATACCCCATACCCACAACCATCCTTATCCCCATGCCCATTCTAACCACCCATCGTCTGTCACAGGTGCCGCGACTCCAAGGCTGAAGGTGAAACTGTAGAGGCAACACAAAAAGGCTGGGTCTAGAAAGATGGGTTGGGGGGACAAGAGGAGGAGTGACTGTGGCGGTTGGTTGCCGGGTAGCCATAATAGCTAAAGAATTACACACTCACACTAAATTGGCTGAGGCAGGAAACGCAGTCGTTGCTTCATTAAGCTAAATATTTCACTTTGAGGCCCCAGACCTTGAGCTGCCGGAGGGGATTTCGTGAGGTTTTTCGGTTGCGAATCCATGATTGTAATCATTGATTGGTTGTCCATACCGACAGTAAAAGGGATGTGTAATACGGTTGTTTGTGACTTTATTGATATGGATCTTTGGAGACAGTTTTCTATACTACATACAACTTGAGTATCTATTATCTATGTGCGAGCTTTGTAGTGTCTTTATAACGAAAGGTAAATGGTATACCATCTATGAGTCCTGGAAACTAGATTCTGGTGAATATCCCATTTCATATTAAATCAAGAGCATCTATTGTCCTTTTCCAGACCTTTTGTCCCACTGTGCCAGGATTTTTGTTGTGTTTGTATGCGCATGTATTTAAGTGGCGTCGGCGACAGACAGCTGAATGTACACTTAGCTTGCCTCCATCTGAGTGGGAGTAGGAGTGGGAGTGGAAGTGGCAGTGGGTGGTGTGGGTATTTGCCAACGTATTACTTGCTGCGCTCCGACATCTAGCTCCGGGGGTAATGACAGGACTCAGTGAAGCAGAGGAGCAGCAGCAGGAGCTTAACTTCCTAACACGCCACCAATTAATGGCCAAGGGGAACTGGGGGGGGAACCGGCACGAATGTTTGCGGATTTGTGTTTGAACTCGAAGTCAACAACTTAAAGACGCCGCCACGCCCCAAAGAAAAAAAGATGGAGAGCGCGGGGCAGACAACTTTCTGAACGTCTCAGCAATTATTTCGCCATTACCACCGGGTGGCGGCGCCTCCATCGTTTCTGTGAATTCCATTCTTGTGGCGATGTGGTTTTCTGAAAATGTGAATGTAAAAGTAGCAAATCAATATGGAAAAGCGAGGTGGGAGGTGCAAAGGAGGTGAAAGGAGGTGAAGAGAGAGGTGTCAAAAGCGAAACCATAAAATATTTCTGACGGTCGTCAGTCGAACCTTTTTTTTGGATAGCTGGTTGTTGCTTTTCATTTTCTTTCTTTCTTTCTTTTTTTTTTGGTACCATGCTATACAAATGCTCACACAACGGGCACACTTTCACATTTACATGGGTGTTTATTCCCACACGACTATATGTGTGTATATACGTATATATAATCCAGACACATACAGCCAGACAGCGCCCCGAAAAGCAGACCGCAAACAGCCTTGATGACTGACTATTGGCTCTGGCGGCGCCCAAGCTCGAGCCCGAGCTCGAATCCCACAGCAGCGAGCTCCCCACTTGGTTTCCTCCACGCGATGCACTGGAAACAAAGATGAGAGCAACGCAGGCAGCTTGGAAACTTTCCCTAACTGATTTAAAATACAACTTTTAACATTAAAATTTAGATAGAAAACCAAACCAACCCATCCAATGATTTCTTCCTAAAAAGTATTCGGCTCGGAGGACCATGTAAACCTCTTAAGTCAAAAATGGCTTAACGTTAAACTGTAGGGGTCTATCTGGTAAAAAATTATACTTTTCCTAACTCTACAAACTGTAACCTTTTCTCGCAGTGTAGTTTTTGTGCGTCAAAGTTCGGCTGCGTGGCAGGTCACGCTTGTTTGCCGGCAGTCGGCGGGTCTGGTGGGTGGCGGGTGGTGGGTGATGGGTGATGCCTGACGGCTGATGATGGGGTGTGGTGGGGCAGGAAGTGGGCGCGAGGTTGGGGGTGTCAGACAACGACTTTAGACGGCGGCGGGTCCGAGCTCAGACCCACTGGCTGTCCTTGTTGTTGCTGGCGCTGCTGCTCGTTTATATTCGCTCATTCGTTTTCTCGCCCTCCCCAATTTTCTTCTTTTTTTTGACGCCGCCAGCGCGCGTGCTTTTTGCGTCAAATTTAATGCGGCAAAAGTTGTGTGCGAAATGCGGTGTGCTCGATGGGGAGGACATGGGTGCGGGTGGGTTGTCGGTGGGCGAGGGTTCGTGGGTCATCCGGTAGGTGGGCTTGAGCTTGGGCTTGGGCTTGACATGTGGCAGCCGGAGGCAGCAAAGGAAAAGCAAAAGCAGAAGCAAGTCATTGACGCGCAAAAGGGCGCCGCCGAACCAACGAAAACACTCGGAAAACTCGACGGCATTTAAAACCCACACGCCCACACACTAGCAATTACTCATACAGTGGTTCAGCTTGGAAGTTAAAGAGTTCTGCGGTATCAAAAAAATTGGTACATCAGTTGCTTGTTATCCTTTTTTGGTTTAAAAAAGAATCTTCTTAAATTATATGGGTTTTTTTGTTCTTTAATTTTTATGAAATATGTTAAACTCTTTCACAATTTTTTCCATGAGTTTCATGGAAGAAGTTCATATTAAAATTTGGCATTTAAAATGCTTAGGAAAATGCCAGCATGCAATTTAGGAGAGTTCGATAAGTAGCGCCATTAATTACCTTTCAGCCAAGTTGTTTTTCTCAAAAAAAAAAAAAGACCACTGTACAACGGTGCAAACTTTTGGCACTTGCCGTCAAAGCTGAATAAATAAAAAATGGTTGGCAACCTTTTTTAAAGTTTAATTTTGTAGCCTCGCTGTTTGGATTGGGGGCTCTGCTTTGTGTTTTGTTTAATTTTGTTGCCCTAAACTTGTGCACTGTGGGTTTGTTGGTGTCATTGGGGATTAAGTCGACAAAATTGGTCGCACTTCTCTTATTTCGTTGCGGACTTTTCGCATGCAATGCCTGCCAGCTAGCCAAGTTGCAGCAATTTTGTTTAAAGGATGGCAGAAAAAAACCATGAAGTGTTGCCTACATTCGAGGGTCGAACCAGCAGCGCGCCCATTGTTGCCGTTGACAAGCAGAGCTCGAGCAAACACGACTTACTCGAAATGCCGGGCAAGGGGCGCACGAAAATAAGGAAAACCCCCTCTATAGTTAGCCATTCTAGGAATTTAAACAGTTGCCAAAACTTAAGCAGTCCAATTTTTTTAAACCAGTTAAGTTAAATAATAATGACATCTATAGTAGAGCTTAAAAATATATCGACAGTTGGCTTTTTCGCGATATTTAATTTGTGTTTTCTCTTCAAAGTATCGATATTGTTAAAATATCGATCATTTTCAAACTTAAAATATTTTTTTTATTTTTTTTTAGATTGTTTTAAAAGTTTATATTTTGACAAATAACATCTTTGATGAGTTATCATTAATTACATAAAACCATTTAGATATATTTATATATACGGTGTTAGTGGCAAGATTCTTAAATTATTTATTTTCATATTTTTAAAATATTGAACGCATAAAAGAAAAAATGTTCCAAAAAACCAATTCATTTCCAAACCCCCTTATAAAATCCAGCTTACACCACTGCTATTGGCAATCCCAAAAATGCCCAAAACGAACAAGCGACACGCGTCCTGGCCATGGCCTGTGTCCCTTACCCCCAAAAACCCCCTGTTCTTACCCCCAGCCCCCCGCATCCGCCAGCCCCGTAGCATGGAAAATGTCGACGACAGACGTCGCTGCCAAGCCAACATTAGCATTGAAGTGCAAACGATGCCCGCCCACATAGACACACCCCGCCCGAGCCCCTGTCCCCACTCACACCCACTGGGACATCGGGGATTGGAAGGTAGCCAAGCGCCAGGCTGCCAGGATGCCCGGCTGTCGAGCTTCCATGCCAAACCAAGCCATGCCAAGCCATGACATACCATACCATCCAGTGCCGCAGTTGGAGCACTCACGCAAATTTCAATTTTTTTCACACCACTGCTCTCTGCTCTGTTTGCGCCCCTCGTCCGCCTTTTGGCTCGTCCTCTGCCATATTGCGGCCATGTCCTCAGGCGACAGGGTTGTCGGAAATGAAGTCCTCCTTTGTATATTCCCAAATATATTCTTAAAACTCAAGTTTTCTTATTATTGCGATGCTTTTCATCTAGAAACCGATCTTAAAAAGCCATTGCTATGGAAATATATATAATACTGCCTCAGAATCTTGCTACAGAATAAGATACATTGAATATTTTAGTTTAAACTAATTCACTATCAAAGAAAAATCTCATATTTTGTTTAATTCCTTTCACAATTGTATACATTCTTTACCCCAATCTTTTAGATTACCTTCTAACCAAGAAAGAATATTGAATACATATAATCGTAGGCTTTGGAAAATTATACCAAAATTATTTAATATAAATTATTTTGATTATTTGTATTTTGTAGAACATTACGGAGTTCTCCGAGTTAAGCTCAGGATAGCGTTATCGAAACTCTGGTCGGTTGTTTCGGGCCGTCATGCTTTCGGTCTTCGAAGCACGCGCCAACACACACACCCACCAAGACACTCGCACTTGAGCACACACACTGGCGCACACAGACACACTAATACAGGCGGAGTGGAGCCCCGGCGTATTGTACGTGCTCTTACACCGCACAGTGTGGCGCACTTCCTTTTGATTTAGTCATTTTTCTCTCTTTAGCCGACACAACGGCAGGAGCAGGTCGTGTCATGGCCCTCTGCCACCTCCTGCCCCTCCTCCTTCTCCTCCTTCTCCTCCATGCTCCCCTGCTTTTCCTCTTCGCCACTTGACAAACTGCCTTCCACACCCGCCACACCACCACCGCCGCCCCTTTCGTCCTCGCTGTCCTGTCCTGCTTCCGTTGCCATTGCGGCATGGAGCGCACTTCCGAAGCTTTTCCTGTGGGGCTTTCCCTTCTGTGCGCCAGTGCGATTGTCTGTGTGCGAGTGAGTCCCTTAGTCCCTTAGTTTTTCCCCCGCAGTTTGATTTTCAGTTCTGTTTTGCCACCAATACCTTTTCGCATTGTTATTGTTGTTCTTGTTGCCGGGACCGAGCACGGGATCCGTCTCCAACCTGCTACTCCTCCCCTTCTTCCTCCTTTACCGGTCTCCGGTTGCCACTGCTGTCTGCGCTTAACTTGCCTTTTATACCTTTGACTCCAACTGCCAGTCGGAGGTAGTACACAGGAGCAAAAGGTAACCTTTTGACAATATTATATAGCAACTACAAGTATATTACTAGAAAAATTTCCTAATATTACAGATATAACTTTGATGATCCAATAATATAAATAAGTTTTCAGATTCAGTACAAATTAAGGTTAGAAATAAGATTTATTTGTTTTTTTTTCTACCACTTTGGATAGAAATGTTCAGTTTCTATAAAATGTAATCCAAAAATAGACGTAACAACCAGCTACTTTATTAGAAAACTTAAATTACATGATTATTATTATGATTATGATTGTTTTTTTGAAAATGTATTTGTATCCTTTTACTAAACTGAATTTCTACATTTGTTTTCACAACACCCAGAAAAAAAAGACCGAAAAAATCTAAGACCGAATTTCTTACATTAATACCGTTTTGTTCCTCTTTTTTTTTAAGACCATGTTCTTATATTGATACTATTCGGTATTAATTTAAGACCAGTAACTTTAGATTTAAGTTGAACTTATGCACTCGCGCGTGAAATGGTGCGATGGCCCAGTTGGTAAGGCGTCTGCCTCTGATGCGAGAGGACCCCGGTTCAAAAACCGGATAAATCACAGTAAGTAAAAAGTTTTTAAAATACATATTTAACATTTCCTTAATAACTTTAAGATCAAAAATTTATTAAAAAGTTAAGTTGTTAGATTACTAATTACAAAAAAAAAAAAAAAATAAGTTGTGTCGTGAGCGGGATTCGAACCTCGTACTCCCGAAAACAAAATAATATCAGAACATAGTACCTTGGCCCCTAAGCCATTCCCTTATTATTTTCTTCCATGGCAGAATGCCTACAGGAGTATTCAAACAAATGTATTTTTGGACTAAAAATAAATATAAAGTTAAGTAAGTTTCGTGCTTAGAGTAAGAACAGCGGTCTTAAAAATCCGTTCTTAAAATGATACCATAAATTCTTATAATGATACCAAACGGTATAAAGCTATTTTTGAGACTCAAACAGACACGTTTTCAGACACAATCAGACCAATTTTTTCCCTGAGTGAACTTGGAATCCGAACTTGTTCATTTTTTTGTACATTTGCAATCGGTTCTTTGGCTCAGTGTAACTTCGCATCGCGGGTAGGGTATTTCCCACAGCCAGCGAGCCGTGGCCGAAGGTTGCATGTGGCCTGCTGCCGGCTGTTACACTGCCACTTCTCCCGCACGTCTGAGTGGGTGGCGGTCGGAGTGGTCGGAGGTTATCCGAGGTGGTGGCTCTGGGGATGTGGCAGTGGCAGTGGGGCCTGTCAAGTCGACCAGAAACATCGGCAGCAAGTGAGGCGGCAGAAGGGAATGGGGAATGGGGAAAGCCGGAGAGGCAAAGCCGTACAACTGGAGCCCAGACCCAGGGTCGTGGCAGGGCTTTTAGCGATGACGATGATGACGCTGGTGGCGGACTGCCTGGTCTCGGTGTGGCTATAAACGATTTATGTGTGTGCCAGCACCACATGACTGGCCCAGACCCACCGAACAGCCGCACCACCCACCACTCGACTCCCCATTCCAGCAACCATTCCACCCGCGAGGGCAGCATTCAAGTCATCGTTCAGTTCGGTTCAGTTCAGTAATTTGGCTGGCGGCAACGGCAGCTGGCAACATGCGCCAAGTGGATTGGGTAGCTGGCTCTCATCCTATATCCTCGGCATTATCCCCCCTACGCTCCGATTCAGCCCGATCCACGGTGCGTAGTTCCGAGAGCTCTTTGTACCCCGGCCATGTTTGTGCGCTCAACTCTGATTGCACCTGGCCAGGCCGCATAAAAAACACAAGCCCAACACGATGAGTGCCAACGACCCAGGAGACTCCTCACTCCTCACTCACTTGGAGTCGCTGTGCGGGGCCTTTCCTCAGCTTAAAGCTGCGGCTGCTAATTGCTCATTATGCTCCCCAGTTTTCGACGCCGTTCAAATTAGCGTTTAAAATTTCATAGAATTGCTGTTCGGCTTGCCGTGGGGAATGCCTCTGCTCAGGTGTTGGAAATTGAAATCCTGCCTTGCCATAATGCGGCATCACTTCCCGGAATCAGTTTAATTAAATCACCGACAAGCGAAGGAAATTATGCTATCAATGGAGACCAATAGATATTATCATCTAAAGTGCCCAAAGTCAAAGTAATATCTTACCAAGCCTGTGAATATTCATAAGCACGGATCCACGGGGGGATATGGGGGATAAATCCCCCCACTCGAGTGAAAAATAAAAAAAAAATTGGGTATTCAAAAAGAAGGCAACAAACAATTGTTTCTGAAATCCCCCCGACAATCAAATCCTAACTTTAAAGTTAGTTATGTATAAATGTACATGGTATAATGTTGAGGAATAAAGACTATAGCCCAAATGCGTAGTCAGTCTGATTATATTCAAGTCTCAGTTTGAAAATGAATTTGAGGCAAACATATAAGTATTTAATCATCCTTCACCCTGTTTATCACATTTAAAGAAACATTTAAATCACATTATTCGAGTTCGAATGGAAATAGCTCTTGATATAGGAAAGTCCACAATGTGGTACAACCATGTGAGTGCCACTCATCGTCAGTGAAAAAAAGAGCTAAGCTAAGCTCCGATTATCCTGCCAACCTTGTGACGCATTATGTTACGTACAAATTCGATTGGTTTGGATATACGCGTCGGAGTCGGAGTCCCACTCCCAGTGCCCGGAATACGCCGCACGTCAGGCGGGGCGGCACTGCAGCAATGTGGAATTTCCATATTGTACGGCTGGCAGTTTGGGGCACTTGTTGTTGGCTGTTTGGACTGTTTGAATCGACGGGGAATGCGTTGCGCACCTTGTTAAGCCCCGGCTGATGTGGATGTGTCCCCACATCCCTGGCAATTTGTAGCCATCAACTTTGTTGCCACGGCATTGCGCCCCCAAAACTCGCACCAGCAAGCGTATTTATCTAATAGTCCTTTCTACTGCCGCTGTCACAGTTGTCTTCGTCTGGTTCATGCCACTGCTTCTGCTATCCCCCTCCTCCGCTTTCCGCTGGCCTGGCTTATTATTTGCCACGACTGCTGCGCCGCAAAAGTTTCGCCTCGTTGGTGTTATGATTTCGATGCGGGCAGCCGAATGGCAAAGTCAGCGACAGCAAACACCCACACAGCCCGCTCATCCAACCACCCCCGCAAACCACCTCACCCCAACCCACCCGAATCCCCACTGACCCCGCACGACCCGCAGTCCGTCGGTCGGAGGAGCAGGACTCGGATTCTGCTCCGTCGCCCGCAGGCCACAACTCCGGCTAACCCGCCTGCTGACGCCGTTGACGCAGTCCACCCAGTGAACAAAATGCCCGAAAGCTTTTCGGTCAACTATGTTATTTAAAACAAATTATACTTTTGGACTTACAAAAATATTGTTGTAAGGAAAATCGATGTTAATAAAATTATTACAATAACAGGTTTTTTATGAAAGCACAAGAATGGTTATTAAATTGTCTAATTTTGAAACTGTTTTATAAATGTAGACATTAAATATTTAAAATTAATAGGATAATGTCATTAAAATTATATAACACTTTATCTTATTAATTTTGACAGATTTTAAAAAAATACTAAAATATAATATGGAATTAGAAGTTCATAAATATAAACAGGAAATAAATATGTATAAAAATTTTCAGTTTTATAAGTCGAATCGTTAGGAAGGGTTAAATTTCCCTAAATTATATTTTAGCTCATTCTTGATCACATGGTAATTAATCATAAATAACACAACACATAGTATGTTATTCAATCAAATTCTTGCCCCAAAAAGTATGCTCTGCATGCTCTTCCAAAATATCACTCATCCGCCGTGTCTGCTGGGTAATTTGCTATTTGCGCCTAAGCGAATTGATTTGTATGCCTGTGTGTGGGTTCCTGTGTCTATGACTGAGTTTGTGTTTGTGTGTGTGTGTGAAAGCCAGACATGGTCACGCCGTCCGTCCAAGTGGCGGCACGTCGATCCGGCTTGTCGCTTGGGCTGCCTGACATTTGCCGCAGCCAGCGCGCCACCAATCCCTCGGTCTAACCACCCAAGCGCCCGACCACCCACCGCCCACTGGCAACATGCCTCCGCTGCGTCGTTAAGCTCTTCGCCAAATCTATGTGTGTGTGTGTGTGCAGAGGTCGGTGGGGCAACCATTACCACAACCACCATTAACGTGGCAGGCAGCCAGGCGTTGCTGTTGCTGCCACATCCACATCCACAGGCTTTGTTGCTGTTGCCGCTCCTGCTGATTGCTGTTGCTGTTGCTGCTGTTGTTGCTGCTTTTATTGTCGGTTGACTCCAATCTGCTTTGGTTGCTGCGCCACACGACGACGACGAGGGCTGCCTGGCCTGGCTCGTGCCACTGCCAGCAGCAACATCAGCAACACCAACAGCAGCAACAGCAACAGAAACGGCAGCAACGGCAGCAACATGAGCTAGCCAAGCATTTCAGTCGGGAAATTTTGCACAAGCCAAGCGCACGCGACAGCGGAAAATCGGAAAACCCAGTTGCCAGCCAGACAGTCGACAGGCGACGAAGTGAAAAGTCGCAATTGTTTTTGGTCCTTGCCTTCAGTTCGCCGTTTACCCTCGAACAGCACGGACGCGTGTCCTTGTCGAACGGAATTTGACTTTCGATCATCCACCGAAAGACGTAATTGTTGGCGCGGACTCTAAAGCTAAACATTTAAAAATAATTTCGAAAATTATTTCCGAAATATTTCTAACTAACGGGCAACGAATTCTTTTGGATTTCGTAAAAATGAGAAAATGACAGCAAAACGTGATAAGGATTACTCGAAAAATAAATCAGCACCTGGTAAAATAAATGTTCCATTCGCTTGACAAACAAGTTTAATGCTAAGACAAACTAAAACTTAGATTTTAAAAATGTTGCAATACATTTTCTGAACGATATACAAAGTGGTAAAGTCAATTGACAATTTTAAATGAACAAATATTTTTGTTTCAAAAAAAAGCTTAGTTTAACTCTTAAAAAAAACTACGTTTGCAATACAGAAATTCTATTTATCCGTGATTGAAAAATATATAACGTGTCAATTAACCGGTTAAATTCAATTAAAAGTTAAAATCACTGTTTTCGCAAAAAAAAAAAATGCCACCTGTGGCCAATATGTGTATAATTACATTAATAAACAATTTCAATTTGGTTCACTACTTTTTAAAAACATGTAGAAGTGTGATTATTATTTAACCAAGCATAAAAAAGTGAGATTAAATACTTAGAGCAAAACTAGAAATTTAAAAACATTTTACAGCGTTTAACATTTTGCATTTTGAACTAATTTGCTGTGTTCCTATAAGTCATTAAATACAATACAGAATATCGACTGTGGCAAAACTTTATAGTGAAATTTCAAAAGTTTGCAAAAATTAAGCTTCATGCCAAAGTGACAACTTTATCTGTGCATAAATCAATTACAGCAACTTGCATTTAGCAAACTCTATTGCGCTGCTTAAGTAAAACCACCTGGAGCTAAAATTAATAATTGAATTTATCCTTTGATATTCCGTCCAGGCATCGGATTCACCGCCGCCGGCTCAACCAATGGCAGCGGCATAAAATCCATCGGGCTGGTCAGCTCCACGCAGAATGTGACTTCGTCGCAGGACATCAGCAAGCGGACAAACAAACCACTCATGGAGAAGCGACGGCGGGCGCGAATCAACCAGAGTCTGGCCATCCTGAAGGCGCTCATCCTCGAGTCCACCAAGAGCCAGAATGCCAAGAACGGCGAGGGCCAGGCGAAGCACACCAAGCTGGAGAAGGCGGACATCCTGGAACTGACCGTCCGTCACTTCCAGAGGCATCGCAATCTCGATGATCCCAGTGAGTATACCTTAGATTAGCGACATTCCTCATATCAGCAAGTGGTTTTAATTATTCAAATAATAATAGATATTGCAATTTATTACTTATTAATCACTAAGAGGATATTAAATAAAATAGAGTTTGAAAATAATAAATAATTACAGTGATTGTAAAACAACTCTAAAGCGAATTTCGACTCGGCTAGTGGTCCTGATCAAGAATATATATACTTTATAGGGTCGGAAAAGCTTCCTTCTCCCTGTTACATACTTTTGCACAAATACAATATACCCTTTTACTCTACGAGTAACGGGTATAAAAATATAAATCACCATCCTCGGATGAAAAGTACAATTAAATGTGATATTCAAAAAGTATGTTACAAAACTGTAGAAATAGCAAATATTTTAAAGACATGATGCTTAAATAAAACTCGGTTTGTAATATTTAACTTTTTTCCTTCTTACAGCGGTTAACAAATACCGAGCGGGTTACACGGACTGTGCTCGCGAGGTGGCTCGTTACCTGGCCACCCCGGAACCACCGCCCCTGGGCACCATGCCCACTTTGGCGGAGCCCGGCTCCAAGGCGCGTCTCCTGCGGCACCTGGACCAGTGCATCGCCGAAATCGACGTGGAGATCTGTCCCCACTCGACGGCTACTTTTGCAGAGAGTCCCAGCAGCAGCAGTTGCTTTGACCTTAACCACGCAAAGAAGCAGCCGGAGGAGCATTCCCTGGACTACAGCAGTCAGGACTCGAATCCCCTGGACTACAGCAAAGGTCTGAAGTTGGTGGCCACGGAGCAGAGGAACCTGCCCGCTACGCCGGCGCCACAGGATGAAAACAATAATCGTGGACTCCTGGCGCAGCCGCAAACTCCGATTCCGATTCAGGCGCAAACTCAGGCACAAAGTCAGCCGTCGCCGCAAGATACAGCCGCTCCCAGCGAGCTGAGCTACGAGGAGGATCGCAACAAGGTGTGCGCCAATGTCCTGGAGCAGTACAAGCAGCAGCTGAAGGCGCAGGTGCAGCAGCAACCCGAGTCCGCAACTGGCGTCCTGGTCCTGCCGCCCCACTACGTCCAACTGGCGGCGGCTCTTGGCCTGAGTGCCCAGCCCCTGGTGGATCCGATAGCCACTCGCACGGATTTCGAGCGGTTGATTGAGTTACAAAGGGTTCAGCCACATTTGGCCGGCAAGTTGAGTCCCAGTTTTCCCGGGGGCTTGGAGGCAGCGCATGTGGCTGCCGCTGCGGCTGCAGCCTATGCCAACAGCATGGCGGTGGCCGCTTCCGCCGGTGTCACTGTTCCCGGCATGACCGCTTCCGGTGCGGTAACGCCATCAGTTCACCAGGAGAGACCCGCCTCGGTGGCAGCCTCTGTCAGTTCCGGCGTCTCTGTCTCGGAACTCAAATCCATGCCCGCCACGCAACAATCCTCGCCAAGATCGGAGAGTGGCATCGGTTCAAATGAGAACGAGGCTCCGGTGGCCAGTCCGCGTCCGCAGACAAGCAACGCCGCTCGTCAGGCCTTAAGACAACGCCAGGAGGAGGAGTACCACTATATGGCCCAGGCGGCGGCGGCTGCAGCGGCTGCAGCAGCTGGGCAGGATGAGAGCATGTGGCGACCCTGGTGAGCCGGTGGGTCAGAGATCCTATGTACCAAGTATGTGGACTGCACCAGTTAGTTGAGTGAGAACCAGCCGGAAGCCGGCGGTTCGCAACCCCAACTGATCGCCAAGTAAAGGATGATACCTATTGTTATTACCGCTCGTCTGTGTAGCTCCCGCTCCTTTCCGAATTGCATTTCCTACCTGTGCCAATGCCCAAGAGACTCTCTACAAGATGGGTTCCAGAGCCAAGTGGAGCGACCCCTTCATTTATGTGTGCATTTGTTTTCGCCCTGAACTCTGCGTTTAATGTTTTTAATTCAATACTAAAAGCTAAAATATTTACAAAACTATACTTTGGTTTTATTAAAGGTGGTTGCTTTTGCAGAACAAATTATGGTTACACTTTAAACTACAAAACAATAAAAGGTAGTCAATGAGTATTTGAATATTTGTAGTAATTTTATTAAGGTATATCCTATAAATACAATATAGATCCATGCGGAGGTCCAATAAATACTTGTATTATATATTATTTATATAAATTTTCAAACAAGAAAAGAGACTTAATCTACTCATCAGGTTCATGCTTTCTACTTTGATTTCATTGCACTTAAGGATTTGCGAGGGGCCGACTGCCGCTGGCGGGCAAGAAATGTCTGACCCGAGCCCATTAGGATGGCCAACTTTGAGTCGATTGCATCGCGTTGGGCATTGACACCCAGCCTGTAGAAGGCGGAGGTCATCAGCTGCTCCTCCATCACACTCATCTTCGGCTTGGGTTCCTCCTCGACAAGATCAGCACTCTTTTCCAGGACACTAGCATCTAGAGCTTAATTAACAGCAATTATTTATGTATCTATGAAGCACGTTAAAGTACTTACCACTGGCAATTCGCGGATCTATACTCTTGATCACCTCCTTGGCCTTCTCCACACATTTTCGGTATTTGGCGTCATACACCAGAATTTCTTGCTCACGTGCAGATAAATTCGTTTCCAGCTGAGTCACCTTACATTGCAGAGATGTGCTCTGGGTTACAGCTTCCTCCAGTTGAAGTGCTATGAATATGAAAATAAAATAAGTCGTTCGTTCTTTCTTTTCTGAGTTTAGTCGTGACTCACTCTTTTGTTCATTTAGCTCCATCAGCTGTTTGATTTGTTTGCCAAACTCGCTCCTGTAATAAAGGAAAGTTGTTTTTAAGCACGAAGAATTGATGCTGTTTTTTATAAAATAATATTTTTAAAGTTAATTGAGCTGTTTCAGACTTCATTCAGAATGCTTGGATACCATATTATACACAAAACAGTCGTGTACTATGTTTTCGAATCAAATTAAAAAATTAAAAAAAAAAATTAAAAATATTTAAAAAAGGATTAATATTTACTCTTTCAAAATAGGATCATCGCTCTGGGAGGCATGCGAGAGGGAAAGAATACGTTCATTCGCTGTCTTAAGCTGCTCACGCAAATTTTCACAACGTTTGTTGGCATCGTCCAGAAGTTGCTGCAACAAAGTTCACATGAAAATAATTTTACCAACTAATGTTATCTTCGATTACTCACCGCTAAAGCTGTCTGGCCACCCTGTCCCTCGCGCAGCGCCTTGTTCTCGGCCTCCAAACGTTGTAGTTTTTCCACTGTTGCCGACGGCTGCAATTCCCGGGAAACTGTGGTGCCCGTCAGCGCCGAGTTGGAGGACAGTTGTCCGCACTTCAGCTCGTCGACGGTCTCGCGAAGATTGTCGCGTTCCTTGAGCAGGCTGTCCTTGGCCCTCTGAAGGGCCACATTCTTGCCCTCCAGGTTCTTGTTGTCAAACTCCAGTTTCACGTTCTTACTGCTCTCGCCGTCCAGCTTGGCATGCAAGTCTTGGATCTCCTTTTTGAACAACTCCACCTGACCTTTAGTATTGGCATATCGTTTGGCATCCTCCTCGAACTGCGCATTCTGCTGTACATAGTCGGCGCTGCGCTCCTCCAGGATCTTAACCTGCTTCTTCAGGTCGTTATAGTCTTCTAGCTTCTTCTTGTACGTGTCAAGCTGGGCTTCGCAAATCTTGAGTTTGTCATTGGATTCCCGTAGAACGTCCACCTCGTCCTTCAGAGTGGTTACCTCAGCAGAGCTTTTCTGTGGGTAACAAAAGTGATTTATCAAATTTCAATAGGTAAAAGATAAATTCATAGAGATTAGTTAAGATTACCGTTAATTCCTCAATGCGCATTTGCATGTGAAGCAGATCAGTATCCTGTTGTTGGGCCTTGAGTTTCAGGTCCTCACGTGCTCCCTCGGACTGCAGGAGCTCCTCCTTCAGTAGATCCAGCTGCCGCCGCAGCTCATTGTAGCGCACAGATCCGGTTTGGACTGGTCCCAGAGATACTCCATCATCCCCGATCACCGTGGAGTGTTGCTCCAGGCGGGCAAACTCCTGTTGCACCTTCTGCAGCTCTTGCTGCAGGTTCGTTTTCTCGTCGATTAGCAGCAGCATTTTCTTCTCGGTCTCGAAGCATTTCTGGGCCATGGCGTCGCGCTCCTCCTGCACAACCTTGCTGTCCAGAATACCGCAGCTACGCGACAGGGAGCTTACTACACCGCCCTCCGGCGAGGAGGCTTGCCTCGTGGCTTCCAGTTCCTGAAGAGCGCGCATGATGTTTGCCTGCAGCTCCTCCTCCAGGCACATGATCTCCGTGATGTAGGACTGCTTCTTGGCACAATTGACGGCGCACCCGAGGACTAGCTGCAGCAGGCGCTCCAGCTCACCAAGATCGCATTTCTCGGCAATCCTCTGCAGATCCGGCTTGGAAAAGTCACCCAGAGAGTAGTTGAGCACCTCGCTGTAGTAGTCGTACACCGACTGGGTGACCTTCTTCAGGTTGCTCATCCGCAGCCTCCAGTTGCTGCCCACTGCGCTGGCCTTGATCTTGGAGAGCCAGGCATCGGTGAAGGATTCGGGGGCGAATTGATTGAGGGCCTGGGCCAGAGCAACTCCGTCGGCCAGGGATTCCGCATCTGCGTGCGGGGCATTCAGATTGAGGGTCTTGAACCACTCCAACAGGCTGTAGTACATTTCGTTCTTGGGCGCGGACATGTTGAACGTCTGAACGAAACGCTAAACGAAACAAAACAAACTAAAAATATGCACAATTTCACAAAAAAGAGAGATCTCAGCTGTTGCACTAAAAACAAAACAGAAATCGTACTGCAGGGCAGCTATCGATAGGCACTGAGATGCACTTGTCCTATCGATAATAAATTTAAATCATTTTTCTTTATTTAGAAATAAATATGTATTTGAAAAAATTATTTTTTATTTAAAAATAAATAAAATAAATGTATTTATATATTTTGTACATAATTGATTTATTCTTTTAATAAGTCTAAACTAAGGATCTAATCAAAATAAACCAAATTTGGTTTGTAAACTCATTTTAAATGTATGGATTTAATCATTATTTATATTAAAGTCAATGGCCATAGCCGAACCCCGGCCGCTTTCCAGAGCCTTTTGCATACACTGTTCTGCCCACTTGAGCTTCTCATCCTGCTCCTTAATCTTGTCCACTGGCGTCCAGCTCAAATCGAATTCCAACCTATAGCTGCCCTTAAATGTCTGGTCAACGGATAGATTCCATTCCTACAACAGAATGTATTAGAATATTTTTGACACAATTCGTTCAAAGCAAAACGTACTTCCGGCGATAGCATGCTGAAATAGTTTTGACCCGATGACCGTTGATAAAGATGGTAGATTTGCCCTGATTTTTTTGTGAAATTGCAGGCTGCACTGTGCAGATCTTGGTTGAGACTTGACTCTTTTAGGATATCCATGGCCTGTGCCTGAAGCATCTTGATCTGTTGAAAAATATTATTATTTCAAAGATTGCTACAGAGGGTGTCTGACCAACCTGATCCATTATAACCCCGAGCTTGTGGCAGGTAGTGTTTTTCAATTGTTTATCGGCATTTTGGATCTGCTGGGCCAAGGCTATGATATCTTCCTCCTGGTGCATAGAAACGCGCATCGGATCCAACTGCAGTTGGGGATTCCTCTCAACCAGTTGGGCTGCAAACATGTAACATTTATTAGTTTACCGCACAGGACTTTTATAACGTAAGTGTACCCTTCTTGACAGCTGTTTGATAAGTAAGTTGGTCCATTTCAGCAACTCTTTTCATCACACGCTTACAACCATGAATAGAAATAACCAAGCAAATTTTGGTAAACAACTAATCTCACTGCCAAAAACAAATTAACATGTGTTGTGTTGTTGATACTTCGTTCTCAGCCATCGATTACCATACAGCCTATCGATTACTATCGACTGCAGCTGTGTTTTGCACGGCCACCTTCAGAAAGTAGGAAGAAGCAGACCCAAATTGTAGTTGTATTTTTTAGTGCTAGCAAAATTGTGAATTTTGGCCATTTAACTATCAAATTGTAATGTGCTGGAGAACTTGGTCCAATCGTGCGGTTGTGGCGAGTTAGAAAAGTGCGAACAACGAATCGCGTTTGAGTGAACTATGACCCCTTTTGGCCACCGTAGCAACGGTGCCCCTGCATTTTAGCGAAAGGAAACACTAAATGCCCAATAAAAAGCGCACGCGCGCATAAAATGCACTATTGAAGGCCCGAGAACTTAAAGTTTTTCATTGCAAACAGCTGGAGCAAAGCGACAGTATCACAAATTGCATTGGTAAGCCATGCCCCCAATAATCGCTGTTCCCGATACCGATTTTGCATATATACTTATGTACATACATGTGTATATGTACGCGATATGAGCGAGGTCCATTCCTTGAATGATTTCGTTACTTGACCAAAAAGTCACAGCCCAGGGCCTTTATCAGCGGGCCGATGAGGAATCAAAGTTGGAATCGGAATGCCAGGCGGTACATATGTATGTACATATATCCATCTGTCTTATCGGCATGCGTCATACGAGCTACTGGGCTGCACCCGCACCACAAAAACTCGGACTCCCTGGAACCGAAGCACTGGCGATCGGAAAACATATCTGGCATTTGAATGGCATTGCGTCTGCGGACGGAAGTCCCTGTGTACATAGTGCCGAGAAATCTCGAGAAGTTTAAATCAGCTGTATGTGGGCTTTGCCTAGTAATGCAACATAGTTTTCCACACCTTTTAAGTGACTTCAAACCGTCAAAGACTTCCGTGGCACCCCCGAAAGGCTCCTCTCCCCTCCTTTTTAGTCATGCGCTGACGGGGCCGCCATTCAGTTGACCCAATTATCAGCCAGGTCCCATCAAACTGCGCCCCCTGAGAAATGTCAAATGTCACATTTATGTTATCCTCCTTGCAGGCCGAATCGGAAATACATAAATTGAGCCAACCAAGCGCCATGCGAGCCTCCATTCCGCCCGGCATTCGAGTTGTGCGCGGACCCAATTGGATCTGGTCGAATCAAGGTAAGAACGCATTCAGGCAGCCACGAGCCAACTTGTTTACATTTACCCACCTCCGAAGGGGCGAATTAACTTGCCATCCGCTCTCTGTTTATAGATACGTGTGTTTTTGTTAAAGAGTATAGACTGAAATCGGGGTACTGTGAAGATTAGTGGGGGAATAATTTGCTCCTCATAAATAAATCGTAAATTAATTTTGAAATTCCCATGTTTACTAATTTATTTAGCCCTAGATAGACTTAGATCAGTTCGACGAAAAACGGACATTCATTTATACATTTTTGAGATAAAACATATTTCTAAATATGGATAATTATAATATTTTTCATTTGATAAAAAGAAAATCGCATTATCTTATTTGCAAATATCCTAGTTTACTTTACGTTCTTAAATTTCGCAGGCCGATTTAATAAAATAACTAACAATTTTAAGTTGTGACTTTTTAGTAAGTTTTTAGTGAATTAAACAAATTTATAAGTTTAATACAATGGTTAAATATTGATACATTTTTTTTTAATTATTTAGGATTATCATTTAATTTTAAAATGGAAGTACATATATCCGTGACGTTATTTGATTTCGATATAACCTCCCGATGTTAATATATAGTTCATAAAGCTGATGAAAATATGTATTTTAAAATTTGAAATTTGGCCAATTTTTTGGCGATAAGACCAATGCTGATAAAATGTAATCATATCACAACCCATGTATAAAGTATTTTACAATTCTAAGAAATCTAATTTGGCAATTAAAGAAAATTTGATTTTGAAGGGAATTTTTTCGTGACCGATATTTACTGTATGCCCGAAACTCAACTCACTTGGCATTGGCAACCGTCGGGAAGGGAAGGAGGTGGGTTTTCGGAGGTGGCGGGACGGAGAGGTGTACGTCCGTGTCCGCTTCTGTTGCTCGGGGCGTTGTTGTATGTAAAGAGGACGCGCCTCTCTATTTTTAGCAACACTCACTGCCGCAGCAGCGAAATTCTTGCGCTTACCAATTGCTTCTGCTTTCGTCGCTTCGTTTTATGGTTCATACATATATGGCGGGGATGTGTGGTTCACGATAGTACATATACACTATGGCACCCTACGTGTCAGGTAAATACGCCCGTAGGCAGCTGCCCGCCAAACAATAATATTGCGTAGTTTTTAATTGAATTAATTGTCTTTAGCTGGAAAAAATCGTATCATACGTATTACAAACAATTAGTTGGTAAAGCTTATATAATTCTGAAAGTTTGTAGTCTGCCTGTAGTATACCTCGTAATAAGATTTCAGTTTAAGAACCCCTTAAATGCAATAAGCGAATCTTATTACATTTTAATAGGTTGTCTCTTAAATGAACCGATAATGTTTACGTCCTAATATACAATAAAAAAAACAATATAATCACTTTTTTAAACGTTTAGTGCCTAGAAGTTAAAAATTTTAAAATATAATAATTTTGGCGCTAAGCACTTCATCCTTTTCATATTTTAAAGGCTAGGTAAAAATTACTTTTACCTCTGGAAGTTAAGTAATTATACCCGTTACTCGTAGAGTAAAAGGGTATATTGTATTCGTGCAAAAGTATGTAACAGGGAAAAGGAAGCTTTTCCGACCCTATAAAGTATATATATTCTTGATCAGGACCACTAGCCGAGTCGAACTAGCCATGTCCGTCTGTCCGTCCGTATGAACGCTGAGATCTCGGAAACTATAAAAGCTAGATGATTGGCATTTTGCATGCATATTCTTGGAGTTCCTACGCAGCGCAAGTTTATTTCAAAATGGTGCCACGCCCCCTCTAACGCCCTCAATCGCCCTAGACCATTTTTTGAAAGGTGTCTGGCGCCCACACCATTAAAGATTTTGGAAAACTAAAAATGCAGTTTTATTGTGACTATCAATACCTATCGAAATGTAGAAGAAATTTTTCAAATCGGACCATTCGTTAAAAAGTTATGCCCGATCAAAGATTTTATATATCTATCTCCCTCGCACTCCCTTAGCTGAGTAACGGGTATCTGATAGTCGGGGCACCCGACTATAGCGTTCTCTCTTGTTTTTTCATAAAATTCTGTTCTGCTTGGATAATATAAAAAAATTCCAATTATAATTTTTTTAAAATTGCGTAAGGGTTTTTTTTAGATCAGTCACAATCATAGATCCTGTTTAAACGGCTTATTAAGATACCATACCCGATATAAAAATCGAGAAGCACTTGGTGTTTATAGAAATACTTTTCGCTGAGTAATACTTTGAGCGTAACGGAGGCTCAAACTGCAGCTGCACCGAATGCACACACGGATTAGGTCATGGTATGTGTTCCTCCCTTCCTGCATTGCAGTTTTTGTCTATGGAAAAAAAGCCTGCGGCATATGTTATATACATATGTATGTCTAGCTATCACATCAGGCGGCAAGGGCGCGTGCCATTTTGTCTCCAACCTTTTTGGAGTGTTTATTTTTAGTCACCGGGTGGGGATCGTGAGTTGTTAGTTCCAGCGGGCCTTTAGACTGGGGAGAATGTGGAGAGTTTATTTTTGGGCCTTGGTATTCCTTCAGCTGGGGTGTGTTGAAAATAGACATAAACAAAAGTTTCAGAGGGAGCACGGCCATCGGTGCCCCCATTCCTCCCCAGGCCAACATCAAATGTCACCCTCTAGAGAACGTATCCACATCCACACCCGTGTTTTGGGGTAATTATAGAGCAGCTGCACGTCCGAATCCGAGTGCATAACAAAAATCCGCTTGGAGCCCGAGCCCGAGTCAATGATTGTGGGTATTTATAGTCATGGCGCGTTGTTTATGAGGGGGAAGTGCGCGTTGCATATGTCTGATATCCACCGGATGTGGATGTGGATGTGAATGTGCACACAATGCAGCCCAAGGAGGAGCCTGGCTGCAGCTCTAAAGATTCTCCACCACATCTCACCAACTCACATCACATCGCTTCCAACTTTGTTTCATTGCTTACGCAACAGACGACGGAGAAGGTCACGTTGGGACCGTTTGCGAAATCGGACGTTGTGGATCGACACACTCGCCGGAAAACACCGTCGTTGTCAACTGGGATTCCGGACACCGGACCAACTACCGGGTGGGCTACCAGAGCCAGTACGACCTGATAATTGTGGATAATGCTCAAGTTGGTAAGTAAGAATATAATTTAAAGATAATAAGTTTAGTAAATTAAGTAATTGCTTAGGAAAAATACTTCTTATGGAATTATTTTTACTTTAGGTCAGAAAACTAGTACTTTTGAAAAGCTTTTTTTTTTCGATATGCATAACAATATGTTTATTGGAGAGTGTTATGAAAAGTAAATTAATAGTTTTAGAATTATTACTTGTGTCATTTCGATCAAAATAAACAATAAAACAATTTTAAAAATTAAGAGTTTATGAAATAAAAAAGATAAAATTCAAAAGAATATCTTAATTATTTATTTTGACCAGTTCTGACATTTATATAATTTATTTACAGGAGTTCGTCACTCGAATGTCGTTTGCGATGGCTGTTCCAAGGCAGGCATCGCCGGCATAGTATTTAAGTGCGCCCAGTGTGCCAACTACCATCTGTGCGCCTACTGCTACGCGGAGGATCTGCACGACTTGGAGCACCCTTTCGTCCGCTACACCTCTCCTAATTCGCTGGGCGTGCGAGTGCCGACGAGAAAGGGCTCCAAGCGCATCCAGCTGCGCGGCATCTTCGTGGGCTCCAAGGTGGTGCGCGGTCCTGATTGGGAGTGGAACGAACAGGACGGCGGCGAGGGCAAGACGGGACGGGTAATGGAAATCCGGGGCTGGGACAACGAATCGTGTCGCAGCGTGGCCAACGTATCGTGGGTAACCGGATCGACGAACGTCTACCGTCTGGGCCACAAGGGCAACGTGGACCTCAAGTACATAACGGCCACTTGCGGCGGTCACTACTACAAGGACCACATGCCCGTTCTGGGTCAGCCGGAGGAGTTGCAACCGGTGGCGCCGATGGTGAAGCCAAGCTTCTCTGTGGGCGACCGCGTCAAGGTGTGCCTGGAGGTCGATGCCCTGATGAAGTTGCAACAGGGCCATGGAGGATGGAATCCGCGCATGGTCGAACACTTGTCAAAACTGGGCACCGTACATCGCATCACGGACAAAGGGGACATACGGTGAGAATATAGAATATGTTTTTATTTATTAGAGTCACTAACACAATGAAAATCGCAAAACAGTGTCCAGTATGAAAACTGTCCCAATCGATGGACCTTCCATCCCGCCGCTCTCGTAAAGGTTGTCTCTTTTCGTGTCGGTGATCTGGTCACCATTATCAACGATGCCAACAAGGTGCAGCAGCTGCAGAAGGGCCACGGCGAATGGATTGAAATCATGAGACACGTAAGTGGAGGTCATGTGAAATCTTAAAAATGATAACATTCCTAACATAAATTGAACTTTCAGGCCCTAGGGAAAATTTGCAAGGTTGTGAAGGTGTACTCGGACGGTGACCTGCGAATCCAGCAACTAGATGACGGTTTCGAGTGGACGTTGAATCCGAAATGTGTCAAACTGGAGCGTTCGCCGCTGGCCACGGCAGCAGAGCGCTCCAACAGCATGATGGACCTGAGCCACCGGCGAGCGGACCATGTGATGACGCCGCTCTCGGGGCTCTCGGGCAGTTCGGTTGCCGACAAGCTGGTGCGGGAGGCCGCCCAGGGCCATCTGGATTTCGTGCGTCAGTACTTAGACGTGAATCCCGGCCAGGTGGACGTAATGAGTGGCGGCAAAGCTTGCATTCAGGTGGCCTCGCACCAGGGTTACGTCGACCTAGTCAGCTACCTCATCTCCAAGGGTGCCAACGTGAATGCTGTTGACAAGGAGGGCGACTCTGCCTTGCATTACGCTGCCTTCGGCAATCAACCGGCCACGATGCGTGTGCTGCTGCAGCACGGTGCTGAGGTAAACTTCCTGAACTCGAGCCACTGCTCCGCACTGCACATCTGCGCGCACAAGAAAACGCCGCACTGCGTCCGAGAGTTGCTGCAGCACAACGCCAATGTGAACATCCAGGACTCTTACGGTGATACGGCGCTTCACGACGCAATAGGCAAAGAGAACACGGAGGTGGTAGAGTTGCTCTGCAATGCTCCCAACCTAGACTTTACGGTGAAGAATAACCGCGGCTTCAACGTGCTCCATCATGCAGCCCTCAAGGGCAACGTGGTGGCTGCTCGGCGCATCTTGTTGCTCTCCCGCCAGCTGGTCAATGTGCGCAAGGACGACGGTTTTGCGGCCCTTCACCTGGCAGCTCTTAACGGTCATGCTCAGGTTGTGGAGACCCTGGTCACCGAGGGACAAGCGGAGTTGGATATACGCAACAATCGCCGGCAGACGCCTTTCCTACTGGCCGTCTCTCAGGGCCACGCCGGGGTGATTGAACGACTAGTTCGGCTCTCCTGCGATGTTAACGCCAAGGACGAGGATGGGGACAATGCTATGCACTTGTGCGTGATTAAAAAATCGAATCTGCAGTCTGCCGCCGAACCGCAGCCCGAGGAGGCACCTGAGATCCACAAGTTTTACCTGAGTCTAGTGCAGACGAGCGTTCGGGCCGAGGATCGACTGATGTACAGCATCCTGATCTATCTTTCAAGATCCGGCTGCCGAGTGGAACTAAACAACGCCAATGCCAGCATTTTCGAGTGGATTACCGACCGCAACATCAGGCAGCTAATCTTCGGGCAGCAAGGCGAAGCGGAGTCGCTGCCTAGGAACCTTCAAGCTCTGGAAATGTCCGCACCCACTGCCTCAGGCGAGGAAGTTCCTGCTATCACAGGAGCTGAATCCAATGGAGCTGGACTAGGAAGTGTAGCAGCACCGCCCCCACCGCAGCGCCAGCAATTAGACCTAATGCCAAAGCCAAACGAGATACCATCCGCTGCAGCAGGAGCAGCTCCATCAACGCCCTCCGCCTCGCCGGGAGTGAAGAAACTAAACTCGGATGCAGTTCAGCAGAACGTCTCGCCGCAGGTAGCGCCGCGCAAGAAGGCACCCAAACCACCGGTGACCTCTAGCTCGAGCAGTTCGGTGTTGGAGGCAGGGGCGGCAGGCCCCAGCCCCAGTCCAGTTATCGTGTCCGGTCCCCAAGAGTGCATTGTGTGCAATGAGGTCCTGCAGCTGGTGCGGTTCGAACCGTGCCAGCACCAGATCGCCTGCGAGGAGTGCGGCATCCGAATGAAGAAGTGCCTGCGCTGTGGCGTGGTCATAGAACGACGTCTAACAGCAAGCGGGCGGATAGTGGCCCTGCCCACGTCCACGTCGTCACCTAGTGACCCTACCCGCTTGCCGTCCGGGGATCTGCTGCGCTACCTGGAGAACAAGGTACAGGAGTTCGAGGAGTCGCACTTCTGCGGCATATGCATGGAGAGAAAGCGGGACGTGGCCTTCCTCTGCGGCCACGGAGCCTGCTCCCACTGCGCCGAAACGCTTCGCACATGCCACATGTGTCGCAAGACAATACTCAAGAAGATCAACCTGTACTGAGCGGCGGAAACGGAACCGGAGCCGGAAACGACAGCAGGATCAGCAGCAATTCAACCAGCAACCAAAGTGGCTTGTATATATACATACACAAAACAAAAAATGAACACACACACCCACATTGCCGTGTCATGTGCAACTCGAACTAATTATTTATTGATCACCGACGAATTTTACGCGTTCTTTTTGTAACGGTTTATCAACGGCATCGTATACATAAACAAATTATTGTGCACCCTTCACGTGTCTAGTTATTAGCCTCGTTTAACCATGTCTGGTAACGATAAAAACATAGGAAACAAAACTAAAAGCATAAAGATATTTAATAGTCATTTAATTGCAAATATACAAATATAAAATTACTTGGATGTGTGCAATTTAATCGATGTTGGGCGGTTAATCTACAATAATGATTGTACCTTATAAAATATTTAAACCTAATCGGGTAGAAAAGTTTTATTTTTGTATACAACTTTATCACGAAATTATTACATTAATGAAATATTTAAAATTTGTATGAACTACTGCCTTCAAGTGTGAACACCCGTTCTTTTTCATGGTGTGAACAGCGCTTAGTTTTCAAATGTTTACCTATGTATATTTGTTAGCACTTACCTTTACTAACAATCCCGTAATCCCGATATTTATTAGGTAAGATTTAAACAAATATCCAAAGCAAAAAAAGTCAAAGGAGAACAAAAATTGCTTGCTTTTTTGAGAAGAACAATCGATAGCTGAGGCATCTCTCGGTTATCGATAACTACAGTGAGTACGCAGCAAGAAAAAAAAGCAAACACGTCACAACACTTTAGCCGCAGTCCCACGCGTAATAGAGATTAGGACAAAATGGGCAAACAAGTGGCCGATTTCCAGGGCAGCAAGCTCCAGTTCTACCAGAAGCTGGCCCTGGCCATCATCCTGGGAGCCGTGCTCCTCTCCCTGCCGGCATTATGCGCCGGCCAGGGCAATCCCAGTTTCAAATACTCGCGGGAAGCCAACGAAAACTTCGATCCGCAGAGCGCTCCGCGGGCGGAGCACCACCACGACCACGATCATGGACATCATCATCACGACCACGATCACGGACATCATCATCACGACCACGATCATGATCACGACCACGTCCATGATCACGACCACGATCAGGGACACCATCATCACGGGCACGGAGAAAGCCACACCAAGTCAAAGCCGGCTTTGGGTAGGCACCAAACTTCCATACATCTCGAAAACCTAGATGACCCAAATTTATCATTTACAGATATGAGCAGCATTTGGCTGCACTCCATCGGTTCCACACTTCTTATCAGTGCCGCTCCCTTCGTGCTGCTCTACATCATTCCCCTCGACAACAGTGAGGCAATGAAGCCTCGTCTCAAAGTTTTGCTGGCCTTTGCATCCGGCGGCTTGCTGGGAGATGCCTTTCTGCACTTAATTCCTCATGCAACGCATCCTCATAGCCATGGAGAACATGATCACGACCACGGCCATGATCACCATCATCATCACGAGGGCGAGGAGCACGAGCACGGCCACAGTCACGACATGAGCGTTGGCCTGTGGGTCCTTGGAGGAATAATTGCCTTTTTGTCGGTGGAGAAACTAGTTCGGATTCTTAAGGGCGGTCAAGGAGGACATGGACATAGCCATGGAGCCCCAAAGCCCAAACCAGTAGCTGCTAAAAAGAAGTCATCTGACAAGGAGGACAGCGGAGATGGAGACAAACCTGCCAAATCAACCAAGACGAAGTCCAAACCAGAAGCCGAGCCGGAGGGCGAAGTGGAGATTTCTGGCTACTTGAACTTGGCGGCCGACTTTGCCCACAACTTTACCGACGGGCTGGCCATCGGCGCCTCATACTTGGCGGGCAATAGCATTGGCATTGTGACCACCATCACCATTTTGTTGCATGAAGTGCCCCACGAAATTGGCGACTTTGCCATTCTGATCAAGTCCGGTTGCTCCAGGCGAAAGGCGATGCTGCTGCAGCTGGTCACAGCCCTCGGAGCTCTGGCGGGCACAGCGCTGGCTCTTCTGGGAGCTGGAGGCGGAGACGGGTCCGCACCATGGGTTCTGCCCTTCACCGCTGGCGGTTTCATCTACATTGCAACGGTGAGCGTCCTGCCAGAGCTCCTGGAGGAGTCCACCAAGCTGAAACAGTCACTTAAGGAAATATTTGCGCTTCTCACCGGCGTAGCTCTTATGATCGTCATCGCCAAGTTCGAGTAAAATAGCGCGGGCAGAAAGAAAGCAACAGGAAAGGTTGTGAATTTCTCTTCACCACTTCAACTCAAACTCGGCGACCTAAGATTCTTGAATTCCAATATTCAGTTCTCGCGATTATTTAAGAGTTTGTAAGCCTTCACAATTTTGCGCTTTACTTCGAAATGAAATTTTCATAAATAGTCAAAAATACACTGTAAAAAGAATCCTCACTGACGCTTCTCCCCATTAAGGGTGGCCTTGATCTCGTTTAGGCAATACTCGGCCTGCTCAATGGCATCGGGATTCTGGTGCTGCTTGCCCAGCTTCCACGCCAGCCGACAGGCGTTCTCCGCTTGCATCATCAGACCTTCGCGCAAATACACTAGACCGAGATTGGCCTGCAGAATGCCCTCCTGTGTGGCGTCCTTTAGCTCCTTGGCCAGTTCCATGGCCTGCTCTAGGGTTTCCCTGGCCTCAGGGTATTTCTCCAGCTGCAGTAAACCTGATTAATCTAAGGGACAACGGATAACAAACATGACCTACGTTCACATACGCCACACTAATGTTATTCAGGATGGTCACGGAGGCGTCATTGACTGCGCCATAAACATCGATGAGCGTGTCGAAGGCCTCCTTGAAGAGGTTTTTGGCCTCCAGATACTTGCCCTGCTTCATCAGCAGCTGGCCGAACCTGAAAGAATAAGCACAAGGAAATACATTGACTGTGACTGCAACTGTTAGCTGGGTAGCGGCAATGGAAACACCTTCAATACCAATTCTTTGTCAGGCCATAAAGCTCCAAAATGTCCTTGTCGTCGGGCACTTTCTCCAGGAGTTTGGCCAACTGTTGAAGCGTCCAGGTAAAGCCTTGAAAACTCTTCTCCAAATCACCTTGCAGTTGGGACATGTGCGCTATCTTGGAGCTAATGTGGAGAATCTAAGGATGAAAGAGATCTTAACTGAAGAAGGAGTCTAAGTGGGTCACTTACCTTGGGACTTTCTTCAGTGTGGCCTTCGGCAAAGAGGCGTTTCATCACGTCCGTGAAGATCTTCTCAGCCTTCTTGAACTGCTCCCGTTCCATGGCCAAATTGGCCATCAGATCGAAGACGTACGTTATGCCGTCCTTGCTTTGAATATCCTGCGCCATTCGCAGGGCGAGGTGAAGCATCTGCTCGGCCTTGTCGTACTGTTCCCGCTGGATGCAGAGGATCGATCGCTTAATGGTTTTCACCAGCTTGTCCTCTGGAGTCTCCTCCTTTTCGTCGCCGCCTCCGAACAGATTAAAAGTAAAGGCAGCGGAAAAGGCCCAAAACATTCCTCCGGAAGAGCTTGGAGCAGGAGTTGTCCAGGACACCTGGTGATTCGCAGCATATGCGCACAGTGATCGTGATCCCAAAACTGACCGTTGGCGATGACTGGTCCTCCTCAGCGGCGTCATATGACAGTATTCCCTGGGATTCGGGACAAGCCGGAGCCTGCCCATGACTTGGGTCAATTTGACAATGTTTTTCACAATCATATTGTTGGGCTTAATTCATTTTCTTAGCTAAAACCTATTATAAGCAGGTTTTTTGCAGGTACGTATTGAAATTATGAAATAGTGCATAGTGCAGTGTTGCATAGCGCGATAAATGAGTTTCAAAAATGCATTTTGTAATGTTTCAAAAAATATATTTAAATTGCTAAATGCTTTTAAGTCATGTGCCAATAATAAAAGGCGTTTCGGTAATGTTTTCAAAAATGTTTATGAAGTTTCTTTTTAACTTCATATCGCTTAGAGATGACACCGGCGAAAAAAACATTGTTGGCAAGGAGGCTTAATGTTGAATTCCTACTTGCTCTTTATAACTATAAATAAGGAATTATTTATAACTACACTCCTACTTTCAGTAACGAAGTGTTAACAAAATTGGATTTTATTTATTATCACTCGCTATTCCCACCCGATGTTTAGCATGAACTATCGATAAGCGACCCACGCACGATAGACCCGCACGAAGCAACCCTACATATTGATGGCGGATTGACGCTCTTTCGCTGGCCTGGCAAAATAAATTTTCTTTACCGAGAAAAGGTGCAGGAAAGGACGAGGAGTGATCTCGAAGAGCAGTGCATGAAATAGCTGTGGGTCCGCCGGCGTTACCTACGTTTTATTTCAGATCTTTCCAGTGTCGCAGCGCGTTGCGAGCGTTTTTTGGGCAGCCATGAGACGGCGCAGCGAGAGAAAAAAGTCGTCGTCGCCCGCCCCGGTGCCGGTGGCAGTTGCACGGCGTAGTCGCCGCTCCCGCAAGGTGTCCGAGACCGAAAAGGCAGAGGACGAGGCCCCGGTCGCGGTCCAGAAGGAAATCCCGGACACCGACGTCCCGGAAGTGCCGCAAGCCTCGGTCGCGCGCGAAGAAATCAATGAGGGTCGCGCCTCCAGCGAGGAACGTGCCGGATCCGGATCATCGCCAGTGCGCAAGAGTCGCGGCAGCCGGACAACGCCGAAAAAGCGCACGGAGACCAAGGGCGGCGACAAGAAGGTGGACACTATCCCCGAAGAGGAGCCGGAGAACGGCCAGGAGGCGGCCAAGGACGGAGGAGTGGAGGAAAAGGCTGTGGAGCCGCCAGCTGCTCTTGAGAACGAGTCCGAAGACCTTGCCAAGGAGGACGATCAGCAGGTACCAGTGGAGGTAACACAGCCTGAGCCCACTGAAGCCAGGGATAAAGAGGATGACAAAGAGGACGAAAAACCACAGCAGGATGCCCCAGCTGGCGAGGATGACAACAGCAAGCAGAGCGAGCCAGTTCAAGAGGTAAAGGTTCCTTCTCCTTCCAGCAAGGATGAGGAACATCTAAAAACGTCTAGCGATGTATTAGACATTCAGACAGAAGAGGTCGAGGAAAGAGACGACGATGCCCCTGCTCCTGCGGAACGCAGGGAGTCCAAGAAGAAGCACAAGGAGCCGAAACAGGAACAGGAGACCGCAGAGGAGGAGGAGCAGAAGGAGAACCGCAAACAGGAAGAGGAAAAGCCAGAACAAACTCAGGACGAACCAGCAGATCTTTCTAACGACAAGCACGAGGCATCCGTAAACAGTAGCACAACCAACACAACAACCCCTCCAGTGCTTCAGCAACAGCGATCGGTGCGGAAGCGGAAGTGGCTGACGAACAAAAAGTCCTCAGATCGCGCCCCACCAGTGCTTGCCATTTCGACGGATTCCCTGAAGAACATAATAGCCGATGTGGTGCAGCCTGTGCCCCTCAGCGATGTGCAACTGGAATCCTCTTCGGAGGAGGAGGGCCTTGTCACCAGCGATCGCGACTCTGAGCGTTCCGTTTCGCCGGCGTCCGCCTCCGAGGGGAGAAAAGATCGCGACACCGAGGCCATTACCGTCACCACCTGCAACACTGGCGCAGAGGCGACGACAGATAAGGAAGACACAGAAGCTGGAGCCACTGGTCGGACAACTCCGACGGCAGCCGCAGACACGGTGCCGGCTCAGAGCAAAGCCACAGTCGCCACGGCCGCGCCACACATAGTCCGCGACCCTAGTCCTGCGCGCAACCGTGCCAGCCATGTGCTCTACATCACCAATTTGGTGCGTCCCTTCACAGTGCTGCAGCTGAAAGGTCTGCTGGCGAGGACGGGAAAGATCATAGAGGAAGATGGTTTCTGGATAGACCGCATCAAGTCTAAGTGCTTTGTTGCCTACTCCACTGAAGAGTGAGTATCTATCTATTTAAAAATGTTCCCAATTTTAGCCTTATAAGTTAATATATAAGAAGTTAATATATATTTTAAATATAATAATTTTTATATAATTAATTTTATTTTTAACAACAAATATTTATCGTTTTACTTTTGTAGCGAAGCTATTGAAACCCGCCATGCCCTGCACGGAGTTCGTTGGCCCGTCTCGAATCCCAAATGTTTGAATGTGGATTTTGGCAGTCGCACAGACATGGATCGTGCAATACTATCAACGAAGGACGAGGCTCCCAGGTATGGCCAGGAGAACACCAGAGATAACCAGCAGTCAGGAAACGCTTGGTCCCGATTGGAACCGTCTGATAAAAAGGTAATGGAAAATTGTCATAGCAACGCGGCGAGGAAGCTCATTTGTCTTGTGTTCGTACAGCCTGTGCGCCCCGTGCGCGAATGGGATGTGGGCAAAAAGGAGCCGAGTGACCACGACAAAGCCAGCAACGACAGACGTCGGGGGAGCAAGGATCGACTGGACTCAAGATCTCGGGATGCGGATCGCGCCGGACAGGATCGCAAACGTTCCAGGGACAGGGAAGGGCGAGGACGCGAACGGGAACGGGAGCGGAACGATCGCAGTGCACACGCTAGAAGCCGCAGTGGATCACCAGGTAAGACGCATTCAAAATAGTTCATACGCATGATTAATACATGCCATTTTCTACTGAACAGTGCCCAAAACTAAAAAGAAGGAGAATGAACCGCCTATCAGGCTATTAGATGACCTATTTCGTAAGACTAAGGTAACTCCTTGCATCTACTGGCTGCCGTTAACGCCGGAAGCGGTAAGTACCAATTAAAAATATATATTTAAAGTTATTCACTACTAAAATATAAAATACCTTTATTCAGATCGCAGAAAAGGAGGCATTCCGCCAGAAACGCATCGAGGAGCATAAGCAGCGCATCAAAGAACGGGAGGATCGCCAGAAAGAGCGTGAGAAGGATCGTGACCGCCAGCGCGACACGCGGCGCAATCGTTCCAATGAACGGCGACGATCGCGAAGTCGCGAGCGGGAGCGACGACGTTACTAGGCGGAGGCTTGAGATTGAGCAAATAAATGTTGAAAATATCTCAAAAACTAACATCCACATCCAAAAAAAAACCTAAAATGATAAACAGCAACTAAAACTTCTGCAGGGTCCCATCACCACCCGAATATTTTCTATTTTTCGAGCGTTTTGCGTTCACAAATATACCGACGTTGTAATATTCAACTTGAAGTGAACGCCCTTCGATTTGAATATTTCCATCAACGTATCATCCATATTCTAATTTTGAGATTTCGAACTCTCTTTTTTCCGTTATTTTTCTCATTGTTGTTGTTCCATATATATATACCGCATATATATTTCCATATATATATATAACCTGATTTGATTTCTTTCCTCAAATGTAGCATTTTACAGCGCCTAACGTCACCTCACCCCAAAAACAACCACAGCAACGCCAGAAAAGCGACCGGCATCGGCATCAACGCATTGGAAACTTACCATCGGAATCTAGAAACTCTTGCAGCAAGTTACCAAGCTTACATCTATATATTAAACAAACAGAAATTTATTGATTGATTAATTGTAAAATCAATATTTCTTAAAATTTTAATGAACTTAGAAATACAATTTACCAACAGTCGGCAAACTTGTGACAATGCCAAAACCATAAATGTGTTTTAAATGTCTGAGAAATAAACTTTAATTCTGCTCGACTCACTTGAAGTTGTATGCTTACATACAGGTATTAATGTGACATATTAATAGGTACATCCTTAAAATAAAAATTAAAAGCCGCGTCCAGAATCCCGCTATAAAAATTGCTTAAAAACTTATCGATAGTTCATGTTATTAAAATATCGAAACCGCTTACGAATATGTGTCACTTGTGTTATCGATGAGTTTTAATTTTTATTAACATTAATTTAGTGAAAAAATGTGGTCCGACACAATATTAATTGTATTTATATCGGTGTGCACCGCTTTCCTGGGCGAAGGTCAGTGAAAACCCAGTCAATTTATTGCAATTAACCCTTTCCTGCTTTCAGGTCTCACCTGGGTGCTGGTTTACCGGACGGAAAAGTACCAAAAGCTAAAAACCGAGGTGGAAAAGCAGAGCAAAAAGCGTAAGTCGGTCAGAGGTTCTATGTAAGGGTCACGAGGTAACCCGCATTTTCTTGCAGTGGAGCGCCGGAAGGAGATCCATGGTGATTCTCTGGACAAGGCGGTGAAGAAGAAGATTGAGCGGGATGAGGAGAAACTGAAGAACAACAACCGCGACCTTTCGCTGGTAAAAATGAAGTCCATGTTCGCCACAGGATTTGCCTTCACCGCCTTGCTCAGCATGTTCAATAGCATCTTCGATGGCCGCGTCGTTGCCCAGCTGCCCTTCACGCCCATCTCCTGGATCCAAGGCCTAAGTCACAGGAATCTGTCCGGTGATGACTACACGGACTGTTCGTTCATTTTCCTTTACATTCTGTGCACCATGTCCATTCGCCAGAACATCCAGAAGCTTCTCGGCTTTGCCCCATCGCGCGCCGCCAGTAAACAGGGTGTAGGTCTCTTTGGTCCCGCTCCCGGCCAGTTCAAATAGTTCAAATTCACACAGTAAATAAGCTGCATTTAGTTTATAATGCACCATTAACAATCCTAGCTTAAAACATTATTCAACTCGTACATGGGTTGGTCCACAATCAGCCTGTCGAAGCTTAGACGCGACAGGTCGATGGTTCGGAACTGGCCATCCATGATCAACTCGGATACGGCTCTGCCCACGGCCAGGGACTGCTGGACTCCGTGCCCGCTGAAACCGGTGGCCAGATACAGATTGTGGTAGTACGGATGGGCTCCCAAAATGCCGTTCTCGTCGTAGACGTTCTTATCGTACCTGCCCGTCCAGCTATCCAGCACTTGAGCTTCTCCAAGGGAGGGTACTCGCTCCGCTAGCTTGGGTCTGATGTGCTGATCGAAGAACTGCAAATCCCCAGCCGGGCCATTGCTCTCCTCAGCGGAATCCTGCCCGCATATGTAGTTGCCGCCCAGGCCATCTCTACGGATAAAGATGCCCGATGGATCAATAGTCATGGGCATCGCCATTCCAGGTGCACTTTGAGCCTGCGAGTTTATGGCGTACATGAACCGCTTGCGTTCATCGATGGGCAGAGGAACCTGCAGCATTCCGGGACCCACACCTATCTTCGCCAATCGTGCCACCTTTCCGGAACTAGCGCCGGCTGATATCACACATAGGGCAAACTTGCAGGTGCGTCTCGTGCCATCGGGCAGTTCAATCACCGCCTTGTCAAGACCCGTGTAGTTTCCCTCGTTGGAACCGGCATCTCCGACCACAGATATGTCTGTTTGGGATTTGAATTCGAAGTCCACCACCTGGCCACTGAGAAAATGAGCGCCGTAACCGCTGGCAGATCGCCGGAGGTTGCTAAGCAGAGCCAAAGGATTGAACCAGCCCTCCTTCTCCAAACCAAGACAGCCCAAGGCGACGCCCCTAACGTTCAGCCAGGGAAATCGGGCTGCCAGTCGATCTGCTGTGAGCACTTCGTTCCGGGCTCCCAGTTCGTTTTGCAGTTGGGAAGAGCGCATCAGGCTTTCGGCGTGCTCATCGCTGGCGAGCATGAGTTGGCCGTGTGGCGTGAACTGAAGGGGAACATCCTGGCCAAAGTGCTCCTTGGCGCCTCGCAAGAAGTCGGCGGCAAAGAGCGACATCTGAATGTTTTCGGGCAGAGAGAACTGCTGGCAAAGACCGCCCACAGAAACACGAGTGGCGGACTGGGCATACTGTAATTAGCGAAAAGTTAGGAGATATATTTTTAGATGGAATATAAGTTTCCCTACTGTGTCATCCTTCTCGACCACCATCACATTGAGGCCATCGCGAGCCTTCTCCTTCAGCCAATAGGCTATGGAGCTGCCCACTCCTCCGCCGCCAATGATGAGCACATCGCAGTGGGTCTGGAAATCATCTGGCACTGTTGGATCCCTTGTCCGGTCCCCGGCAAACTGGAACTTGCTCTGGGTCAGAATACGATCGTCTTCTGATTCTTTCTCCTTGGGAACAAAGAACTCTTTGACTTTGCGCATATCGTTCCCCAGCAAACGAAGGGTTCGTCTTATCGGGTGCGGATCATCTTCGCCGGATTTGTCGCCGCCGGGTGATCCACTTCCATTGCTTGCTGCTCCAGCCGAGTAATTTCGTCGCTGCGCAAGGCGCAAAACATTTCTGTACCGCAACATTATAGCCTATATTTACAAAAACTTAATTCATATTTCTAATCCAAATTTTGTCTTATTTTGTAACAGTGATAACGTGCGAAGTGATGTTATCGGTGTATCGAAATCGACAAGCTACTGAATATTGAATACATAAAAGTTGAATCGAAAACGAATAGTTACCACTTCCTTAATATTCCGTAAACCATAATACAAACTTAAAATAATTAAATACACGTTAGTTATATATTTATCCACAGATAACAAAACTTTCTCGCAGTGTATTACTGAACTCCACCAATCGATATATTAAAATCAACAAGACGACTCCGTTTAACAGAGCTGTTAACCAACGACACTTTTCAACACTTGCTGTTAGCCGAATAAGAAGAAGAAGCAACATTACTAGGCATTTTTGATTTGGATTGGGAAAAAAACAAAAGAAAAGTCGGCCATAACTGTGACAATAGCAAATTAAGAGTTCTACAACATGACCAACGCAACGGACATCGGTGCTCACGACGTGGAGATGGAGGTGGATCCCACCGCCGAGACGCTGGCGGATGAGAAGAAGAACCAAGATGTGGCCGCAGTGCAGGAGATACGGGAGCAGATTCGCCAGATTGAAAAGGGGGTGGCCTCCAAGGAGTCGCGGTGAGTGGTTAGCCTCTCATAAAATTATCCAGCCTTAGTCACTTTTTGCCGTACAGCTTCATCCTGCGCGTCCTTCGCAATTTGCCCAACACCCGCCGCAAGCTCAACGGCGTCGTCTTCCGCAATCTCGCGCAGAGTATTTATCCTGCTGGGACAGATCGAGAGGCCGCCGTGGCTTTAATGCCCGCCGTAGAGAAGGATGCCACCGAGCTGCCCGACGTGCCCAAGAAGCAAGTGGCCAGCAAGGCTCCAATTGCCGAGGTGGATGCCTACTTCTACCTACTTCTGCTGGTCAAGTTGATTGACGCCAGCGATTTGAAGCGCGCCGGAACATGCGCTGACGCCCTGATGGCCAAGATCTCCATTCAGAACCGACGCACCCTGGATCTGATTGGAGCCAAGTCCTATTTCTACTTCTCTCGAGTGGCGGAGCTGAAGAACTCTTTAGAGGGCATCCGAGCCTTCCTGCACGCCCGCTTGCGCACCGCCACCCTGCGCAACGATTTCGAAGGCCAGGCGGTGCTAATCAACTGTCTGCTGCGTAACTATCTGCACTATGCTCTTTACGATCAGGCCGACAAGCTGGTGAAGAAGTCCGTGTACCCGGAATCGGCCAGCAACAACGAATGGGCCCGCTTTCTGTATTATTTGGGTCGCATCAAGGCCGCTAAACTGGAGTACAGCGATGCCCACAAGCATCTGGTCCAGGCATTGCGCAAATCGCCGCAGCACGCAGCCATTGGCTTCCGCCAGACGGTGCAAAAGCTAATCATCGTGGTGGAGCTGCTGCTGGGCAACATACCGGAGCGCGTCGTCTTCCGACAGGCCGGTCTTCGTCAGTCCCTGGGCGCCTATTTCCAGCTCACGCAGGCCGTGCGTCTGGGCAACCTGAAACGCTTCGGTGACGTCGTGTCTCAGTACGGACCCAAGTTCCAACTGGACCACACGTTCACTCTGATTATCCGGCTGCGCCACAATGTGATCAAGACGGCCATCCGGTCCATTGGACTGTCGTACTCACGCATTTCGCCGCAGGACATTGCCAAGAGACTGATGCTGGACTCCGCCGAAGATGCCGAGTTCATCGTGTCGAAGGCTATAAGGGATGGAGTGATTGAGGCCACGCTGGACCCGGCCCAGAACTACATGCGCAGCAAGGAGAGCACCGACATCTACAGTACCCGGGAGCCGCAACTGGCCTTCCACGAGCGCATCTCGTTCTGCCTGAACCTGCACAACCAGAGCGTCAAGGCCATGCGCTATCCCCCAAAGTCCTACGGCAAGGATCTGGAGAGCGCCGAGGAGCGACGCGAGCGGGAGCAACAGGACCTCGAGTTGGCCAAGGAGATGGCCGAAGACGATGAGGATGGTTTCTAAGCGGCTGCTGCAGCCATTCAATTTCAACTTGAATTCATTTTTTATAGAAACGTAATCCGCAATTAAATAAGTAACACAATTTCAGGCAGTTCAATTCGGGGATATGGAATTTCTATGGAATTTTATTTATAAGACTTGAATGTTAAGAGCATTATTTCGTACGTACGTAGAGAAAGAATATCGTTTGTTATTTGTTTACTGGAAATTGTTTAATCAAAAACAAGTGGAATACAATTTTAAAAATCCCACTTGTCTGGCAGCCCTAGCGCGCTTTTTTCAAAACGTCTGGCAATAGCAAACTTTTAACTTTTTCAAAAATATCTAAGCTATTTTACTTAAATGTCTTTAGGTAGATGCAGAACATTCAAAATACAATAATAGTGACAGATGTAATTTAAAATATAATACATTTTTTAAGAACGACTTTTAAGAAACGTTGTTTTTTTCGTAGAGTATTTTGGCGACTGCTAGCCACGGCCACACTCTCGCAAACAACACCACGGTCACACCGAGTTGGAAGGGAAATAGAAAATTTTTGACAAAAAAGTGCACACAATGCAAACCAAATAGAGTGCGCACGCATTAAATGCCCAAATCCGCGAGTCCGCCCACGCTGACGTAGCATAATTGTCGCCGAAAAGTGCGGACGCGCGCGCTGCAAGGGATATCGCGTAAATTGCAGAATTTTTGGCAGCGGCGAGTAGTCTCCCCGAATAACAGCGGCCGACCAGCGAGTGTTTGCGAAGCAGCGAGTGCTGGCCAATGTGGTGCAGCCCCCCCGCCACCCGCCGCCCGCGCACCCCTTACCCGCTAACGCGCAAAATATACGCGACTAGTTGTGGGCAGCAGAATAGCAGCAGTGGCAGATCAGCTCGGCCTTTGTGAGCAGATTAGTGGCGAAAAAGCCAGCGAAAAGCCAATTAGCAGAGTCCCGGGAAGCTGGGCCGGTGTCCAGGAGCGGATCCCCCAGCCAGCCTTCGACGATTCCGGCTGTGATGCAGCAGCTGCTGCCACCTAACGAGATTCTGGACGCCTTTTGCACCCACCACACGTAACTAGAGCACTCACACAGACGCGCGCACACACACACAACCACAGAGGACGGGCCAACTGGCGAACGGCCACAGTAGCGTGTGGCCATTGATGCAGTGCAGCCGCTTGCACGGATTCGGGATCGGTAGGTGAAAAGGACTGGGACAAAAGTGGAGATGATTTGCAAACAGGACGTGCTGCTGTGGTTTGAGAAACTCGAGAGCTACAATCGGATCGAAACGATGTACGCCCTGCTCACCGCCTGCCTGCCATTCGAGCTGCGCTTCCTGGGCACGCTGCTGGAGGAGCAGGGCCGTTGCGACTCGGAGACGCTGCGCGGCATGGAGCTGCGAGCGAACAATCCGCACGAGCTGGCCGCCGACATGGTCAACTGCCAGAAGGGCGACCCCACCGACCGCAAGATCCGGCGCAAGATGGCCCTGTATCTGGCGCTGATCCGCGCCTGCAACCGGAACTGCGTCAGTGAGATCTACCGCACGCTGGAATGCTGGGGCGAGTGCGATTTCGGCTGTATCAACGACCAGGACACGCTGTTGGAGCTGCTGCTGGTCTACACGATGGCAGCCATTCACCCGGTGTTCTCCATGGAGGAGCAGAAGAAGATCTTCGGCATTCTGGCCAAGATCAAGGAGAATAAGCTGGTGGCTGAGCGATTTGTGCCGCAAATGCAAGCACAGACGCAGATGCCGGCTCCCCAGCACCCGCACCCGCCGTCCCCACATGACCTGATCCTTCAACAACCACAGCATGTGATCCACCAAATGACAGGACCACAGCAGCCGCCACCGCATCCGCAGCATCCTCAGATGGTGCAGGTGTTGCAGACGCCGCAGGGCAACATCCCAATGATCTTTCCCCAGCACTTTTCCAAGGTGAGTCCCCAAACACGAACCCACAAAACGGAGATGAAAATATTTCTTTGACCCCCAGCTTATGCCCAGCTCTGATGGAACGCACCAGATCAGTGTCGACGGCATGCCGCATCTGATGCAGCCGAGCATCATTCCAGCTGACACGAGTGCCATCATCGGTCACCAGAACACGGGATGGACGATGCGCCATTACGTGCCGCAACCGCCCCACCAACAGCCCGCTCTGCAGCAGCAGCAGCCGCAGAGTCTGGACCATCAAGTGCCACCGGCCAGTTCGCCCATGCTGAGCCAGCAGTCCTCGCCCTCGAGCAGCCGCACCACCAGTCCCCAGCGGGACCGCTCCCTCATCAACGTTCCACTGCAGGCGCAGCAGCATCAGCAGCAGCAGCAGCCGATGAGGAGCATGTCGCAGAGACTGGGTCAGAAGAACGCGCGACGTCCTTCGGCGGAGACAACGCCGCCGCCCACCTCGATTGGCGGCGATCAGCAACACGATGTAAGTATCAGATAATTAAAGAACTAGCCTTATATGCGATATTAAGATGATTTTACAAAACTAGTACAGCAACTTATATATTTCGAAAGTAAATGCACCGTAAATTACAAACATTTAGTTTCGAAAAATCATCTTTTTAACTATATGATAAAATTATGATAATTATTTACTAATCTAGATTGATAAAAATACTTATGTTCGTTTGTAAAGTCAATTCAGATCAGAGAGCACGATTGTTTTGCTTAGAAACATTATAACTAAAGGACCTTAAAAACGTACATTTTTTTGAAACAGAAGTCCTTGCAAAACTAAACAATTCATATTTCTTACAGAGTATCAACGAAGGCGGAAGCAGCAATTCCAGCGGAACAAGCCTGCACAGTCTGATCCGCAACGGTTTCCCTCGTCCAGGACACCACCATCGAGTCAAGGCGAACACTTTCATACCACAGCACCAGCAGCAGCAACACTTTCAGAACCCCAACTACAACATGAACGTTATGATGCAGAGTATGAACATGAACGACGATGGTAGCGGTTCAATGATGGGCATGAACTCCACCAAGAGTGCGGCCACCACGGGCAGTGAATCGGGCAGCTCGAATGGATCGTGTGGCGACCTGTCACCTTCGGAGACGCCGACGCCCACGCAGCTCTCACTGCCACTGCACGCTTCGGTGGATGCCGGCATGGGCATGATCACTACAGTGCTGCCCACCGGCTTGGGCAGCTATCAGCCGAAGCAACACCACCTTAGCTACAAGCAGCAACAGCAACTGAACTTGCAGCAGCGTCTAAACGGACGAAATGGGATGGATAAGAGCTATCAGCAAGTCTACACGACGGGCACGCCGAGCATTGTCAGCGATGCGCAGACCATCAGCAGTGGCAGCCTGCAGCAACAGCAGCCTCTGCTCATCAGCCAATCGCCAGTAAGCACTCCGACGACAACGGTGCTCCTCCAGCCGCAACAACCGCCTCCCACAGCCTACAACACGAGCTATCCATATCACCAACGAGGACCCCCCCCGCCACAGCAGACGATATTCCAGGCGCACAGTGCGCCGCCGCCGCAGACGGTACGCGGTGGCTACCGCTATCCGCCGCACAACGGTGAGCTCATCTACCCGACCTTCCACACGGGCCTGGCCTTCCTGCCGATGCCGGCGGGCGGGACTCCCACGGCGGTGACGCCGTCGCAGCTGCAGAGCTCGGCGGCAGTGGTCAGCACGAACGCGGTAACCGTTCAGACGATACCAACGCCGCAGCAGCAACAGGTTCCCAGCACGACACCGTACAGCGCACTTACCGTCTGTCCCATAACGGGTGCCGGTGGAGGCGGGAACGGGCAGAAGGTTATTTCCTGCTACAACTGCGGATCGCAGACGCACAGCGGGCGGGAGTGCCAGGAGGCGTCCATGGAGGATGTGACACGGAGTGCCAGCTACAAGTTGGACTACTCGGAATCGAGCATGGATGCAAACTCCACCGGCGACCACCACAAGGATGTGAGCGGTATGCAGCTAAATTCGGCGACGACTGCGGGGACGGTGACCAGTACGGGGAAATAATACGGAGGGTCCATATATTCACTTACATATATGGAAATATAATTACTGCTATATTAATGATTATCCATAATCCTTACCTACTTATACGAATTACCATTTATTATGATTGTGTAGTGCGGAAATCAAATTTCTCGCCTTTGCCACGTCTCTTAGTTCGGTAAGCCTCTCAATTCGCGTTAATTCGATTCGAGGATCGGCAGGCGGCTGTCTATGTCTTGACAACCCTTATCCGTAAATAAGAATGATTTAGAAGCGCCCTGCCCTGCCACACCCCACACCCCACGCCCACACACATAGTCGATAACGAATTTTAGTCATATGCCACTCTTAATATTTCTAATGTTAAGTTGAATGTACAACAGCAATAAGTAATTATCCTAATCCGCGTTCCGTACACTCACTCACACGGGCAGATGTTACAAATGCCACGATCGAATTAAGCTAAAGAACCATTACGTAAGCCATTACGCGACCACGATGGGCGTAACCAAACCGTAAATGTAACGAAGGAGATGAAATAACCTAGGAAAACAGAACACACGTAGCATACGGAATACCTAGCAAATATATAAAAATTGATTATGTGTATAAACAAACGAGCGTAGCAGCACAATGTGCATAGTTAACCGACTTCTTATTCCAGCCGAACTTTCTGATTTATCACCACCCTACTATATTTACTCCTTCATCTATTTATTTGCTGCTCCTTTGTTTAAACATGTATTTTAGCAATGTTTTTTTTGTACTTTATATAAATACCTACATACTTATATACATATATATATATATAAATATTATTTTAAAGCAAACAATCGTATATGATACACTCGTATGTGGATAGGGCGTACATTATTGCTAAGCACTCTGTCTAATTATTATTTTATGTACTCACTACTTGACCCCCGATGGGCAACTGTATATGTATGAACTGGCCAAGTTATAGAAAATAACCGTTAAGGTCACGCCAAAACCCGCCCACGGTTGACCACAAAATACAATTGCCTGCCCTTAGTTTCTTATGTATAGACGTTGTTAAAATTTTGTAAAGTCAGCAGGCGAACTGCAAGACACTGAAAAGAGAAGCAAATGATTTACATGAAATACACACTTTTCTGAGTTTGCTGCTAATGCGTAGGCATGACAAACAAATATTATATTTCATTGAAATAATAAAAACAAATTGTTTCTAAAATTCGAGTAACAAACACAAAGCTACAAAGTTGACGGCCTTTATTTCTTGCGCTCCTCCTTATAATAGATCTAATACCATATCTCTTTTTAGCAGGAGCGCGATGGTCAACAGAGACGAAAGAGACCCGCTGGCGCTCTTAACACGGATTGCTGAAATGAAATGCACCCTCGTAGAGCCAAGTCTTCTCTGAGCTTTATAAGCTAGCTGTACAGTGGACTTCAATGTTCATTCTTTTCATATGTTGATTAAAACAAAGTTGGTTAAAAAGGTTAAGTCTTCTAATCTATTTAAAATTAGTGTACATAAATATACACTTCATTAAATATTTAATTTCGAACTTACAATCTATTGATCGGTTCATCAGGATCTGGTACCACTGTACTTTCCATGTCTTTAACGCAACTCGGATTTGGGCAATACGACCAGAAACCGAAAGACCGAGGCGCTCTCAAGCGTATCCGTCTTTCTGTAACGGCCCAGAGTCATAGCCGTAGTTATCGTGTTCGTCTTCAGTTGAGCGGTCGCATTTATCGGGTGTGGATTCTACAGTAAAATGTAGGAGTATTACCAAATTCAGACAGGTGTTTGTTGCCTCATCCCGGGAAGTTCCCATCAGAGAACTAAAAATAATTAAACTTATAATAGGTGTAAATGAATAAACCGCCAGCCTGAGTTTTACAAAAATAAAAGTGCAGTGGATTACCCCACGAAAACATATGAAATCCGAGGCGATCGTCAGTTGGTGGGTGTTCGTTGATGCATATCAAAGTTGTAGTCTTGCCGAGAGCTCGAAATAACAAGAAACCCCCGATACGAGAGGTCCGAAACAATGCTTAAAGCGACGAGGAAGCCAGCGGATCCATACAAATCGAAGCTGAAAGTTAATGCCAGCCACAGTGGACCGCATCCATTGCCCGTCGAGCTGGCGGCGGAGGAGGAGGCCTCCACTGGTGGCCAGACATCCCCACAAAAGCTCAGCCTGAAGGGCAGCCAACTGGGGGGCAGCATCTTGATTGGCAACTACAACGTGAGTCGACTCCACTCCGGCTGTCCGCATCCGGCATCCGGTATTTCATATCCGGTTGTAACTTCTTCCCCCATTCGGCGTTTTCTCTTTTCGCCCGCAGTACTTGACCCAGCTGGAGGTATGTGAAAACGAAATGGAGGTCTTGGATCTCAGTTCGCTGGCTCAACTGGAGACGCTCAAGTGCAGTCGGAACAAGCTGATGGAACTCATCATAAATGCCACCAATCTACAGACGCTTGTAGCCGATCATAATTGTAAGTGGTGCCTTGTTATTTAAAGTATGTATTTATTTATTTTTTGGTAAGTACCAGTATAGTATAGTAAGTTATACTCATAATTTAAATTATTTATTTTTTATTTTTAATATTAGAATAATATATCAGAAGAAGTTTATATATTATTTTTGTGTACTTTGAACATTCCAGACCTGCACAACATTTCCACAACGAACACCCATCCGGTTCCGCTCAAGCTGCAGCGCGTCGACATCTCGCACAACAACTTTAGCGAGCTGCCCAATTGGATCGGAGCATGTACAGCCTTGTCAGCCCTGGAGGCTTCGCACAACCGCCTCAGCAACGTGGCTGGACTGCTGCGCAACTACAGGATCAGTCAGTTGGTCTCGTTGAACCTGGCATACAACGATCTAAAGCAGCTGGACCAGTTGCCAGAGGCCTTCGCCAGCCTCCGGAATCTCCAGCTGCAGAGCAATGACCTACCGAATCTGCCAGACAACTTCTTTGCCGTGACCTATGCCCGACTGGAAACGCTGAATGCTTCCTGCAACAAATTGGCTACTCTTCCGTGCTACGAGCAAAATAACCATGCTGCTCTGGTAAATCTCTCGCTGGCGGGGAATCAACTTAACGACAGTATCTTTGAGCCATTGCACAATGCCGCCAAATTGAGGGTCCTTCATCTGGCCTACAATCGTATTGGGGTCCTGCCCGCCGCCTGTGTCCGTAACTGGCCAGAGCTCGAGATCCTTGTTATGTCCGGCAATATGCTGCAGCAATTGCCCGAGGAGGTGGCGACCCTGGGCCAGCTAAGGGTGCTCCGTTGCTGCAACAATCTTCTCCTCTGCACTCCGCAGCTGGCCAAATTGGGCATGCTCAAGGTGCTGGATCTCTCGCACAATCATCTGGATCGAGTTAATCTACTGGCCTTGGTACCCTCGCGAAATCTTAAGTACCTGGACCTGTCGGGGAATCTGCAGTTGCAGGTAAAACTGCGAGATATATGTATTTTAAAACAAGAGAGAATGCTATAGTCAAGCGCCTCAATAATCAAATACCCGTTTCTCAGCTACATGAGTGTATGAGAGATGGAGATTTGCAAGCAGCTAAGCTTGAAGTGGCGCCATCTAGAGGAAAATGCATTATTTGCTAATAACTTTTTAATGAGTGGTCCGATTTAAAACATTTCTATATTCTACGTTTTCATAGGTATTACTAAATAAAACAAAATTGCATTTAACTTTTACTAAACTGTACTTTACTGTATCGACTCGACTAGTGATCCTGATCAAGAATATGTATACATTATATGGTTGGAAACGCATCTTTCTACCCTTTTACTCTACGAGTATTTTACGAAATATTAACTTAGCCCCAATACCTTCTATGTTTAAATATTCTTGATAACCTAAAGCTATTCTCCTGCAGGTGGACGAGCAGCAGTTCAAGGTCTGCCAGACGCAGAGCCAGCGACACTGGAGCCTGATCGATGTGTCCGGCAACAATAGAGCCGCCCTGCCCACAACCACTTTCAGGCAGGTGAATGCGCAACGGGGTCAGAACAAGACGACGGGACCCTGGACAATGGGCTTTGCGGAGACTCCAGGCTCTGGGGATTTCCGCAAGCTTTCGGTCTGCCAGCTGCGAGCGGCCAACTACGGGGGATCCGATGAAGCCCTCTACGGGATGTTCGAGGCGATGGAGGGACATGGCCGGGTGGCCCAGGAAATGGCTCATCTAGTGCCCGATCTGATGAAGCAGGAGCAGCTGGTCAAAGACTCGGCGGTCAGGGATTACATGAAGTTCACCCTGCTGACGGCGCAGCAGCAATGTGGAAGTGTGCGAAGTGCCGCATTGTTCCATCTCACCAGGACACGGGCTCCGTCGAAGGTGAGACCGCTGAAGAGCAAGCGCTATGTCCTGCGCATGGCCAGCACGGGACGCCTGGATGCCTACTTGATACGCCGCACCTCTCAGTTGCGACTGACCGAATCGGAAGCCACGCATAAGGATCAGAGCCTTTCCGTGGTAATGCCGGATCCGAACGTTCTAGAGGTTAGTTCTTTACTAATTCCGAAGTCTAATGATTTTAATTATCCTTTTTGCGTTTTAGCTCACCCTCAGCAACGAGGACGAGTACCTGGTGGTGGGTAATGCCCAGCTCTGGTCAGTGATGGACATTGATCGCGCTGCCCGAGAGATCCGAAAGGAGGAGAATGCCCTGCTGGCGGCCAAGCGACTGGTGGACATTGCCCAAAGCTTTGCGGCAACGGAGAATCTCAGTGTGATTGTTGTGCGTTTCCGCCATCTCGGCACCGACGTCGACCACCTTATCCGGGAGCTGAAGCAGAGTGTGCGGAAGAAGCCTCAGCCGGTTTCCCTGCCCTCGACCAGTGGCTCCGTCTGCAAGCGCACCTGCTGCGATCGGAGCAACGCGTGTCGCCACCGGGCCATCGAACAGGAGCCGCTGGCAGGACGATCATCGCCGAGTGGGCAGAGCGACCGCGATCTGTTGGCCAAGGACAAGGACGACGAGTTCGTCCTGGCCCATGCCCGCGTTCTGCAGGAGGAACAACAACTGGAGATGCTGGACGAAACGGAGTCGGTGCTCTCAGAGGAGCAGTTCAAGTGTTGGGAATACATGCTAGAGCAGAACACCCAGCTGTTGTTCGACAAGGAGTTGAACACGATTTCCAAGTCATTCACAAAACAGCGATCCGTCCCCAGTGCCATTATGGCACCTCCTGTTGCCCCGGATCGCAACGATTTCACCTCGAATCTGATGCGCAGTGTCACCAACAAGTTCATCTCGTCGAGCACTCCGCAGTTGCCTCAGCCAGTGGGCTCCTCCGTAACCAATTCCGTTCCCCTCGGATCATATCATCCGGTAAAGCAGCCGGTTGCCGGACATTTTGGCAGTGCCCTGTCCTTTCAGCAGGCTCAAAGCTACGGGTACAATCTGTTCGATGCCAAGCCGCGACCTAAGTTTTCCGGAAATAACGTGAAACGGTCCGGTGGACCAAACTCCGCCTACTTCGGATCCCTCCAGCGTCTGATGCCCTACAACTTTGAGTACGACTTTGCCGTCACCCAGGAGCGAGAGAGGAACATTCTGGACGAGGAGGAGCAGGACGATGATGACTTCAACGAGCACGAGAGCCGCATGCGCAAATACTGGGGGGTGGCTACCACGGAACTGTAGTCGAAGGATCATTTTCACCTGGGTATTCACTATAAGTTCAAATGTAAAATTTACTTTACTGATTGCTTTAGAGTCTCCTTAGAGTCTTCGGATCCTACAAATTGTATTGTTTCTTAAAGTCAAAGTTGTTTGAAATTTTAGATAATAAAACAAATATACTTATTCAATGGTATGTTTGTATATTAGACATGTTTAGTTAGGTAATTGGAATCACTGGATTAGCTTCGTAATAGTTTACTAACTACTGATCCGTTTTATTTTTCCCCCTGTTTTAAGCCTTATCACCGAAAAACCGTTGAGACCGCTTAAAACCCCAGTATATATTCGATTCCCGACCTATCGATATTTCCTCACATGGTAAAAGCCGATAGGTTTAGTGGCTGCACGTTTATGCGGTTGTTTATTATACTTTTATTAAATAAATTATGGATCTGCTGCAACAGAGACCGCACCACGACATTTCGGCGCTGTTCGCGGGGGCACATCCGGATTTTGTGCGGGTGAGCGCTCCAAGTAAGCTCAAATTCGATTAAACATTTTACATAAATGTTACTAAAGCCGCACATTTGTTTTGCAGTGGTGCGCTACAGTAAATTGGAATTCCGGAGACTTGTCCGTCTAAATGGAGTACAACTCGCCTTTACGCCGATGATGATCTCGGACTCCATCAACAACAGCGAGAAGGCCCGCCAGAACGAGTTCTCCACGGGGGCCGATGACCAGCCGGTGATCGCCCAGTTCGCTGCAAAGGATCCCACGGAATTTGTGACCTCCGCCCAGCTCATTTATCCGTATGTGGACGGCATCGATTTAAACTGCGGTTGCCCGCAGAGTTGGGCCATGGCCAAGGGCTATGGATGCGGGATGCTGCGCCAGCCGGAGCTAGTGCGCCAGGTGGTCCAGGAGGTGAGACGTACTCTGCCCGCCGACTTCAGTGTCTCGGTGAAGATGCGTCTGCTGGGTGGAGAAGAGTCCGTGCAGCGTACCATCGATCTGGCTCGACAGTTGGAGCATGCAGGCGTCACCTTCCTCACTCTCCACGGCCGGACGCCAGCACAGAAGCACTCGAAGGACACACTGGATATCCCAGCCATGTCCAACGTACGCCAGTCCCTGCAGATCCCCCTGATAGTCAACGGAAATGTGGAGAGCTACAGGGATGCCTGCGACTTACATGAGCAGACGGGAGCCGCCGGTGTGATGGCTGCCCGTGGTCTGCTCGACAATCCGGCACTCTTCAATAGCTCCTATCCGGAGGGCAGGACGACGCCTTTGGCCTGTGTGCAACAGTGGCTGGATATAGCGGCTGCTGCTGGCGATAACCTGCTGTTTCAGTGCTTTCACCATCACCTAACCTTCATGTGGAGCGCTCAAATGAAGCGGGACCTCCGCGTCCAGTTTAACAATTTGGGAACCAAATCGCAGGTTGTGGACTTCCTCAAGGAACACTATAATCTGAATTCCGGTGGGGATGATCCAACGCCTGCTAACTATACCGATTGCACGTACACCCACTTCACGCCGCCCAAGCACGCAAGGCACATTGCCGCCGAATCGGATGAGCAAGCCTGGAGTGCGAAGAGCGATGGCAAGTTCTTTACGGAATTCCGGGCGCACCAGTTAACCGGTACTGGCGGAAAAGATCTGGAACTGGGCGGACTCTTTGGTGACGAGGAGTGAATGGCTGTTTCACTGTATTCTTAGCTGTGTAGGTATGAAGGTTGTAAAAATTAATAAATAAGGAATTGCAAACCCACATATGAATATGTTTTCCTATTCTTAAGACAATATAATTTTAATTTACACATAATAGGACGAATACAAAATATAGCTGACATCGCTATTTATGATACAATTTGCTCAACTCTTAGCCTTAAGAATAATTTCCTCAAATTGGTATAACTTTGTGGTTTTCCATAAGCTTATAATTTTAGATTTAAAATAATCGCTGGTGAAATATAAAATACAGGGAAATAACGTCTGTTATCGATAGTAGTTCGTGCTGTGGTATTCGATATTCAATCGATTCAGACGGTGGTCATTTCTCGAGCACTATCGAGTAATCGAAACCTAAAGATACAAATTGTATACATTCAACCCCAAAGGAGAACATCCGTGAAAATGCGACGCCGTGAACTGCAAACCATCCAGCTGAAGCTGTCCGATCTCAAGGAGTACGAGCAGGCCAAGATGGAGCGCCTGAGGAGCCGCCAGCAGTTGCTGACCCCCCGGACGCCAACGCCGCCATCCGACAGCGAAGTGCTGCCGGCGACCTCCAGCAGCGTACCGGCTGTTCTCCTGGCCAGCGGCAAGAAGCAGGACGACGACGCCGCCAAGTCAGAGCCCACAACAAAGCCCAGCTCATCCTCCACCTAGGACTAGGATCAAGGCCCACACGGTAAGTTCACATACATATATTATCGTTTACATGGGATAATCGTCCGCCTGGCTGTCGTTGTTGTTCTGGAAACGAACCGTCTCGAAGCCGTCGACCAGGATCTCTCGATCCTCGGCCTGCTGCCTGTCCCGCAGCCACTGCTCCCGGACAGGCACATAGCGCCGGAGTCCGGGTATTTTCCTCCAGCAGCGTCGCTTGTAAAGGACCCAAACCAGCGATGCACTGCACCCAAAGAGGAAGCAGATGAGGAATATGCTGATGCCGCGAACGTGCGACGCTGTGACTGGCACCTCTGACAACTCTGGAGCCAGTTCCTTGGCCTCTCGGCTGTGGGCAAACTGCCGCTGCTCTTCCTCGCTGCACTGGCTAATTTGGATGTAGGGCGTCATAACATCCCCTGCCAGGGAGTGGACCCGCACAGCGCACTCGGTGAAGGTGATATTCAGCCGCTTGACGTATACGTAGCCAGCACTCTGGTGATCCTGCCTCGTGACACAGCCGAAGTGGGTCTGGGAGAAGTTGTTGCGGAAATGGATCACATAGTTGGTCACCAGGCCATTGGGTTTCTTCGGCTCGTCGAAGCGCACTATGTACCTTTGCGTCTGCGGTATGTGGCAAGCATGCAGCTGGGTGAGCAGATCAGCGCCCAACGTGTAGTTTGTGCGCCCGTACAGCGTTGTGTGGCTGCTGCATCCCAGGGCATTGCATGCCTGCAGCTGCAGGGCGTACATGCGATAGCGGGGCAGTTGCTTAAGCTCGTACTTCGTCGTGTTTCCCGGCAGCTCGAGCTGCGGCAGAGTGGCCTCCGATAGTGCCAAGCGACGGCACTGGCTGCGATCATCCAGAGTGCAGCGATACTGCTCCCGCATGTCGGCAATAAAGTGGGAGTCATCCAATTGCTCCGCCTTGTGGGCACAGCAGTCCTCGTAGTCCTCAAACTCTATCCAGTTGGGGCCGTCCATGTCCTGCCACACAATCGATGCCTGGTGGCAGTAGTTTCGCTGCTCTATATACGCCTGATCGTCTTCCAGTTCATAGACCATAAGCAGAAAGCTGTCGTGGTCGTGGCTGGCCATTCGCACGGTCAGCGAACTATCCGTCTTCTTGACCAGTTCCAGCAGCGGAGGCCTCGGAATATCCAGCTCCGTCTGCACGTAGGTCAGTTCGCTGCGCGCCTCCTGTGCCAATTCGTCGCCGAAAGTTCGCAACAGACAGGCGTATCTTGTGCCCGGCTGAAGATCATCCAGCTCGAACAGATAGTGAGTGCCATTTTCGACCAGATCGTCGGGGAAGAGCAGTTGTCTTTTCCAGTTGATTCGTGTGCATATCGGCGCCTCCAGTTCGCTCTCCTCATGATACTGTTTCCCCGGTGGCAATGGTCGGTGGATAAGTTCGAGCCTCTGGCTGGTCTGAGACTTAAGCCAGCTCAGCTTAACAGTCCGATGGGTTCGTTTCTAGCCAGAACACATAAAATAGATTCGTATAAAGAACGGTTTCTCAACAGTCTCTGTAAATTACCTGTACAAATAGCTGCAGCTTTGAGGGACTGCACTGGACCTCCTGGTCGTTGGTCTGCAACGAGTCCAGGGCTCTGTCGTGGGTCACAACGTTCTGGAACTCGCGCATCCGATGGTTGCATAGCTTGTTGTTGCGATGCATGAACATGCCGCCCTCCACAAGCTCCAGTTGCCGGGCGGGCTGCCACAACTCGGCCAGCTGCTTGTTGTCGTAGAGTATAAAGGAGTAGTGACGATGCTCTGGTGGATCACCGTGAATGCGCTCCAGATTGCGGAGGAAATTTAAGCTTCTCAGCTGGGAGGACCTAGATAAAAACGATAATCGGTAATGGAAAATTAGCGGCAGTAGGAAATCAAATAAAATGATGCCCACCGATAGACTTTCACGTGACCCCGAACCTCGCGGATGCTGGTGAAGCTCTGGAGCAACTGCGTCTCGTTCACCTTGTTGCGAATGGTGATGACCAGGCTGCCGTTGAAGATCTGGCAGCCACGCAACTTCTCGGCATCGGCCAGGTTGTAGATGGTGAACGTATTGCCAGGCAGCTCCGGCGTGCAGCAGCTAATACAAGCCTCCTTGGGACCACAGGGCACGCACACGGATTGGTTGTCCGTCTTGTAGCCACTGGGACAGAAGGCCACGCACTGTGATCCGTATATTACGTAGCCATGCTTGTTTACACACTCATCCCAGGTATAGCACCGCTGAAACTGCTCCATGACGTACCTTAAAAACATTGCTCTATATAGACGCGGTCTCATCCAAAAGCTTCCACTCACTTGTCTTTCGGACAGCCCTTCACACAGACACCGGCATCGCTGAGTCCACGGCAGACGGTGCAGTCAGCAGCGGATATCGAGTTGTTCACACAGCCGCCCAAACAATCTTCATGGCAGGTGTTGATGTTGCTACGGTGGATGGTAAATAATTAATTGGTGGACCTCCCTTTAGAAGGTGTTGTCTTCTTTTCCTACTCACGCCTTGGGATTTGCGACGTTTTCGTTGAGCGACCGCTGGCAGTAGTGATTTGACCAGCAGTGCGAGGAACTGCATCCCGTACACACTGGTGTGCTGCAGTTCTTGTTGGCCAGCGTGACGTGGTTGTCGCCTCTGCTCAGGGTCAGCAGATCCCAATTAACACGGTCAATGTTGCACAGCTTTGGACAGCTGCCGATGTAGACTTGACCGCGTTGTATGGCCACTAGTTGCGGAAAGGCTAGCTGAAATGGTACGAGGTTCGGAAAAAGAACTTATTTTACACCAGTATCGATTGCACCAGTATCCTGGTATAATAGCAATGAAAACTAATTGATGGACATCATAATTTACGAAATTTTTTCATTTACTAAAATTACAAGTCCCTAAAAAATATATTTATAATTTATAATGAACCTGGGAAGATATCTTTTTTATTTTAAAGGTTTATTACTATTAGTCAAACTTTTAATTCGAGATTAACAATTCAATTAATGTGTTAATAGATAACTTTAAAATCCATATATTTTTCCCTCGATCTAATGAACTTATGGCACTCACCTGTTCAAGGTCGTGCATGTTGGTCACGCCTAGGGCGTAGTTGAGGAAAAGCCGGCGCCCCCGGATGACGGTCAGGTGCGGAAACATCTCCGTGATGTTGGCCAGGCCGCGCACCTCGGTGAAGATCATGAACTCGGTGATCTCGGTGAGGAGTGGAAAGGTGTAGTCCGAGAAGTTGCAGTGCTGGTCGCTGGTGATCAGCGTGATCATAACGTAGCCGGTGACCACGGTGCAGTTGTCCAGCAGATGCATCTGGCTGCATCCGTTTCGTATGTCGATGCTGGTGCATTCGTGCTCCGATTTTGATTCGGCGATAGGGATGTATAACGCTAGCAACATGAGGCTGGCGACCAGCAACTTTCGACTGGGCAACATGTTTCCAAAATGGGGCTTGAAAAATTTGCTGAACCCTATTTTTCGTTTTTCCTCTTTAGCTTCTTCTGCCGGCAGCAATGTCGCCCCAACATATTGCGTTGCTTCCGCCGAACCTATGTCTCTTCGATCCGATCCGCTTACAGTTATATGTAGCACTCCTAATTAGCGCACTGGCTCTCCGCCGGCCATCTGATTAGCCCCAATATTTATGACTCGAGCGCTTTTCGCGCCGCTTTTTGCAGCTCTCGCTATCGATGGCGAAAAATCACACACGAAGGGCTGCCTTTTGTTTTTAATTCTTTGCTAATTATTTTTCTTCACCGTCTTTAGCTGAAGCGTACACAAACACATTATCACACAAGCACATTACGCACGTCAAAAACAATTTCTTCGATCGTATTTGTTTATTGTTTATTTTTTATTGGTATTAGGTTGGCCTCGTGGAGGGCAAACGTCTGCTCTTTTGTTTTCGTCTCTTTTGGCACATATTCACTTTGCGGGGGTTGCCATATATCTAGATCATCTTTCCTATCTATAGGGAGAAGAATCTCTAATTTCAAACGGCAGCGGGCGAGTTTGTTTGGGTGATATGAAATTTATTTAAGGGTTTACTAAGAAGGTTTCAAAAAGTATCAGATTAAGTCCGAAAATAAGAAGGCTTACAAGCTTTACGATATCTGTTAAAATTAATCTGTTATTAAGATTAGATATTGATTTATTCTTTATTAAAACAAAAAATATTTCATTTGTGCCTATTAAAACTAGGTCAAATTACAAAAGAAAAGAATTGGAGTATAATTTTTAGAAACTAGTATAAAACCAGCTCGTTTCCTAATACCTGCGACATATAGGGCAAATACGTAGATGTGAATTAATCGGTTCAATTAAAATTATATAGTACATAAAATCAGCACCTTTACAAGGTCTGCTAAACATATAATCTTTAAGATTTCGAATATTTTTTGTCTAGTGCTTAGGACTGTGAACCATATTAGTAATTTTATTATTCTTGGGAATTTTTCTTATTTTTAGAATTAATTATCAAGTTTGTTTACGTGATCTTTTTATGACTCGAATATTTAGATATCAAATTATAAAAATTGATCTCTCTTTCTTTTTTCAGGGATCTAATAACACTTTGATCGTCACTACCTCAATGGATGAAGCACCTAAGTTTTACAAAGATTTACACCGTCTAGTTGTATTCGAATCGACCGTGTATGCTCACTACTATATGTATATTAAGTGTATTTAATCGGGCACCTTAATTAATTAGTGCCAAACAGCCAGACTGTTAAATATAAGAAATAACTTAAAAAATACAACAAATTATTTCAAGATTTCATTACTGGGCAATTCCAGCTGGCCAGTGGCCACACACACGGGCGGTATGCAATTAAAATTTTTTGGACAATGTTCAAAGAATGTTTTCGCCCGGTGCAAATTCGAAATAATGTGAGAGCGCGTCGACGATGTTCACCGCGCGACGATCCAGTGCCGACTGACCGTCTGGGTCCTCGGCCGTCTGTTGAGAGCAAACAAATTGATTTTCCATTTAGTGTCTTCTGCCTCCAGCCTCCGACCCGGGGATCTCGCCGATCGCCAGATACACTGCCTTCGGCGGGGCCTGTGCAATGTCGACCGTAAATTGATTAAGCGATCGTTTGATTTCTGCGGGAATGTGAACCAGTTAATTTGTCATCTGGCCGGCTGACTGACTGACTTATGCAATCGCCAGTAATAGAGAAATATAAGAAATTCAATTCGCTTAGGGCTTTTCGCTCAGTGCAGCCATTCGATTTTTATGGCTGCAGTTATGGGACGACTGCAGCTCCTGCCAAACCACCAGCTGATCCCAGTGGCTCATAAAAACAGCTGACTCCAATTAGCCACATGGCACCGGTACCGGCATCGGATTCTTCTCTGCACACGCACATGGACAACTCGAAATCAAGTCAGGAGAATTCCCATGCAGACCCAGAAGCGATTAAGTTTAACGAGTCGGCAACGAGGAGTTTCGGAGAGCATAGATTGGTACACAAAGAATAAAATGGTAAATTGTACTTTAATTTATAAATCGAAATGTAAATTTTAATTGTAGATCATTAACCTCAAAAAACTAGAAAGTGTTTCTTGCTAAAAATAATTTAAAAAGGATCAAATCGAGTAGAATTTAATAGAGTTTCTTTCAAATTTTAGGATCATTGTTGAATCGTATCTTTTTAATAGTTTTAAATTCCCTTTCTAAGGAAATTGTTTGACTTTAATTTTTGACAGACTCAACACTCAGTGTTCTTATTCACTTTTAAACTTATTTATCAGCTCTATAACCACATCTCCAATTTCTTTGGTACCAACCAATAATTCAAATATATAAGTTTGCTATTAATTCTCAATTTTGTTTAATTGTTATTTATTATTATTATAAAACGTAGCGAAGTATTACTTTTGCTTAAGGGAATAAGATTCTTGGGAAGAGTAGGGGTCCAATAGTCTACTTATTTTTCTTACCGTCATCTTATTTGTATAAAAGATCATTTCATATTTTTCAAGCCCCTGCGAGTGGATCGTGTCAAAGTTCAATTAATTCAATTAGTTATTGAGTGCGTGTATGCTGCGATCAACATATCAGATCAATCGAAAACGCGGCGCAACGCAGTATTTCTTTATATGGGTTTTGAATAATAGTGTGTTGTTCATATTTATTTAAATATATACATATTTTTATAATTCAAGTTAAGGTTAATGGCTAAGCTATTAAGTCGGTGAGCCTACTCCGGCGGCGTGTTGTCGTGTATCCACTCGGAAAAGTGGGCCACTGAGGTGTAGACACTCGGGATTCGCAGTCCTCCGCAGTTATCCGACCCAAAGGACATAATTCCAATCTGTGGAATGAAAAAATATATATGCATTAAAATGATTCTAATTAAAGTTGTCCACTTGTAGTTCGTTGCACTACAATAAATGGATTGGTATATGTATTACCTGTGAGAAGATGCCGTTCTCTTGTATGAAAAGCGGTGCTCCTCCGAATCCCTGGCATACGTCCTTGCCCTCTCCGCCAGCGCACATCCATTGACCCTCGATTGAGTTTGGTGACTCCAGGGCGCCCGTTGAGCCGTAGTTCCTCAGACACAGGTCCCAGCTGGTCAGTGGTACGTCCAGGTGGGACATCTCCGGCTGCCGGACGCTCGAGGTGGACATCTTGCCCCATCCGGCGATGGTAGCCCGCTTGCCCACGACCAGGTTGGCGCGTGTCTTCTGCAGACAGATGGGTTGTGTAGCCACTGGCGGTGCGAGAGTGGAAATGGGTTGGCCGCCATTAATCTTGTGTTCGACTTTTGATCGCTACCTGCCCAAAACTGCAACATTGTTGCCTGGCCCCCAAAGGTGCGTAGCCTGAGTTTCTAAGGGGGTTTCTTAAAATTGTACAATAGAATTTTTATTCAATTTTAAAAATAAACCCAAAGTGATTATATTCTTGGGAAAATAAATTCAAGATCTCTATAGTCTATGTATGTTTCAGTATCAAATGCAATAAAAGTATATTATCAAAACGATTTCTAACTAATTTTACTGATCTTTGACAGGGTTTCTTTGCATATATATTTTTCTTAAATCCTTAATACTACAAAAACTCTTCTGAAGTAAGCAAAATTTTTTTTAGAAAATATAACAGATTCTTTATGCTTTATGATGCAATAATAGTATATTTTAAACGATTTCTAACTAACTGATCTTTGATCAGAGTTTCTTTGTAAATACATTTTTCTTAACTCCCTAATACTATTAAAACTCATTTCAAACATATTTTTTTTAGAAAATAAAACAGATTCCCCATTCATACACGCCCTTGTCTCACCCTTTGATTTATCTCTGGCCGCGGTATTTTATTGGGCATTATAAAGCAATAAGGATGAACGCAAACAAGTTGGGCAGCCACCTGGGCGACGCCCCCTTTCAAATAATGTGCTGTTTACGAGCTGGCCAAATTGCAATTAACCAATCGATTGCCTCACCGATTCAGCGATCGGCCGTCCGTTGCCTGGTAATGACCCTTATTTGATATGCTATGTGCGAGAGGTGATTCTGTAATAAGGTTTTACGCCCTAAAATTCAATTTCTGGCCTCAGTCTGATGAATGGTGCGGCCAGATCACGTCCGAATTGATTTCAATCTTCGAAATCGGTAACTAACAATTTGCGAGTATCGTAAACAAAACTCAAGTTCTGAATGGATCGAAATGTTGAATGGGCACATACTTGTTTTGCGATTAATGCGGATATGCTGTTTGGTCCTAGGAGGGGATCTTTGAGTTGAAAAATGATCATTGTACCGTAGCACATAATTATTAAAAAGTTCGCAGCCATTGAACTGAGGCCAAAAGCTAGAAATCAAAGCGGATCCATTGGTCAGGTCGCGATCAACTCATTAGTTGGTACAGTAAACACGCACCAAAGCCCAACGCCGCCCGATTGAGAGAGATGTGGGGATCCCAACCTCGAATTAGCGACATGCAGGGGAGTACGTTTGACATTTGTGAACTTGGAGCGAGCGGAGTGGTTGGAAAGATGACAGAACAAAACGATTTTTAATTAACGGCGACACTGCCAAGCGTAACCACCCGATTGGACTCTGAAACACGTACTATATAACTGGTACCTCCCCCATCCCGCCCAGAACTCACCCGAATAGTTTAGCGGCGTTTTCAGCACCAGCAGAGCAATATCGTGGTGGTACTGGCCCTGCTTGTAGTCTGGATGCACGATCACATGGCTGATGGCGTGGTTGACGGACCGCGGGGCACAGAATCCGGTGTTGGCACAATCCGGATCGCTACTCGTATCGTACTCGCCCACGCGCACTGAAGACCTGCAACGTTAGGGAGGAGAAAGTCGATTCGATGGCCGATATGATTACTACGATGCACTGCACCCAGTGGCCCACTTACAGTCGGTGTCCGTCGGCCTTGGCCAGAGCACAGTGGGCGGCGGTGAGGATGACCCGGCGAGCGATTACGGCTCCGGCACACGGATAAGCAAAGGCACCCGTATTAACGTCTAAAAATAATAATAAATTTTGAAAAAAAAAATTATTTTTTTATTTAATAAAAAATTTAATGGATACCTACGCTTAAAACCGATGCGTGCGACGAATGGATAGGAACCTAATCCCTTGTAGAAGTGTCCCTGAACCAGGGACTTCCCGCAAACCTGGTTCTTCTCCAACGGACTGCTCGGGCAGCAGACGTAGGGCAGTTCCTCGCTGGCTCCGCCGCAGTAGAGGGACTTGTCACCGTAGTAGCAACTCCGGGCCACCTCGTAAATCAGCGCGGTGCAGTCGTGTAGGGGTGTGCACTCCGTGCCCACGGAGCATCCCGTTTGTCCGGCGGATTGACCCACCTCGTAGTAGGACCGGGCGGCCACCGAATGCCCGGCAGTCTCATTGCTTCGAATTCCACTTTTTTGATCCGGCTTAGCGTAGGTCACGGGAACCAAAAGTTTCTCTAGAATAAGTTTTGGTTAACATGGGTCTTTCCATTTTAAAACCCTTAAAATTATTTTCAAAAATTGATTTTCTAGAATTGCATTTAATATGTTTATCTTAAGGTTGCACTGGATCCTCTATATTATCGGGATCATTTGTTTATAGTTGTATTAGAGAACACAATTTTGTATCCTTAAGTGTAAATTGCATCATTATCCTACCGAATTCTCCCGATTCCGCTTTAGCAAATGCCAAAAGTTGAAAAACTAGGCAAAATATTGGAAACGCTTGCATTGTTTTAAACACTTGATCACTTTTACCGAACTTCGGCTCACACTTTTTGAACTTCCTTACAGGTAAAGGGCTGAGAACTTTCGGTTTCCGGTAATTCGAACCGTCCAGGTGAACTAAACTTTGTCAACTAAACGAAACGATGCCCAAACGAACTGGCCAAATGAAAATGAAAATATACCTTTCCACATAAGCAGATAAGTATATCACACACATATTCATTTCTATATACTGCGCTGCTACTGGTCTGGCGGGGTCTGCGGTTATTAACTGATTTTTATGACAGTTTGGTCTCGATTCGCGACCATTTCCAGGTTGTAATTTACCCATTTGCTGGGCAGATACACATTTCTATGGCATTTGATAGCAGAACATGCGGATCTGTCCGTCCATCAAGCGATCTCATGAATCCGTCCGCAGTTGCAATATATGCTTTTTTTCTGACCATTACTGGTCATTTTGTTAAAAGTAGTGTAGTCTTCAACGACATTATAATGCGCTAAAAATAATATAGTAATAATATATCTCCAGAGCTTTAAAATATTTTAAGATGGAAGATTTAGGAAAATGTGGAAAAATCCTGGAAAATGCTCTGAAGCGAACTTTACGCTATATCGAAGAATTATTTTAAGAAATCTAATGATTATTATATTCCATTAAAAATGTTTAACCATTTAATCTTGAAGTCTATGTTTTGTAGGGAACACTAAACTCCAGTTGGCCTATACTTTCTCCTGTTTGGTGATGTGTGTTATTATTTAAGTGAGATTAGCTTACGTTTCTCGTATTCTATTTTTTTTTTTGGGTAATAATAAAATATGTTGAATGAGATCATTTAGATTTGATAAGCTTGCCGCATTTCACTGGACAAACGGCCAGCTGGTTCCAGTTTTTTAGGCAGGAAAACAAGCGCGACAAACGCACATTAAATTGCTTAATACGTATGTTGGTACTACCACTGCCCCCCAAATTGTTTTGTAATTTTATGTTGAATTTTCTTTTTTTACTGTTTAACATTTAATGGCCAAATTTTACTTTCATTACGTTTAACATCACTTGGCAGACATCTAGTCAAAGACTAAAGTTTCACTTTTCAAATTTATCTGGGATTGTGATAGTAAAAAAGGTAGACTTAGTCCGTCCCGTTGGCGGATATTGCAATCTGGCCGGGGTCACTGTCCAGGCTGGTATCGCTGGTGTCTTCGCCGGATGAGTCCAAGTCCACGGAGAGCGAGATTGTATGCTGTTCCTGCTGATACCCCTCAAAATAAGATTGGATCTCGGGACTTTCCAGTTCTGGCAGCGGATAGTTAGGCAGCACCTGGCGGAAGACAGTGTAGCGATCCCGCAACTCAACATCCACATCCTCCGGCCGACGCTCCTGCTCCTGGAGGGACTGGAGCATGGAGAAGAGGAACACGCGGTTCGCGATGTGGCAATCAGGGAGCAGAGTGCGCTCGTCCAGTACATTGAAACACATGGTGCTCAAATTGGCACTGGATAACCCTTCTTTTTGTTTGGTATTATGGGTTTTTTAAATTTTTTAATAGTTACAAATTTTGAATGGGTTACCTCTCGTTCGAAATAATATGAAAATCAGAGATTTGTATTTTGAAAGTAAAAGCATTGGAAACCAGTTTTTACCTATCGGTCAAGTTTCTATATTTATTTTGATTTGTACCACTAGGATATTGTTTTTTTTAAGGATTATCCCTCCTAATTTTAAGATGTAGATATTGATACTTATTTTTCGCAAACTACAATAAATTGAAGTCCATAAAACAAAATTGCACTAATTAATTGGCATTTTTATTATGATTGTTTTACATCGCATATTGCATAATTTACCTGCTAAACTGTTAACCCATTAAAGTACCAACAAAAGAATATTTTTCAGTTTGAACGGAAACAATCATATTCCTATACAAGGTACATATACATACATATGTACAATAGACACAGCATTATGTATATGCATTTGTAGTGTGCAAAAAAAAACTGTGCTATCCGAATTACCGTTATATTGCCGTTTTGATGTGGCCATTAACGTGTTTAAACTGTCAGTAAATTGTTGGAATATTAATGACAATCTCACATAGGGAATTACCCTCCATACCGTATAATACATCTACAAAAGTTAATTGCTTGGGGTCATAAAAACAACAGAGGGTTAGCTATTATATAAAATGTAGAATTTTCAAAATAAAAAAACATTTAGTCTTATATCAAAGAGTAATATTTATTAAAGAATTTAAATATATTTTGATTTCATTAGTTTGTTTAAATGCAAAACCAAACTTGTTATTGCTACGAGCTTTTCGGCTTGATAACTCTAAAATTCTTAATGGGGGTATAGGAGTACCAACCCCTATAGGCTTGAATTGATGTCAGAAGCAGAGCGCAAATCAAGAATCCGAGGAGCTTCATCTTCTTGAATGTTATGCCGCTTGGAAATCGAATATGCCTTTAATATCCATATTTTACTCGATTAAAGCAGGTAATCAAATTAAAATGCTTTTAGCGTGGACTTGTTTTTGTAACGTGTGACAGCTCTTAACCCTTGATAAACTGGTTTACAAGGAACATAAATAAGTTTGGAACTATCAGATATTAATTTATAATTTTCAAAATTAGTTTTACTAGGCAGAGCAAAGAAGTTTTCCTGCATTGGTGCATAAATAATATTTATTAAATATCTCATATTTCGTACTGTTAAGTGGAGAAAAGTAAAGCTTTAGTTAACAGCACTGAACTAGGTTTTACTTTACAGTTGATTCAAATTTCGTCGGTAAGCTTTTTGTTAACAGAGCTCCAGTTTAACAGACCGTATTATTTATGGTTTTATTTGGCTTATAACATTTTTATTCAACTTTTATTAAATAAAGTAAAATTAACCAGCTTATTTATTTAAATAACAGAATTATTTAATAATTAGAGTACTTTCATTATTCTACTGCATTAGCTTTGTTATCCACTTTCTGCTAAAATCACCGACCTGGCACCGGCACAAGCTCTTTTGCTGCGATATCATCTCGGCAAACTGGGCGACAATGGGATCCCGACCACAGGAGGCCACCGAAGTCACCTTATCCCTATCGTCCACGAAGTAGGCCACGAACTGCAGTTCCTCGATGCTTCCGTCGATTATTACGTCCTTGTAGGAACCAAAGCCTGAAGAGCGAAAGGCTTTGCCAAAGATTACGGTATAGAAAAAGGGTACAGCTTCAAGTTTTGATATGTGGCCACACATGTTCATCGCAGCAATGCGTCCGTGATATTGGGCCAAGCCGTAGTGGCTTATATTTACTCGATCGGTGGTCCCACCTAAGATATGTGCGTTGGCTATATCACCACCCACATAGACATTCCGAACGTTCGTCTGCAGAAAGTCGTTGACATCCACAGAACCGTTGGGATTGATTCTGACACCAGAATGTTGCAAAAAGTGCGTATTGCATCGGCAGCCTGTTCCAAGGATCAGGAGATCGCATGGTACGCGCGATTTATCCAACAGCTCCACTGCAGTTACTTCACCACGGTGATTTCCCAGGATCTGGCTGATACCACTGCTCATGCGCAGCTTCACGTGATTCTCCTCTAGGAGTTGCAGAATCCGCTTTCCAATCAAATCACCCAAAGTTGCTTTAAATGGTACATTTTGTCGGGCTACCAGGGTTACGCTTCGTGCTTTGGAAACCAGATTGGCGGCAGCCTCTACGGCCATAAAACTGGAACCCAAACACACCACTTGGGTCGTTTTCCCCACCATTTTCAGAATGCTCCTCGCTTCGTCAATATCTCGAACAGTTCTTACGTTTTCCAAGTTCACGCCTGGTATGTCTGGCCTTATAGCTGAATACCCAGTAGCTATATAGATGTTGTCATACAGCAAGCTCTTTCCATTGCTGCAATGGAGGACGCTGCGAAATGTATCCAGCCTTTCAGCGGAAACTCCTAGATGCAGCTCTATATCGTGGTCTTTGTAAAACTTTTCGTCCCGAAGATATAAGTCACTTGTGTTCTTATTCAAGGAGTTCATGATCTCAATCCGATCGTAGGGCAGTTGGTTTTCCCGACAGACAAGGATCAATCGACCGGTGAAGCCCTCCTGCCGAAGGGTTTCCACACAGATAGCACCTGAAGGACCACCACCTAGCACCACAAAACATCTTTGATCCTTCCAGTTACGCCTTTCCATTTTCTTGGTCACCTGGTTCTTCCGTAAGTCAGATCGCTTCACTCGCACTAGAACCTGTCCTCTGGAGTCAACATCAACTTGGTGACAGGGCAAAGAATCAAGACCTGGAAAATTCTCTATATCACCAGTTTCCAGATTGAAGCAAGCTCCGTGCCAGGGACATCGCACCCGATTCCTGGACAGGACACCTTTCGACAACGGAGCTCCTCGATGGGGACAATTGGCGCCAACTGCCCGAAGGATGTCATTTTGCTTGACCAAGAGAATACTGTTGCTACCGTTGGATTCCACCTCTCTCATCTCGTTTTCCTGTAAATCGGATTTATGACACACGGCCAACGGATCGGTGTACTCACATTCTTTCGGATATGAAATCATTTTAAAATCTGAATTTTATATACAAATTATTAAAGAATTAATTGACAGCCTACTAATAAAATACAAAGAGAAAATTATTTTATTAAAATTTCAGCTACACAAAAAAAAAGAATTCATAGATCACATAATATTTTATTTAAATACTAAGCATGATCCTTAAACTCTTTTAAGAATTTGAAAAATTGGGAAAAAAGCCCAAAAGAAAATGGAAAATTTTAAAATAAATAACAACCCCCTCTAAAGAAATAAATAAAACTTTCTGGTTAACAATTTTTGTTGTCTTTTATTCTTATGTGTCAAATAGTAATTTATTTCATCGCATTCGTTTTTATCATTTTACGTAGTTGCTTTTTTACTGACATTTCTATTTGGTTGAAATATTTTTTGGTTTTGGGTTTTTTTGTTAGATATAAATACGACATCACGTTTTCGTAATTGATATTTCTCCTATGCAATTTTGTTGTATTCCTATATAAAGCAATAAATAACTTGTTGATTTTTTTTTTGTTTTTGGGGCCGGGCCAAACCAATGTTGTGCTCGCAATACCCCGCATTTGTTTGACGCTATACAGACTTAATTAATTTAAAATTCAGTTTTAGTTTCCATTCACTATACACAAATATACAATATTTACATTAAAATATCAGGGTTACGAATGTAAATGATAGAGCGAAGTAATCGTTCAAAAACATATGTAATCATAACGCTTAGTAACATTCAAGCCGTGTTTCGGTGTATCTCAAGCTAAGCCCACCAATGGCAAACCGAATTGAAATCATGGATTTTGAGCAAATTGTGTTGGTTTCTTTTTTTTTCTTGGTTTTTTTCGGGGGTGTGTGGTTTCTAGAAATAAAGAAGGCTTAGTGCATAAACAATAGGATGGTGATGTGGGTGTGAAAACCACACGACAGCGGTGCCATCTTTCTCATGATTTAAGCTTTTCTGTTAACGATGCAGGTTATGATGTTGCTGCTTCTACTGCTGTTGCTGCTGTCGATGTTGCTGCTTCTACTGCTGTTGCTATTGATATAGATGTTGCCGCTGTTGTTGTGGCAACATCTGCTACTGTTGTGAGCTTTCAATATGGCGTCGCTGCTATAGTTGCGACGAATGTTGCTGATGTTGCTGCTGGGCAGCGGCCAACAGCAGGCTTCTCGATTGCATCTCAAAATAACGCAAAAGCAGATTTGAGTATCAGTAATGTACGCCGGGCGCTGACGGATTGGGGGCGGTACTGACGCTCACACTGCCACTCCCACCGCCGCTGCTGCTGTTGTTGTTGTTGTTGCTGCTGCTGTTGTTCGCATTGTTGTTGTTGTTGTTATTGGCGCTGGTATTATTGGTGCTACCCGAATCGCCCAGCCAGGAGTCAGGACTGGGCGGAAAGTCGGGATATCCCTGATCGGGACTAGAATCGTTGCTCAAATCGGAGACATTGTTGCTACTGTGCAGGCGATGATGCGATTTGTTGGCATGCAAACTGGAACCCACCGCTTGATCTAAAAGCAAATCATACAACTATAACGACTGCTCATGGAAGAATCCAACTCAATCTGTAACTCACCTATATTGGTGTACACAATATTATCCGGATAGGAGCCAAACGTGTGACCCTGGCCAACTGGCGGCGGCGAGCGACTGCTCGGCGGATATTGCGACGGACTCGAACTGCCGTGCATGTAGGACCCACGGATGCTGTGCGGCGAGGCGCCCTCATCCAGGCCCAAATTGACGGTGCTGTAGCTGTCGTTGCTCAGATCTGCAAAACAAAGAATGTGGTATTATAAAAATGTTTAATTCAAGATTACAAGACTTAAAAAAATACAAACATGACGAGAATATTTTCTACATAGTTAAATTTAAATTTATTTATTTTTATACCCGTTACTCGTAGAGTAAAAGGGTATATTGTATTCGTGCAAAAGTATGTAACAGGGAGAAGGAAGCTTTTCCGACCCTATAAAGTATATATATTCTTGATCAGGATCACTAGCCGAGTCGAACTAGCCATGTCCGTCTGTCCGTCTGTCCGTCTGTCCGTCTGTCCGTCCGTATGAACGCTGAGATCTCGGAAACTATAAAAGCTAGAGGATTGGCATTTTGCATGCATATTCTTGGAGTTCCTACGCAGCGCAAGTTTATTTCAAAATGGTGCCACGCCCCCTCTAACGCCCTCAATCGCCCTACACCATTTTTTGAAAGGTGTCTGGCGCCCACACCATTAAAGATTTTGGAAAACTAAAAATGCAGTTTTATTGTGACTCTCAATACCTATCGAAATGTAGAAGAAATTTTTCAAATCGGACCATTCGTTTAAAAATTATGCCCGATCAAAGATTTTATATATCTATCTCCCTCGCACTCCCTTAGCTGAGTAACGGGTATCTGATAGTCGGGGCACCCGACTATACCGTTCTCTCTTGTTAATTTTGTTCCCGTTACTCATAGAATAATTATACATTGGAAAGTAACAGGTAGAATAAAGCGTTTCCGAACCTATAAAGTACTTATATTTTTGTGATCAAGATCAAGTCGATTTAGTCATGAAGATAAAAGTTTGAATTTTTATCCAGATTCTAGGGGTTCCTGCTAATCTCGAGTTTGCTTCATCACAGTGCCACGCCTATTATAGCTCCCAAAATCTCCCCTAACGACCCTAAAAGTGTCTAGCAATGCAATTTGCGATAAATTCGATTTGGTTTTCTTTATCGACATCTAATATCGGACCATTCATTCAAAAGTTATAAGCAAATAATGATTCAGCCGCAAGATGGCGCTCGAAAACAGTCGCTTTGCTGTTTGCCTACGGATGTACATCTCACTCGCACTACCTTTAGCTGTGTAACGGGCATGTGATAGTCGTGTTTTTTTTTTATAATTTAACTAATTTGTTTTTATGTAGATTTGAAAAAAGGAAATTGTTAAGTATACAAAGAAGTACCTCTCTAAAATATCAATACTTAAATTATAATTTATTGTCAATTTTGTATGTAATAAGATTTTCCCTAAAATCAATTGGTTTCTATATTGGTTTCGTATTGATTAATTGTCTGCCAAAAGGGCAAGCTTAAGCCTTTTTAGAATTATTTTAGAATTTGTCTCAACAAAAATATTATGCCAGTCCGATAATATGAATGTCTTTGGGTGCTTTCCTTCTAATCAAAATAAGCTCAAGCACTCACCATGGTGACTGAAGCTGTCGTAGTCGACCTTCAGCTCATCCTTGTCGAGGAATTTGTCGGTGCGCGGCGAGCAGTTGCCCTTCATCGAGCGGAAGTATTGGCTCCAGCGCGTGCGACCCGCGTCCTTTTTCAGTCGTTTCTCCTTGGCCCGCCTGTGGAAGGATGCGTTAGCGTTAGTAAGTAGTTGGCAGATGGGGGACACCCAGAAGGACGCACCTGTTCTGGAACCAGACCTGCACCACCCGCATATCCAAGCCCGTGTCCTGCGAAAGCTGCTCACGTACATGGCGGGCGGGCTTGGGGCTGTTGTTGTAGGCGGTTTTCAGGGTCTCCAGCTGCTTGGCGGTGATCGTGGTGCGCGGTCTCTTGTTTGGCTGATCGCCATCCAAGGAGCCATCCAAATAGAGGCCTGGAAGGGGGTTACATTTAAGTTTAAAAAGGGTTCCTTGGTCTTTCGCAGCTTCCTCAGATCACCCACCCTTGGCCTTGGCCTCCTCGTAATCACGCTTGCAGATCAGCTTGCGATCCTCCATCAGGTAGAACTCGTCGCCCGTGTTCAGGGTGCGGGAGCACATGGCGCACAGGAAGCACTGCAGATGGTAGACGTTATCCTGGGCCCGTCGCACCACCTGCGTGGGCGGTATGCCCATATCACAAGCGGAACACTTTGTACCGTAACGTCTGTTCGACCCGAACATTGGCAAATGCGACATGGAAGGAGATTTTTCATTAAACCAACTTGGCCCCTGGACAACCAGACTTGCATCCTTGGCATTCGAGAAATTTACTTACTTGAAGAAGTCCTCCTTGCAGAACAGCTGGCCATTCCTCGCGAAGCACTTGTCGTTCAGCTGACTGTGACACTCGCTGCACTGCAGGCACTTGGCGTGCCACGTCCTTTCCAGCACTTTGAGGATGAAGCGGTCCAGGATCAGCTCGTGGCAGCCACCGCACTTCGGGATTGTAGCTATAAGAAAGCCGACAAAACATCCAGTTAATTACTATCGATCTTACATAGGCGCGTTTATATTCGCTTTTAAATACAAATCTTTGGCTTCTCTTTACCCATTCCGAACTAAGAACTTTCCCTGTTTTGCTTTGCCTAGCTAAATATTTTCCCTATGAACAGAATCAAATCAAGACAATATTTAATTGAGCTATTTGATACTAAATTGAATTTGCTTTTGTCGTCTATTTAAAAAGTCACTATATAGAAACATCAACATCTGATTTAAAAATACAACGTTTTCGAACCTTTAACTTTTTAGAAAAGACAAAGGGTTTTCCACCAGTAAATTTTCGAAGAGACTTACAATTAATATTGGCTAAAGGAAATACCAAAAATATTTAAATAATTAAATCAAATATTTTTTCCGCGACGTAATAAACAGAAGTCGATACAAAAGTTTTGCATTTGTACAATGCAGACTAAAAGGCAACACTAAGGCAACATATTATTTAGGAGTAAACCTGTTAAAAACAATTAATACTGCTTAAGGGGAATATTAAAAATATTGAATAGTTAACCAAATTATATTTGGTGACGAAAAAAGCAGAAGCCGATACAACAGCTTTGTTATTGTACAAGGCAGACTAAAAGGAAAAGCTTTATCTTCTGTACAAATTTGGGTCGATATAAATCTTATTCATTGATTTGTTCGTATATATTCTGAATATATCGAAGCTAAAAACAAATGGTGAAGAAAGCAAACTTGAAATAGTATATTCAATAATTGCAAAACAATCTAAAATGAGTTACAAATTAAAAAAAAATGTATCTTAATCATTCAATATCAATAATAATCAATATTCAGAAATCATCTTGCCATTTAAGTAAATTTTTTATTTATTTTTATGAATTTCTTTTCTTGTTTTCAAGTCGAAAACCCCTCAAAGGCTTAAGTTTTCCAGCCCCTATGACCTACTCAGAAGACGAAACGGAGGTCATAACCCTTTTAGCCTTTTACAATTGGGACTTACATAGTAAGAACTCTGGCAATTGACTCAAGTTAATCGGCGGTACGCGATCATCACATTTGCCGTTGGACAGAAAGTCACTTTTGAACATCATTAGCTTCAAAAGTTCCATACTGTTGGCGGTTGAAATCCCGTCGCTTCTTGTTATTGGTTTTATTCTCTATGCGAACTAATCAACCATCACTTTCACTATTTCACATTGTGGTTTTTGTTGATTTAATCCACATTTTGCTTGCCTTTAAGCTAACGGTTAATTGTTCGTCGCAGTATTCGATTTTTTGTTTATTTTTTAGTATTATTTTTGGTTTTGCTTGTTGTCTACCGTTATCACAGAATTTTAGCTGCACGAATGACCGGGGAAAAAACCGAGCGGCAACTTCGAGGCTTGGAAAGCAACTGACGACTAACGGCACACGGTGCCGTCGCTTATTGGGGAAGGGGGTGGTGTCTGGAATGCACACGCACACATAGACGCAGACAGGGGCTGACATAATCACAGCTGGAATGGGAAACCCAACCCCTAGCACTTCCAATTGGAAAGCTGATTCAGCTGCACCCTGTGCCAAATGTTTGTTGTTGTTCCGGCTGTGCCAGTTTGCCAGACTGGCCTTTTTCGCTATTTTTTTTTTTTTCATTTTGCCCCTCAACAATTGAGTTTGGGTTGGTCGCCAAAAAAAAAAGAAAAACAAAAAGCGGGGAAATTGCATTGTAACACTTTGCCACATTCCATTTTCCACTGACATGCGTGCGTGTGAGTGTGTGTGTGTGTGTGTGTGCGGGGGAGGGGGTTTTCTTTTGGCTTTTTTTGTGTGTTTGTGCCTGGGATTGGTTGTTTTGTGTGCGTCGACGTCGCCTGCAGTTTTCGGGGAGTGGTCTCTCGAAAAGCTCTTTTCAACTCGGCTTTTTTGCCCACCAGCCCTCTCTTTCTGGCATTCAGCCCATCTCTTTTGCACTCTGCTGCTCTCTCCCTTTCTCTCTCGCTTGTTTTGCTGGCAAATTCGGCTGGAAAACACACTGAGTTTACTAAAAATACACATAAATATGTTTGTATTGTTCTGCACTGCAGTTTGGTTGATTCTTCTTCTTCCCTGCCATATCCTGCCAGCATGCGTGTGTGTGTGTGTGTGTGTGTGTGCGCACTTGGCTGCCATTGCTTATTGTTGTGTCATTGTTTCGTAACTGTGAAAATGACCTTAAAGCCGTTAAATAGCTGACTGACTGACTCCGACCGACCGGCTGATCGAGAGCAACGTCTGCGCACCTGCCACCCAGGAACCCCTGACCCCTCAACACCTCAGCCCCATCCCACCACCCCCACACAGAGAAATTTAAATAAAATTGCTCTTCAAACAATATTAAGAAATAATTAAGAAATATCTTATATCAAAATTGTTACTTTGTATGTAAGTATCAATTTTGATTTTAAAAACTAAAGAGTTCTAAAGATTGAAATTTAAGTTTAAGTTTATAAAATCATAGAAAGTTAGCTTCTCATTTAGGTATATTTCGTAATATGTTCGTTTTGCAACGTGCCTAATGAGAATTTCTAAGGGATTTTTAATCAAAGAACTTATAACATTTTCATCGGAATACATTGTTTAAATACTTTAAATTAAAATTTAATATAAATTTGATTTATAAAATGGACAATAATGCATTATAATGCCTTTAAAGGCATCTGACAGTATCAATCATGTAAAAATATTTAAATGAATGTAAATTAAATAAAATTTTTTAAATACATTCTACAGATACTTTTGCTTAAAATATTTTTCTAGGAAAATAAGAATCCCAATTGCATTCTTTTAATATATGATGCCTATTTGGATCACATATTATTCTCAGTGCATTTAAGCACTCTCGAACGCTCTCGACCATCCGTCAGTCAGTCAGTCGGTTGGTGAGACGAGACGAACGCCCATGAGCTGCCAAGTGGTCGCCGCTCTCGGTCTCATTGGTCTCGGCCATTTTCCAAAAGCCAAAATGTGCGTAGCCAAAGGAACCGACACCTACACACTCGCATTCAAACGAGAAATCCCACACACTCGCATTTGGCACTCGGACTTTGGGACGTTTTAAAGGCTCTTCTTTTTAATTTGACTTGACAGTCGGCTGAAATATTTTTCGTTATTTTTTTCGGTTTTAAGTTGTTATGGCTTTTCTGATTTAATTCACCATGGCATGTTACACTGGACAATGAAAACGTTTTTAAAGAATGCTGAACATTTAATTTTGTCCTATCCTATCTTTCCTTTTATTGTTTTACTTGTTTATTGTAATTCATAAAAATACAAAATTAAAAGTAAGATATTATGTTATTTTCGTAATACTAATCTTGAAATGAAGTAATATTTTGAAACTATTTTCAGATCAATTTATGATTATATTGAAATTAGGGTCTGTGAATAACAGTTTTTTTAAGGCCTACTGGGGATTACATTTATTTTGATTACTAATTTGGGCAAATTTCATGAACGTCATGTACAGTAAAAAAGTGTGGTAAAAAACAAGTGTTATTTTTGACGTTTAAAATAAATATCACATTTGTATTTTTTAAACAAAAGTCTAAAATATCTGTTATTTTATTTTATTTAAATGGAATGTCGCAACTTTCTAATACAAGCCCTTTTAAAAGGTGTCCTTAACATTGTGAAAGCCAAGCCTGATTGCAGCTTTAATATTCGTAGTCTACTTCTTGGGGATTTTTCGAATCTTATTGAAAGCAAAAGAATTGAAGTTTACAATTGTGTTCTTCAAATGGAGGAAAACCTATACAAATTCATAGCCGACAGCGACGTTGTCAGGACACGACAACAGGATTCACACAAAAAGAGAGCGAAAAAGAAAAGGGAATTTTTTGAATGGCTGCCATGGGTAAAATGGCGGCATCGCAATCGAAATTGAGCGATACGCAGGCAGGCAAACAGCCCCACACACATATATATATTTATACATGTCGCTAACCGTTATCTGGGCAGCAGGACAGCAGGTTTTTCGGAGTCCTGGGGGGAGCTTATATGTGCTAGCAACGGGCAAAAGGCAGACAAAGCTGGGATTACGTCTCTCCGAGCCCAAAAAGCAGCTCCTTTCCGCATATCGCACTCCCCCGAGATCCCCAGGTATTAAGAACTCAGAGACAGGGTTTTCAAAAATTCATATAGTCAAAAAACCTGGCATGTTCATGTTTTCGACTTCGCAAGCTTAACACACCCAACTTTACGACTCTCTTCCTTTTTGACCAAGCTTGTTGCTTAATTGCAGCGGACGAAAGACAAAATGCTCACCAAGTCGGGGGTGGTGGGTAATGGAGTGGGTGCATGGATAGACCCACTCACCAGCCACATCGACAACAACAAGCTGGGGGTTGCGAACGCGCCCTGAAAATGGCTGGCCTGCAGCGAAAATAGCGCTGAAAAGAATCAGCACTACCTGACAGAAACAAAGTAACAATTAAGAATATAATCTGCCAGCAATCTGTAGGTTTTTTTGAATATAAAACAATTTACAAAAAGTGTAATGGTCGGCAATGGTAGAATAAACATGAAATTCCTTAAATTACATTTTTGGTTTTAAAACAAGAGAGAACGCTATAGTCGGGTGCCCCGACTATCAGATACCCGTTACTCAGCTAAGGGAGTGCGAGGGAGATAGATATATAAAATCTTTGATCGGGCATAACTTTTTAACGAATGGTCCGATTTGAAAAATTTCTTCTACATTTCGATAGGTATTGATAGTCACAATAAAACTGCATTTTTAGTTTTCCAAAATCTTTAATGGTGTAGGCGCCAGACACCTTTCAAAAAATGGTGTAGGGCGATTGAGGGCGTTAGAGGGGGCGTGGCGCCATTTTGAAATAAACTTGCGCTGCGTAGGAACTCCAAGAATATGCCTGCAAAATGCCAATCCTCTAGCTTTTATAGTTTCCGAGATCTCAGCGTTCATACGGACGGACAGACGGACAGACGGACAGACGGACAGACGGACAGACGGACAGACGGACATGGCTAGTTCGACTCGGCTAGTGATCCTGATCAAGAATATATATACTTTATAGGGTCGGAAAAGCTTCCTTCTCCCTGTTACATACTTTTGCACGAATACAATATACCCTTTTACTCTACGAGTAACGGGTATAAAAAACCTGAAATTCTCTAAATTACAATTTCGTTATTTAAAAAAAAACCATAAAATTGTTTATTTTTACATTTTTACAGTAAGCGAACTGATTTTTAGGACATTTTTAAGCTAATCATACTTTAAATTTATTTAATTTAAAAAAATTATTTTTAAAATATTAAAATGAAGTGAACGGAATGAAAATGGCTGACTTCTCAATAGCACTTTACCTTTATATTTCATATTCTTCACAATGGAATGAAAAGTATCGACATTATTTTAAGAACCACAACAACACAGAAAAAAATCGATGTAAAAAAGGGTAATTTCTACCTTATTTCAATAAAAAATCAATAAAAAGCCGATTTGATAATGCCATATTTATGATTCAAATATATTAACTTGATATTTTATCATTTCATAAAAGTTATACAAAAATACTGAATTAAACACCAAATATAGTATTTTTTGAATAAATATTGTTAAATAAGATTAACATAATATATATTCATATCAAAATGATATGAATAACTTAATCTTTAAAACATATTAAACTACCCTGCACATATTAATCTGATCTTTTGTCAATTTATTTTCTTTTTAACGAAAAAACAAACATCCCAACAAAATTAGATTGAATTGAATTGACGATGGCGTCACCCCTTAACGATTTTTCAGCAGTCTTGAATACATTATTCTTTTTAAAGTGTACCCTTGGCTATATCCTGCTCACCATATTTCGATCCACGCTCCTGGCTTTCGTTGCTGCCGTTGCAACGCGTGGGTTAAAAGTCCCTAGGCGACTTTAGGCTGTCGTGTTGCCTCAACGTTAAAACTTAAAAGCGTTGCCACCAATCTACTGCTTTGAAGCTTACTCTTCCATATGGTTCGGTTTATAATTTATAAATAATTTTTGCTGGTTTAGCTCTTTCTGAAAGCTTACCAAACTGGTGGAGAACTACATGTTAAGCCCTTTGCATTAATTTTAATACTGCCAAAGTAAAATAAAAAGAAATAGGCATTAAAATGTTAAATGAACAAACAAACTTTTATATTTATATCGGTTCTTTTTAGTTTACGTATTTGGTTGATCTGTTAAGTTTTTTAAGTTCAGTCTGTCAGAGCCTCTCTTGATACCATGCTATTGATATAATTAACTCCCCTCTGATCGATTTCGTGCCGCGGTTTTATTTTTGACCAGTGCTGACATCTGTTCAGATCCTTTCGAAGTAATTAGATTGACAACTTAATTGAGCTTCTCCACCTCGAATGGCAGGTGAGAGTGCTCGCCAATTGCAAGTCGACAACTCCAAACAGCAAATGACCATAATCAACATCAATAGTATGGACTGAGCTCGCTCTAGGCCATATAGCTCCACCTCCTCCATTAGACCCCGCGCATGGACAAACAAAAGACCCATTTAGATAAAGAGTCCGCAGCTCGAAGTCATAATCATAATAGAGGGCGGTAGCGGGTTGAGGCTTGGCCACTATTTATATGGCCCCTGAAACATTTCCCCGGCCCACCAGTTCGCCTCCCACAAAGTGACCAACTAAAAGTTATTACGCAACGCCCGATGCACTTTGAAAGGGGTAAAAAAAAAAACGAATGAGGAACGACCAGAAACGATAGATATCGTCCTGCCAGAAGGCACCGAACAGACCAAAGTCGTAGAGCAAAATGCGCGATAAAATATTGAAAGCACTCGAAAAGCATTAATAAAACGGCATTGCTCGGTGGGTTGGGTAAGTGGGCACACGTGAACCTTACACCTCCGCCATAGCCCGGGTCAGGAAAAAAAGAGAGTGGGAGTCAGGAGCCGAGCACTCCGGGACACGGCAATCCCCGCCAGCTGTGCCTTCATCGCGTGCGTGCCACTCGTTTGCCGCGGCGCACGCATCCATTAGGATTCAAATTGTGCGCGGTGGCGTCGTCCTCGTCGTCATTTTTATGCGCCGGCCCCTTTGACTTTGCCTTTTTTTTATTTTACATACCCTTTCACTGGGTATTTTCCATTAAATATTAAATATACCTATATTGGAAGGTACTTATTATATAGTTCTGTAGATATGTACATAAGATAGTTACAAAACAAAACTATTTATTTAAAATAAATTTCAATAACAATAAAAATATAATTATTTTAATCTTTTTTTGTAGTATCAAACTTTATCAAACTTTTCTTCTGAGCAAATAAATGGATTTCATAATATAATAATGTAGTGGATATTATCCATTTAACATTAATTTTTTAAGAGTATATCACTGTCATAATAAAACCAGAATTTAATTTGGGCTGGGTCTGTCTTTGTTTATAATTTGGTAGCTGAGTAGTTGCATGCGTCCTCACTTTGCATAGGAGAAGGAGGGCGTCATCTGCTAGGACTTGTTGTCCAGGCAAAAGGACACGAGCGAAATGGCTGCCGCATATTATCTAATTAGGCGGTACTTGAAAAACAACATTACGAAACAAAAAGTTTCGCCATTTGGAGGCAACAATGTACAAAAAAATTGACACTTAACTTTGGTCAGGGTTGATCTGTGGGCGGGATATAAAGTGATTTGACTGCGGGCTTCAGAGAAGTCATTAAAAAAGTTATAAAGGCTATTTAGAGCAAGAAAGTCAGGACATGAAACCCTTTGAAAGAGTTTCGGATAAGAAGGATCCACCGAACTGTAAGTTGTTTGTGAATCACAGTTATTCATTCAACTAGAGGTGGCTTAATTACAAAAAAAAGGAGAAGAATGATATAAAAACAATTGAACAATTATTTTCGGTTAAGTAAGGACTTTAAGATCTTAAAGTCTTAAGGTCTCTATAAACCAAATTGGTTCACCACGCCCTTTAAGCCTTTCTGCCTATCCCAATAAAATATAAATAATACAGAAACCTTTTGTTAATAACTCCACCACTAAAGCATTTTTCCGGTCAATAGATGTGACTAAAGAAAGCCCAGTTGGATGGGGGTGACTTTTCCTTGGGCTGCCCCGACTGGGAAACTATTTATCATAAAGCAGCGGCGGTGTCCAGAACGAAATAAAAGGAGATGGGAGCGCCGGCCTGGCAACGCCCCCTTTTAAGCTTTCCGGGACCAGGACGCCTTGAACGCGAAACTGGCAACGCATCTGTTCCAAAGCATTTATCAAAATGTCAATGCAGCACTTAACCAAATCCATTAAGTAACTTCGCCTTAGCCTCCGCATCCGCACTCATTCAGTCATTCAGTCAGCCAGTCCGTCATCCAGTCAGTTTGTCATGCATTCATTCATCTATTCATTGGCCATAAAAAGCGCCGGCTATTGTGATCCACCGCCCAACCACTGAACCACCCAACCACCCACCAACCGAGCGAACCGTGGGCAAACGGGTAAATGCGTCCATTTAGCGGCAAACAAGCGACAGATCCGCTTGTAATCCTTTAAGTGTATGCAGCGCCAGTCATGGATATGGATGGATATGGTAAGGGAAGCGGAGGCGGGGCACTCCAGTGGGCGGGGCACTCGCACACAGAGACAGCAAAGTCAGTCTGGTGACAGCAAGTGCAATAATTTGTTTGCAGTTTTCCCCGTTAAGTGCTCTATTTTGTACAAATGGAAACATCACCAGCCAAAGGAAGAGCGCTCTTGTTCGAGGGTGTTGCCGCTATCCTGGCCCGCATCCTTCCTCTCTCCACTTCCTGCCACTGCCTCCCCTCGGAGCTGTTGTTGTTGCCCTAACGAAATCAATTCGACAAAGTTAAATAAAGACGAAACGAAGGGTGGCGGACAAAAGGACTCGCCCTGGCTCGGATCGTGACTGACTCGGAGCTGCCTCATTGACAAAGTCAAGTTCCGAGTGGAAGGAATATCAACCGAGTGACGCACAGTGGGAAGAAACCACTATTTAAAGAAGTGTTTAATTCAAATGTATATTTTTACAATTAATATAAACATCTGACAACAACCTTAAGACACACAACAAAAATACGCCGGGATCAAATCGATATGCGCATGGTAAATTCAAAATTATAAACTGAGCTATTGCTTACGTTTCAAGTATATCAAATTGAGATGACGCATATAAAATCAAAATGAATACCATATAATATCAAATTGATCATCGTTTCATATCAAGTTTCTAAAATTGTAAAAAGAAATATTTTAAGTTTCAACCGGCTTGAACCAAGTGTTCACCCCACTAAGGAAATACAAATAAGAATGGAATATCTGAAGGACCGCCGTTGAGCTCTCGCTTATGACAAAATCCCGCTGTTTGTTTTCGGAGGTCCGCACACACAATATATTCATTGCCTCTCCATATTTAAGGACATAACCCCGAGAATGTCGCTGGGTGTTAACAAAGCGTAGCACCACCAGTCGGCAGTGGGTTAACGTTCACTCGGCGGGCGCATTGATGACATATTGGCGCAACTCGGGGGTACTTTGCTCTACATACCGTTAATGTTAATGCTTTTAATGTAATAAAAGCATTTGCAGCGTTTAAGGGGCGTTTCTGTATGGGTTGAGTGGTTGGTTCTCGGTCTGAAATTGGACAGGTTTTCGGTTTGTTCTCACTTGTTGCCACGATCGTTTATGTCACTTGTCAGCAAGTGATGCGCTGTAGACATCGGAACCAAGGATTTTGGTTATACATCCAGGTCCTATGCCCACTGACCTCATGAATAATCCGATTCTCGGCAAAAGGGAGCGTCCAGTCCGGAGAAAAACGGGTTTTCAGGACACTCCCTCTGTTCGGCCAGGTGAGGACAGGCAGGCAAGTTTATTGTGAAACTAAAATGGGTAAGCCATAAAAAGAACGGCTTGCTGCTTAACCTCTTGAACCCCTCCGAACCCAACAAGGGTGCTAAACATTTTTCGGTGAAAACAAAAACTTGCTACTCTTCGAAGGCGAAGCTTTTTGCTGCAATATGTTGCTGATTATGCCGCTGGGATTAAGTGTCAGTCGGTTCGCTGCCGTCTACCCAACTGCATAATGACCTTAATCAATTTGCCCAGCAACCCCCGAGGAAAGCGTTGCAGAGTTTTCAACAGCACTTTAACTGTTGCACATATTTGTTTGTCTGTCTGTAGATGGGAATCGCTTAGCCCGGAGGGGCGACGGCTCAGTCATCGATATATTGAGCCAAGGCAAACGGAGCAATAAAAAAGTAAAGAGAGAATACTCCGGACCTTCTGTAACTGGAGATGAGTCAGTTCTGGTCTGGGCGAGGAGCAACCCTCGACTCGCTAAGTGGACTCATCATCCCAAGCACGCGACTCGAGTCCGGGGCCCAACCCCTCTCGGATAGTTATCATCGTCATATGGAAATTCTAGCCGCGTGGAAACTCCTGGAAAAACGCGTGCGGCTTAGTTGCGACTTAGGTTTCCCTTTAACTTTTGCAAAGTGGAGTTGAAGTGACGAGGGATCAGTGCTCAGTGTTCAGTTCGTAGGTGCGAGCCACGCACTTGACTTGTTAGCCACGTTAAAAGCGGCTCACACGTGCCTGCAATTAAGGCTGAAATGGTAACTTGATACGGAAACGGGGCTGAGGTGTCCTCCTCCATTTAGCCGTGTTAACACTAAGCCTGCTTTCAACGATACACTAACGAAATTAAAACAAAATATATGTATCGGGATTGAAAGAACAATGAATATAAAGTAATAATAATATACTAATTTAACCATGATTAAAGTATACATCGACCACTGAAGTCTTCAAATTTTAGTTTTTATGATTTAATTTTGATCTTAAATATGTCTGCATAAGTCCAGACTGATTAAAGCAGATTTATATTTCTCAATATTTAATTTGTGTTTTCCCTTCAAAACGTCGATGTTATCGATGTTATCATGGCAAACCTACAGAATAATCCAGTAAGTTTGTCTAAGGTTACGGTTAGGTAATCAAATTATTTGAACAAAATGATCTACTTTGGCTTATTATAGAAAATGTTTAGAAATTAAGAACAAAATGATTTGTATTCGATGTAAGTTAACGGCAACTCTTGATAAATTGTATCAAATAATTTAATTGTATAACCGTAGCTTTTAACTTAAAAAAAATGTAAAAAAAGCTTTGACAAAAAATGTTTTTTAGATAGAGCAAGTTTTTTAGATGTACATGAGTTAATCAAATGCAACATTATTTTTCAAACTAAATACTTAAATCAAATGCAAGATTTCTTATGAATTCATATTTGGATATATTTTTATTTTATTTATTTTAGAATCTGTCCTTGGAACACTCACTAAATTGTATAGTTATTTGGATATATGTCTTTAAACAAAAATTCAATTAAAATCGAGACGAATGCCTGTTAGCCAAATAAATAAACCAACTCATGCCACATTTCCTATACTAATTGTCTCTACTTATTCGACAGTGTACCTGAAGTGCGTGCGCTCAGCGCCCTAAAGCTGTCTTAACCAGATAACTGCCCATCTCCGACAACTGCGACGTCGAGCAGGTTCATTTCCATTAACCGGCAAAGAGGCGTTTAAGTTAATAGCAATGGCCCCCAGAACACTCCACCCACCATTCAGGGCCATCATTTCTGGAATTCCGGAATGGGGAGTCCGGAGTAAGGAGTGTGGAGTGTGGAGTGCGGACTACGGAGTAACGACTCCCCTCCATTAGCGCGTGCCGTGCCTCAACCGACGGCGTGTTGCACTTTGGCTTTGCCACTTTTAGTGTTTCATAATTAAAAATGTTGCCGGTGTCGTGTGGTCGCCATGCTCTCCGGTTACGCCGGCTACCAGAAACGGAAGCCGAAGCAGATACCATACCATACCAACCCATGCCATCAGGTACCATCAGCTCATGCAATATTAAGTCACGGGGACGCACAGGACCCAGACCCCAAGACGAAGAGCCCCATCTGCAGCTGGGCCATTTTGTCGCCTGTTTTGCCGCCATTTGCCAAGGTGAAAGTCTTTTTGGGCACCTTTTAATGCGTTTGCTTTTAATTCCGGCCGTGAGCACTTATGGCCTTGCCCCCGCCCTCTTACAACACCATTCTTACCCCGCCCCGCCCCGCCCCGCCCCACTGTTCTTGGTCATTCCAAGTAAGTGGCAACAAAGCGCTGCGACATGTTTACCTCGCCTTTCAGCAGGTCCCTTTTTATTATGCCTATTATAATTTACTTTATGCATTTGTTTCATATTCCGTTTTCTTTCCGAGCACTTGGTAGTCTGATTAAGTCCTTGCGGAAGGGTTTTCCAGGACAGAATAATATGTGTGCGAGTTCTGGGGCTTGTTGTGTTTTTCTTTGGCATTTATGCAATTTGTTGATTGTGGTTCCGTTGTTTACTGAATGTTTTGTTACGGTATTTAAAGGGCTATTATAAAAAGAAATACTTGTGTTTCTATAGAACTACACACTTTAAATTAAAGACAAAATTGACAAAAACATAAAAAACACACTTTAAATAATTTTCTAAATCATAGAAAAAATCGCCCTTTACTCAAAATGTTTAGAATTCAAGATAAATATTTTGTTTAGTGTTTTATTTACTTATAGGACATTTTTATTCGTGAAACTTATTTATTTTATTACAATTTATTTATATAATGATTTTTTTTGAACTGAAGGTTCATTTAGGATATTTAAGCAATGTGATATTGCGATTTAATACGGAAGGTAATTTATATCATTACCGACTTAATAATTTATTTATTTATGGTTCACCCTAATGTCAAAAATTTGAATTGCTTTCCACTATTAAATTATGGGTTTCTGGCACTTGAAAACAGTTTCCTAAATAAACCACTAAAATATGCCAACAAAAAATTTGCATTAAATTCTTTGCTTTAACCAAAAATTAACTGTCAAATATGTTAGTTCAACAATTTGAGAGCAAAAACTGCTTGTCAGGACAATTGGACCAGGAAAAAAGGGGGCCGAGGGCGGGGCGATGGGGCGGGGGGCGTGGCAGGGCGCACTGCGGGCCGTGCAACACAATAACTTTTCAATTTATGGCGCACATTCCATCTGACGGCCATTAAACAATGGGATCCACTCGCCACACACATTTTCCTATTTTCTGTATTTTTCATTCTTGTTTCAGTCTTTCTCTTTTCAGTTGTTTTTTTTTTGTTGAAGCTTTTGTAGTACGCTTGGCTTTCGGCTACTTTGCAAAAAAACATTTTGTTCGTTGGCTGTTATTTCCCTTCTTTTTTTTTGTATTTTTTGTGCTGGCAAACAAAAGGCGCACGCCCGTTGGCAGCCATTGAAGCGTCAAGTCCGAGCTGCAAGCTGACCAAACGACCACCGGCACCCTTGACCGTAGCTGTAAAACGTCACAGAAAAAGGTTTACGGGCGGAAAAGTGCTGGGGATCCGAAGAATAGGCGACAACGACGACATGCCAAGCCCATGTCGGATGTCCGATGGTGGAGAAGTTGGGAAGTGGACCACCGCTCCTCTCGCATTTCCAATTTTGAGTGCTCCCCAGCTCGGGGCCCATCATCAATCGGGTTCGCCTCCGCCTCGTTGAGCCGCCTTTATGGTTATGGACGGCTCTTCTTCTCCGTCTCCACCACCACTGCGTCGTGGTCTTGGGCCAGTCCGTATTGTGTCCCAATGGCAACTTCATCAAGCTGGCAGAAACCATCGGGCCTGTCAGGTCCCGTTCCCTTACAACCTCTTCGTGCACTCGAGCAAATCTTTTGGACATTTTCAAAATCTAATAAAATACTCTCATACAAAGCGACTTTTTACATACACACAAAAAGAAACACGTCGGGATCAAATCGATATGCGCATGGTAAATTTCTGGTATTTATACGCATATCGTTTTTACCATGCAATACCGATTTCACTGTCTCGAAATTTCTCTGACTTCGAAAAAGAGAGCAATAAGCAAAATGGCGACTTAAAACGTGAGTAGGAGCGAGAAGAACTAATTCTCAAAATTCGAAATAGATCGGGGTAGCGCCATAAGTTACATGAGTGGGAGGGAGAAAGCCACATTCGAGCATATCAAGTCAAATGGATACCACATAACATCAAATCGATCATTGTTTCATATCAAGTTTTTATTGGCTCCAGCTATACTATTCAATAAAATGGTCAATGCTTTTGCAGAAAAATCTTGTAACACCTGTTTCTTTTTTTAAATATGTTATTTAAAATCGATTTTCAAGGAATAAATTAAATTACTTCTAACACACCTAATAAACTTCGTTGACTGTTTGCATAGTTTGGGAATACTTAAGTCAAAACTACTTGGAAATATAACAAATTTAAATTTTTGAGTGTACTAGAACCAAAAGTGGAAGCAGCAGACAAAAAAAAACAAAAAATGGCAGAAGAAAAAGGTTTATTGCGGTCTCTATAAAAATACACACTTGGGGTGATTTCCTCTTTTGAAGCTGGCACAAAACGTCCTAGGTGTGGGTGGGATGGTATGGTATGGAATCGTTTGGGTTGGGTTGGGTTAGCCCGGCATTGTTGGGGGTTAGGTGGGTAGGTGGGTCTGCTGGGTACGTCTGCTCTAACGACTTCGTTTTGGTGCCCGTTTTATTTGCCTGCTCCGAGAACTCGACTACTCGACTGTGCTGTGCTCCATTATCTTGGCTTTGCCTTTATGGTTTTGTGTGCGTTTGATGAAGCCAAGATGGCGCAGAAAATGGTTGGCCAGGGTCTGAATGTGGGGGAGCTGGGAGAGAACTCTGGCGAATATAGGATGGCAAAGTGGGGGAGCAGGGAGCAAAGAGCTATTTCAGCCTGCCTGCCTGTTGTTGAATTATCAGCCACAAAAATGGACGTCGCCATATTTATAAAGGAGTCAGGAACGCAAAGTGTGCGCTGGAAAGGAACGCAAGAAATCTCTGTGCAAAGGAGTGGAAATATTGGGATGTGGATTCAATTTTGACCAGAATTTATGCGCATCTCTTTAAGGGCGAACATTTTACTTTTTTACAGCTTCACATTTTGGAGCTTCGTTTAATGAATTTAAAATGTGTATTCTAAGAATGTTGTATACATATTAACCTAAAGTATTAAATCTTTAGGGACTTAGTTTGAGAGAGTTAAATTATAAATTATCATAAAATTTTTGTGGAAATGTTTTCTGGAAATGGATCTCAGCATAAATTATATTTTTTAATTCCCTGAAGTGTTTATATATTTCTATTTTATTATTCCTCCACGAATATAAAAGTTGTCTGCGATTTATGAGTTATTTTTATGGACGTTCCTCAACGTGACAAATATGTTGTAGTTTCTTGCTCTTGAAATGTTCTTGCCGACCAGGGACAAACTTTCAATCTGTGCCCCTTTGGCTGTCGTAACTGCATGGTCACGTCCACAGTGCCACGCCCTTCGCCTTATTACCCACCAACCTCTTGGAGTTGAGGCCATAAACTCAACTTAGCTACAAGTTCTCAGTTGAGATTCGGCAAACAAAAAATTGAGACGTGCAATGGCCCGCTGCAATCACCAATTTACGTGAGCTCCCTGTGTGGCAGGAATGTCCTGACACGCCCACAATGGTGACCCAACTGCATGTCTACCCAGAGGTCATCACAACATTGCCACCCACCAACCCCCGCACATGTACACATGGCCAAATACAACCATGATCCTTATCGAATCCGAAAACAAAAAGTTTTGGAAATTATTTGAAAACCTTCAGAATAAAATCAAAAATAGTTTAGTAATTATAATAAATTTGGTTGCACACTTAACTTTATATAACTTTGATTTGCAATATACCTACCAAATGTATAATTAAATTATATATTTATTTTTAGATTAAATATTTAATTTTTAATATTTATTTATTTAAATATAAATATGTATACAAAAATAGAACACTGGATCAAATCGATGTGCGCATGGAAATTTTCTGGTATTTACACGCATATCGTTTTTACCATGCAATGCAATTGATATTAAATAATATCATTTTGCAAGCAAGAGCAAGAAGCAATATGGCGACCTAAATTATGTGAATGGGAGAGATAAGTTATATGAGTGGGAGGGAGAAAAACATATTTGAAGTTCGAAATGGATACCAGATAATATCAATTTGATCATCGTTTCATACCACGTATTTTAGGGTTTACTAAATGCTTAGAGTTATTTTCCCTCTGTGTACTTTTTAAAGTAGTTTGACCATTTGGAGTTCTCTACGCCATTCTGGGTTTTCAGCTTTTATTATCCGTCGCTGTGCTATTCCCCAACGTGCTGGCAACTGGGAGTGGAATGCACTTGGAGTGCATTCTTTATGCCTGCTCATATCCGTGTGGATGTGCCGGGGACATAAAGTATCAAAAATTCAAGCGCCAGGCCACAAAAACCTCTGACAAAACTGACGGCATTTTCGCACTCAATTACTTTGCATTAGAGACACCAAAGATGTGGGACGAGGGTCGGCAGCAAAACAGGGATTTGTGTCGTTCCATTAAAGTTTTATTCACGCAATCGACAAGGGAGCAGGGGAGAGGGCTTTACTCCTTTTCGCCGGAGAAATTCAATCCGAAGGCCAGCCCACAAAACCCACCCAACTTGTCTCGCCACGGCCCGAGCGATAATAAAAAACAATTTGCCACCCATTGGGCATTAACGACAACAAACGACGGCCGCACCAGCAAGCAGCTTCCACCCCCCGGTTCTCCGATTTTTCCGCCTTTCACCGACTTTTCCGATCCCACAGCATACCCATGCCATCCCCCTATTTGGAGTGTTGGCGTGTCTGGTGCAGTTTTGTCACAAATGGCAACATATGGCCGAATGGTTTCAAGTGGCTAAGGACCAAGGCCCTCATGCAATAAAATCATTTTGTTCAGTGAACGCTTTCAGCGAGCATCGAATAATTTGCGACATACGCTCAAGTCAATGGACAGGTCAAATCGCAATAAGACTTTCAAGACATTGGGTGTCATGAGTTTGGGAAATAAACCCATTTATCTATTTGCCAGCTTGAGATTTTCCTTTTTTTGGCTCTTATCGGGTGGCAAGATTATTGCCCTACCCCGCATTCGGATTACTGGGTCAACTGCACTACACCTTTAGACAAACATCCGATAGCGACTGCACTGCGGTGACTTCAAAGCCTATAAATAACTTTACTCTAGATTTAAAAAACGATTATATTGGACTTAAATCCAAGTAGCCAGTATTTGTACTCTATGGGCTGTATGCTGCCTTTCAATTGGCCCAATCAGCTACTCGAGGCGCAATCAGTGCCGCACAAACATACATTTATATGGCCACTCGACGGAGCTCAGGTTTTTGGAGTGGCTCGTAAGCCAGATGGGGTCCTCTCTCCCGTCCCGCCGTCCCCCGTCCCCCCAGAGATAGTCATGGTGCCCCGGGGCCAACCGAGGGTTAGGCCATCGCTAGTTATACAACATTTGTTTGACACTTTCAAGTGCTCGCTGGCTTCGTTGGAAAGTAGTTCAGCAATCTGTGTAAATATTACGGCAAACTAAAACAGAAACCGAACCAGTTACAGATACAGAACCCAGAGCAGAACCTCCAGCGGCACTTCTTAGATGTTCGGACAAACAACCCACTGAGGAAGGCCAGGGAAACCGAGAAAATGTATGCCTACATTTATGATTCCCACTATACCAACTCAAAAGAGACGAACGATAGATCTTATTTGGAGGGAAAGTTGTACTTGTTTTATTAATTCGATATATTAGTATATAATAATTTCTATTACAAAAAAATAACTATTATCGTTTTTAAAGTTACGATTATTAATAGAATTTTTTACATTTTATCAAAATTAAAATCCTATTCATTACAACTTTCGATGGATGTAATATCTAGGTGTTTCTTAGCGGGTATAATAATGTCGATACAGTCAATGGCACTCAATACTCTATCCTGTTTATATAGGTCTCGAGTGACACTTATCTGTTCTATGATCGGTTCTGTGAGATCGGTAAGGGTTAGGCAAAACTTAACTTATCGTGCCGTAAACCCGATAAGCCCCTATGAGTGGCGATACTCGTGGGATTGACTGCCGACTGTTTTCTGTTCCGAAATCAAAACAAGAACCCGAATCTGCAATCACATTTCGCTATTTCCGTGTGGGTGAGTTCAGTGTCTAGTGATCGACCTTTGCAACCTGACCACATGGCTCATCCCTAGCGGTCTTTTCAGCTCTTTTTTAACGTCTTATAGTCTCTTGGCCGACTGTTCTGATTGGAGTGAAATCAGACTCTCCTTGGAACTAGTGATAAGTTAACTAATCGCGGCTATTATTGTTGAAAATGACATATCGGGAATTGGATTGCTTTATAATGACAACATTTCCAGCATATACAGAAGTGGAACCCCACGTGAATAGCTTAAAAAATACATACAAATAATAACACATTGATTGTTTAGCATTGTCTGTGCCGTGATTATCTTTAACTAGCGAAAAACCCAAGAGATAATTTGAGCTAAAATTAGTGACTTACTCGATCATAGTTCGTGACTCATTCAAGCTATTATTCGCCTGGCAACTCAACTTAAAGGAATAATAATGGCGGTAGCATGTAATTAAAGGTAGCATAACAAAAAATCATTACTCATATTTCATAATCTCACAGACGAATAAACTGCGTTTTATTTTATTTAATAAAGTCTTAGAAATTATTCGAATTTGTAGTTCCCTTAAATGGGGCTGTATCATACGAGTTGTTAGAGGTATCTGATGCTAATAATGTGCGGTTGACTTAGCTGGCCAAAGAAAGCTAAAAAGCTAAAGCTAAAGCTAAAACACAAAAAGATGGAATCAAAAATGCAAACAACTATATCCCGGCTTGATTGAAAGGTAAATACTGCATAAATGGGCAGGCGAAATGGATGGAGGTCCGTGGACAAAGGATCCCGGCTTTATAGCCACCTGCTGGGACCACCTGTTTAGATATGCTTCGGACAAAGGAGTCCGGGAATCGAGACAAAGAGCATAGCGATGTGGAAAATAATCAGTGATAAAATAAGAGCATAAAAGCACTGCCACCAAAAAGGGGTGGTTGAATTAAATTCGGTAGTGGGAGGGGGAGTGGGAATGGCACTTCTGAGGGGTTGAGCGGTATGAAAAGAAAAATTGTGTGCATTATCCAGCGGATTCATGTTAATAGGCCTCATTTAACGCTGCTGGGGTAGATGGCTTCCCCCTTTCGAGAAGACCTGCAATACCAATAAAACCATAAAAATCACTCGTTTCCCTCGTCGCAAACATATCGGCAAGCAAAACCAGATACTAGTACTCGTACTTCTTTCGGAACACAGTTTCTGTTTCATGTTTTTGGTGTGGCCTTATCAATTGGTACATTCGGTGTGTGTTGTTTTTTACCTGAGCCCGTGGTGCACCTTGTAACCGGTGAAACAGAGTGTCAACAAGAGTGTTGCCTCCTCAATGGGCAAATCTTGTACCAGACGATAACCGTAGGAAGATACAACGCGCACATGAAAATAGAAAACGAGAAGTATGCACACGTTGCGTATTTATAGGCACCCAGATACTTAGATACCGCGGGTAAAGCCTTATCAATGTTCAAGGTATCGACTGAAATGCCGTTCAAATATTTACACCCAGCAGCAAAGAGGCACTACCCCATTCACCCCCAGACCGGAGCTACTGCTCCAGAGCCCGGAGACGATGATAAGCGGGAGCGGACATGGGTGCGCTAATTGCGGAATGATAAAAACAGAAAGTAGCTAACCAAGTCGGCTACCATGGCCACCCACTCCCCCCGGGACAGCCAGCGCCTTCTATTGGCAAATGCCCCAGAGCGAAGACCACGCAAATGTTCCATCAACTCGGTTGCCATTGCCAGGATTTTGGGTATAGTCAAAATCAAAGATCCAGGGAGGTTACCTGTTTGGCAAGTTAAATTCCAAATACCCTAGCTAAATGTTTTTACATGTTTTTACAGGTATTAAGTAACTAATTGTTTTAAATAGTTTTTTCAAAATAAATTAAATTTACATTTTAAGTAATACACGATATTTTGCTTTTAAAAATCAAAACATTGCCATGCAAATATTTTTTTTTCTTAATTTAAAATGAATTATTTCAATAATAAAATCTATTTGCAGAACTTAGGTACTTTTTAAAAAGATCTAAGAAAAGAATTGTGAAATATTAAAAAAAATAATAAAATATGAGATTAAATCTAATTTAATTTATTTTATTGGTAACCTGTAGTTTAAGGTCTTACTAAATTTATGCATGCTCTGGAAAATCAGAAAACTTCTTTGCAAGGGTATGACAATTAAATAAAATAGGAATTCGTATCTATGTTCACTTTGTTAGTGCCAGCATTTTCGACTCGTATTTGCCTAAACCGGCCCCTAAGGAATACCAAGAAACTCCTGAACCCCAACACGTTGCTAGACAGATCTTCGGTGGATGTGGTATAAAATCCAGGGTGAGGATGGGATGGGATGGAATGGGATGGGTACGAGGATGTTCCTTTCTCTCCGGTTTGTTGGCAGCTTTGAGCGTATTACATAAAATAAGAAAAATTATGATTTCCACAAGAGGGGAAGAAGTGGAAGATTTTTCGGGGGGCGAGGAGCAGAGGGACTGGCTGTTGCTTAACTGTCAAAATCGTGTAATTTAATAAAGTTCGCTGCGGGATATTGTTTTTTATAGAAGCCAGAGCAACATTGAGACAGCTCTTGCCAGCTGCCAAATGGGGAGTGGCTGGAAAATGGTGGATGGTGTTTTTTTGGGGGGAAAGGCAGTGGAAATGTGGCTCCTCAAAGTGTGCTGCACAAATACAAAAATATTCAGTTCACTTCAGTTACATACAGCATTGCAACAACGCAAAGTTGTCTTGTTGGCCCGCCACAGGCACTCTACAAACACACTGAGGGGGGTAAAATACCCTATATATATATAAATATACACTTATATACCCGTACATATGAACATAGCTGTGCAATGTTTTCATACATCCGACTTGTTTACTCCAAAGCAGCGAAAAAAGTTTTTACTCTGCAAAATACCCAGAACTTGTGCGTTGCGGTGAGTGAGAGGCAATTCGCGAAGGAGAAAATATCTAAATAAATATTTCTTCAAACTTTGCTCTCAAGACTTTTAAACCACTTTATATTTAAATACTAAATTTAAAGGAAAGATCTGTGCGAAAAGTTTGCAAATGTCACCAATGAATAAGATATTTATAGAATCATTAATAACACAAGCACACAGAACAAAAATTCGATATAAAATAGGGTAATTACTACCTTATTTCATATCAATAATAAGCCGATATGATTTATGTTAAATTTATGATTCAAACACATAAACATGATATTTTACCATATCATATAAAATACCAAATGTAGTATTTTTTGAACAAACAATGTAAAATAGGATTCACATAATCTTTATAAATTCCAATGTGATATGAACAACTTGATCTTTAAAATGTATAAACTTGACCAGCACATATCAATCTGATATTATATCAATTTTATCATCTTTACTCAAACCGTATCAGGCAAAATTCACAAAAAATATTTCCTTAAGTCTAAGCACATATAGATCGAAGAAGAATCTAAGTTCTATTTTAATAATATTGTTTCCTTTTATTTAATAACAATTTATTTTTTTATATAATGAACTTATATGTAGCTTGAGTTTCTTAATATTTTTTTCCTTTTAAATCTTGTCTAGTTTCTAAAACAATGTCCCTTATTAAAGCTAGTCCCAGATGCCTTGCTATTCTCAGCTGACATCCCTAGCCGTTTGTTTTTTACCAGCGAAATTCCCATTTTATTTTATTAAGCAGCGAAGAAATATAAAAGTAAAAAGCAAAAACACACATGACTGTGTACACCCTCCTGCTGAAAGAAAAAAAAGAAGAGAAAAGACGGGCCTTTACGCCACTGAAACCCACGCCCACACGTTTCCAGCGTCATATGAACGCCCCATTATTTACTTAACATAACTTGAACATTCGCCTTCAACCCCCTGACAAAAAAGTACCCTCCATGGGGGAGCATCAGACGTAGCCAAAAAAAAATAAAAAGAAAGAATAAGGAACAGGCAGTGGGTTGAAAAGGGAGGTGGAAAAGTGGTGGGTGGTGAGGTGGTCGCTTGGCTTACCTGCCAGCCGGCAGTTGGCTAGTCAAAAAGCTGTCGTCGATGCTAAGCGCAGACCCAGAAAGCCATCAAATATGCAGGAGGTGGAAATGTGCAGGGAGGCTCCACAATTCCCCATCACCGTAGCCCACCCGCTCCACCTCTACCAGAATCCGGAAAAATGGCGAAAAAATGATTTATGTGGACGCCAAAAAGGAAGGAGCGGACGGAAACGAAAAGCCAACAATAACCGGGGAAAATAACAGAATCAACTGATTTCTCAACTTGGCTGTGGGCCTGCTTTTGTTTGCCAGACTTTAGTGGGGGGCCTCTGATAGACCCACAATTTTACCTTCTCTCCGGGACTTTATTCTTGTTTTTGCAGCAATGAAAAATGTTGAAAGTGTGCTTCACAGACAGCGGACTCCAATGGTATCGGGGTCACCGAAAAGGTATAAGATATTGATGTCCCCAGGGGGAGCAGCTTTTTTTTATCCGAGCCTTTGAAAACAAGAAGGGAATCCTTATATAAGGTGCATGGGATATTAATGCTCATCGGAAACACTAATTTCGCAAGACCCAAAGTAACATTTTGCATAACTTGGGGAAATACATAAATATGAATCAGAGAAAGATATTTTATCTCCCGAAAATGTACATATTTATAGATGTTTTAAGACCCCCCGCTTTTATGTTTGTTCTAACTACAAACAATGAAAACTTGCCTTGAAATCTTTGTCCAAGATAAGAACATACTCCATTTTCATTTGCCTGATCAAGGGCACCCATTTCGATCCGAAATTCAAAATCCAAAAATAAGGTAAGAACAAATTTCCAAATTTTCTTTTTTCACTGTTTCCATGGACCTATTTTATCACAGATGTCTGATATCAACTTAACTGCCTATAACGTCTTCCGACGCGATCTGGCCAGAATATTCAAGACGTTCAATTCGTATACACAAACCGATTTTACTGAGGAAATTAGCACAAACACCGACCTGGATTACAAATCCGATTTAGAACCAGACCTATCTCAAATTTACGATCTGGAATTGGATTAATTCAACAAGCTCATAGAAGAGTCTATATCTGATCAAGAAAATCGTCGAGAAAATGGAATCAATGGTAAAGAAACTTAAACGATCGCAATCTGAAACTAACACGGAATCGAGTAGAGCCAGGCTTCAGGTATCTTTGCGATCCAGATCTCAAGAAAGCAGTCGAGTTACTAGGGAATCTCCACATATTCATCTTGATCCAGTCATGGATATTTCATCGCAAGCAACTTTGGAGGAACTGCCATCAAGAAGAAGTTCCATCAGCACCATCGGCAGTGCAGTACTATCTGAATCTGATTCTGAATCCGACTCTCAAACATCTGGCTACACCACTGAGAGCAGTTATCAAACGGCCTCTGGATACGAACGTCTTCCACAGACGAGCTCATATGCCAGTATACAGACTACACCGCCTGCGGATTTCCTACGGGAGATCCACGTGGCCATTGATACTTTGGCCACTCAAGAGGAGATTCAGTCCGTTCACCGGGATTTGAGGGAATTGCTAACCAACGAGATGGGTTTGATCGGAGGCACAAATGGTCCCGTCATCTACTTAATAGCATATAACTATATGTAATCGGTTGAAGTGGTATTCAAAATTGAAAAACTATAACTTTAAGGCTTATTTTAACTTACTTTATCGCATTTAATAAAAACACAGTTCAAAGCTAAACTAAATATGATGTAAAATATATTAAATTGATTTTAAGGAGACCACAAGTTAAATAGGGAATACATTTTCTTTTCGAATTATAAAAATATTGACCTTAGGCAAAGCAAACATTTGTCGAGTCTTCAAAGAGAATTGCGCCCTTTTTAAAAGTCATCTATTTAATCACTTTTTTCAGCTACAAATGGGTTCGCTAACTTTGTTCAGCCATTTCAATGGACAATCAGTTCTCGAATGAAGTGTTTGCTCTTACTGCGTGATCTGCGCCTGTTGACATTATGACAAATTACATAAGCTAAAGGCAACAATTGCCGAAGCCCATTCCGGAATCGAAGGGAGGGAAAAGGAAGGAAGGAAGGAAGGAAAGAACAAACCAAAAACGGATACGCTTAGGCGGATTCGGAGTGGGTTTACGGGGTGGTTCGGGCCGTAGGACCGTTAATAGGAAAGCCACACAAGAACTGCTAACGAAGGACACGCGGCCAGCGGTTGAGCGACAAGTGCGTTGGGAAAAGAGGCACAGGGACCTCAGGCCCAGACCCAGGACACTGAGGTCCTGGCTGCGGGGTGGATCGTCTGTTTGCTCAGCGCTAAGTGCACCGGGTCCGTGGGCAAGTGGAAATGATAAACATATTTACACAATTTTTGACAGGCGAACGGGTGAAACAAAACACCCGTGGGTGCAGTCCTCCAGTTCTCCACCCCCTTTTTTATTCTGGTACGCACTTGAAACAACCGAAAAGAAAACCAAACCCAAACTCGATAAATATGTTTATGTGCAAATAACAAAATATTTGTCGATTGCCCAAAACGAAGTGATGGAAGGGGTGGGACTTTGGGTTGAGGGTAGGGCAGGATCTAAAGGGCTGGCAGGGGGATTGAGGGGTGTTTGCGGGGGGTGCAAGGAAGCACCGCAAGCGCATAATTCAATTTTTCTGCTCGTTTTTGCACGTCGCCCGGCACACGTCACTCGAATCCTTTGGGACAGCGAACTGCCACGCTACACCAGCTAAACCCTGCCCAGCAGCACTGGGAGAAATATATGAAGCAAAATATTTAAGGGATTACACAGAAAAAAAAAACAAATTGAATGATAACAAATCTTTAGAAAAAAGTGTACCCAAGAAATGTTATATGGAATTAGCTCATTATAGCGAAGCAATAATATTTTTTTTACAAAAGGGTTGCATAAGTTAAAGTATTTAAATTATGTCTTGACTGAATTATTGAACTTTCACTTTAGTACACACAAAAAAACACGACGGATCAAATCGATATGCGCATGTTAAATGTCTGGTATTTAATGGTAAAATTGATATTAAATCATATCATTTTGCTGAATTCTCTCTCTGGGAGATTCTCTGACTTTGAAAAAGAGAGAAAAAAGCAATATGGCGATTTTAGTTACGTGAGTGGGAGCGAGAAAAACAAATTCACTCAATTCGAAACAGAGCGAGATGTATTCATATATTGTATGATTAATTTTAAGAACCCCAATTTAAAAATGTAACCCATTTAAAATGCCAGTGTTTAAAATATATAAAGTTTGAGTTTTGAATAAACTTGTAAATATAACAAGATACATATCTTTTTAAAAAGTTAATGTAAAAAACTCGTTAAATACAAGTCGAAATTGATTTCCACTAGTTTCATAGTCTGGGAGTTTTCCCCGATTTCTCTGATTTTTCCTGAGTGCACGCACTTTGCCAGGGATGCAGCGGATATTAGTGACACGTGGCGAAGGCTCGACCAAGGCGATCTGAAGGTCCCAGCACATGCGGTTTCCGGGAACTGCCCCTCCAGCCCCTTGTACACATATATTTATTTGTTTGTAATTACGCGTGTTCTAAAAACGAAATCCCGCCGCACTTGAAAGCCGGGAAAATGGACAAAATGCGAGACTCGGATGATCCTGCTCTTTTCAATGCCCGCATTGTCGCGGGGACACGTGCATTGGACCGCCTCTCCTGGATTCCGGGTATTCCCAGCGCATTAGCAACAATGCCGGAGACATTTGGAGTTTGTCAACAGTTTCGCCTTTGGATTTGGTTACGGCTTTTGTCCTTGTCAGCGGCGCGTGTCTCTGTCCGATGTCATCTTCGCCGCTCTACTCCACTCCACTCCACTCGACTCCAATCCGCAGTCAGTTGTCAACTTTCTGGACTGGCTTTTAGTCCTGGGGATTGCCGATTGATTTGGCGTGGGATTTTCGAGAGGGATGTGCTCGTGTGTGGGAGACATGAAACGAAATCATAAATGTGACATGCCGGGATCTTAGTTGAGCGGTTTAGGCAACTCCAGCATAGAAATCCCTTTGACCAGCAGCAAAACCAGGCAGTAATAAATCATCTTCTTAGGAAGTTGTTCGGCATATTTCCTCAAAGAACAAAACTTTCGGCACGACTTTTGCCAGTTATATATTGGCGTCCCCTTTGGACCATATTTATTTCGAGGCGAGTGCATAAAAAAAGGAGGAGGGGCGGACCAAACCGAGCAGCCACAACATTGAGCCCTCCTAAAAGGGCATTCGAAATGAGCTCCTCGGAGATGTGAAGATGGCGGTCTGCCACCGGGAAAGCTTTCGTATTTAATTGAAAAACACTTAAGCTGCCGGTCCGGGTCGGAAAAGGAAAATGGAAATGGAAATACCGCAGTCAGGCCAACCGCAAGGCTCTCATATGACCCTAAAAGACCGACCCCATAACCCCAACTCATCTTCATCGCAAGACCTTTCTGGTGGTTCATAAAAACAAAGGACGAATGGCAAACAAAAACTTTGCATAATTAAAACACCGTGCACACGACAAAAAAATTATCGTTGGTGACACACAAAAGTAGCACTTTAAATATAAAGAATGTATTTTTCTTATAGGAACTATAGTTCAAAAACATAATTTTAATTGTTTGGATTGGGGATATCAATAAACAATATAGTTTAAGAGTGATTAATGATCAATATAAAAATATTTATTCAAGGTAAAATATTATTATAACCAATTTAAGTGGATGGTTATGGTTAATACTTTAAAAACTTGGTAGTGAAATATTTTATTTGTAAGTTATATACATAGTTTTGGCAATGGATCCCTTTAGTTTATTCAATAACTTAAGTTCTTGATCTGTTAAAAAATATTTTTATATTTATGTATGCTATATTCATTAATACAGCTTGATCTCTTATTCCATTTCTGTGTATTTATTTTCATACTTTCTATTAGAAACCAAGCTTCCTAAGATATTTTCGTGCCACAAATTTTTCTCTCTGCTCTCTGGAAAATCTCCTAGGCAGCGCTCAGGTGGACACGGCTGAATCAAAGATGGCATGACTTGGCCACTTACCCTCGAGCGCACGATTCCTGGAAATTAAGGCGAGCACCAGTTCGGGATTTGGGTCATCCTGGTCGACAGCCAGGTGATTGTGGTGCGGAAGCTGCTGCTGTTGCTGCTGCTGCTGTTGCCCACCGACCAGGTGAGATGCCTGCGGCGTGGGTGGCAATTGTTGCTGCTGCTGCTGCTGATGGATATGCGGCTGATGTTGCTGGTGATTATCCATGACTGTCAGGTGCTGTTGCTGCTGCTGCTGCTGCTGCAACTGAGGATGCTGCAACTGCGGATGTGGATGTGGCTGCTGCTGATGCTGAAGTTGGTGCTGGTGGTGATGATGTAGCGGTGGCGGTGGTTTCAGGGTTTGCATCATTGCAATGGGCCCGGCGATTTGTACACGCGTCGTATGAGCTATATTTCAGTTAGGTTATTTCAATTAGCACACGGTTTCTTTGTTTCTACGGCCCTATAAAGTACAGAGGAACGCTTCTTGGGTTAGAGTTTTTGCGCACTCGCGACCCGTTTAACTAAACGCCAACGAGACTCCGCTCGGCGGGATCGCTGTCTGCTCGATAACTGGCATTGGTTCGTGCCCAACTGCCGCCCCGTTGACTGTTTTTTTGTTTTCCCCTTATCGCGGCGGTCTCTTTGGGGTTCGGTTTGGTTCTTAGATTCCAGAGACCTGCGGTTCGGTTCGGTTCGGATCGTGCCAACGCTCGGCTGCTCTATCAGTTAAAGTAGCCAGGGACTTGAACAATTTGAATTTGTTTGCGACACCAGGGGGACACTAGACCATCTATCGTTGGGGTGCTTTCGGCCAGGCGAAAGTCAGGTGAACTTTATGTAAGTCGGGAAGGGCCAAACTGATCACTAGCTATATATATGACCAGCGCATATCTATTCATCGTCTGGCCCCAAGGCGAATTCTCGAGCGGAGGTAAATTATTGATGGTCATTATTATCTATTGAAAAGAGCCAAGGTCCGAGTACTCACTTAGAAAAAACTATTACTTGTGAAATTAGTTAGATCCGAAAAGCAACAAAATAAAATCTGAAGTAAGGATGAACTTGAACTATTATTGCATTTTTAAAGTTAAAGTTTCTATTATATATTTTAAGCTGTCCTTTTAAATTTAGACCAATAAAGTTATTTATTATTTTATAATTGTCTTGTTTCTGAGATTTTTAAATTTCCGTTTACCAGCTTATTTTAGTTATTAACAGCTATGACTTAAATATTAATTAAATTAAAAAACAATTATTGGGACTACAATCTGTTTTTGACTACACCCAAAAAAAAAACAGAGTTTAACTCTTATACTCTTTGTAATAAAAATATACTAGGTCCAGAATAAAAAGTGGTATAGAATTATAACTGAATAATATAAACTTTTAATTATAAAGATAATATTTTGTGGTTTAATTTCTATACCGAAAGTCTAACTATAATCGGTACTTTTGCTCATTTTTTCCGGTGTAGTCAAAAATAAATACTTTGCAATATGTTTTTTCCATCCGAAGAGTAAATCAATTGCTTAATTGTGCTCGCACGTAAACGCGACGGAAAATGTAAAACCAACTGAACTGAAGAGAGCTGCGTTTACCCAGTTTGAGTTTTATTTTCGTCACTTTAACACTTTCTAATTTTACTATTACTTCAACTTTCGTTTATTTATAAATCTTTCATTTGATTATCTCGTTTTATTTTGATTCCATTTGCAATGGCACTCGAACACGATTTTATGCGAACGCCATTTTGGCGACGGCAACGGCGAAGGTAACGGTTTCGGTAACGGTAACGGAAACGACGACGGCAAATGCGAACCGAGCGAGGCAAAATGGCGACGGCATGACTAGAGGTACGTAACGGTAAAAGTACCAGCGACAACCCTGGACATGGCAACACTGGCAGGCGGCTGACAGTGGTCGTCCGTTGTTATTGTTGCTGGTGGGAATCCCCTGTTTGCCGCGCTGCATCTTTATTTATTTTCTTCGCCAAACCGTCGTCTTTCCCTTTTTCATTTTATTTTTTTTTTGCTGTATTTTGCGCACTTTTTCACGCTTTTGTTGGTCTGTGCGAGGAGCTTTTAACGATACTTTTTTTACGCCATTGCCTTTTGGCCGCCCATATGGGTATGCTATGCGTATACGTACTAAAAGCGTACTGCCGTTTGTGTGTGTGTTTACCAATTGATCTTAATGTGACACAAATGATATGGTAAAATGCATACAGCCAGCCCTGAATGGCAGGACAACAATGGCAACAAGGCGACAACGCCAACAGCGACGACATTTTTATGCTTCTTTTTTGGCCATGCGCATGTGTATGTCTCTCTCTTCCGATACCATTTTACCCAACAACAAAAACTCCAAGAGCATTACAATATTTGTAAAACGTAAAAACTTTAGCCCAAAAAAAATATAGATACGTATAGGGAAACTTTTGTTTCCCTCTGCCTCAAGAAATTCTAGCTGCAAAAGTGCAGGAGATGGAAAAAAAAACGAAAAACGAAAAGTGGGTAGAACAAAAAGCCAACCAACGTCGAGCGACACCTTCGTTGGCCCCAAAACAACAGTAAACAGCACTTAAAAGTCAGCAGCGACGTCGGCAGAGGCGAAACAAATATGAGAAACTTAACTCAAAAGTCCAAGTCAATACGCGGAGCGGTCGCCAAAAAAGCAGGGCTTCCAGGGGAAAACAGGCACCGCCCCTTTATATTGAAAATCGTTGGAAATCGGCTGATAGGCAAAACAACAAGAACAAGAAAAACCTCAAGAATTTCCAGGCATGCGCAGGCAGCGGCATTATCTTATCGCCCAAGCGTCGCCATTAAAGTGGGTGGGTGGCGGTTCTATTCCTAGGGTTCGACATCGTTCCAGCGCCGACGCAGTGGGTACAATCCATTAGGTGGGGGGGATGGTTAGCGGGGTCCGCAACCCGAATCACCCGGTTTCTGGCGATTGCTGTATCTGCATAAGGTGTTGTCTGTCCATAGTTTCAGACCCCTTATATCTATAGCATAGCCCACCATCCCCCCATCCCATTCCAAGGCCCCTCGAATGCGTTGCGTCTGCAAAAACGATTTTGTTTTCGCATTTATTTATGAGCCGCTTAGAGCGCGCCAAATACTTTGCCAAACACTTTGAACCCCAAAAACCCCAGCGCCATTCTCAAAGCCCCCAAACCCCGTTCTCCATGGTGGGAGTCCACCCGCAAAAGTGGACACTAGAAGAAGGTCGCTTATGGGATGGGCTACGCGGGATGGGGGAATGAAGTATCGCGAACAGCTGGAATGCATGGGTCGCTTCACGAGTATGTCACAGTTAAAGAAGATCTAAATTACAATTTATAATATAAGATTATAAGATTCTTACTGAATAATATTTTTCTAAAGTATTAATAAAAATCTCATTATTTTATAGATCATAGATAATAAGTAATGAGAAACCAATAAGTTAATTATTATAATGAATAAGTATTTGATTTATACAATCCAAAAATATTGTTTTCTATATGGTGAAGTAAACTTGATGTAATCAATGTTTTGTATTCCAATTCAATTTTCTTAAGATTTCTTAGTTAAGCTTTTTTGGTTCCCATTAACAGTGTGAAACCACCAACAAGACTCGAAAGTACAGTATACCCTTGAACCCAAATAGTACCGGGTACACAAATATATAGGCTAAGACTATAAAAATGCAGCGTGACCCTGAAACAGATCGTGAATGGAGACTGCTGATGAAATGCACTCAGCGAAGACCGATCCAATGCAATTCGACCCAATCCGATTCCAATCTGTGGTGTCCCATTCGCAGCTTCACTTCCGCGGTTACAAAATCGACTTTGACTTTCAAATTTTCCAACGCTTTGTTGTGGCTATCTAATGGAGCCGTTAATGGTTAAACACATGAAGTATTTTGCCAAATGGGCTCGACTTGGGACAGTTAATTGCTGATGATGCGATGATATGGAACCGGATTGACACTGAGTAAGTAAGAGAGAAATAAGGGGATTTAGTAAGCAGTGCTAAAGTTTGGATAACACATTTTAATAGACAATTAACAAGCAGTTTATTTAAATTTTCTTCTTTGACATTTTTACTTTTGTCTGGCGATCTCTTTTTTTGTTGCTATTGTTGATAGTTACATAAACATAAATCTTGGCAATGGGCTAGTCACAGACGAAGAGACAAAAAACTTGCTGCCACTGCACATTTTCACACATAGCCGGATTTTTGTTGTTTTCCCTCTGAACTTTTTATTGGGGGGCCTACGCGACAACGACTTGAGATTCGGAGCTCATTGAGACTTGGTTAAAGCGCAGCCAGCTCATTTGTATATTCGAATGTGAGCGGTGCACAAGTGCGGAACTAACCGAGCGGAAAACTGTCGATAAACACCGAAAAAATCGCGCTTTTGTTTGTATTAACCAGGATCAGGATCACGATCCGTTGCCATGGACTTTGATGAGTTTCGTGATTTTGGCCATGCCTCTATAGAGTTTCTCATTAACTATCTGAGTGGCATACGTGAGAGGTGTGTGTCGAATGGTGAATAATCCTCGAAAACGTGCTTATGATCCTCTTTTTATCCCTATAGAAATGTCCTGCCCAACACGGCTCCCTATGCGGTGATCAATCAACTGCCCAAGGAGATTCCCGAACAACCGGAGCATTGGAGGGAAGTCCTCAAGGATCTGGAGAACATTATCCTGCCCGGTCTGACCCACTGGCAATCGCCGTATTTCAATGCCTTCTATCCATCCTCCTCGTCGGCGGGTTCCATCATTGGCGAACTCTTGATCGCGGGAATCGGAGTCCTTGGATTCAGTTGGGTAAGTTAAGTGAAACATGAAACATATACATATGATAAGTGATTTATTATTTTCTAAGCATACACTTTTTAACAATATTTGGTTGGTTAAATGTTTCCAAAAAATTATAATTATTTTAAACATTAAACTAATTATGGGTTAAATAATACTCAATAATATTCTTTATTATAGGTATATTAGTTAAAAATATTTATATCTTAAGTAAATTTTTTATATTTTCAAAAATTAAAAATAGAATTAAGAGACCAAACTTACTTATGCTTTTTTGAATAATTTAATTTCTTTTTTGTGCCACTTCTCATATTTAAGAGTAATGAAATATTGGAAATTTCTGATTATTCCGATTATTATAAAAATCAGACTTATACAATTTCAAATTATAGTTTATTAGAGGCAGTCTTAACAACCAACTCTAATCAACTATAAAAGCTGTAATTTCTATAAACGATTTGTTTAAGAGAGAAAATTTAAGAGAACACATATAACAAGTAAAGAGAGAAATAAAGCCCCAGCTAAAAAAGTGGGAACAGTTAGTAACTATTTTAGTTGGTTACAATATCTTTGTTCACATCTAAGAAATTGATATTGATATCCATAACTTAACTATTACTGTGCAATTAGTATGCGCGTTTGATATGTGTGTTTGATTACAAATAGCGAAATAATTGTTTTTCTGTAATCATATTATTAGAATTATAAGATCGCGTTAACTATACCTTCCTGAAGTGTTCCCTAATTTTAAAGATTCGGCACGCTTTGTGTTCATCTGTGCGGGGAAATCAGTTGGATTTATTTTTAGAAAATATTTAGAGAAAATGGTTATAGGTCAAGAAAAATATGTATTTTAAAACATCTTTTATTTACAAGTAGAATTTTACCTAAAACTTTTAAACCTTTAGGAAGTTTTTAGAAATTTGAGCAAAGTACAAGTATAAATGGATACATATTTATTTTAATTTAATTAAATAGGGAATCGACACAAAATGTTTTTCCGTTTCCCTTGATGATTTAAAAAGTATGTTCCACCAGAAAGCAAAAAGCAGGTTTAGTCGAAAAAAAGTTTTTACTTTCTTTGATATTTAGTACAATTTCTTTATGCATTTAATCCGTTGAATAGCCAGATTTTGGAAAACGGCCGAACGGTCAGCTCTGGAGGCTGACCAGAGAAGTCGGTGTATAAAAGCCGGTCGTCACCGGCGATCGGTTTCAGAGTGAACCTCAGGCGACTTGGAGTAGCATCAACGGATCGATTGGTATCGTGTTGGGTAAACAGATCGAAAACGGAAAAGTAAAACCAAAACAAACAGAACGTGAAAAGTGCAAATAGAAAACGAAATCGAAAATTGTCAGCGAAATGGATGCCAAGGAGTTTCGGGAATTTGGCAAGGCGGCCGTGGACTTTATAGCCGACTATCTGGAGAATATTCGGGATGACGATGTGCTGCCCAGCGTGGAGCCGGGCTATCTTCTGGACCTGGTGCCCTCGGAGATGCCGGAGAAGCCCGAGTCGTGGAAAGAAGTCCTTGGGGACATCAATCGCGTGATCAAGCCGGGTCTCACCCACTGGCAGTCGCCCAATATGCACGCCTACTATCCCACTAGCACCTCGTATCCCTCCATTGTGGGTGAGATGCTGGCCAGTGGGTTCGGCATCATCGGATTCAGCTGGGTAGGTCGGATCGCTGGTGAAATCTCGCTTTTATTTGGGTCCATTGTTTTGGCCGGCTGAATGGGCGCCCATTGTGCGCAGTGGGGGAAAGTGAATCCAAGAACCCGACAAACAGGTTGCCACTGCACCAGACGGAAGAGAGTTTTTCAGACAAATCAAGCGGCAATTGTCACGATATAAATTTATTGTGCAGAAGGCCGAACGCTGTCTGTAAATAAATTTAAATATATAAAGAATTTATTGGGCAAAGCAAAAATAAAAGTTTCGAAAGCATAATTTAGTAGTAAAAAGAAAATTCAAATTGATAGGGACTCAAGAAAGGTCTAATAAATAAAGAAGCAGTTCCAAAATCATAATTTAGTTACGAATTCAAAAAATATAATAATATTAAAGTATATCAAAAGAAAAAGATGGTTTTAAACTTTCAATTTTTATATGTTTTAAAGCCCTCCGCATGTTAAATTTAAAGGACGAATAAACGGCCCTAAAAGTGTGGTTTAAACATAGAAAACCTATACAATATTATTTCAAAATTTTTGGATGATCTCCCAATTTTTGAATATTTTTTTACAAGTAATAGTTGCTAAAATAAATATCTACATATTAATAATATATAATTTTTTAATTATATTTTTAAGCAAAAAATCCGTAGCTAATACTCCTCCTCCCTTGCAGATCTGCAGTCCGGCCTGCACAGAACTGGAAGTGGTGGTCATGGACTGGCTGGCCAAGTTCCTGAAGCTGCCCGCTCACTTCCAGCACGCCAGCGAAGGACCCGGAGGTGGTGTGATCCAGGGCTCGGCCAGCGAGGCGGTCCTGGTGGCTGTCCTGGCTGCCAGGGAACAGGCGGTGGCCAGCTACAGGGAGTCCCATCCGGAGCTCAGCGAAAGTGAGGTACGTGGTCGCTTGGTGGCCTACTCCTCGGATCAGAGTAACAGTTGCATTGAGAAGGCGGGCGTTCTGGCTGCCATGCCCATTCGTTTGCTCCCAGCTGGAGAGGATTTCGTACTCAGAGGAGAGACACTAAAACAGGCCATCGGCGAGGATGTGGCGGCAGGCAGGATTCCGGTGATCTGCATTGCCACCCTGGGCACCACGGGCACTTGTGCCTACGACGACATCGAAACCTTGTCCGCCGTCTGCGAGGAGTTCAAGGTGTGGCTCCATGTGGACGCCGCCTATGCCGGAGGAGCCTTTGCCCTAGACGAATGCTCGGACCTTCGGAAGGGCTTGGATCGGGTGGATTCGCTGAACTTCAACCTCCACAAGTTCATGCTGGTTAACTTCGATTGCTCGGCCATGTGGCTGCGTGATGCCAACAAAGTGGTCGATAGTTTCAATGTGGATCGCATATACTTGAAGCACAAGCACGAGGGTCAGTCCCAAATTCCCGATTTCAGGCACTGGCAAATCCCACTGGGTCGACGCTTCCGAGCTCTGAAAGTTTGGATCACATTCCGCACCTTGGGAGCCGAGGGTTTGAGGAATCATGTGCGCAAACACATCGAGTTGGCCAAACAGTTCGAGCAACTGGTTATCAAGGACTCCCGCTTTGAACTCGTGGCTCCTCGAGCTCTGGGACTGGTCTGCTTCCGTCCCAAAGGTGGGAATGAGATTACGACCCAGCTCTTGCAGCGCCTCATGGATCGCAAGAAGATCTACATGGTTAAAGCCGAACATGCGGGCCGTCAATTTCTCAGATTCGTTGTGTGCGGAATGGATACTAAAGCCTCCGATATTGATTATGCCTGGACGGAGATCGAGTCCCAACTGACGGATCTGCAGACGGAGCAATCTTTGATGGTCCGAAAGGCCGGAAATGTGGCCGATCTTACGCAGCACTTTCAGATCCATCTGACCAACGATAATGCAACGCACGAGAAGTCTCAGTGAGAGAAACGGTTAAACTATTTATGTTTAGGTTGTCCTTAGTTCGCATTGTAGTTATTAGCTTACCACATGTTTAAAAATAAAGTGAAAAGTAAAAATATATAAAAGTATTTCTGTAAATACTCTTGGGTGGAATTATTAAAACTGTTTCATATTTCTAGACGTACTTATGCAAAATACATGGGATTTAAATTTATTATGATTTCATTGGCTTGCTAGTGATTATAAACCAGCTAAGCTAAACATTTTTTGCTAAGCTTAATATTTTAAATAAATAAATAAATATAAACAAAACCAAAATAAACATTTGAAATTGGCGGGCTAGTGTGGCTGCATTTTCTGAACTAACTATCGATACCATTCTTACGTGCCAATCGATAAGCAGTCCGATTCAAAATCGATAGCTAGGTATGCCACCTCTAGTTCCCACAACGAAATTTTGAAAAACGACAAAATTCCAAACAAAACAATTTCAAAACCAAATTCGGAACGCCAGGAAACCAGCGCCGCTTGCCATGCAATGGTAAGTGCAGAGCCTTTGTGACGCTCTAGTGGATTCGGATGCGGATGCCACTGGCGCAGTGCACCACAAACTGAAAACCTTTTCTCTCGTCACCCGCAGTTATAAACTGGCCAGCAGGCGCAGCTTATACAATGCACGGGTGCTCCAGGCGGATCACATCGGGGACCAGTATCGCAGTCCGGATCTGGAGGCTGCCCGCCAGAATGCCCGGATAGTGGTTATCGGCGCTGGACTCGCCGGCCTTTCGGCCGCCCAACATCTCCTGTCGCACGGCTTCCGGCGCACCGTAATCCTGGAGGCCACCGATCGCTATGGCGGCCGTATTAACACCCAGCGCTTTGGCGACACCTACTGCGAGCTGGGGGCCAAGTGGGTCAAGATCGATGGGTCACAGGACTCAATGTACGAACTTCTCCGCAACACCGAAGGTTTGGGCAAGCAGATGAAGCAGCCGGAGCGACCCACCTATGTCCAGGTGGAGCAGGAAGGTGGTACCATCAAGCCAGCCATGGTGGAGCTAATCGACACGGTGTTCCGGCAGCTCTGCCGTGGCTTTAAGCTCGCGGATCGGGTTAAATCGGGCGGTGACCTACACTCTCTGGACAATGTGATGAACTACTTTAGGACCGAAAGCGATCGCATCATTGACGCCTCATTTAAACTACCGGAGGATCGGCTAGCAGCACGCGAGATTTTCCAGTCGCTGTTCAAGGAGTTCGGCAGCATCCTGGGCTGCTGTCTGGAGTACGTAAACATCGAGCACATAACCAAGTGTCCAGTGCAGCCGGATCAGCGGCCGTTATATGTGCCCACTGGCTTGGATAATGTAGTAGATGACCTTATCCAACAGCTGGACAAGGAGCAGATGCAGACGGGAAAGCCCGTGGGCCAGATTCAATGGATGCCAGCGCCGCTGAAGAGTGTGGGCTGTTTGGATGGCAGTCTGTACAGCGCGGATCACATCATTTGTACTTTGCCCCTGGGTGTGCTTAAAAGCTTTGCGGGCATCCTGTTCCGACCCACGCTGCCGTTGGACAAGATGCTGGCCATACGAAATCTTGGCTTTGGCAATCCCTTGAAGATATACCTCTCGTACAAAAAGCCCATAGGCCGCTGGCTAAAGAGCAACCTTCGGCCACTGGGCACCGTCCTGAGTCCCGCCATGAAACAGCAAGCGGAACGCAACTGGACGCAGCAGGTGGTGGAGATCAGTCAGGTGCCCAGCAGTCAGCATGTGCTAGAGGTACATGTGGGTGGCGGCTACTACGAGGAGATTGAGAAGCTGCCCGATGACAAGCTATTAGAGCAAATCACTGGATTGCTGAGGCGCTGCATAAGCAATCACCTAGTGCCGTACCCACAGGAGTTACTGCGCTCCAGCTGGAGCACTTCGGCATGCTACCTCGGCGGTCGTCCCTACTTCTCCACCAGCAGCAGTGCCCGCGATGTCCAACGGTTGGCGGCTCCTCTGGGCGAGAAGTCACCAAGTCTACTCTTTGCTGGGGATGCTACCGATATTAAAGGATTCGGAACGATCGATGCCGCCCGCTCCAGTGGCATCCGGGAGGCACAACGCATTATTGACTTCTATCTCAATCGTATGCAATGCGGTTAACTGCAATCAAAAATCAAAATTGGCTGCGAAATTGTACAAATAATCGGAATAGAAACTCACTAGTCAAAATTTATAGTTACAATTTGTTGTATTTTTAAGCAGAATACATTTGTTTTAATTAGGCGTAGAACGTTAACAATAAAAGCATTAACAACATCAACGATACGATGATACTTAAGGTCTAATGTAGCGATGAAGGACCCTGAAGTCTTCCATCTTTTGTTGCGATGTAAATTCCCTAAACATGTCGCATGGATAATAGTTGGAGGTCTGTTCCTGTTTTTAAATTAAGATAGTGCTACCATAAAATATTTAACTTTTAAGTCCGAATATTTGATGGTAACTTGGTCGATTTTCTAACATCTTCTAATAATGAAGTAGCTCTATTGTATTTTATAGATAAAAAACGGAACAGCCCTGTGCAACAACTTTACTGCTCCTGTTGCATTTCATCAGCAGCGGCACTGACCTCCTTCCAGGAGTACTCCATATCCTCGGACTGGGTGAAACGTGAGCATATGGCCATTCGCAGGAAGTACACATCCTTGATCTTGGCAGGAACCATGTGGATGTTGCCGCGTCCATTGATTCGCTTGAGGAGAACTTCGTTCTGCTCGTTGTTTCCCTTCAGCCGGAAACAGACCAGTCCCATATTAACCTCGGCAGCCAGTTCAAATCTCGAGTCCGCCACGCAGAGATCAGCGAATTGTTTGGCAAAATTGCAGTGCCTACGGATGTGTGCCTGCAGATTCTCCACGCCGTAGAGCCGCAGGACAAACCAGAGTTTCAAAGCGCGGAAACGACGTCCCAGTGGGATTTGCCAGTGGCGATAATCCGGAGCTGATCCCTGCATGTCGTGCTTTAGGTAGAGGGGGTCCACATTGAAGGCGTTGACCACCCAACTGGGATCCTTCAGCCACATGGCCGAGCAGTCGAAGTTCACCAGCATCCATTTGTGTGGATTGAAGTTGAAAGAGTCTGCGGATTCAATGCCCTTCATCAGGTGACGGTACTCGGGACAGATAAAAGCGGATCCGGCATAGGCGGCATCCACATGGATCCACACATTGTGCTTGTTGCCCACGGGTCCACACTCATCCAGGTAGTCGAAGGCACAGGAGTTGGTGGTGCCCAGTGTGACAACGGCGTAGAAGGGAATTAGACCCTCAGCCAGATCCTCTTCGATGGCCTTCTCCAAAGCACTGCCACGCATCCGGTGATTTTCCGAGGGCACAGAACGGAGTCTTACTCCTCCCAGAAGACCAGCCCGCTCCACTGAGGAGTGAGCCTGATCCGAGCAGTAGCCCACCAGTTTGCCCAGGATGGTGTGCTCATCCCACTCCGGATGCTGCTCCTTCACTTCCTTTACCTTCTTGGCCTTGGCTCCCAGCAGAGCGACCAATGTGGACTCACTGGCCGTGCCCTGGATGACACCGCCTCCCTTGCCACCCGAACAGGCCAGGAATTCGGCGGGCAAGTCCAGCATCTTGCCCAGCCAATCCATCATGACCACTTCAAGTTCCGTGCACGCGGGACTGGCGATCCATGTGAATCCTATGCAGGCAATTGCACCACTCAGCATATCGGCCACAATTGCTGGATACGAGTTGGCCGTGGGGAAGTAGGCGTGGAACTTGGGACTGTGCCAGTGGGTCACTCCCGGCATGATGACCCGTTCGATGTCCTGCATCACATCCTGCCACTTCTCCGGCTTCTCGGGCGCCTCGTCCGGAATCAAGGGCTTCAGGTACCCGGGCTTCACTTCCGGCAGAACGCGCCTGTAAAGAGGATAATTGCGTTAGCTTCTTGATTTCATTCGGCCCATTCAGTAAAAGCTTCTTGCTAATTGACTGCGAAACTCGGTTAGCTCACAAAGCAATCAGGAATCGGGGGAGCACGAGCACCCATCCCCCACTTGTTGCCAGTGGCAATAAAAATCAATAGGAATATGTAGCAAAGTGATAAGGAAAAGGATAAAGAGAGCAAAAGCTGACAACGACAATATTTCATTTTTCTTCTGCTCCAATTCATTTAAAAGACTTGGGGGATTTTAAAAAAAGATATTGGATAACCATGCAAATTTAAGAAAATCTTACAATTATAAATAAAAATGTCCTAGTCTTAAAATAAAAAACGTACACAGAGAGAATTCTGGTGTTCCTATCTGTCTTTAAAATGTTCTTAAAAATAAACCGAAATTTTTAAAGTTAAAAATATTTTCAATACGCTTGAATCAAGTTGAATTCTAGGAATTTTCAATGTTTATCTTAAGAACTTATCATTAGTCCACTCAGTAGTGTATATTTGTCAAATAGATATTATCAAATAAATAAATAAAGTAAAAAATGTTTGCTTACACGATTTTTAAGAACGAATATGCTTGAATAATTCTCTCTGTGTAGGAAAATCCAAAAAAAATCTATTTAATTATTAATTTAAACGTTTCTAAATGCGTAAACAATCTCAACAGGTGCCCTTTATTAAACATTGCAATAAAATTGATTACTTTACCGACTCGAATTTTCAAGGTAATGGAAACGGAACCGTTAGAATTGCCCAAGAATAATGAAACACCAGTCGTTTTTTGCCCAAGGCGATTGACGTACAATTATATCTACATAAAAGTCGACCTTGACACGCCAACTTTACAAAACCTTTTTAATGCCGCCATAATTAATTAGTTTAGGCTCAAGAGCAATGGCAAAAAAAAAACAGTGAAAGTACCTGGCATTAGAGTCAGTGGGAAGGTCGCTTTTAAATATATATAACAATGCAAAGGTCCGATCGGAATCGGCGATACTTTCCCATGACTAATGCTCAAACGTGTGCTAAATGTCATTCACTTGCCCGGAATCGAGCAGAACGAACTTTCAAGTTGAACGCAAAACGCTGAGGTCAAGCAACAGATTCCATATAAATAAAACCTATATGTATCGAATGCTACAAATTAAATTTAATTCAAGCTAATTGAGAAACACTCATTCTCGCTTACCTTTCGCGTATGTTCTCCAAATATTCGGCTATGAAATCCACCATTGTTTTGGCAAAATCTTTAAACTCGGGTGCCTCCATGTCGATCTTTGGTGTGGTCAAAAGAAGTGGGTTAAAATGGGTTTGTTGGTGTTTCAAAAACCCTATAGACATACCGAAACCTTGGGATCCAGCTTATCTTCCAAAATGTTAGCTTTACCATTACCATTAGTTTGTTTTGATGTGTTAGTGTTATTAGTCGGTAATTGGCTCATTTTTAGTTTGATCAAGATTTTGCAATGTGATGAAAGCAAACGATAAGTGCTGATAGGAAAGAACGTGTACGTTTATTAAATGGGTGTATATTAGTTTAGATAATGGTAATCAGTGACAGCTGCGATTCTATACTTAATCTATTTACATTTGGACAATTAATGAACTAAGCTTTTAATTACTATGTAGTAAAATAACATTTACTATTTTAATAAAGGTTTTAAAGTGTATTTGTTTTGCTTGGATGCTTGGCTTAAGTATAGACCGCTAATCAATATGATAATTAGAATGTTTAATGCATTCTTGCATTAATTATTACTGGATTATTTTTTCTCAGCTCACTTTTTAAGCAACGTAAACAAGTTGGCATTGAGACGGCGACTTGTTGCCAGCAAATAAGCACAAAAAAACCAAATTTTAATAGATACACAAACATGCAGATACCAAAAGTTGAAAAAAATTAGGCACTAAAGAATGCAGCGGCGAACCTAGAAATTAAACCATAGCGAGGCTAGATGCCCAGTTTTAGATATGCACATTACGTATACGCCGCGTTAGCCCCGAAATGAATCTTTCCCATGCACTCATTATGTTGGCCAAGCACTTTAGGTATTTAAAAACCCACAGGCACCGTTCGTCACTCACCGTGCACTTTAGTTAACTGCCTTTAATTATTTGCACTTGTCGAGCTTTGTTTCCGTTTCGAACTAAATCTTTGCCCAACTTCAAGTTTGCCTTATTGCTCGTTAGCTGCGACAATGTTCTGTGTTGAAATGGTTGAAATGGGCTGCTGTGCGCTTGACGTTCGCCTCTTAACTGAGCGCTGCTCGCTCTTGGCCAAGGCTTTTAAAGCCCGGCCAGCAGCGCTGCCGCTGCCGATTCCGCAGGACCGGTTCAATTTTGATTTCAATCCACTGCCGCTGAACTTCGGAGGCGGGTTGTAAAAATACATTCTGCACTGGCTTGATTTTGTGCACGTTCTTCGCGGTGATTTTGTCACTTTTACGGAACATGCATTAATTTGTGCGTGACTCAGTAGGCTGAGCAGTAAACTTGTTATTAAACGGGGTGCTATATACTGTATAGAATCCCCTAAACTTTGGTACTCAATCTATATTTGATGTTTACAGATTTTATAATTCTTGTTTTAGAGCTTGAAGAATTTGACTTAACACAATTTTTATTTTAATTTAATTATTTAAATTTTCAGCTCAAATTTTTTTTTACTTTTTGTGGCTTTAAATAAATTATAACTGATGATAACATATTTAATAAACTTTTTAAATATTAAACGGTGGGTTATAAAATAAAAATGTCGTAGTACCCTATTTGATTTCTCCTCACGTGCTCCCATACTCTGCCTCAAGAGAAGAGTGCGATCGCGTCAGGAATCCCCCTTTCATGAGTCACCCAAAACAGGGTTTTTCTTGAGCTCTGAAGAAAATAAAAAAATCACGCAAAATAAGATAAACAAATTACAATTCATAGGAAACACAAGAAATGGATTATACTGCGAATGGCACGCTTTACGCGCATCTGACAAAACTGTTTTCAGAGCATCATATACATATGACGAGGTTTTGAACCGCTCATGTTATCGTGACGTCAAATAATCCCATCCTCTTACTCACTTTCCCATTGTACTAGGGGAAGTGGGCTAGGTTGAGCCTTTTGAATGGGGAGTAGGAAATGCACAGAAAAAAAAATATATTAATATTAAACATTAAAATTTTTAAATTTATTTTGAGGTGTAAAAAAATATAATCGAGTTGAACTTAATACTTTTTACGTAAAAATATTTAGAGATGCACTTTTTAATAGTTGTTTAATAGTTATTTAAAAATAAAAATGGTCCAAAATTATCTGTTAAATCCGAAAATATTATCATCGTATCATACAAGTTTTTCTTTCTGTTTGGGGCTTGATGAGTTCACAGCGGGTGGACCAACTGTTGCTGAGTGCGAAGGAAGTGTGTGTGCCTGACATTTCAACGAAGCCACTTTGGCAAATCACTTGACTGAATCAACAGATTTATATGCCATGCCAACGGCTCTGCTTTCGATTTTAATGCGTTGGGTGCACCACCCTACCACCCAACTACCCAGCCACCAGACTACCCACATTATGCTGCTTTACGGGTGGCTGAAGTTCGGCTCGATTGGGGCGAAGAATACTACAATTTGATTTATGGCTGACTTGAGTTGCGAATGAATAGAATAGAAGACTACCGAGTTTATGGGGGTCGAATGGCGCCTTTGAGAGGGGGATTGCATAACCAAGCAGAAGAGGTGAGAATGGAGATAAGCGATGGAACATTTGGTCCGTATCAAATTGGTGAGCTTCATAAGGGCACGTATTTAATGCTGAACGATAAGATTCTTAATAAACAATTTGATTTTAACACTTTTTTTAATTTCATAATCACGCTATACTCGAATTGTTTTCGGGTGCTTATTGGTGTTGTAAAGATCTCGAAAACTATGATTATAATTGGACCCCACTGTGAAGCAGTAATTACTAAGTAATCAGTCAGGTGGTCGTTAAACTTTATAAATATTTTACCCGTAATAATTCTTCACCTTTAAATAAATACCATATTTGCACGAAGCATTTCTAGCTTTCCAAAATATTTTGGAGCTCCTGAAAGAATGCAAAAAACCGTCGTGAAAGTTGTTCTTAACTTAAAATACAAATCTAAAATGTAAAGCTACCCATAGAGCGAACTAAAATAACCAATATCCCCGTAAACGAAGCAACTAAATTGTACTATTTTTATACCAATGGTGGTGAATCATAATAATTTATATGGGTCACTAAAACACTTTACAATTAAACTAGAAGGGTGTAGTATTGAGAACTGGCTTAATTCTAAGAAAAGAAATTTTCACATTTTCAGTAATAAATTGACAGGTGACCTAAAAAATGATTTGCCATAAACTTTTTCCATAATGTTGCTTGGCTTGGCTGAAAAAATTAAATGAAATAAACTGAAACGATTCATTTTGATTTTATGCCATTCAATGTTTTTCATCATGGGACTTCCGATTCAAAAAAACTCCTTATTGATTTTTCGTATTCTTGTCCTTGAAAGTCGATAAATATTTTAGAACAATCATTGCATTAGCCATGTTATTATTAAAAATTGGGAAAATAGTTCATAATGCTACAGTATTAATTTTCTTAACGTTTCGATTGTTTCCATAGCAGCTATATGTATTCCGATTTTTCTAAAAGTAAAACCGTAATTCTTAAAATTCAAAAATAGAATAATATCTCTGAGTTCAAGAGCAACGAAGCTTACATGCGTGTTCTTTTTATTCTTTGATCATCCCTATGAAAACTATATAATATAGTTGCACCATCGGGCCATTCCGACAATATAAATGACTTTTGCGTAAGTTTCAAAGGAATACCGTTAACAGTGAGAGCAATGTTTGAGTAGAAACTCGGCAATTGTTGCTAATCAAAAATATTTATTCGATCATAGGATCGGGTACGTCTCCATCACTGCGTTTCATTAATTTATCTAAATTATGCAGTCACCTAAAGACACCTGCCATTTCACAATGATTAAACTGAATTAAAAAGACAACTTAGGTAAGGTTTATTATTTATTGTTTTTTCTCATAATGAAATTTTCTTGTGGTCTGTGTTTCTTTGAATTACTGGAGATGTTTTAGCCAGATGCAGATCTTAAGGACCAATTCAGCAGGACGCGCACACAATCGACCCAAACGTAAACAACAAAAGTTGAGCCGCATTCGGAGCGCGCACTGCGACCGGATTTTGAACCCGATCGGGAAGATAATGGAAAAACCGATTACATGAGACAAATTTTGGTTGTTTCGCTTAATATTCTCCAGTCAGTCGGGCGAACGCATTAGAGTAGTGCATATTTCAGCAGAAACAAAATCGAAAGTACTTAGTAAATGCTATAGGTAGTTACAACTTAACGGAACTAGATGCACCCAGCTACTGCGCGATGGTGGATGGCAGGTTGAGCAGCGTGCTCTGTCCGCTGGGCAAGTAGGCGACTCCGCGAGACCTGGATAGCTGGTAGGCAATATCCTCGGCGGCCTCGATACGTCGCAGCTCCACCAGACCGTCTCCGGCCTCGCCGAATGACTTGGCCAGCAGACCAGCGGCTTCGGCATCACCCTCCGCGGAAATGATCGAGGCCAGCTTCTGCTGCTCGGCCTTCTCCACGACGAAACGAGCCTTCTCTGCCTCCTGCTGGGCCACCTGCTTCATTTCGACGGCCAGCGTAAACTCCCGACCAAAGGTCAAGTGTGTGAGCGAGATGTCGTCCAGAATGAAGCCAAACTGCTTGGCACGGAGAGTCAACTCCTGGGAAACACGCTGGGACACCATCTGCAAGGGGTAAGCCACAGTTAATAAGAGATGTAGGAATTGAATGAGTTTAAAGTAGACAAATTGGTTTTTAACGGTATGCAGTGCGTCAGAATATAAGAGAATTCTTTAAGTCTAAGATCCAAGACTTTCTCCCAACTAATAAAGTTATAACAATCGGAGCTACCCACCTCACGCTGGGTGATCAGCTCGCCGGCATCGAATTGGGCGACCACAGCCTTCAGAACCTCGGGAGCGATGGAGGGCAGGACACGCTCATCGTAGTCCTGGCCGAGGATCGTGTAGATCTTGGGCAGCTGGTCGGGAATAGGTCGGTACAGGATGCGGAGCGTGATGTTGACATTCTGCAGATCCTTGCTGCCCGTGATCACAGGGACGTTGCGGGGCTGCGAGCGGATGTCGAAGATGATGGGCCGCTGCACCCACGGGATGAAGAAGTGGGTGCCCTCGCCGACCACGTTCTCCTTGATGCCGGTGAAGCGGTCGAAGATGACCGCCCGGTGGCCGCCCTCCACATTATATAACGCCGAGTTGACAACGCCACCCAAAACGGCCACTCCAAGGCCCATTTGGCCAATGCGATTGAAGAACTGAGCAGCCATTATCTATTCGAAAACAAAACGAAAAGTATTTAGCCACTGTCTTATAACTATATATGTAAATAAAAAGCCGACTGGACTTGGAAATTTCATCAGCTTTTTAGGTTAGAACGTCATGATTAGAGGGGAACGTGCTGTGTATGTGTTTTTAAAGCCGGTTTAGGGGGTCTTCCAATGGAGGTTGCCCGGCCCACTCTCACACTTACTTATTGGAGTTTTTTGGTTTGAATTAAATCAAATTATTGTGCAATTTGCCCTTTGAAATACAAAACACGAAATCAACCGCAAGGCAAAATTAGGGAGACCGTCAGGCCAAGGAAAATACTTTAAATACCATTTTAAAATATACCGAAAATACTCCAAACGGTCACGCTGAAAAATAAATATCGATATTTCACTCAAGTTCGTGCACGAAACGGACTCAAATGTTATTTTTTACTCAAGTGCTGCCGCCGAATTCGTTCTTTGGCGCAAAATACTTTATTTTTAAAAACGAAAATACATGAATGAGTACTAACGGCACTTTTAGTAAACTTTTTGGTCGAAAAGTTTTTGTCATATTTTTACAGCTCACTGTACTGTTATTTTTTGTCCGGTATGTTTATTTATTTATTTGAATCATTAAAAATTAATTTTTCAATTTTTATAGAACTCTTAGAAATGATGAATTTAATATGTAGGTTGTATTTATCAATCAAAATTCCGGACGTCTTTAGATGCTAAAAACAATCTGTGTAACCAATTAGGTTAAAACAGGTACTCATTGAAAAAGAAGTAAACTTTTCGGCCGAATAAATTAGAGTTTACCAGAAAGGTCTTGTGGCCTTTCCAATTCATCCTTAATTTGTTGAAATATACCCTGAAATCCAAACATTTGGCGAAAGTTCCAATTTTTACTATGAATATTCTTGTTTGCTTGGTTGTTTAAGTATCGTTTAGAACACGACACACAGATGGCGGTACCGGCATTTTTGAAAGATTATGATATATTTATTATTTAGCGCCAGCATTTGAAGTTTTATTTATTTTTTTTAGCAGATGTTTCTTTTGAAAAGGCCAAATATCAAGATTTTATTTCTAGTTCGTCTCAATCCTTTAATAAAAAGTTTGCCCAAATTAACGACAATAAAAATGAAACACAGTTTACGACTTAATTGTTTTTAATGTCAAACTAGAAAGCCCATTATTATTGCGCCATCTCGGCCCGCCCTGTGACCTTAGGCATCTTCTTATTTGTGGAATCCTCCAGTTCCTTGGCCTTATAATAGTGTGGTGCCACCTCCAGCAGCCACTTGCTCTCGATCTCGATGACCTGTCGCATGTACTCCTTGGAGGTGAATACCAGCTCATGGTAGAGCACCCACCGTGGCAGCTCCTCAAACAGCGAAGAATTCGGATGGATCATCACGGTCTGGTTGTGCTTGATGGTCTTGTAGTGACCTCCCTTGGAGAGACGCGCCACATGGTAAAAGTATCCGGCGGTGGCTGCCTTGCGGACATTCACAGTCTCTGGCAGGCAGCTGACCATATCGATTTCCACGCGCTGCATGAGCCCAACCAGCTGTTCTCGCACATCTCGAGCCCGCTTCATGGACCTGTACTGGATGAAGTTCTCGTAGCACCACTGGGTGCTGTAATCCGTCTCCGCCCACTGATTGTACACCTGCAGCAGACTCAGGTGATCACCGTGCATGTGATTGAAGTTCTTACGGGCAGTGTCTGCGTGAATGATTTTGTCTTTGGGTCTATAGAAGATGGCGCTGTTCACGGAAAGCATAGCAGCAATGGTTACCATTTCCTCAGAGCATTTGTATCTTAAAAGGGAAAGAGAAAGATGAAAAATTATTAAATCTAAAAATTAATATACAACTTGTCAATTCCATTACTTACTTTTCGCTCGCTAGCAGCATCTTGCCCATCATGGGATCCACTGGAAACTCGGCCATTCGTCGGCCCAGCTTGGTCAGCTCTCCATGGTGGTTCAGTGCGCCCAGGGCGTACAGCTGCTCCAAAGCCAATACCAAAGTCTCGTGCGGCGGAGGATCCAGGAAGTCAAAGTGTATCAGATCGTTGATGCCCAGAGCCTTAAGCATAAGCACCGCATTGCCCAGATTAATGCGCTGTATCTCCGGAACGGTGTTATCCTCCAGTTCGTGCTTGTAGGCCCAGGCTGTGTATAACCGGAAACACTTTCCTGGTGCTGTGCGACCCGCTCTGCCCGCCCGCTGATTTGCAGAAGCCTTTGAAATGGGCACAACCATCAGAGACTCCATGCCGGTACGGGAATTGAAATTATTCTGCTTGGCAAAGCCAGGATCGATCACATAGATGATATTATCGATGGTCAGCGACGTCTCTGCTATATTGGTGGCCAGGATAACTTTTCGGGCGTTCGGAGGCGTGGGCTCAAAGATTTTGGCCTGCATATCACTCGGAAGATTGGCATAGACGGGAATAACGATCAGCTCTCGTATTTTAGAGCCCAGCCGCTTAACGCGATCCTGCAAAACCTCCTGACACGTCTCGATCTCATCCTGACCCGTAAGGAAGACCAAAATGTCGCCCAAGGGCTGAGTGGCATGGATCTGCAGCACTGAAACGCAACACGCATCGATGTAGTCGGCTTCCGGGGCCTTGGTGTAAAAGATATCCACTGGATAACGTCGGCCTGGTATCCGAAAGATGGGAGCATCATCGAAGAAAGCTGAGAACTTATCCGCATCCAGAGTGGCACTGGAAATTAGCAGCTTTAGCTCTGGTCTAAATCGAGCAATATCCTTGACCAGGCCAAACAAAATGTCCGTATGCAATGTGCGCTCGTGAGCCTCATCGATAATCATCACACTGTAAGAGGCAAGGTCAGGTTCCGAGAGGAACTCACGGTGCAGCGTACCATCAGTCATGTACTTGAGAATCGTTCGATCTGAGGTGCAGTCCTCGAAACGGATGCTGTAGCCCACCTCGTTGCCCAGCTTCACGCCCATTTCCTCAGCCACACGCGCTGCCACCGACATGGCGGCCACTCGACGTGGTTGGGTGCACCCGATCATCTTCTTGTCCTTGGTGAAACCAGCGTCGACAAGATACTGCGGCACCTGGGTTGTTTTGCCCGATCCCGTTTCACCTTCGATGATGAGCACCTGGTGCTCCTTGACAGCTGCTATTAGATCGTCCTTAAAGGGATATACAGGCAGTGATCTTCTGGTCTCATCCAAGGTCAAACGTTTGCGTTCCTTCTCCGTGAGTTCTGGCTGTCGACTAGAGGATTTCTCGCGACTTCCGTCAAGAGTTAATGCTTGGATGAAGTCAATCTGATCGTCAAGGAGCAACTCGTACTCTTCCTGGGCCTTTGCATCCTTGGCACCGAACTGAAAACGAGCCGACGCTAACTGCTCCGCCTCCCATTTCTTCTGCTCCGAGTTTGGTTGCTTCTCGAAGTCATCTACCTCAACATATTCAGCTGCGATCAAAATAATATAATATATATAATACTCTTTTCGCATTGTAAGGTCAAAGAACACTGTGGACTCACATCGCTCGCCCTTCTTCAGGTCCTGTGGCATATGATATCGTTGCACCCGCTCCAGTTCACGCGCCTTTTCATGCTCCTTGGCAATATTCAACAGTTGCTTCTTGTACTGGCGCTCCTCCTTTTCACGTTTAGTAAGGCTAAAAGAAAACCAGAATTAGGAATCAGGTTGCACATGGGTGGTTAAGCCGTAATCCTACACGCTCTCATCAAAGAGATATTCATCGTCCAGGATGTCCGCCTCCAGCTCGGCCACCTTGTCGTCCTTGCGCTTCTGCAAGTACTGGCGTCGCGACTGGAGACGCAGGTGGGGAACGATTTTGTCCCGATCCTCATGCTCCAGCTTCAGGCGCTTGGTGGCCTCCTCGATGGCCTTGCGTCCGCCGGTGGAGTCCACCACCTTGCGCGTGCGATCGTCATCGCGCTGCTTAAGTCTGTTGGCGAACTCATCGCGCTCCTGCAGATCCTTCAGGCGCGATTCCTCCTCGCTGTCGGGCTCCTCGGCGCTGCTGCTGCTGCTGGCCGTGCGTTTCCGGTTTTTGCCCGACATTTTCCCAATTTTCACTAATAAACAAACGAAACCGGCGAAACCAATAGCTCAGTCGATAACGACAGTGCTGCCAGGCCTAGCTAGTAATCTAGCTAGATTTAGGAATGGAAAAAAATAAAGATTGTTATGGCCTTCCAGATATTACGTAGTCCCCTAGGTGCTAGGTCATGTAACATTGTTAAATTACTTTTAAAATGTTTTTTATATATCTCTTTATATATTTTTTGTTTATTTTCCCCCATTCAATCCCAAATGCAATTATAGCTATTTTTAGCTTTTGTTGCTCGAATCTAAAGTGGGCAGCACTGTTCGCTCCACAGCTGTTTTTAGTTTACAACTCACCTCAATTTCGGACCATGTCGCGCCAGTTGAGCTTTAATCCGCGAAAGGAATACGAGTTGATTGAATATCCCGGCAGAGTGGTAAATCCGGATCGGATGATAGCCACTCTGGGCGGGATTATCAATGTGTCCAAGGTAAGTGTTGCAATCTTGTTTTGGCCAGTTTGATTGATCATCCTAATCCATTCCAGGTGCTTGGTGATGAGGTAAAGCGCATGGCGTTGCACTTCCACCCGGAGAATCCCTACAACAAACCCACGTTTGGAGACTGCACAGATAAAACCGGCGTTCTGCTCTCGATAACCGTGAGGCGTCACAAAAAGGACAAACAACGGCCTCCAGAATACTTCGTACGGGTTTTGGGCCACTGCAGCAGGAGTTTCACCTTCGAAAGTGAGTTCCGCAATTAAAGGGAGGATAATTATGCTAATGCTAATCTCCACTTTCAGCGCTTTGTGATTTCCAATACTTGCCTCTTTGGTCGACACCAAGAAGCGACAATGCAAATGCTGCCCATGAGCTCACCTACGCTCTGGATCAATTAAAACCCAGGGATACCTCTGATTTGGACTTCTTCAAGTGAGTAATTACAGTTGTGTCCGTTAACCATAAGCCTCTCATTCAAGTTCTACAGAATACCCTTGTTTTAAGTCAGTAATTTTAAAATGGCGACCCCATACATGAAGAGGACACAACGAAGATCCTTTATGATAACTCTTTTAAATCTTATTATTTATTAAATCTTATTTAAGGCTAACTTTAGTTTAATACTTTTTTGCTAAAGTAAAACCGCGAATTCTTGAGACCAGTAGAAGTATCAATTGCACTTTCCCGAAAAATATGAAGCACTTTACAGCTTTACAAGTGCAACGAGAGTTTTTTTCTAAGAATTCAGAAGAATTCAAACCGGTGGTCTCTTTCCACAGACGACGTCACAATCAGGTGCTGGCCCTGCCCGAGTTGTTCACCCATGTGGACGTTGTCTACGCGGGCACCTATCGCATCGATGGCTCGGAGGATGGTCAACAGGAGGTGCTGGGCGTGCAGTCCAAGTCCACTTACGACAACCAGGGCGTGATCTCGTTCAACATGGTAGACAGTTTTCCCACCCAGGCGGACTCTCAAAACCTTAAACGCCTCAAGGTGAAGTACGTTTCCGATGAGCAGTTGGCCCTGGTCAAAAAGCTGTTCGATGACTGTCCAATTTGGACCAGGATTGCTCTGCAATATGAATCCGGCTTGACCAATGACAAACTGAAGTGCATCACACCTTCGCTAGCGTTTTACTTTAGCAACGGTCCGTGGCGAACTTTATATGTACGCTTTGGCTACGATCCTCGCAAGGATTTCAATAGTCGCTACTACCAGACCTTCGACTTTCGGCTGCGATTCAGCACTGGCCTCTCAGAGTTTGTGTATGCCAAGAAATTCGTGAAGCAACGAAGGGCAGCGAATGTTCCCTTTGCTCCCATCGAAGATCGCGTCTCCGATTTGGTCCAGGACATTGACTATCCCTACTTGGATGAGCACAAGTTGCCACGATCTCGGCAATGCATGCTGCGTTACAGCGACGTCCGCATGACGAAGATCCAGGAAATGTTGGAGAAGATTCCCACACCGCTTACCGGAGCTGTTTGCAATGAGCGGACAGGGTGGCTGCCACCAGGATTCGATGCCCAGGTGCGACAAATTGTGTGTGCCAGCATAAGCGAACTTTTGCGCAATCATTACCGCAAGGAGAACCTCACGGCTGAGGTGGAAGCGGTTACCCAAGCCGACGATGAGGAGGAAGACGAGCCCGAAGACGAGGAGACTCAGGAGGAGGATATGGAGCTGGACGAATCGCAAGCCATGAACAACTCGGAGCAATTCGTGGACAACGACATCGAGCAGCTCTTCGATAATATCACAAGCTGATTCGAGCACTGACTGAAATAATTATAGCTTATAACTTAACTAGACTTAAACTCTTGTTTATAAACTTAAAATCAACTCATTTGATGTGTTCCAGCTTTAGAATCATTTTTATTCATTTCAATGAAGCGTAGGCGCGGCCTTTATTATTGGTTAGGTATACAGATAAGTGTAATAAATTTTATTTTCAGTAGCAGAAGTAAAAATTAGGCTTTGCAAGCTGTTATTCAACTGATATAAATGCTGATGGAAGAACTCCTCTTCCTCTGCTTAGGGCTTGCATCTATCGAGGAAGCGGGGATACAGGCAGACCTCTCGGATGTGGTAGCGGTTGAGCAGCCAGCAGAGGAAGCGCTCCAGGCCCAAGCCATAGCCGCCATGAGGCAAAGTTCCGTAGATGCGCTGGTCCGTGTACCAGTAGTAGGGCTTGGGATCAATGCCTTCGCGTACGTAGCCCTTGAGGAGCTCTTCGCTATCGTAGATCCTCATCGATCCACCGACAATCTCGCCCACATTTGGCAGCAGAACATCCACGCTTTCGGTCAAACGCTGATCCTCCTTGCAGCGCTGCATATAGAAGGACTTGATCTCGGCTGGGAAACGGCACAGCATAATGGGCTCGTTAATGGTATCGGTCATCTTGCGCTCCGGAGCCTCGGGAATATCCTCGCCAAACTCGTAGAAGGTGCCATCGTCTTTGGTCACGTTATTCTCCTTCAGCCACTTGATAGCGTCCTCGTAGTTCATGCGCCGGAATGGCTTCTGGGGCGGCTTAAAGTCAGGGTTAAGCTCCTTAACCAAATGTCCCCAGGGGGACTTCAAAACACGATCTACCACATCGCAGACCAGATCCTCCAGCCGATCTAACAGATCATCGAACGTGATGAAAGGGCACTCGGCTTCAACGTGTGAATATTCAGCCAAATGGCGGCGGGTGCGACTTTGCTCCGCACGGTAGCTCTGGGAGATGGTGAAGACATCGCCCAAAGCTGGCAGGCACGTCTCCAGATACAGCTGCGAGCTCTGGGTGAGGTAGGCTTCCTCGCCGAAGTACTGCAGCTTGAAGAGCGTGGAGCCGCCTTCCACCTGGGTCTGCACCAGAGTCGGAGGCGTCACCTCGTTGTAACCGCGCGCCTCGTAGTGGGCACGGAATGCTTGCGTCACCACGGATCGCATCTTGAGCACCTTCGAGGTGTTCTCGCCACGGATCATGATGTGCCGGTTGTCCAGCTGCACATCGGGCTGGGCTTCCTCGTTGAGAATGGCATCGGCACCGCCGGGCGGGGCCAGCCCAATCAGTTCCCAGTAGTCCACGTTGAGTTCATGGCCTCCAGGCGCGGTCTTACCTTCTGGCACCAATTTCAGTGTTCCGAACAGCACCACAGTGCTCTCCGTGCTGAGGGTGAGGGCATCGTAGGTCTGGCAGAGCTGATCGTTGAGGACGCACTGAAGGAATCCGGTGCCGTCGCGCAGGGTGATAAAGATCAGGGATTTGCCCTGACGACGCAGGCGATGCACCCAGCCGTAGATCTTGACACGAGAATCCCGGTTGGCGGTGCCCTCGAAAATACGAATCTTGCGGGCGGCCGGCAGGCTGGTGTCCTCCGAAATCTTTACCTTGCGTGCCTCCTCCAGATTCTGCTGGCGCTTCTCCGCGTCTCCCGCCTCGCGTTGCTGCTTCTCGGCGTTCTTGTGCGACTCCCTGACGAACAGTTTCTGGATCTTCTTTAGCTGCGATTTGGCAGCCGCTTCGAAGGGCTCCGCTGCATTGGGGTCCTTGCTGTCCACGTAAATAGTTGGGAAGGGTTCCTTGCCCGCATGACGCATCGCCTGCAGGATGGTCTTGAAGGGCTTTGACTCACTGCCATCGCCCGACTCATCGCTGCCCTTCTTTTCCGACGTGAAGATAGCGCCTGCACATGGTCGTACATATAAATATTGCACATTTTAGATCGATACTTTCGGCGACTGGCAACGTGGACGAAATAGTTGTCCTTTAGTTTCAGTGATAAACGGCATGCTTACCCAAGGTTAACTCGGCCAACTGGTCGGCTGGCATCTTGATTGATTTGTGACTAAGATTTTACTGAGAACAGGGCCTTAAATCTCTTATAAATACGCACAAAATTGCATCAGATTTAACTCGCCAACTCTGCCAAAACGATACCTTGCGCCGGATACTCGATACACCGATTAGAAGCCAGTGTTGCAAAACACCAATTGACACCTAAGCTATAAATAGCTAAGCTTTAGCGCCAATTTTAAAAATGTTAAATTCCTTAAGCTCAAATATAGTCATTATAAGCTGCTAGCCCTTTTATACAAATAGGAAATATGGGAAAAAAAAAGAATTTGAAAAAGAACTTACTAACAAAATTTAAATATGAATGAAAGATAAAATTGTAATGTGAAAAGCAATGTGCAATCATATATAAATATCATAGTTATCTCTTTATCCCATGGTCATCACTATGCAGAATTCACCAAGTTTCGTTATATTTTTAATTGACGAAAGTCTCTTATCCTGATTTATTTTTCAGTGATTAAAATATAGCTAGATCTAACTATAAAGTATCGTCAAAGAGAGTTCTTTATCGATGATTACGGTCGGTATTATTTAGTACTTTTAGCATTGATACAAAAACGTAAACAACTTGGAAAATAGGAAAATGCCCCCGGAAAACAGGTGATTATCGCCCTAAAAACAGAAAATAAGAAAACTTCACAGCTTTGGGATTAACCCCTCCCCAACAGAATCAAAATCCTGCCCAAGGCGGTGGTTTGCGAGGAGAGCAACCTACGCGGTGACATCACCTTCTCGTCGGGCTGTGTGGTGCATCCGAGTGCCACCGTTATTGCCGACGCAGGACCCATAATAATAGGGGAAAACTGCATCATCGAGGAGTATGCAACTATAGCTCACCGCCTGGAACCGGGAGCAGCGTGGGATGTCAACAACATCCTGAGCATTGGCACCCACAATGTCTTCGAAGTGGGTTGCCAAGTGGAAGCCTCACGGATTGGCGATAAGAATGTATTCGAAAGCAAGTCGTTTGTGGGCCGCGGAGTTACCGTTTCCAGTGGCTGTGTCGTGGGGGCAGGAATTAAGATCCATACCAGTCAACTCCTGCCGGAGAACACCATTGTTTATGGCGAGCAAGGACTTCAGCGCGAGGCCATCGACAAGCAGGGATCGCAGACCCTCCAGATAGACTTCCTCCGCAAGGTCCTGCCGAACTATCACCATCTCCGCAAGCCCAACTACGATCCCAAAAAGGCGCGCAGCGTTGTCTAGTTCGTAGTCTATATTAATATAATCCTTCATGTATTCTCCACCTTCACGGCATTAAACTTCGACATCTCCTGTTCAAAAGTATCGATTGTGTGATCGCATAGTCCCTCCAGATCCTCCAGTCCCCGTTTGAGTATATCTATGGCCCTGTCTCGATGGGATTGGATGCGAAAGTGCAGATTCTGCTCGGTGGGATGGGGAATGGTGTAGCCACAGAAGTCCACCTCCGGATAGCGGGCTATAATGGTTTTCAGGGCATTTCCCAGCGTGTGACCCTCGTTGGTGAACACAAACGTCCGGGATCCTTCGCCGTTCTTTTCATCGCCAGCCAGCTGGTGAAAACGTTATTAGTAACAAATCACATTTTACTTTTTATTTGTATCACCTCTGCCAATGCTCCCATTTTAAATAAAATATTTTAATATTTCTCCGTTTGTTTACAAAAAAACGTGCAAGGCACATGCCACTACAATCGATTGTTGGCCTATCGATTGTCTGGCTATCAAAATAGCTAACAAATTTTAGTAGCTACAATTGCCAAAAAATAATAAAATAACACTACATTTAATAAATAAATTTAATAATAATATAAGAATAAAAAGTAATTCGAATTCTACATGAAAAAGTTTTTCATTATTAGATTTTTTTATTAGATGCGAAATACTTAAGAGAATTTTACATGTTTAGCCTTTTAAATTTGTTTAACTACTTAGGACCTTGTTATATTTGAAACTAAAATTAAGTTAAGCCCTGATGTCGGAATTTCTTATCGATATATCGATACCGCAACGATGTTTCCACCACCTCTAGTTCTTCACGCGTTCTGACACGGACGCGGTTTTTGACTCACAGCAATTGAATTGTGTGTGTTGTTTGTTAATTTGCTTCGTTCTGGGCCAATTTTATTGGGGGCCAGCTGCGAAATCAGTTTTGTGCGGTGTGGGCCAAAAAGAAAAAAGTGTCGCAAACAGCCGCATTAGCATAATTGCAGGCCGCTTTTCGCATATGTGTGTGTGCTGGTTTGTTTGAAAGCATCAGCAGAAAAAGGCGGCAAAAAAGAGGGGCAGAGAGGAGGACAGAAAACAAAAACAAGAAAACTGCAACGGCAAACATAATTATTTTCGCAATGCATTCAACGTGAAGTTGCTCCAAAAACACCGACACTCGGCCAAAAACGCATACAACGAAGAAACGGCACTTCATTTTTTATGTTTTTTGCATCAGGAATAAACTGCAATACAGGTTTGTTTTATTGCACACAATGTGCTTATGAATAACACCGTATAAATAACCTTTATTGAACAGCACCGAAATGTCATTTCAATTTTTGTTATTGGCCACGCCCCCTTTGAGTCCCGAAAATTATGCAAATTCACGCAGCTCTTTTTTTGCTCACACACACACACAGGCGCAAACAGGCAGCTGCCTCAGCCCGCGAAGGCGGAAGTGATGGCTAAAAAATACCAGTTCAGAGGCTTTAACTTTATCGTTACTTCGCCTGCGGTTCTGTTTTTTTTTGCTATTGCCGATAAACTTTAATACCTGAGCAATTGTTAAAATACCTAATTAGCCCATTGCATTTGCATTTACAGTCTAAATTACCGGGTATTGGATTATACGAAAATGACAATAATGTTATAAAAACCCAAAAGTTGGAAGGTTACAAACTAAAAAATGATTTACTCAAACTAGGTTTTTAAACCAAAATATACACATGTACATATTTATGTAATATAGATATTTATATATATGTATATTTATAAATAGTTTTTTCATCATCCTTGCGTTGAAATTAAAAAATAAAAAACGCCAGATTAGAATTAAAAAATTATAACTGGCAGCTTGATACATTTGAAAAGATTAAATTCTTTGTGTATTTTTATACCCTTGCAGAGGGTATTATAATATGAGTCAAAAATTTGCAACGCAGTGAAGCAGACGTTTTCGACTAAAAGCCGAGTCCATCTAGCCATGTCCGTCTGTCTGTCCGTTTCTATGCAAACTAGTCTCCCAGTTTTAAAGTTATTGCGATGAAACTTTCCCGAAAGTCGTCTTTCTATTGCAGGTAGTACATATGTCGGAACGAGCCGGATCAGACCACTATATCTTATGGCTCCCATAGAAATAATTAAAAACAAACATTGTTACTTTGTAGGAAGTATATAGGTGTTTTGATTTATGACATTTTAAAAACAACTTTTTAAATAGGAGTAATATATTTATTTTACCTGCAAGGGTATATAAACCTCGGCTAGCCGAAGTTAACTTCCTTCCTTGTTATACATTTTTTAAGCAATAGAATTAAAAGTTTAGTTAATAACTAAACGAAATTCCTTTCAGGACCTTTTTAAGCTCCTTGTGGTATGCAGCATGTTATCTCGAATCCGGAGCATTTTTACTTTTTTCGGCCACACTTTTAGCCAATAGCCACTGTAATTTGTTTCCACTGGTTGCTATGCTCCCTCTCCTCTCACCCTGCCTCTCCCCCCTATCCTCTTTTTTTTGGCATCCTGCTGGCTCCTTTGCACTCATTTGTTTGGTGGTGGCTGGCACACACATTTGTTGTTGTGTTTTGGTGGTGACTAATGCGGCTGCATGTTCCGTTATCTCATGCGTTCCCCCTCCGCGCTCCCACGCGCTTTTAAGCTTGTGTTGTAATAATCGCACTTTTAATGTTTGTGTGTGTGTGCGAATGTGTCTCACGTTTCGTTTGGCGCCATGCGTTCCCCCCAATTTGCAGTTGTTGCAATTTGGTCTAGGCTGCGTTCCGCTTCCATTTTGTTTCCCCCATTATGTTGGGCGCCCTTTTTGCTTGATGTTTTTGTTTTTACATGGGCTGCAGTATATACATATATATGTATATTTCAGTGCCGGCGTTCTTCCGACTTGTTTGTGTGTGTGAGAGCGAGGCAGCTGCTCTCTCCTGGCCGAAAAAGGGGTTCGCTCTCCCATTCTCTCCTGGGCTAACTCTATTCTTATTTTTATGGTTTTCTTTTTTGAGTTTGCAATTATTTTGGCTTTGTAGTGGTTACAACAAATGAACTGCATTAAAGCGTCACGATCGTCGCAAAAAAAGGAGAAGAAAAAGAGGGAGGAGAAGTGCGAAATGGTTCTGGGAATACGATACAACAGAAGGTTCTCGTCTGGCCCGTGTAAACAAACACAACCATACACCGATATATGTATGGCCCTGTATAGGGAAAATAACTTCCCCAGCATTTACTCGCGAAAACTGATTCGTAAACAATTTCCGCACTCGTGTGTAATATTGTACTCTAAATTACAATAAACCTAAACGAGTCTAACCTGCAGAAAATTCATACGCACACTACGAAAAACTGATATGATACATTTCAAGATTTCAGACTAGTCCTTTGGTACTTATTTGCTTGTCTCTTAATGTGCCAATTTTTAAAATATTAGACTAAATTTATGAGATCCTGTAATATGGCTGTAATTTATTATAAACTTCCAGAAAGCCCCAATCCCATATTTGCATTTTGTGTATCCTAGTATTTTGGGGTCCCTAATACGGATAATTAAAAAATTCTTAAGTGACTTTTTTGCGTAAATTTAAGATTTTACGAGGAAGAATCCCAACGTTATTTCGTATCTATTTTTTTTTCTGTGTAGGTAATGTGTAAAGAAATGGCATAGGTGGTTGGGCCCCAAAAGTGTGAGTTCTCCCTGGAGTGGAATATCTTCCACCTTGTCCCATGAATATTGCACAAATCTACTTGAAATACAAAATATCTGTCAGGAAGCTGATACAAATGGCTACAGTGGTGCCTGTTCTAAAGCAAGAAGATAAAAATGAATATATTTAGGGGAAACTGAAATAATATATCTATTAAAAAATTACAATTACACTTGAAAAACAATTTTAAATTCAAATGTTTACTATAGAAGCCCCTTTACTTAAAATGTAATTATTGAATGTCTTTTAAAAATGTTCGCTTTTCCTTATACCGAGTGTTCACTGTGCTACAAATTTCCAAGGATGCTGCAGACATCGAAAGCCAAACGAAATGAAATAAAATAAAATACACAGACAGTTTGGGGGGCGAAAGGAAATGGAAGGAGGAGGAGAAGGGGGCAAAGGGGAGCCGGGTTCAACAGCAGACAAAAAAGGCAAAGTGGCAATGCCGCAAGACGAAGATGGAGAGCACAGAGCATGGAACGGAGAACAAGGAACAGACGGAAACACGGACACGACAACGTGATATTCCAACATCCTGTGCAGCGAATCACGAAGGAGATGGGGAGCGCCATACAGCCGGAGAAGACGGCGAAGCAGGAGGCGGAGGAGAGCAAAAAACCTGTCATCTGCTGCCGGCTGCATTCGATGCGGGCCACGATTAGGGGGAGGGGAAGGGGAAGGGGAAGAGGGGACTCAGACGCAAAAGGATGAAGCTGCAAGCATTTTTAGAATTCCCAAAATCAACATAAAAACCAACTAAATGAACGATGGTGGGCAGACAAAGTACACAGAAAGAACTAAGAGAACTAAAGAACTATAAATATCAAACTTATGATTTTATAACCAGATGATGAAGTGGAATATAAATGTAAAGTGCAACGAATATGAATTAATAGTAAGCAAGTTGTTAATTAATTTGTGACGTACATATATAAAGTGTTATTTAAAAATGGTAAATAGCAAGCAAATTTTTTTCTGTGTGCAGGAAGCTGAGACGCGCTCCCCATTCCCTCTTCCGCCTCTCTCTCTTTCTCTACGTGCTCGTGATCGCAGCCCAGACGCTGCAGCAGCGACGCCAGCAGAGAGCCATAAAACAAACAAAACCTTCACATGCATTTTTCTCTTGTTTCTCCTTTGTTTAGGTTTCCTTATTTATAGCCTTCGATAGGGTATCAAAATTTCGCAATGTTTAAAAAGGATACCAGGGGTTATAAGTTGAACGGTAATTGCCAATCAGTAAAGTCGGTTTTGTATATCCTTTGTCATATCCCCTGTCCTGTAAATAATATAATAAATCAATCCCAAAATATAATCTCAAATTATCATATAAAAAAATTAAGACTACGAATCGTAATTAAATGTTTTAAAATCACTATTTAAGGTGTTACTTCTTTTAATGTTAATGAAAGATAATATTCTCAAATTTTTAAAATACCAAAACAAGTTACAGTTTAATGGAATCCAACCATCAAAGTCTAAATGATATAGAAAGCAAAAAATTTACATAAATAATTACAAAGTATTAAATTCGCAAATTCTGTGTTTTAAAGTCTAAGGGCCGTTTTCTCGTCCGCATGTTAAATTTAAAGTATGCTTTAAACTCTGAAGTCCCATACGTTTTCAAGGATTTATCCTTACTTTAAATTAGGCACGCGGACAAGAAAACGGCCCTTAACTGCATGTTAAGTTTAAAGCTTACTTTAAATTTAACATGCGGAGAAGAAAACGGGCCTAAATGATATAAAGAACAAAAATAGATAAATTCAAAGTATTAAATTCGCGAATTCTGTGCTTCCTGTTTTTTTTTGGTTCTAAGATATATTTAATTCAGAAAATTTCAAAGAGTTGCTTTTGATTTCCGGCCTGTAGTTTCAGGTGAATAGAAAGGGAAATGGCAAGGGGAAAACCACCGGCGTTTCTTGTGGTTTGCAATTGAAATGCACATTTTATTCGAGTATTATTTGTACCTCTTTTCACTGTTCGCTCGAAGGGATTTGCATAATACGCCGTAGAGCAGCCGTAAAATGTGTCCGATGCCGTCTGTTGCCATCGCACATATTGCTGATGGGTGTTGATGTTGCTGTTGCTTTCGGTGGTAGTTGCTGCTCGCCTCAAAGGACTCACATCACATCCCCTGTGTGTCCTGTGCCTAGTTTCATTTCATTTTCGTTTCACTTTTTTTTTTCTTTTTGCTCTGTTGCTTCCCACTTTTATTGTTGAACTTTACAGCTGCCGCTTTCATTTTATTTTACTTTATTTTTTTTTTGTCCAACTTGCATTTTTCCCCTCTTTCGGTGTGGCTTATTTTTGGCAGGGGTGGTTTTAACTTATATGGAACTTACAACAGCATTTTGTATGCGTCTGACTTTGATCCCTTTTTCGGGGGGTGGGACCACCGTCGTCTGGCCACCCCCTCGGCAACATCAGGGAAAGTGTCTTGCAAATAAATAAATAGTCATGTCAGCCATATTATTAATGCCCAGGATGGAAGGCAGGAAGGTAGCTTAAGGTCTGCCTTCACATGGGTGGATGTGGATGGGTGGTGGGTGACGAGGGGGTGGCGCTAATCAACCCTCTTGGGGTGACGACGAAGAAAAGGGGAACGCGTCTTACCCCGAAATACAGCAACACCAAATAACGTCTTTACTCGGTAATACGTATTTCTGGTTTGTTAAAAATTTATTAGATGCATATTTTTTTCAATTATAAGGCATAATAATCTTTAGATTTTCCAAGTATTCCAAGTTTTTAACATGCGCGGACCCACAGAGGGTGATTTATCACCCCCCGGGTTAAAAATGAAAGGTATTTTGGTATTCAAAAAGTATGCAACAAAGTTATTGTTCTTAAGGAACCCCCACAAGAAAATTCTAGATGTGCCACTGGTTTTCAAGACACCAATTGAGTTTTAAGCCCTTATTGCCCTTTCGGAATTTTAAAATCAAATTCTTAGAGAAGAGAAAATTTACCTTTAAAAAGGAATCCACTCTGATTCTCAGGCGTGCGTTCACTGTACGCAATATATATTCGACTACGCATTGCTGTCTGTTCGCGTTGGGGTCAACAAACTTTTGGGCCAGCCCCCAGCATCAATTCTGCGTGCGTGTGTGTGTGTGCGATTGTGTGGGTGCGTGCTGGAGAGTATTGGTGAATGCGAAAAGTGAACGATTTTCCAGCAGAGCTCAACCCAAAACCCCCCTGTTAAAAACGGCGGACACTAGCACGTTCTACGCATTTTTGTGCATTGACCCCTGACAGACGGAAGACCTCCCCCTCCCCCCTATTCCACCCTCACACACACATACAGGTTTTCCTCCCCCTGTACACACACACAGACACACACAAGCACATCTGTTTGTTTGCATAGTACAATGGCAACCCTCGCTGATTTGATTTTCATATGTTGAACGGGATTTGAGGGTGGAATGAATTCGGATTCAACGCCCTCCGTTCGTTGGTGTACACCTTTATCGGGAGTTTTATGAATTTTTGTATATTATATTTTTACGATTTTATATATTAAAATATGCATGCTGCAAAGAATATACACTGTGAGAAGAACTCATATTGAACAACACAAAAAAATTGAAATTAGGAAAAAAAAATATTAAATAAATATACAGGTCTTTAAATAGCATTTTCTTTCAATTTTTTATTGAAATAATACCTTTTAATTATTATATATTACTTAATAATATGTTATGCTATTTTGGAAAGTAATTTCAAAAGTTTCCTACCGCTAAGTGTTCCCCTTTTCACTGTGTAGGCGCGGCATCTTCGATTACAAGTTTATGACAGCATAAAGTCAAGAAGCACCTTTAATTGCACTCTCTATAGAGAGGGCCTCCCCCAAGCTTTTGTTTTAGTGTTATTTTACCTTTGGGGGGTATATACGGCATATAAAATGGTTTTATTGCCTTCCCCGCCTCCGCGAAGTTATTTTGGGTGTGGTTCTTGTATACAGATTGATGGGTTTTAGTTGAATGATTTGAGAGGACGACCGGTTCTCCAGTTCCTGTAACCATTCTGTCTTTGTTTTCCGCTTTTCGTTCTGTCCGTGAAATTTGCCAAACAACATTATTAAAGGTCATTTACTTTTGTTAACCGTAAGGGGTAGTTTTCTCTCTAGTTTCAGGATCGAATCAGCTACGTTCTCGCATTCTCGGTGTCCCGTGTCCTTACGTCCTCATGAATATGCGAAAATTTAACGCATGCAAATGGGAAATCGTCCCAAGAAAACTGTCTTGTAAATGAATCTTTATGGGTATTGTAAAGAGGGTTGTAAATGGCATGGCGAGGGGTGTGCGGAAGTCAGGGTTCGTGGGAATTTTGTCAAAACTTTTGTTTTGAAATGGCTTTGGGATGGGTCTCGGAGCTATGTTTCCGTTTTGCTTGAACAGGTTGGCCTTTGTTATTAAGTTAGATTCCATTATCATAATAGGTCTGCCGGGATCTTTAGTTTTTAGAGGTGGGTAAGATGAGGGGCATTATCTCAGCTAAAATCTTTTAGGAGAATTTCGTCTCCTTCAAGCTCCATTTGTGTGATTTTCTTGGAATATAAGCAGCAGCATGTGTTTCTTTATTTAAGTTGATTTTGTTGGCTTTTTCGCTGTTGTTGTAGTGTCTGTTCGAAAATGTAAAGTTTTCCATTAGGGGAATACAGTAATCTACAGTAAAAGATCACTGTAAAACGGTGGCTAGAAATGGAAGTTAAAACTAAGACGACTGTCTTAAAGGAAATAAACATTATAATTCAACCAAATTGTAAATGGAAATAAGTAGAATTAAATTTTGAAACAATCGAGTCTTTACTGTACAGAGCTTTGTCAGTCTTTCTTTCTTCCCCCTAACTTCAATTCTTCACAGCTCGAGTCTTCTTGCACTTGGTGCTGGAAGCTTTTCCTCCGTTCTTCTCGCATTGGATCCTCCCCACAAAAAATTCACACGCTGCTCGCTTTTGGAGTCTTCGGAATCGTCTTTGACTTTGTTTGGCTTTTGAGTATATTTGTGTGTTCGCAGACCAGACGACAAGACAGCTGTTAAAGCAAATTAATCTAACAACAATAACAATAACAGCAAACCAGAAGAAACAGAGCGGGCAAAAAGAACAGCACCAGAATTCACAGCCCGACGACTCGAATCCATATTGAAACATTGTATGTAGAAATATTCAGAGTATAGTTCAGCTGAAACTGATATTGCTGATAAAACAAAGCGAATGCCTTTGGAGGTGGGACATGAAGGCTTTGTATTGTGGGCAGAAGAGGAGGAGGGCGGATCAGTTGCACACATGTACAGTAAACGCTATAATAAATGGTATATGGTTTTGCAAATGTTTAAAGGAAATCATAAGAAATCTTGAATATTTCTAGACCAGAAAGTTAATATTATTTTATGTAGATAATTATCTATAAACTACTATAAAATGTAAAATAAAAATTAAAAATTTTTATACCCGTTACTCGTAGAGTAAAAGGGTATATTGTATTCGTGCAAAAGTATGTAACAGGGAGAAGGAAGCTTTTCCGACCCTATAAAGTATATATATTCTTGATCAGGATCACTAGCCGAGTCGAACTAGCCATGTCCGTCTGTCCGTCCGTATGAACGCTGAGATCTCGGAAACTATAAAAGCTAGAGGATTGGCATTTTGCATGCATATTCTTGGAGTTCCTACGCAGCGCCAAGTTTATTTCAAAATGGTGCCACGCCCCCTCTAACGCCCTCAATCGCCCTACACCATTTTTTGAAAGGTGTCTGGCGCCCACACCATTAAAGATTTTGGAAAACTAAAAATGCAGTTTTATTGTGACTATCAATACCTATCGAAATGTAGAAGAAATTTTTCAAATCGGACCATTCGTTAAAAAGTTATGCCTGATCAAAGATTTTATATATCTATCTCCCTCGCACTCCCTTAGCTGAGTAACGGGTATCTGATAGTCGGGGCACCCGACTATAGCGTTCTCTCTTGTTTTTTTATAGAATGGTTGTTTGTCCAAGGTATTGTTCATCATTTCATTTCCACGTCACCCATTTGTAACATGAGGTTCTAAGCTTAATCAATATAAGAGTTATTTATTATCAAAACTTGTTCATCAAATTAAAAATTAATATTTTTAATCGTTACAAACTAAGGCGTACTGATAAGATGATTCATGTACGATTCCGGATTTCGCCAACCGAGTATTTCCGATCGACCACTGTAGCCGGCTATCAAATTCTTGTTGCTTGGAGTTCTTGTTGTTGGTTCCGCTTGTTGTTGTTTAGAAATAGAAATGATTTCACAATGTACTTTTTTTTTTGGTGTCGCGCTTAGAGCTTCAGTTGACCGTTTCGTTCCGTTCAGCTAACCTCCCCGATCCACCTCCCGGTTTTCCCCCTCTCCAAGCCACCCATCAAAATCCAGCGAAAAGAAAGAAATAAAACAACATACAAAAAAAAATAAAAATAATAAAAATAAGGAATAACAACGTAAAACACAAAAACACGTTTTTTCAGACTCGGTTTTGCTGATTTCTTATTAGATATTCTTGTGTTGCCTGGCCCGGTCTCCCCATACCTCCGTCTCGCTCACTCTCTCGCGCCCCAAAGACACTTATTATTTATTCTTTCGCTGGCCCGCAACTCGTGGCTTTTGGTTTATGGTGATTCAGCTCAAAACGAGAAGTGAATGTGCCCCCGCCCCCTGGCCCCGCCTCCCAAAGCTCATTTAACGCTAGCAGAGCAGTAGGCGTCGTCAGCGACGCCAGAAGACACATAAAAAAAAATATTTTTTTCAAAAATATACTTTTTAAAAACCACCAGTTTCAGCGATTAATTGAAAAAAGTATTGGGGTCGATTTTGGAACACCTATTCGGGTTCCCTAAAATTCACGGCTATGCAACAGTACATAGTATAATTGTGTCCCACTTTCTGTAATCTAAATTTTTTAGTAACCTTAAAAAACAGTGCCTATGTTTTTTTTGTTTAAATCTATCAAATATTTAAATTTAATAAAAATAAAATTAATTATTAGGTACCTTTAAAAAGAGTTTAATTAAAAAAAACAAGAGTGAACGCTATAGTCGGGTGCCCCGACTATCAGATACCCGTTACTCAGCCAAAGTGAGTGCGATGGAGATGGAGATAGAAAATTTTTAATCTGGCATAACTTTTTAACGAATGGTCCGATTTGAAAAATTTATTCTACATTTCGATAGGTATTAATAAATGCAATAAAACTGCATTTTTACTTTTCCAAAATCTTAAAAGGTGTGGGCGCCAGACACTTTTTAAACTTGTTTATTGTGCGCGTTAGGCGATTGTGGGCGTTAGAGGGGGCGTGGCCCCCGGCTGAAACAAACTTTCGCTGCGTAGGAAGCCAAAGAATATGTGTGGGTAATCCCAATTCTCTAGCTTTTGTAGTTTCTTAAATCTTAGCGTTCATCCGGACGGACAGACGGACAGACGGGCATGGCTAGATCGACTCGGCTAGTGACCCTGATCAAGAATATATATACTTTATAGGGTCGGAAACGCTTCCTTCTACCTGTTACATACTTTTGCACGACTACAATATACCCTTTTACTCTACGAGTAACGGGTATAACTATGTCTGAGTACTCGAAATTTATTTTCGGACTTAAAAAATTTATATGGTTACAATGAATACCACTTAACTTACCAACTGTTTAGTTTCAGTGTAACTTAGTTTGCATTTGACGTTTGTGTTCCTCGGTTGTAAAATGTCAGTGTTAAATAATATTGTGTTTATTAAACCAGAAAAACGTAAGCAAATTTACCGTTGTTGGCGGTGAGTAAGCGATAGATGCAGCGAAGGAAGGGAGAGGGGAGAGAGAGAGAGGGAGGGAAAGCCGGAGCTTAAAGGAAACTGCATTTGAGTGAGTGAGAGAGTGCGATGCCTGACTGATTGATGGCCAAAACAACAATAAAAACGGCAACAAGAGGAGATTGAGAGAGCCTGAAATGTTGTTGCTGCCGTCAGTGGGTTCTACCGCTTCTGCTTCTTCTTCCTTAATGAAGGTCAATGTTCGTACGCCAACGCCGCTGTCGACGTTCTTCACCGATTCCGATTCTTCAGCTGATGGCGACGTTCTTCTCCCATTCTTCAGCCGCTTTGTTGTTGATGTAGCTTGATGATTGGCCATTGTCGTTGTTGTTTTATTCCTGCTTGTCGCTTACACTCAGAAAAATATTGTATTTTTATAGTACCTTGGAAAATGAAGTTTAAAACTTAGTTTCACGTATAATTTTTCATTATTCGATATTTTGGGAGATTTAAGCGCCAAAACTTAACAAAAACTTGAAGATTGCCTTTTCATATTTTGTCTCCTTGAAAAACTTAATGGTTTGATATAAGTAAAAAAGAATTAACGACTCAAATTTTAGTTTAGTTCTTATAAAGTTTTTTACAAAAGTTTATTATAAAAAACTTTTTAATCAAGATCTATTTTTGTTTGGCATTTTCATAAAATATTTGAATTCTTTTATTGTTAAATACATTTTAAAAAAAAGTTTACCACAAATGCTTAATGTTACTTCATCATCACATCATATCATTATCCCCCTTTTTCCGCCCAATCCGAGTTCATTTAAGTACAAACAACTCCAAATAAAATTCAACCCATAAAGCTGGTTAATGATACTTGATGTTTTGTGCAGGCGTGGCTCTCAGCTGGAGTTCCCTTCATTTAATTCTTCATCCAGCATAGACAATCCATATAATTATGGAATAATTTAATTGTTTCAATTTTGAGCTTGATGTCTGCACTGGGGCACCCCTCCAAAACTAATGTTTTCCGGGCCTGGCCCCATCGGTAATCTGGCGGAACCTTTGACCGACCTATAACCCTCTGATTGCCCAGAGTACATAACTCTCCCCAGAGAACGGGTCTCCGTCAAAAGTTCTTTGGGGAAATTAGTGGGGAATAACCCACTCGAATCGGCAGAGGAAACGTTCAAAGCCCCTGAGAGAAAGGGAGGTCGCTTTTGCCAAGTTCAGTTCAAAGAACTTCCCACATCAGATTAAAGAAATAATCAAGGGGTGTGCAAAATATGGTGAGGGGCTTGCGAGGTAAGGGGTAAGGCGGAATTTAAAAGCAATGAAAACTTCTGGACCGACTCAAAAGTGCCATTTCCGTTGGACCAGCAAACAAATTATATATGTACAGATGAACCTAAGCAGTTCCACAAATTTCAGATTGTATTAAAATTTGAACAGCAATTCAAAATTTATTTAAATTTCGATATAAACTTGAAAGAAAAGCCTATGAATTTCTTAACTCGAATATAATCGTGTTATGGAAACTTCAATTTCCTCACTAGCGATCTTTGACTGTACGAGGTATAATAATTTGCCGCATCTAATATCGCAATTGGGAGTGTTGTGCGAAGGAGTCGTTGGTCGAAAAGCACGCGGTTCGTTGGCTTTAAGAGTGTATCACAAGCAATTATGAACGTTGACCTTCTGCCAGAAAAAAAGTTTCCACTACCCGAAAAAGGTGAAAGAACACACACACTCGGCCGGAGACCCCAAAATGAAGGTAACAAAGACATTAGCAGAGACTGCGAAATGTGGAGAAAACCTAATGACAGCTGGGGGGACACAGAATAACCCAAGAAGCCGGAGAGCCAAAAACACCAAGATGAAAATGCGCCAGGCCAGAAGAACAAAAAGTTCTCAAAAGCAAACAGGCAAAGGAGAGGCAGATAATAATAAAGAAGGCGCGCGCTGTCGAGTGCAAAACAAAGCGAATTTTTGGCCAACAGCGCAGACACAAAAGACTCTTCGCCGGAGTCACGGGGTCTAAAGCACATACATATACTATATAGACTCGGCAATACATATTATATACATACATACATAGATGTGGGTACTATAACCTGGTCGCTGACTTTGGCTCTTTTTGAAAGTTGATATGCTTGCCTAGGTAGAGCCAATAAACGAGTTTGAAACAAAAGAACAGAAACAGACGCTTAGCTAACCTATCTACCACCCCCCGCTCCCCCATTCCCCCTCTCTGACCTCACCACCCCCTTTTTCATTTTTTTTTTTTTGCGCGTGTGAAGATCGCGAACTGTGGGCGCTCGAGGAACGGAATGGTAACTGGAACAGCCGCTCCGGCATTGAACCGAGCCGAGAAGAAAACCAGAAGAGAAGGCTATATGGCTCCAGGGAGCAATTATCCTCCCCCTTCCTCTTCTAGCAGGTCAATCATTCCACAGCCATCGAGATCCGATATGGATCCCTCATAAATTGCAACTTGAATCACGTTCAGAATCAATTAAATAATGAATTAAGATAACAAATTTTTAGAGTTTTACTTAATCTTCAGTACAGAAATCCTTATTTTTAGTGAATAGTAGATTCAAAATCAATGAGCCTTATAAAAATACCATTTTTAAGTACATATAACCTATCTAAAAATTTTTGGTTTACTTTTAACAGTGGGTTAAAATAGAATCCAATAGAATACAATTAAAATAATACTTAAAATTTATTTAACAAATTTTTGTAATCAAATTATTAAAACTTTATAGGATACTAATCTTAACTGGCGTTGCTTTTACTTTCATAAGATTATCTCCAAAACTAAAATATTATTTTCTCATTAAGACGTTTCAATTCTGGTCTTTAAATCGTTGAATATTCTGAGGTCAAGAAAATCACCGATCTACCAAAAACTAGTTGTGCAGTTTTAAACTTCCGCTTTAAGACCCTTTACAAAGTCAAATTTTAGTTCAGCGGAAGTTCATGTGACAAAGGTAGACTTTAAGGTATCATCCTCACCCGGGAAGCATTCACCCACCCACCTCCCAATTTCATTAAACCACTCGAGCTGAGAAATTGCCCAAAAAGTGACAGTTAAAGCCGGTCATAATTAACAGCGTTCATCAATTACATCACAACCACCCACATACATAGGAAATCTCACCTTTGGCAACAGACCGCAGTGACAAAGCTCTTAAATGCGGTCTTCTCCACCCAGCGTCCACCTCCCATCCAACTCCCACCCACCATCCCCCGCAGGGAAGTTCCTTTTTTTTTGTGTACAGTGCATAATTAACGTAAAGTGTTTCGCAGGGCAAACCAAATAAAGAAGAGGAGGAGTAAGTACAAGAGATCCAAAGGACATGTTAGAAATAATGCGTGTACTCAAGGGCTTTTATACCCTAGCAAATGGCTTCATTGTCTGGCCAACAAGTTGGCCGTCAATTAAAGAAAGCAATTTTTATCATAATTATAAATTGACATCGTATAACCAACACACGTAGGGTAAAGAAAATTAAGATTTATTATAAAGTCCACGGTTTTAATTGCCTATAGTTAGCTATATACCAAATAAAAGACTTCTAGTAAAACATGATTAATTTTGTATTTATTTATAGAAGAACCTGCTAAACTTGACCTGAGGTCGGAATCATAGGGCTGTCATTAAAAATATTGTGAGGTGAGTTTTGGAAGATATAACTTGTTTAAGAACTTTTAATCGTTCAATTTTTTTTATGGTGTTTAAGGGTGTTCAAGGTTTCGTTCTGGTCTATCATTTTTTTACATCCGCATAGACAATAAATCTATCTTGAGACCGCTTTAGGATATCCCTCTCTCTTACTCCGTGTCCTTCGTACTAGAAACCCAATACCTGCCAGCATGTGAAGAGAAGCTCAATGGAGTGAGTTATGATGGGGACGGACGTTGGCTTATTCATCATATCTCACGTACGCGTCTGATGTCTGGAGTAGCTCCTCTTCTTCTCATTTATATGCCATGCGGGTCCCCTTAGAGGGAGACAGAGAGATAGAGCGAAAGAGATGGTATACGCTATAGGACCCCACATATCGAATGCGAAACATGTGCTAATGCTGTTATTACTAAAGGGTATATTGTATTCGTAAAATTGTATATAACATGGTTAAGGAAAAGATTCCTAACCTATAATATAGGAATATTTATTTAAGGAAAAGTCCAATAATACCATTAACTTGCTACGCTCAGAAGCTTGTGTTTCAAAGGTATATAGATTTTCGATCTAATGTCAAACTATTTGTTTTTATATTTTGTATGCAAGGCTTTTATAAACTGATGGCAGGATATTTCCTTGGTCGAGACACTGGAATTATATAGTTAAAACTTGTTGTTCCAACTTCCGCCCGAAGTTTGTGGCCTAAGTGATATATTTCACCACAGGACATTTATCAAGAGATTTGGTTGATGGAAACATAGATTTTATTTCATTTTTTGTTGTATTAATGCCAAATTTTGTGTTGCTGTGCGAGAGCAACAAGTTTGCGCGTTTTTGTGTGTGTTGTTTTTTTTTTTTTTTGCCTATTCATGGTCCGCAGGTCGCTTGGTTAGTTGGTTTATTGACATCGCCGTTCTGCCGCGTCGACGTCAACGTTAGCCACACACTTTTTTCAAGTTCGTGAATTATTTAGCCGTTCGTTGACTCTTGCCGTTGTTGTTTTTCTATGTCTGTTAACGTTTTATTTATGATGTCCAAACTAATGTCATTTTAAGGCTGTCTCTGTATTTGAGACTCCATCTCTCTTTTTTCGGTCTCAGTTTCGCCATTCGTTTCTAGTTAAAAAGTCTCTCGCCCCTTCGCAACAATATTTTCGCAACATTTTGACCAAACCGTGAACTTTCCGAGAATCACAAAGAAAAAGGAAAAACAAAAAACTGGGGAACAGTATGAAAAAAAGCTCAAATATAAGTTCGGATTTCAACAAGCTGATTGAAATTTCCTGAGGGGGCGTCTTCTTCGCTTATTAGTTTAATGCGAATTATGAGGTCAGTGCCGAAACAAACAAAAAGACAAAAAAACACATTCACAGCGGGAAGACACCGAAAAAGAAAGAAGACGACAGAAGAGAGTTCAATGAAGTGCCCTCATTAGCTTTAATGTAACGGGATATGGTGGGCGTTGAAAGCCGAGAACGATCGGCCTCGAACCTTTAATAGTGTCCCAAAAACAGATCCCCAACTATATGCGGGCCAAGTGGGTAAAGTTACGTACTCCACTGTAAAAAAACTTAAATTGGAAAAAAAAGGTCTCTCATCGGATTCTTATATTTACCATTCTGTTGCCACTCATTCAATCCTACAAATTTTGTCTTCTCATATTATTTTCCTATTCTGTATTGGCTAAAGAACGATATTATATAACTTTAACAAAAAGCGTTTATATGTAAAGACGAATAACGATTTCAAGGTATTTTTACCGCCCACGATCGCTTTAAAATGTGTCTAATCAAAAAGTTTGATTTAAATTTAATGGGTCTTGTGCTTTAATAGTAGTTTAATATATGTATATTTTTACATATACTTCAAAGCCAAGAATCTTTCGCTTTAAATCAATGCTTTTATCTAGGTTATAAAAGCCACTATGAACATCTGATAAAAATTTGTCTCTTCAAATCGTGGTTTTTTCTCGGTTAAGAGGCTTTCCATTATGCCATGCATAAATCGCTCGTGTTCCGGAACTAAAAGGTGTAACTAACTGTTTATAATTCCAACGCGCAGATCCATTAGTGACATAAGAACTGACAAATGTGATCATAGATGAGAAGAGAGCATGCAACACTTTCAGAATTTCCACCACTTCCTGCTTGTAAGAGAGGCTCGATCGAATGATTGGATGTATTGTACGTATAGGAGCTCTTAAAACACGGCTTCACCTGGCCCTCTCACGAGTGAGAGGGATGGCGAGCGAACGAGGGAAAGAGAGGGAGCGACAGCTGCATCGCCTGCTGCTGCTAATTTCCGGTTTCAAGTGTCACATTTTGTTCCAGCCCAACGTCTTTCCCAAAAATTATTGAAAGAGCCATAACAAATATGTGATCGTTGTATTTTATATGGTTTATGGGTTGGGTTTTCCCCCTCCGATCAAGGGAAACATCTGGCAGCGGTAGCTGTTGTTGGTTGTGTGTGACAGCTGCTAAAGGGATCGCTCGTTCGCCATCCCCCTCCCTTTTTTTGTTGCGGTCCTCTCACTCTTGCCCATGGAAATTATTAGCCTGGCTGGGTTATTGAAAGGCGCTCGATTGAATTGTCTGTCAATATGGCAATAAAACAGTTGAGGCTGGGGTCGGTCGGCTAATGAACGTTGCCGTGTCGGGGTCTAACACAAATGCCCCGGCCATCGGTGGAAAGATGTAGCACTCTGCATTTCTTCCACTTATTCTACATATTTCAGATGTCAACACATTTTCATAGAAATCTAAATATTGTAATAAATTTGTTTTTAAAGAAAATATTTTTAAGCATATTTTAATTTTTATCAACTCATTGGGTTACAAATATAATTGGTTGCATTCTGTCTGACGGAAGTTTCCAAGATAGTTATTTATGCTCATAAAGAATCTTTTAATGGAACCTAATCACCTTACAATAATCATGTAAACAACCTGCCAAGTTACGTAAAGTTAACAATAGAAATTCAAGATTTTTCAGGCTGTATGTTGTATAGAAACTTGTAATAATATTATATTATAACGCTTTTATGACTCGACAATTCTTAAGTTTGTTTTGTTGTGCCAAGGTTTATTTTAGGTGTTAAATATAAATTTGTCTTTAAATATAATGTACGCCCAAAACTAAAAGTCCAAAGCTTTTATGTCTTACATGTGCTTGTTTGTTAAAAGAAATAAAAATTGTAAAATGGCTCTTAAATACGGGTACTATTCTGTATTTTTATGGTCGGCTCGTTAGCAAATGTTTCTTTCTTGTGGCAGATGTATTCCAGTTTGCGAAGTTCGACTGTATTTCAGGCCGTAGCGAAAATATTTCAACGCTTGGCGTAATTGTTTTTTCTTTGCCATTGGCGGCTGGCTCTTTTTTTTTTTGTGCTGTTTTGTATTTGCTGGATTTTTTGCGGCCGTATCTTTTTTGCTACTTTAAGCACGTCGTTCGTCAGAGGAGTAAAGTCGAAGGTTCATGAACCGCCGGCAAGGACAAAAGTTGTGGCTCTGGCGACGGGACAGAGACGGCAATACATATGGACATATCGATCACATAGCGAGGCTGAAAACGGAACAGATATTGGTTGCCGTACCATATCCCACTATTCCACTTGTTTCCCTGCAGCAGCAGCAGCATTATCTTCCCATCCCAGAAAGCCACTTGAACCCATCAATTCGTGGAATTCAGGCGGGATAAAGAAGCATGAATACAAAAAAGGAAGGAAGGTAATATGCGTTTATCGAAGTTTTCGAATACCCTGGAGAATCCATAAATAAAATCGAAAAGTATCAGTGTTATATTTATAAAATACCACTGTGTGATTCTATTAGTCCTATGCAACACATATCATTTTGAAAAAATCCTGAGATTCTTTAATACCATTAAATCAAATTTCTTTTGTTTTAGAATGTTTGTAAACTACCTGCAACCGAAGTTATCCATTCTAGATGATACAAATTACCAGCACCTAGAATGGTGATAGAAAAACCAATGTACGTACATAAATCCGTGGGTCGGTGCGTCAGTGCGTTAGTCACGCAGCCTCACGAGCGATACGATACCATCGCAATTGGCGCACAAGAAATCACTGACCTTGACTTTAAACAAAGTTTAAGGCCCTTTGTAGCCGCCAGTATATAGGTGTATTTCGTTGTATTTGTATGCATGTATACACATACTCGAACAAGCAGCATAATTATAGAGCCGAGCGGCGTTTCTAGACTGGTTTATTCTCCAAAGTCCCCGGACGTAGAGCTCTGCGGCAGCGAAGTCGACGTCTGCGGTTGCCATTCTACGTTATTCTTTTCTTTTGATCAGAAAACGTTGGAAACGTTGAAAACGCACATGACGCAAGCGCGCAGACTTTTACCTTGCCTCCTACCCCCTCCCCCCTCTTTCTAATTCCCCATCTGTCTTTCACATATGTATTCCTATTGCATCAGCGGTGTAGAAAAGTCACCAGTTGTAAACTAGCCTAGTTGGTAATGACCATAAAGAGCTAAACTTGCCTATACACAGGTTTAGACGTCTATTCACTTCGGAGCCAACCATTTCTGGTCTTGATCGTTGGTTCTTCCTTTCTCTGGAGCAAGTAATCGTTGCTTTGTTGTGTGTTTACTGTACAGTGGGGTGTTGCTTGGGCAACAAAATTTGTTTTCTCCATGAAGTCCCTCGATTTTAAAATGTCCTTTTTCAGACTTTTTTGTTATAAATTACTAAAATATTTATTGTTTGTTTATTTATGGTCCTTATTATATTATATTATTATTTTCATTTTTAGAAACACGCTTACGCAATGGCTAAAAATATTTAATTATGCCTGTTCCAAAAATTCTTTGGAAAACATAAAAACAATTTTAATTTCAAAAGAATCTATCACATTGTTCCGAACCGAGACCTGTAATCATTTCCAGTTTTCGTTCCATTCATATTATGACACCTTTGCGACACATCTGAATTTATGCAAATTTAAAACCGTATAATCACTTATTGCGAAACAAGCCCAAAAATAAATATGGATGATAATCTTTTGACTCAATGCATTGGTTCTATGCATGGGGTTTTACCCCGAAAATCAAGAGATAGTACAAATTACCCCACGACCAGTGTTATTTTCTGCAGTCTTCGCTGCTTCCGCTCTTCGCAGCCCTTTTTCGGGCTCTTCTGTCTGCTGCTCCTCTTCTGCTTCGTCAACGTCCTCTCCTCTGCCACTCTCTTTTTGTAAGTGCAGCTCACTCCCACTCATGTGGGAACATACAAATACATACAGAGCCCGGAATACTTGGAGTGCACTGCTCCCTCGCGCAATTTATGTTCTGTTCGAGTACATACGAACATGCAATACATATGTACGTGTGCCAGTGTAGGAGGTTGTCAGAGGTCAGTCTCATCGCTGTATGTTTGTACGCGTATATAGCTGTTCCAATTGCCACTTCATTCCCTTTGGCGTTCTGCAGAAACTAGATTTCCCGCTCTCTCACCCTCTCTCTCGTTCGCTGGTTCTTTGTCTCTCTCCCGCTGGCAATAACTGGTTGAGTGAGTTTTTTGTTGTCCGCTTTTGTCGGCTTGGCTCGTTCGTCTCGTTTTCGTTCGTTCCTGTTCCTCGTTCCGCTTCTTGTAAAAATTCTTCTTTGCCATGCTGGTCCATTCCCAGTCGGTTTCGCTCGCTCTCTCCCAGCTCTCGCGTTCCGCCAAAGAAACAAGCCCGATTTACTTTTTGATATTCTGGTTTATTCTCATCATTCAATTCATACCACTCGCCGGATAAACAACTGTTTGGCGCTCGCTCGCGTTCACTTCCCGTCGCGTTCAGAGAGAATATACTACTGCTACTGCTGCGAGAGTGTGTGCGTGTGAACTGTGCGAAAAAAAGCAATAAAAAGTATTAATACTAGTGGAATAATAAGTAAATCTAAGTGCAACCGAAACATACACATACCTAGCCTATGTACGTATGCCACGCAATAAATATAAATGATATTTGCATTTCAAAAACAACAGGAAAATAATGAACAAATTGTTTAGTTCTGCTGCTCGTTCTTCTTCTTCCAACGATGCCGTAGAGTTCATCAACTTGTTTAGAATCGCGTACGTGAGTGCTCGACTGTATGTATGTCTGGTGTGAGTGCGTGTGTTGGTGTTGCCGTTTTCCTGCTGCGCTTCTTCTTGCTCGGCTGTCTATCTCTTTCTGGCGGCGCATCACTTGCATTGTTGCTGTTTGTTTCAATGCAACAAAACATTTTTTCTTGCCTATTCCCCTACTCCTGTTCTTCGCTTCCTTCGGCGTCTGTTTATGTGAATCTGTGTGTGTGTGTTTGTTCTTTTCAACGGCCGCGCGCATTGTTGTTGTTTGCATTAACTTTTTACGTTTCTACGCTTTTTGTTATTATTATCTCATTTCTTATTTCGTTTTGTGCCACTGTCTGTGCTTTCTACACTCGCGACCAGCAATTTGTTGTTCGCCTATAAATGGGATGCAAAATTCACAAATTAAAAACCGACGGTATTTTTAGCAGAGACAAATTGTAAATCAAATATTTGTATTCCACATTTTATAGCCCTCATTTTGCTATTTAGTTTGATAAACAAAAAAATATGATAAGAAACTTTAAAAATAATTAATGAAAAAAATATCTAAGCTTCAAATTTTTGTTGAAGAGAGTTTTATTTTCTTTCTTGGCCAATGACCACTGTAATTGCCAAAGCAAACAAGATCCGATAATGATGAAATGGTTTAACAACCTTTAAAGCCCAGAGGGGTGCGCACTTCCTTCAACTCAATGCACGACGACCTTCCCCCGTCCAAAAAGTCCGAGAGTCGAGCCTATTTATCGCGACCCAACTGTTTAAACAATTCCCCAACATTCAACTCTTGGCGACTGTGCTCATGGGTTTTTGTTGTCGGAGTCGATATCGTTATTGTTTTTGTTTTTGTTGCTGCCGCTGTCGCTGCCGCCGCGATGCGGAAGAATAAAACACGAGTTTGTTTTCTTGTTTCTGTGTGTATTTTAAACAAAAATTATTACGGCAATGTTCTTTAAATTTAATCACTGTAGACTGACAGACTGATCGACGTGCAAACCACGCTTGGGGCTTCTCATTAATATACAAACTGCCGGTCCGTGTGGAGTGCCTGTTTTATTTACGCCGAAAGCAAAAATACAAGACAACAAAAAAGAGGAAAAAATCAAGAAACGTGTTTAAAATTTGTTCCTATCTCTGTTGTGTCTGCGTCCAGTATTTGGTGTACAAACATAAATACGTACAGAACGGAAAGACGAAACATAACATATAATATATTTTCCATGTGTCTTGTTTCACGCTCGATTTGGTGACGCCAGCAGAGCTAAAAACTACGCTTACTGATTAAAAAAGCTGCCTCAGCTGGGCTTTATTTTATTTCCAACTGATTGCTGTTGGCAGTCGGAAGCGGGAATTAGAAAGAAAAAAAGCTAGATATTATATTTTAAAATCCGAAATAGTTATAGGCTAGAAATGTGTTTTAGCTCGGAGTCGTTTTCACAACTCAAGATTTTAAAATAGCTACAGCTTTACGGCTGAAGAATTTAAATGGTTCATGGTTGTTCGTATTAAGAAAAAGTGTTATTGTGTTGATAAGTTCAAACTAATCGGGGTTGTGGAACATCGTCACACAAACGACATATAACTAGATGTACAATTTATAAACATCCAACCCCGATAAATCATTATCATTCACCCTGCTGTTTCGAAGATTTTCTGATTTACAATTCAGATATGTTCACGATCCTTTCATCAGCATCCATTTGGGCCATCTCCAATTGATTCGCCATCGCAACCCAATGTCTTATGTAAAATGCATTTCCTGTACTGTTTTTTTACTTTCCGAGATTTTCTAGAACTCGGTCGGGGTCGTTCCCTCGTTTGTTCCCGCCAGTCTTTGCTTCTTTGCTGTACCAATTTCGTGTTTTTCCCAGCTTGGCGTTGTGTTTTGTGAGTTTCCATTATCGAAGAGCGTCGCTTCGCCACACCACGTAATAGATAACGCAGGGAACCCAAAATTGGTACATCTCTAATTGAAAATGTTAAAGCTGATAGTAAATATTTATCGAAAGTTAACACGCAAACGAGGCAAAGCGAGAACACGTTCCGCTTGATTGGATGATGTGGTGTTGCAGCACTAGAAGATAGCAAGTGCATCTACGGTTAAACTTCCTTTATAATAGGAAGTTCTAGTTTTCGAAAATAAGTTTCTTTGTTTTTAAATGGGGTTTAGCTTTAGCTTTTAGATTCTTTGGTATTAGTCATTATTTTCTTTTGTTAGATAGTGCGCACTTTGGAATTTCTATTTTAAGATTACATATTTAAAATTTTAATTCAAATGGGTTTCCCTTTGTTTTGAGCTGCTATAAAAGAAATCAAGGAAATTTTAGCTTGTCCAAAAAAAGTCGTTAAAATGCTCGAGTTTTGAATGGAATATTCACAGCCGACACTGTACCTGTGCAAGGTTGTCTCGATATTTCCTACCACCACAGAACAGGATACACAGACACTTGGCATCTCGCTCGCTCTCGCACACAATGTGGCAGGAGAGCATAGGAAGAAGCAGCAGCTAACGACGAACCACAGACACTACAAAGCGCAGTAAGAAAGAAAAATGTTGTGCAGAATAAAAAGAAAATGAAATGGAGACAACGGAAAACAAAGAACAAGAACTGCAACGACGCCGTTGACCTGCGGAGACTTTGATGCGAGTGGGAGAGAGAAGGCGATGGTCGTGGGAGAACGACCCGCGAAAAGAAAATGGAGGGAGGTGGTATGTGAGGGAGAGGAGGAAGAGCGTCTGGGATCTCGGGACCGGGACCCTCTGCTAAATTGGATGCTGCTGTTCTTCTTCTTTCCCTTCCTTCATTCTTTCTCCTTGTCTCCTCGGCAACAATAAAACTCCCTTGTGCAGATTTTTTTTTTGTTGTTCTTCGTTTTTTCCCATTGTCTCCTTCAATAAAATGCGTCAAGTCAATTTCATTGAGCAGCAGCTGCTGCTTTGGGGGTCGCGTCGCTGCTGACGCATAGCTGGCGTCGTCTGAAAAAAATGGGCAAAAAACTACAAAAAATGCGGGAGGAGCGAGCGTCGCAGAATTCGACGAATTTCTCTGGGGATTACAGTGAAGATCGATTAATCAGTCCAATATATACCTTTAAACAATGGGTTTGGTCATTGAATATACTTACATATCTTAAAATTAAAAGGTCTAAAGATATATTTTACTATTTTTTTTTGTTTAGGTTCAATACCTTTTCAAAAATGTCCTTTATTTATTATAATAATTTATTATTATCTTTCGTAACAAAAAGTTTTTAATCTGTATAATGATTGTGTTGCCTAACGCCGGTATTCATCAGTTATGAGATACAGAACCACCATTGAATTTTTTTGGAAGTATAATATGCAGATCATCTCTTTAGAATCCCCGCAGTTGCTCTTCGCCAATATCTACTGTATCTGTAATTTGCATCGAACCAAGGGGCAGCGGTCGTGATGTTGGCGGTGCCTTTGCGATGAAATTGAGGATGCGAATGGGATGGTTGCTATGGAATGAGGATTGGAATTGGGATCGGGACGGATATTTTATCTGCCAACTGCCAGCATTTTTGTTGTTGTCTCGCTTAGAAGAAGTCGTGCATCTGTGTGTGTGTGTGTGTGTGTGTGCGAGGCAGGTAAAGGTAGTTTTCTTTGTTCTGTTTTATGACTTGCTCTTTGTGCTGGGCTTCTCTTTTATTTTTCGCTGCAGTTGGATGTGTCTGTATCCTCTGCATATAGCTGCGGTCAAAATAATAGCATTTATTGGTGCCTTAATCGTTGGAAAATAAACATTCGCAATTATTGATATAATATCAAATCGTAAAGTAAAGAGGTGACAAAACACTAATTTATACACAGTAGCTCGATTTGAATATGCTTAAACGCAAATACATAATTATATAGCTTATAAACTGGTTTCTATATCTACATTTTTTAACTTTAAACATGCTTATGCATAGAACTAATTGAATTATAGTCAGATTATTAACATTATTTATTTGAAATACTTTTTTTTTTTAGGTATTTATGTTAGGAAGTGCCCAATACTTTGACCACCACTGTCTGTGGGTGTATGTGTCATGGTAATTGCTTTTGTTTTTGTTGCTGCTATTGCCGCTTTTGGTACCATTGAACTCTCTGCTGCAGTTGCAACCCCAAAAACATTCCGCAGGGGAATGCATGGAAGTTGAACACAGCCTTGTTTATTTTGCTGCACAACCAGAACGTACGCCGTGCTTCCTCTCCCCGTCCCCATCTTTTTGTTGTTGGTTCTTTATGAACTTTTGCGGAATTACAGTGGAACTTATTTGAATAAAACTTTCCTGATTAACATCTTTTTCTAGGCATTGAAAAATTTATATAATTCATATGTAAAGTTTCTTGACAAAATTAAAACAGTATTTATAGAATTAGTAATAAAGATTTTATAAATCTACATAGGGACATGCGATTAGAATTTGACTTCAGTACAGCAAAATCAAAACATTCTAACTTAACAACTGGTTGTAGGCATTTGAGGAATGGATCTCGAAGCATTCAAAACTGGTTTGATGTTCCAGCTAGGGAGGATCGACTGTATTTGATGTACAGGTAGCACCCGTTTCTTTTCTCTCCCACACACCATCTAGATTTGGCTTGAACTTGGTGCTGTCCGCTCTTGTTCTTCATCATTATTTCTTCCATAATCATCGTCATCAGCACACCGAAATGCCTTGTTTTGTTTTCTTTCCACTTCTCCTGAGCCATGAAATTTATAATCTTGTACAAATTGTTTTGCATTAGTAATGCCTGTGCGCAGTTTGTTCCACTTCTCACATGGGGTAACCACGTCGGTTCTTCTGCTCCGCTTTGCTTTGCTTTGCTCCCTTTCTTGTTCTTGTTCTGGTTCTGGTTCTGGTTCTGGTTCTTTCTTCCGCCCTCCCGCGATTCGTCTTCTTTTCTGTGCTTAATTATGGAGGAAGGGGGGGGGGGGGAGAAATTGGGGATGGGAGGGGTTTGGGCACGCCCTCAGTGCACTGCACTCGCATTTCTGATTATTAGCCCGCTCTATTTTTAAACACTTTTACAAGCTGTCTGGAATTTGTTCGTACATCCCTCCTCCTCCTTTCCACCTCCCCAAATAATGCTAAGTAAAACATATGGCACAGACATTGAGCTGCACACACACCCTCTTCTCGAAAAGTGGAGACGATACAATTCTTCTGATGGGCCTGTGGCCCCAAATGATATTAATCTTGTCATGATATACAATCCAACTGTCAGTTTGATTTGGCCCGAACCACTTTAACACCCTTCCTTCCGCCTGCGTTCCGTCAACTATCTCCGAAATTTGCTAATCTAATCGATAGACAACTTGCCTATTATCAACCCCTCTTCAGTCCCTCTCCCTAGCAATGCTTAATTATGGTTTGTAATGCTCTAACTCAGGGTATTACATTTTTTCTATTCATTGTTGTAAAGGCACCTTACTTAAGGCTAGTTATATTCAAAGATTATTTTACTGAAGTCATTGGTCCTTGATAATTGTAATTATCTGTTCTCTGTAAGGATTACATCCGGATTAAAAAAAATTAACAAATTAATTTAATCTCATGAAACACAAACTTAAGTTTAATATTGATATGCTAAACTAGTGCTGTTGATAACTTAAGGATTGATCAAAAATAACGAACAAATTAAATTGAAAGGGTATTTCTAGTTTCCGAATACAACAAATCAGGTTTCCCCCTTTGAACGGTGACGTTTTGGTGCTATTCTTGTGTTTATTAACTAATTTGTTGAAATTGCCGGTGGTAAATTTATGAGTCAGGTTTATTTTTCTATGGACATGTGTGTTTGTGTGCGTGACAGGTGTGAGCGGAGAGTGATAAAGTGAGTGAGTGATCGATACCTTTTGAAGATCTCCGCTTCTTATTTTTTGCCCTCTCTCATTTTCCCCGATTTGCAACAGTTGGTAATTTTGCAAAAAAAAAAAAAACATGCCGCTATGTTACACGTGTAAATCTGTATTTCCTCGCATGTGATGGTGTGTCTGTATGTGTGCGAATTTATGTGCCTGTCGTCTGGTTATTTTTCCGCTCATTTCTTCCGCTCCCGCCCTCTGGTGTCTTCTGCCTCTTTCCCGCTGCCGTATCTACCGGTATACAGAAATTTTCGCTATGCAGTTATGTTGATGAGCTGTGAATGCGATGATGCTGCTGCAACGTCATTTCTAGCATAGTTGTCTCTTCTCTTCTTCTCGAAAGTTTCGCGGCAACATAGAACAGAGAAATTGAGAGAGCCAGGCAGCATGAGAGAACTTTTTGTTTTTATTGCTTTTGGTCGTTGCGGTCGTTGCCCAAATTGGGGAAAAAACATGCGCACAGAGTACACAGGAAAAATTTTGATATGGTATTAAAAGTTAAATTTTTTATATTTCCAATATCATATTTTCAATTCGATAGTTTAATTATGTCCAAAATGCTGAAAATTCTAAATACCAATTTAAAAAAGTACGTCTTGAAAAATCAAATCAAAAATATCCATCATAAAATTAATTCTGATTTTTCTTTTCGGTGTAGTTATCGTTTATCGCTTCCTGTTTTTGTTGCATCTCCCTCCTAAATACTCTCTTTCTCTTGTACTACTCCCTCTCATTTCTCTCTTTGGTTCTCTCACGCAACCTGTAGCGCGCGCAAAAAAATTTTTTTTGCCGTCGAAAATTGTTGCTCTTTTTGGGGGGAGGTTGGGAGGTTTCCTTTTTATCATTTATTTTGTTGTGGGTGAGTGGCCGCCATATTGTTTTAGGGGTGGCTAAAACATAAGCAAAAGGGGGGTGGCGATGTGCAGTTGTATTGTTGCTTTTGCAGCCGGCATTCAACAGTTCGGCAAAAAGAGCGCTCTTTTGGGCTTTCGTCGCTTCTGTCGCTCTCTTTGTAAATGTAAATAGGATGTATTGATTTTTCCCGGACTTTCCTGTAGTTCTTTTCCCTGTCTTTCTAGCAGTTTGTTGGATAAATGGCAGACAAAAAAATCACAGACTGCTGGTATAGCATTGCATTGCATTGCTGCAACTTGTGTATTTGTTGTTTTTGGGAGCAGGAAAATCCCCAGGACATTAGCCGCTCTCAGCCGCTGTCGTCGGCGCTGCCTCTGTCGGCGTCGCTGCTTTTTCGGGGACCTGAGCTTTACCCGGGTCGCTGCATTATGCGCAGAGTTAGTTTTGCAGGGAGCCGCGTCGCATTCACGTCACACGCAATTTGTACATATAAATAGCGAACGTTTTACCTTTATTTAAGCTTGCAGTGTCCTTGCCGGAAAAAAGAACACCGCGCACGTCGACGTCATTGTAATAAACAAAAAACTCCATTAACCTTGCATTCAATTATCCTTTCTAATAATAATGTTGTGCTCTTTTTCCATTGCAGCCTTTTGTGCGCGCGACGCAAATAACTGACAGCACTTGAAAGTATGCTACACAAATTTGTTTCAACTTGTTACTGCAACAACCAAAACAACAACAACGGCAACCATCCCACGCAATTTATTATATAGACTGCGTAGTGAGAACGAGCGAGAAAGAAACAGCAACTAGCAACAAGAAGCAACAACAACTACAACAAACCAGGAAACGTAACTGGAATATATAGAAAATTCTACAACAAAATACAACAACAAAGCAGTAAAGGTAAGTCGGCTTATCTCCATTTAATGAGTTTTATGTATGTTTTTCCTTTTCGTTTCACTGTGTTCCCTTTGTTGGGGATATCACCGGTAGATATTGGTATTTATCAGGGATTACAATAGCCTGTAGTTGGGCGAGTTCAAAATATTTTCGTAAAAAATTGACATTTTACAAAAATGTTTAAGCTTAATAAATCAATTTTCATATATATTAATTTTATCCACAAAATTTCAAGTATTTTAAAATATGTAAGTAAGGATTACAATAAATAATATTATTACTGAGCGATCAAAAAGTTATTTTCAGCAGCCTTTAAAAATGTGCACTTCACATTCAAATAAAAATATACTTTGTATACAGGAATGCATGATATTTCCGTATTTTTTCATAATTTGAATAATGTTTTGAACAACCCAAAAATCATTAGGAATACCAATTTAGTTTCCTTCACAACGAAAATAAGTATGTTTTTGGAATTCGAAAGGATTTTCTAGGGAGCACTGTGAACGGCATTTCACTTGGGTGTGTGTGCATGATAAATGTACATCCAGTCTAGACAGTTGCAGTCCCCTTTTCCCATCCCTTTGGCATACAACATTTTCCCCCCTTGGGCGCATTTTTCGGGGTTGATTTTGAGTTTCGTTTCGTTTCGCTGGCTCTCTTGGCTTTCACTTGAATTGCCTTTTACGTTGATTTTCTTGTTGACGGAAGTTTCGCCTGCTCTGGAAATCTAGAGAAGTTTCTCCGGGGCTCCCAGTTTTCCTTTTTTTTTATTTGTTTACTTTTCTGCGACGGGGGAAACTCCCCGCTTATTTTCCCTGCCTTGGCTATTGCTATTTCACCCAACTCCTGTTTCTTCTCGAAGGCAACGAACCGCGAAGGCAGCAAAAAGGGGAAGTAAAATTATTATTACGGGGTGTCCTTCTGTCTGTGCGTGCGTTTATTGCATTTGTGTCCGTCTCCGAACGAAGGATAAAGGTTAGGGGGTAGTCGAAATGGAAGGGCAGGGGATTTCTCTCCCGGTCAAAGTCCTTTCATCCCGCCGTACAGCTTCACTTTTAGCTTCGCTTCTCCACTCTGCCGTAAGAAATGGGAATTGCGTTTAAAAGCATTCCGTGGGGGCGTGTTTCCTAGTTTGATTCGATTCCGACGGGGTGGAGGGGGAAATAGTAATGCTAGGGGGAAAACACATACCTTTCAACTGTCTTCGAAGATGTTTAATAAAACACGGTTCACAGCTGTCGCGCTTTAGGGGATTAGACGGGACAGGCGAGTTGGAAGGAGGCAATTAACTACAAATTATGATAACAAAGGGGATGACTAAGGAAAAGGCGGCCGTCTGTGGGGTGTGGCATATTTGTTTGTTTGGGGGCCATGGAAATGCCAAACATTTTGTTTCAAGTGGAGGAGCTGCTGACTCATAAGGATAAAGGACAAGGACCGCAGGTGACTCACGGGTCAGTCGATTTAAGGGGAGGAAATGAAGGAGGGTCGGAGAAAAAATAAATGCGGCGGTACAGGCAGCCGAGATTATTGGCCTTTTTGGATGTTAGATGTAATCTAAAAGTCTTAAATTAATTTCTAATAAATTGATAGTTAAACAACCGGCTTTAAAACCAAATTAAAATAAATAAATATTTACCAGTTTTTTGAAAACCGAATCTAAAGTCAATCTTTTCATTTACTCTTTCCTTATAGCTGTTACTCCTAAAGGTAAACGGAGCCACCGACGGCAATTACACCACAAAGATGGCGTCCTCACCGACACCATCTCTGGACTCGATGCGGGGCGGGGCAAACTCGATTGAATCGTACGAACACGCCGGCTATCTATCAGACTCCCCGCTCACGTTGAGCGGCTCTTCGCCACCGGCCAGTGATTCGGCCATCTGCAGTGATGAGTACACAGGCGGCAGCAGTGTTAAGTCCCGTTCCGAGGTGACGGTGATCAATGGCCATCATCCCATCTCGGCCTCGGTCTCGTCCAGCTCCTCGGCCAGCTCCTCCTCCTGCTCGTCGTCCTCGTCCTCATCCTCGTCTTCGTCATCGTCCAGCTCCTCGACCAGCGGCCTCAGCGGTTGCGGCAGTACCAGCAGCAGTGTGATCAGCGCCAACAATGTGGCCAGCAGCAACGGACCGGGCGTGATTGGCAGCAATCTTCAGGGCTCGAGCAATGGCAGCAACTCGGGCATCAGCAGTCTGGTCGTCGGAGCCGGCAAGGGAAGCAACAGCAGCAGCAACAGCTCCTCGAGCAACACGTCCGCCAATGGATCACCGCCACGTTGCACAGCCTGCAAGAGCAAGTGCAGCGATGCGGTGGCCAAGTGCTTCGATTGCCAGAGCTATCTGTGCGCCAATTGTGTGACTGCTCACGAGTTTATGCACTGCTTCAACGGGCACAATGTGTGCTTAATCAAGGGTTTCGAGGCGAGCACCACGGGTTCTCCTCTGTCCGTGGGTTCGCCCAGCAACAATCCGGCTTCGAATGAATTTAAGTACGCCAGTTCGCTGACCATGATGCTGCAGCAGCAGCAGCAACAGCTTGACTCTCAACAACAGCAACAGCAGCAGCAGCAATTGCTGCCGGCGCAGCCCATGTCGCAACTCTCAAAGATTGTACTGGCAGCCGCCGCCCAGGCAAATTCCCAGGAGCAGCAGCGAGAGGAGAGCATCTATGGCTCACTGCACCCACAGCAGCAGCAACAACAACAACAGCAGCAGCAGCAGAGGCAACTCTTCTGCCCACGACACAAACAGGAGCTGCTCAAGTTCAGTTGCCGCACCTGCTGCATCCTCGTGTGCAAGGAATGCATTGTATTGGAGCACTCCACAGGTCTCCACGAACTAGAGAACGTTCAGTCACCCGGATTGACGACCAATGCGACGGCACCCACGGCCAATGAGACTGCTTTGCAGACTTTGATCGCCGATATGCGCGGCAAGATTGGCGAGATTCTTGGCATTGCCGGAAACTCTGACCAGAATCTCACCAAGGTGAAACTGCAGTACCAGAAGGCGCACAACGAACTGAACGAGACGCACCAGTTCTTCGCCTCCATGCTGGATGAACGCAAGACGGAACTTTTGAAGGAACTGGAGACACTGTACTCGGCCAAGGTGAACAGCAATAATTCGTGGCAGCAACGCTCCCGTGACTTGATCGACAAGGGACTGGCCACCTGTGAGGCGGTGGAACGGAGTCCAGCTCCGCCATCCTCATTGCTGGCAGAGGCCCTGCTCCTGCGTAAATCCCTTGAACAGCAGCTGCAGACAGGCATCCAGGAGATGCAGCTTCCCTTCGAGATGGAGTTCATGTCCAACTATCAGTCGATTCAGGCCGGCGTGCGCAACACCTTTGGATACATTCGTGCAAGCACCTCGGATGGAGGACATGCTGGTCTGAGCCTGACCAGCAATGGTCATGGAAAGCAGCCCCCGATTGCCCGACCCACACAGAGCGCCAGCAACAGTAGCGCCAGCAGCGCGGGCAGTGGCCACCATGGTCACCACCAGCAGTCACATCACCACGGCCACCATAATCATCACCAGACTGGACATCATCAACAACTGCAGGCGCAATCGTCGCTTCATGGCTTGGGTCTTGGATTGAGCGGTGCCAGTTTGTTGGACAGCAGCTCTAACGGAGGCGGAACTGGAGGAGCCTTTAGCAACGGAGGACTTCTGTTAAGCGGACGTGATCGCAGCGCCCTGGCAGTGGAACAGCATTTCGGTGAGCTGATGCCCAAGCGAGGAGCCGGTGGCTACAGCGGTAGCAATGGATCAGCCGCCAGTACCGTGGCCCATTACAATCCATATGAAAAGTGGAGCAACGGCGGCAGCGATAATCTCTTTTCGTCTGTCACAAGCGGAGGAGCCAGTAGCTCTGCAGTGGCCGATGCCTTTGCCAGCTTGTCTTCGGTCGGAGGAACCGTGGTGAGTGCCGGTGGAGCTGGCGGCAGTACAGTGAGCTCGGAGTCGCTGCTAGACCTGACCAACAAATTGCTCTCGGCCACTATCTATCCGCCCAAGTCGCAGATCAAGCGCCAGAAGATGATCTACCACTGCAAGTTTGGCGAGTTTGGCGTGATGGAAGGACAGTTCACAGAGCCCAGCGGTGTGGCTGTAAATGCCCAGAACGATATCATTGTTGCGGATACGAACAACCATCGCATCCAGATCTTCGACAAGGAGGGTCGTTTCAAGTTCCAGTTTGGCGAGTGCGGCAAGCGTGACTCCCAGCTGCTTTACCCCAATCGTGTGGCAGTTGTGCGCAATTCCGGCGATATCATCGTCACCGAGCGCTCGCCCACACACCAAATACAGATTTACAACCAGTATGGCCAGTTTGTGAGGAAGTTCGGTGCCACCATTCTGCAGCATCCTCGTGGCGTGACCGTGGACAACAAGGGTCGCATCATTGTGGTGGAGTGCAAGGTGATGCGGGTGATCATCTTCGATCAGAACGGCAATGTGCTGCACAAGTTCGGGTGCTCTAAGCACCTGGAGTTCCCCAACGGCGTGGTCGTCAACGACAAGCAGGAGATCTTCATCAGCGACAATCGGGCGCACTGCGTCAAGGTGTTCAACTACGAGGGCCAGTATCTGCGGCAGATTGGCGGCGAGGGCATAACCAACTACCCCATTGGCGTCGGAATCAACTCGAACGGAGAGATCCTCATCGCGGACAACCACAACAACTTCAACCTGACGATCTTCACGCAGGACGGGCAGCTGATCTCGGCGCTCGAGTCGAAGGTGAAGCACGCTCAGTGCTTCGATGTGGCGCTCATGGACGACGGCAGTGTGGTGCTGGCCAGCAAGGACTACCGGCTCTACATTTATCGCTATGTCCAACTGGCGCCAGTGGGTATGTAAACACACAGACACACACTCCATGGATGGGAGTCCGGAAAGGAGGAGGATCTGTGGTCCGGCTCTCACTACTGCTCTAAGCTAAGTTCTCAATAGTCTGACTTGCGCGGTCTCTCCAGCTCTAATTCTAAATCTACAAAATCGAAATCGAAATCTATAAGCCCCTTATCTCCCCCGATCTGTCATCTCTCATAGCCTTAGACTTTGCTCGCTATGTAATAACACACGCACACTGTTGGAATAATTTTTATTATCTTTTAAATTATTGTTGAATTTTGTTTTATTTTTTTTATATATATATTTACACTGTTAAGCTTAGTTTTTATTTTGTGTGTATTTGTTTATGATAAATATATATGTGTATTCATGTTCATGTTCAAATCGGATAGTGCCGCCGCCTCTCTATATCTTTGCACACTTCTCACTTCAAACCCTCCTCTCTCGCGTGCAAGTCTCTCATTCGTTTTGGCTGTCGATTAAAAGCGCACCAGACAAAAAACAAAATCACCAGAAACAAACAAAAGAAATGACACTTTTTTAACTATATAAATACCAGAAGAAATCCCTCCACTTTTTTTATGTTCGTTGCTGACTGCAAAGAAAAAAATATGAGAAAAAATAACAAAAAAAAGAAGTTAATATTAAATAAATTTAACAATTAACCGCTTACACAATGTCGAAAAGAAAAGTTAGCTGCGTATCGAGCATTAATTAATTAATATTTGATTGTAATTCTTAGATATATGATTGCGCAAATTGTTTGTTATTATTATTTTTGATTGCATAAACATTTGATACATTATATATTATATAACTGTTTTTTACGTTTATAAATTATTTTTGATTATACCACTTATTGATTACTGATTATTTATATGTATACATTAATTAATTATCTTCTAAGACATGTTTGCTACTTTTATACGAAATCAACCGAACCCAAAACCGAACCGCGACACAAACAATTCACAATTTTTATACTCGCTTAGTTTTTATGTTTTTTCATTGTTTTATTGTACCACGACAGGAGAAAGAAAAGATGGATTAACCCTAATAATAATGCAGACAAAAAAACCTTTGCCGTTTCTTAATATTAAACAAAACCAACTAAACGCACTGAAAATAGTTGAAATTTTTGTTCTTATTGTTGAACTATTTTTTGCTTAGGCATTTATTTTTTAAAATAATATCTTTGTTTGAAAGCAACTGGGACGAATTTGTTGTTTTGCTTAAAACTATATTACTATATTATACGCAAAAAATTATTTGTTGTCAAATTGAATTTAAATAAATATTAAAATGTGAATATCAAATAAAAACAAAGCGATATTTATGTACATCATCCGAATGGTTTTGATGCTGTTCCCCCTGGCCTCAAAGTTAGTGGCAATTACGAGAACGAAACCGAATTATCTTGAGCGTGTGCATAGATCTAATTAAAGAAGTAACGTTTAACAAAAAGTTGGCAATCAGCGCAGAAGACTTAAAACATTTATAACTATTATGATTATACAATTAAATATGTCTATGTCCCCTACATACGCATATGTATTTATATATTAATATATGATAAACACTTAAATGAGTAAAACAAACAAATCTCAAATAATTTAATAGTTATAAAGAAGAAACAGAAGGAAAAACATGCCAAGCCAAGCCAGACCAATCTTTTTCCTTCTTCGAGAGTAATAGGTATTAAATGTGAAACCAATACAGTGCGACACAGAATACAGTGGGATTAAGATCTAATAAGTTGCTCAAACAATTTATTCGATTATAATGTCTTTTTTTCTGTTGCCCACTGTATGCACTTGGACTTTTTTGCTTGCAATGATTTTAATTAAAAGCATTTATTTTGATGATTGCATACCTAACGAAAGTGTTCTTTAAGGGTTAGTTAAAAAGGATGATAAAAAGTTAGATATTTAAAGTGAATATTTAATATACATTTAAGGCAAGAATATAAAACTTTTTGAGACTACAAACGCAACATTAACAGGAACAGCATTTAAAAAATGTTTATTTTGTAATTTTAAAAGTAATAACTATTTTTGTTGGTTTTGCTTGGAACGCGACGCGGACCCCGCCCCTTAAAACCCATGTCGTCCCCTATTAACACACCCACATATAAGCAGGTATTAGATTTCTTGAATATAATTTTACATTATTGTATTAAAAACCGTAGTATTTAACTAAAATAGTTCCCTCTTTGTTTGTTTTGAAAAAACGCTTTGCTTTGTGTAATTTTTGATTTGGTTTGATTTATTTTTTGAATTATTCTCTAATTAATTATGTTTTGCGTGTATTTACTTAAGTGAGATTATTAAATATACGAAAATATATTTTTTAGTTCTTTCTTGTTGTAAACTTAATTGACTTTAATTGACTTATTGTATTGAATATTATGTATCGATGTAATGGTAGCTGTAATAACGATGAAGGGTTTAAACAAAAGTATTGTACGTTTTCTGTGTGAGAAACACCTTTTACTTGACAACCAAAAAATGCATAAAAGAAAAAAACATACAAAAACTGTTAAAAAATTTTATATAAAAATTGTTAAAAAAAACCGAAAACACAAACTGCTAATTAATGGTATTTATTATGGCCTAATGCATACTATTTAATTGTATTTATTATTAGCATTTTAGCACAAACTGTTTCTGACAAGGACCTTTATTTGTATTTTGTGCTTGCATAAATTTGTTTTTATGTTTATCAACTATTATTATTATTATTACATTTTTAAATGTTATGCAACAAACAAACTACAAACACAACGTGGGACACAACAAATATGATAAAAATAATATAAACTATAACTACACAATAGACAAGCAAACTTTGCTCTACGAAAATGTTGTAGAAGCCTACACAAATACACAGAACCAACAAATGCCACAAAAACCAACTGAAAAACAATTAAAGATTTTTATACATATTCTGATAAAAAAAAACCAACAAACTGTTTGCTTTATTTATTATTAATTTGTTTTGATTATTTTCTTTTATTTTCTTAGCATTTTTAGATTTGTATTTTGGTTTGAACAGATGCGATGTTGTTAGCCCTCCTTGATGCTGACCCTCCTGCTTTCCCTTGACCCTTTTTTCCATTTCTCCGACCTTGACACCTATCTATAGTAGTGGTAAACTATTTAATCTTTAAATGGATATAAATGTGAATGTATGTTGATAAAAAAATTGATGAATTGAGAATCTAATAGACTGTGCAACAACAAAAAATGGAAAACCGATAAAGTTTTTTAAATATATATATTTCTATATATTTGAACATCGGTTAAGGAGCAACAATACAACCCTAGCGGAAAAATGAACAACAAGAAATATTTATATATACTTATAAGATAAAATGTGCAACTATAGCACAGTGAGCTATCAAAACTAACTATATTAGCAGTTTTATTTCCGATATTCCAGATCGATATGTAAACGATTTATACCGCCAATTAACTGTGCTCTAACCCTCTAAATAACCAAACAAAGGGGTCAATGCCCTTGACACTTGCTTTGGTATCTTGTAAACCGATTTATGTATGTTAACATTGCCGATATAGTATATGTAGTTGGGCATTTTGCGTGTGTCGCCATTTGTGATTAGTTTTTTTGGGGCAAAGTCTCGAGTAACCCAAAGAAAAACGCCAAAAAAGTAAGAAAAATTCTGAAAAGAAATTCAAAAGAAAAGTAACTCCACCAGTCGTGAAAATGTAAACCATTTAGGAAGTCAAAAACCATTAAGACATTTTGAGTAGTGCTAAGTGTAAGTGTTGTTTAATAAATGGCAATGCATGCTGGTGTGGAAAGGCACCACAAAACATCTATTAATCATATTATTGCTACTATTATTTTTTGTGATTGTTAGGAGCTCTCTATGAATGTTGAACGGAATCGAAGCGAAATCGAATCGAGATCGATCCATCTACGGATCGGTCTCTCTCTCTTTTTGGGGTTGGTTAAGAGACTGGCAGGCACAAGTTACACAGAACAGACCTTGATGTTAGGATATATAAATACAAGCATATTGGTGTTTGTATGTCATATCTAAAAAAAATCATTTTAATTGTAGTTTATATTTTTGATAAATGTTATTAAGGAAAGGAACAAAATCAAAGTCATTTGTCGGCATTGTTAAGCATATTTGTATGAAATTTAAATTTTGTACAAGTTCTAGAAGATCGGCGGCAATTCGGATTGGAAAACAATAGAGGAAGGGCAAAATAGCAGCGAACTATTATGAATGAAAACCAAATCCAAAAAGTAATTAAAATTCAAACTGGCTTCGTAGAAGTGTTTTTAAGTATTATTAGATTATGCATAATGAAAGCTCTAAACAAAATGCTTGAACCACTAAATTATTATGGACATAACATATAGATATATGCAGCTAACTGAATAATCATAAAGTGTGTGTGTCTATTTTTCGGCCAGCATCCAATGTAAAACGATATCAGATCAGAGTTAACCTTTCAAACCGATTCGAAATCGTTTTGCCTTCGTGGCTGGACCTTTTCAATAAGTAGGTTTTTAATTCTTATAGTCCGTCAAATGTTTTAACAGAATAATACAAAAAATATGAGAAATAAAATATATTTAATATGCATGCTTGAGTAGTGTCTGTTTGAATGTCTGTAATTTGTATGTAACTCAGCGTAGAATTAATGTCTAAGGATAGGTTCATTCCCCTTTTGGTTTTCCTTTTTTCTCATTAGATTAAGGCTATATATATTATTAAATAGATTAGAAATTGAGGAACAAGATCAATTCATTCGATAAATAATTTATATTGACATTTTTAACGCTTGGTTATAAACTTCACCGAACATTCAAGTAGCAATCCAAACCACAACTAACATAAATGATAAATACCAAACAAATAATTAACTATGACTGATTTTATACACGAATTGAAAAAGATTTACACAACAAATTATACACATATACATAATATATATGAATATTTATATTTATAATGTTGCTACTATATAAAACAAATCAAGTTGAAGTTGAAGCCCTGGATATAGTCCTGGACCTCTCCATCTGTAATACATTTTACACATTAGGCTACTTAACGCTACATACTTATATATCTACGATAATAAAAAAATATATTTATGTGTGTGTTTAAAGGCAAGAAAACCAACCACTAAGTAGTGAACTCAACAGTTTTTTAACACTCAAAAACAACAAAATCTTAGACTGCTTCGAAAACGTAAACGTGAAACTAAAAAAAAAAAATGTAAAACCTCTTGTGAAATAAAATGAACATAAGACTCGTTTAGGGAATTTTTCTGAACAGATTTTTCCGTTTCCGCTTTTTTTCTCCCTATGCACTTGTTTAAACTGAGAAATTAAAACTAAACTGACTTTAAGCTAAAAACTGATTTTCACTCTTTGAAACTCTAAACGCGCAAGACAAACAAGAAGAACAAGGAAAATGAATATTTTCGCTAATTTTTCTAGCTGCAAAATAAAATATTTATATATATACATCCGTGAATATAATCTATAATTATAATGCATATACAAAATATAAGGCATATTAACTGTTTGTTGTTAGCTGCTTATTCTTCCTATTGAAGATTATCAAAAAAAAAAAACTAAAAAAAAAACACATTCATATCCCAAGCATTTTTGTAATTTTTAAAGCAAAGCAACATATTAAAAACTAACGCTAAAAATACAACAACAACAAGCAAAAAGTAAACAAAAAAAAATAATTTTTTAAGTCGATCATTTTAAGGCAATAGTTAATCTAACTTTAAATGAGAACAAAATGGGCAATGTATAATGCAATAACTAAATAGGAAGTTTGAACTTCATTTTCTATTTGTCACATTTTTTATAGTTACTTTATTTCAAGAATTTTAAAATTTATTTCCAAGGCCAAAAAGTAATGTTTCAAGTACTTGAAATATTTCAGGCTGCATTCGAAATCTTAAAAAAAAAATATAATTTTCTATTTTTGAAAATGGGGTTTTTCGCTAATAAAAAACTAATATTTAAATATTATTTTGTACGAAAAACCGTTTGATTTATTTAATTTTTATTTTATTTCTTACAGTATTGCACAAATTGCACAGCAACATCAATGACAACAACAAGAGCTACTTGGCAGACAGAATACAGCAACATTTCATTTGAAAGAGAAAAAAAGAAATATTTTTAATAACCAAACATTCCCCATTAAATTGTGTTATGTTAAATTTGTTATTGAAGAAAGGAAGATGAAATCAATGAATGGATCGCATTCATTTCGATGGCAATGTATGGACAAGTTTACGTTACGCAATTATTTTAAATCAATTTTGGGACTCAAAAAATTATATAAATATTAATATATTTGCAATTAGTGGAAATGAGTCTCTACGGTCGAACCGCACACAAACAAATACACACAGACAAGAATCAACGTTGCTAAATCATTGAAATATGCATAAATGTTAGCTCATCTTACTCATAATCACGCATTCAATATAGATTTTAATATTTATAACACTATATAGTGAAACTAAGCCGATCATGGAATCATCATCTAGTCATCATGCATACATATATGTATTTTTATAATAATTAATTAAAAAAAATAACAAAATAAAAAAGAAACGAACACCAATCTAATGTTAAATGTCGTTATAATTAAGTTTTCTTTATATACACATATATATTATGTTTTAGCCTAACGATTTATATATTTTCTGAGTAAGGATTGATTTTATTGTCTCCCGCAATTTGAATTTCTCTGCTAAAGCCAAGTTGAATTTAAAAATAAATAAAAAAAAAACAATTGTATACTGTATACAGGGTGTTTCTTAAATGGCTTTCATATACTATATAGTCATATGAAAATAAAACATTTTATCAGCTAAAGTAATATGTTTTCATTATGGTTAATTGTTTACACTGTACGTTCAGTTACAACTCGTATATTTCGCTCAAATTTTGTTTTACATTTAAGAAATACAAAGGAAACTAAAACAAAAAAAAAAATGTTAAAGTAAAGGACAAGAAAATGTGGAAAATATGGACTGACAAGCAAATAATGTATATCATTGAGGGTTGGCATTTTTATTCTATAAATACATATATATATAAATCTATATTACATGTAGACTTTGTCAGGCAGGCCATTCTCAGCTGTTTCGAACGAGGAAATTGTTAACTTTTTGCGTTGAAATGAAAAGGAAAATAAAAAAATATATACACGCCCACCAAATGCATACTATATGCTATATACTGTTTCTAATATGCATACAAAGATTTAACCGCAGAACAGAACATTTACAATTTAGTTCAAGTTTGTAACTGACTTAACTTACTGCCAGGATCAGCTCAGCTCAGCTCCTCAGACACCCTGCATAATACTCACTCAGTCAGTCATTCAACCATTCAATCAATCAGTCATTCAACACTCAACCAATCTTAACCACAAATCGAGCACAATTAAATGTAATAAATCCGTAAATCATGGCAATTTTCTTGTGAAAATCGAAAACAAATACGCATTTAACTTGAATCTTCTATATTTTTAATTACTACCAACTGTTTCTTTTTGTATTAAATTTGAATTTGTGAAAAACCAGCCACACAAAAAGAAATTAAAATGTAACCCTTATCGTAACTAAATCGAATACGATGTAATTGAATGTGAACGTTATTAACTCATTAACTATTATTATTAACTAAGATTCCAACTGTATGCGCATTTTATATATATATACTTATATATAAAAAATAAGGCAAACCCAAGATAACAACTCATTAATGTAATGTGTAAGAGAAAACCAAAAGTACTTGCGTAAATTATATATAAATATTTTTATACATGTGGAAAATCGTAAAACAAAGATAAAATCATAATAATTTATTAAAAGCTGCAATTTGCTAAAGTGACGAGTTCGGGAACACCTATTTGAATTTGATATAACAGATTTTGAACTCTACTCAAAATTCCAATAGCAAAATAAACAGCTAGAAATTGAAAATGATAATAGAAACAAACGGAAGTCTTTTTAATGCTTAGGGGCCACAATTTTCGAAGTAATTAAAAAATGAAAAAAAAAACATGAAATTATTATTATATTAAAATATGGTATTAATTAACATTTAAAAAATGTTGTGTAACATTAATATTAAACCAACCAACAAACCAGCAACAACAATTGTATTGTAAGAATTTCTATTTCCATTAAACCACAATAAAATTATTTTGTTTTTAAATAAATTAATTGCGTTTTATTATTTTGTACATGGTAAGGTACAAGGACCAAAGTAATTCCAGGGGCTGTAAGAGATAGTGTAGAATGTAGCATATCACGGATGATTCGAATAGCAACGATAGATGGTGGCTGTAGCTTCAAGTGGACACGCGCTGATTCCGGCTGTTGTTTCGTCGGTAAAGGGAGTGAGTTTCCAATTTGATCCACAGTGCTACCTGCCCGCATATTACAATATCCTATTTTAATAAAGAGTAAATAGTTTGACGACCTGTGTAGGTATACCACATTTAATAAAAAAAAGGCCGTGCAGTTACTCTATGATCCATTTCATAAATCTTCTGTTTAATCTCATATTGAAATTTTAATTAGTGTAAACAATTAGTGTAAACAATATTTAAACCTTTTTTTTGTTCAAGTAAACGATCTTAGTCTGTTCCTTTCGGAAGTTTTTGGGTCCTGAAAGCATAATATTACAATTTATCCATAGGACAATCATTAAATCAATACTCACATAACGCGAAGCTCTTCCAGCGTGGGCACGTTAAGGCGCGAGGAAAGCTTTGCGCCGTCTTCCTGCTGAACTTCCTGCGGGTGTTTCTTGAGCTTGTGTGACCGGCAGTTGGCGTTGCAGGCAAAAGACTTGCCGCAGTAGTTGCAAACGTACGGTCGCAATCCCGTGTGGCTTAGCAGGTGGGTCTTGAGAGTCTTTGAGCGCTTGAAGAGTGCGCCGCAGACATCGCACTTCAGGCGCCGTTCCTCGCTGTGCACCACCTTGTGCATGTTCCAGGTGCGCCGTGTTTGCAGCTTCTTGCCGCAAATGTTGCAGACGAAGCTGGGCTCCGCATGGATTTGATAGTGGGCCTTCAGACGGGCCCGGTTCTTGAAGCCCGCCTTACAAACGGTACACTCGAAGGGACGAATGTCCGTGTGCACCAGCTTGTGCTCATTTAGGGCGGTAATTGTCTTCAATTGTTTGCCGCAATTATCGCAGATATATGGCTTAACATTCTGATGTATACCCTCTTTGTGGAGCTTTAGAGCGGTGGCAGATGACAAGGTTTTGTTGCAGAGATCACAGGTGGTCGTTGTCTTGTCCACTTTCACCCTCCGCTCGATCCTGCGACACACGCGTTCCAAGTGCTTCTCGTAGGAGGCGCGGTTCCTGTAGACCTTGCCACATTTTTCGCAATTCATTCGTCCCCGTTTGGCCTTTTCCTCTGCAGTTGGCTCTGACGCATTTGGTTCTGCTGTTATTAAGTCGAGATTCATTTGCTGACTTTCTTCGGGCAGGAATTCGTCGGAGCTGTCCAACATTTCTGGCTTGACATCCTGTTCTTGGTAAACTGGAGAGTTTGTGCTGTCCACACGGGACTGAGACAAATCCTCTTCTGGCAATTCAACTAGCACGTCGTCCATGTCAAGATGATTTGTATTCTTCTCTAGCAAAATGGGGCCTATGTCAATGAATTCCTGTTTGGGTATCTCAATTTCCAGGCTGTTTTTGGTTTTATTTAGGTGCGGCGTCATTTGGCTTCCTGATATTTCAATTTCTAAAGGAGATTCCCGTAATACTCTGGCTTGGTTTTGATGGATTTCGCTGGCGTCCTGGCCAGAGTCGATTTCTGGAACCTGCATGGGCTTGATGATGTGCGTCCAGTCATCCTCACAGAGGCCATACTGCTGACGCAGATCAGCCACATCCAGGTGCTTTCCGGGCTCCGTTTCAGTGCGTCGCAGAACCTCGAAAATGGCCTGTACTTTGGTAACATGCTCGGCGAAATCGATTAGTTCGCTGATGAGGGTGTAGCACTCGGTGCACAGCACGCTGCTCAGCTCATCGTCCAGTTTCATCTGGGGGTGTTAGAAGTAAAAGTATTAATTCAGCTATATATCTTATTCCTGGCCAACTTACGTGCACCTCGAAGTACTTGCGGATGGCCATTATGAGGACATTATCCCAGGTTCCCTTCCCACTCATTTGCACCTTCACATTGCCACGGGCATCGTCCTTGGCGCACAGGCGACACCAGTTCAGCCAATGACTGCCCTCCGTCATCTTGGCAATGGAATCCAGTCGCCTTTTTGAAGGCCTTATCACCGTCACCCCGAAATATGTATTAGGTCTATTGTTTACTTTTAGCCCAGAGATTAGCGGAGGTGGAGAAACATCAATGCCACTCCACCCCTGGTGTCAGCTGGAAAAACCGCGGTATGAGAATAGTTCCTGGCAGCGGTGTTTTGGACCATTCACCCACTGACTTAAAAGTTCATTATTCGAAAATAAAAATTCACATTTTGTTTTGTTTACCTTAAGCGAATTAACGCGTTTATTTGTGCGAACCAGAGTTGCCAGATGAAAATGTAGCTTTGCCCCTAAAAAATCTCAAACAGTCGATATTTCCCCCTAAAAAATCCAGTTTTCCCCTAAATTCAAAAAATCAGTTTTTTTTCGAACATGTAAAATAAAAATAAGAAATATCTCAATATGACGTTGTGGAAAAATCTATGTACTCGAAAGGAAAGTCGTGTGTATCACATATTTTAGTGTGTTTCCAAACATTTGGGTAATAAAATGTACAAAAAAAAACTACTAAACTTTCACCCTAAAAATTTCTCCCCCCTAAAATTCTCCCTAGCACGTCAAAAAACCCCTAAATCTAGGGGAAACCCCTGATCTGGGAACACTAGTGCGAACCCGTCGGTCTCTTTTTTAGTGTAAGGCTTAATTCATTTAAATTTTTTTAAAGCAGTTTATATTTATCGTACATATTTGCATGGAACAAGATAAAATGTATACTAATCAATTGATCATACTATTTTATTAACTTTTAAAAGGACTTAAATCCTCAATGAGCTATAAAAGGATAAAATTTTTGATGAACAGGAAAACAAATACACACAAAACCATTTTTTATATTTTAGAATTTATATTGTTACATTTTTTTTAGCAGCGGCACCCTGGACTGCCGCAGCATCCCGGAATACAGCTTCTTCGGCAACATGGCACTGCAGCGGTTCCAGTCCAGCAATTGAAACAGAAGTTGGTGCACTGGATGCAAGTGGGCAGATTGCAGCAGCCTCCGGGATTGCAGCACATCTTAAAGCCGAGCGAACCAAAAAAAATAAATAAAGACCGGAAGAAAGGAAAGAACGCCACGGGAGAGAATCCACGTGTGTACTGGAAAATAAGGTTACATTATGATTAAATATTCAAAAATAAAAATTATGTTGGAAAAATGTACAAAAAAAAAAATAATTTATAAACATACTTACTACAACAAAAATTATTTATTTCCAATAGGTGTTTTTCATTGGATTTTTATTTTTTGTATTTTTGATGTGTTCACAACGGAGTTCGGAAATGGAATGACTACATTATAGACCAGGTTCTGACCTTTTGACAAATATCAAAATTCTAGAACTACTAGATAGAACCAAATTTGGATATGGTCCCCGAAAAGTTATTATTTCCAGAAATTAGCAAGGAACCCAACAAACATCATGTGGTAATGCCGCAAAGAGCTCCGCTAAGTTGGTTCATTTTCAATATTTTTCAATAAATTGTTAAATATAATTAGTTCGGATCCATATCGGAAATATACAAAATCTGCTCCCTAAAAAAAATATTTCAGTAGCGAGTCCCCTCTTCTAGAGTATTAGATATTTATACCCGTTACTCGTAGAGTAAAAGGGTATATTGTATTCGTGCAAAAGTATGTAACAGGGAGAAGGAAGCTTTTCCGACCCTATAAAGTATATATATTCTTGATCAGGATCACTAGCCGAGTCGAACTAGCCATGTCCGTCTGTCCGTCTGTCCGTCCGTATGAACGCTGAGATCTCGGAAACTATAAAAGCTAGAGGATTGGCATTTTGCATGCATATTCTTGGAGTTCCTACGCAGCGCAAGTTTATTTCAAAATGGTGCCACCCCCCCTCTAACGCCCTCAATCGCCCTACACCATTTTTTTAAAGGTGTCTGGCGCCCACACCATTAAAGATTTTGGAAAACTAAAAATGCAGTTTTATTGTGACTATCAATACCTATCGAAATGTAGAATTTTTTAGAATGTAGAAAATTTTTTAAATCGGACCATTCGTTAAAAAGTTATGCCCGATCAAAGATTTTATATATCTATCTCCCTCGCACTCCCTTAGCTGAGTAACGGGTATCTGATAGTCGGGGCACCCGACTATAGCGTTCTCTCTTGTTTTATAACTAAAACTAACTGAACTGAACACAGGAATTAAAGATCGTATATTAGCCTAAAATTAAAAGGCAGAATATATAATATTACCCGATTAGCTTTATTTTTTTGATAGAAGTAGATGAAAAATAAAATGAACTGAGAAATTAAATTGTTTACAAATCAAGTTCGTTTATTGTGACATGTTGGATACCGAGAGAATACAAATGTTCCTTTTTTGTGTTTCAGCTACCATTTTGTTGGAGATTCCTTTCTTTCTTTTCAATTCTTTTGGCCAATAATGCACTAGCAACAACCCCTAGGACCGCAGGGCATAAAAGTGCACTGAATGTAAGCTGGAGTACAAGGCACACAGCAGAGTTCCACGCAGCAGTTATAGCAGCCGCCACAAGGATCGCAGCAGCGAGGTCCACAGGGTCCGCAGCACATGATCTTTTAAAAACATTTATATAAAATAATACGATTTTAAAACCGTAATATGTATAATTTCTAGACTTACGATTTCTTTAAGGTTTTTAGACTTGGCCAAGAGTTTCGAATAATCCTTATTTTCTTCTAAAAAAGCCACTTAAATTGGCTAAAAAAAGTACTCATTTGGTGTCTTAAAAAAACATAAAAACTTACATCGGGCTTAATTACAAAAACAGGATCTTACAGCCAACAACATGTGTTCTGAATAAAGTTGGACAAAAACTATTTTTAGAGGTGTTCACACAACGAATTCTGAAAAACGAATAAGTAAAATACTTTGCCTGGGTTCTGAGAAGTTTGAAATGACAGCAAAAGTCATGGCATACATGACTTCAAAAAAGTTTGAATATTTACAAGAAATTTGAAATTTCCTAAATCCCTATAGTTTAATAATTCATATTTCCAAAATATCTTTTTCCAATTAAAATGTTGTAAAAACTATTTGTTTGAAATAATATAGGAACAAATTAAAATTTATTTTCGAATGAAAAATATAGAAGCGTTGGATACAAATCAAGCGGCTTTGGTAGCTTCTGTGCCCGGACTCCACGTGGGGTAGTCTATCTGGGTGGCCGCCTCGTACTCCTGCACCAGGCATTCGACCGTGTTTCGGGCAAAGTCCAGTTCGTTCAGATCCTCCTTAAACATGGACTCTCGTCGGAAATTGTCCAGGAAGGCGTTGCGTTTCTTCAGCTTATCGTACTGCGCCAAGGCCCTCTTGAAGAGCGCACTGATTCCCGTATGATTGGCCATCATCAATCCGGATACCTTGTGGGCCGATTGCACATAAGGCGAACTGCGCGGCAGAGCCACCTGAATGCTGGCCGGACCCCAGGGTATAAAATTGGCCAGTTTTCGCTCCCGGATGCGCTGCAGCGACTTATGCACCTGCGAAGGATCCACCTCGCCCTGGATGATGTTCAGTATGGAGACGAAGCAGTGGCGGTTCTGTTTATCAGTCGTTGCGGACACCATCATGTTCTTGGGCTGAAGAAGGCGACGCATCACATCCAGCACGGTGGTCTTTCGAACGTTTGTTTTGGTCTGTAAATTATATTTAAATAATAATGAAATAATAAAATGAAATGGGAAAAACTGAAGTATATGCATAATTAGATAACGCTTTTTCAAAATAGGCTTCTAAAGCTTATGGCACACTCTTTTGATATATAAACCATTTTTAAAACATTATAATGGGGGAACCCAAAATATACAGATTACATTTTGGCATTAAACGGGCAAGGGAATATTGTTACGATTTTTTAAGGATACTTGGGGATAGAAAATAAATCAAAGCAACTATGGAACTTTACTTAACATGTAAAACAGAAGGTATTGGGAAGAAGTTAAAACAGGTTATATGAAAATATAGTTATACAAACAACTGCAACAGTTGTTCCAAGCAAACCATACGGTATAATATTTTCCTTATCTTACCTCATAATCCGTGATCAGTGGCGTATATCCAGTCATCAGAAAATGCAGCTGGGGTGTGGGAATAAGCGAGGCCGTCAGTCCGATCAGGTTGTTGTTCATATAAGAGGGATATCGCAGGGTGGTGGTGCTCAAACTCATAATGGTGGAGACCAGATTATTGATCTGCGTAAAAGTGGGCGTCTGGATGTGCAGCCTCTCGGTGGCAATGCGATTCAAGGCGGTATTATCCAGCACGACCACACTATCCGCGCACTTGGTCAGGCGCTTTAGGGTGAGGATCGAGTTATATGGCTGGACAACTACGTCGCTAATCTCGTCTTGATTGGGAAAAACGCTGTACGTCTGGATGAGTTTCTTGGGGAAGCGGTCCGATAGCCGCTCCAGAACATACGATCCCATTCCGGAACCTGTACCGCCAGCTATCGAGTGGCACAAAACGAATCCCTCCAGCGAATCGCTGCCATCTGCCTCGCGGTCCAGGATGTCGAACACCTCCTCCTGAACCTTCTCGCCCTGGCTGAAGCCGGAGGCCCAGTTATTGCCTGCACCGCCGCCGTGTTTTGAAAGATACACATTTTCCTGGTTGTACAGCTGGCCGAGGGAAAACAAATCAGTGGGTATTAATTCACTATTTATTATGTTTATTTAATGTAATTTAAATATTTAATTTTAAATCGAAGTTATAGGTATAAACCTTTTCTAAACCCAGTTATTAATATTATTTGGCCATCACCGTTAATTTATTAATATTAATAAATACCGTGGTTAAATTAAATATCGGGTAAAGTGATATTTCTTATTTACCGACCTTGGAATACGGAGAGGTCATTATATTGTTGATAACTCGCGGCTCTAAGTCGATGAGCACGGCCCTCGGAATGTAGTGATTGTCGTCCGCCTGGTAGAAGAACACGTCCTTGCGATCCTGTCCATCGGTAGCAAAGTCTTCCAGGACGCCATCTGGGGAGATGCCATGCTCCAGGCACAATCTCTTCCAGAACTCAAAGCCAACTACAGTTAAGTGATCATAGTCGCTACAGGTCTTTCATATTTTACAAAACTTACTTTGATTTCCGCATTGGCCCAATTGTAGGGTTATAATTTCACTTGGCATTTTGTCTAACTTTATGCTTTTTTTTTATAACTTTTCAGTACAAGCCTACTAAGGATGGCAAACGGATTGCTTTAATATCGATATGACTCCAAAGTTTGGAGCGAAATTAGTATATCCTAGTGGTATCCTAGTAGTATATCCTATTTCTATTGCGGTTTGTGTATATAGTATAAAGTGTTTGTATTATTCCTATAAATTCAACAAAACGTGATTGTTTCACTGTTAATACAACAAATTTGTAATATAATTTAGCCTATGAATATATTTATATTTTATTCTTTTTTGATTGGCATTCCAATCGCACCCTGTGGCTGGGTGTAACGGTTCTTTGGAAGTTGGTATTTTTAAGGAACCGCGAAACGTTCATACTAGCGAAGTTGCAAAGAAAAAAGTACAAACAAATGTTATTATAATTAAAATATTAAATAAAAACAGAAATGTTGCGGCAGGAGAATCTGGCGGCCAACTTCTGCGGCCTGTTGGCCAGCCAGGGCTATAAGGGTAAGTTCATTTCGGACTCCACTTACTAATGATATCATGACAGATAGCTTTTTGCAGAGAAGGCAAACGAGTGGCGCATTTTGGGCCAGGAGCAGGATGGATCCCTGCTCACTTCCTGGATATTCGAGTACTCGGATGAGGATCAGCGCAAGGAGACTTGCATCGGACACTTTCATGCCACCAAAAAACAGCTGCGACTCCTTTGGACATTGGACAAGTGCTGCGAGATTGTCCAGGCAACGATTAATAGTAGTGTCACATTGCTGTCCTTCGTGGAGAAAACGGAGGGAAAGCTATATCAGACCTTTGTTGTGGAGGTACGCAGTTCTGAGGGCGGCACGGCCACGCCCCTCAATCCAGAGCCCACTCCCCGCCAGATGATGTCCCAGTTCCTGTGGCGCGTCGAGAGCGCAACGCGCACCTGCTGGCAGGACAAGCTCCTGGTCCTTACCCATGAGGAATGTATGTGTCCGAACCTTCAGTAATGCTGCCTGTGGACATAACCCATATCCTGCCTCCTTCCCCAGCCATCAAACAGTTTAGCTGCGTGGTGAAACAAAGCTCCACCACATCCTCGTCTGGAGGCGGCGAGGGCAGCGCCTGGCGGCTGGACACTAGCATTCTGACCCACGAAACGCTGGCCAGGAACTTCAGCTGGGCCCAGTGGGATCCCGAGTGTCAGGCCCTCTACTACATCCACCTGAAGCCGAAGGCCAAGAGCCTCAGTCTGCTGGACGAAAGGGAGGAGTCCGGCGAGCAGTCCGCTCCCACTTTGAGTCCCACTCTGTCAGCCTTCCAGTTCAACGAAAAACAACCAACGGAAACAGTGGTAGGTATTTGGGACTAGATTTTAATCATCAATGTTTCCATCGATGTTTTTCTCCACTTCTAGATTAGAATATAGATTTAGTCTTAAGTTTCTTTTCTTTGCAATAATGGACCTTTATTTTTTAGCTGAATATTCCCCTCAATTTGCCAAAGCTGCCCAATGGCTCCAAGGAAGAAACTCCAAGCTATGATGACGATGCCGTTCCTCTACGAGTGCACGATAGTTCGCTGAATCTCATCATTCTGGCAGATACCTCGGGGATGTTCTTCGTCTGCCACTACTACCTGTACCAGCCGATGCAGTCGGAGCAGAAGGACGTGCACTTTGCCTATTCGGTGACTTTACTACACCACGGCTGTGTGGTGCACTGCGTCATGCCCGGAGTGCCGTGGCAAAAGGCGCGTCTGCTGAGACCCACCTTCGCGCTCCACGGTCAGCATCATTTGCTCGTCTCGTCCGCCTTTTTTGTCCATTTACTGGACGTGGGACTACAGCACGAACCCAACTGCCATATCGTTTGTGCAGCGCACAATCGAAGCCTCGATCTCACGCACCTAGTGCCTTTGAGAAAGTGGGGAGCCCTGGCCTACGATGCGGCCACCTTGGACCTTGTCTCCTTGTCCGTGCCCAAATCCCATTTGATTGAGGCCTTTCGGAACGACAGCTCGCTGGACAACAGAATTAGCATCATTCACTACTTTTTGCTGCACTCGAATGACTTGGATGTGCTGGCTGAGCTACTGAACAGTATCTTGGAACGGCCGCTCTCTCTGGATACGGTGGCCCTGCTGAAGGAAGCGCTTGTGGCTGGCAGCTATGCGGCTGCTGTTCGCGGATTGCCCGAGGAGGCCAAGCCACTTATGAGACTACTACCGTTGACCACGGCCTTAGCTTCGCGACCAATTCACGCAAAAGTAGCTGATATAAGCGTGGGTCTGTCACATGAGACCCTGCATAATACCAGCATGATGCTGCTCTCGCCACAGCAGCGACTCTCACCATATCGCACGGATATCTGGACCAGATTGTGGGATCTGCTCAACGAATCCGCCAAACAGGAGCAGCCCAGATTCAGTGCTGAGCAGGTAACCGAGAAGTTGATCTTTAGCCTGGCCTGCTATCAGCCGGAGGCACTTTCCAGATGCACCACGCCCCTTTCACCGGATACGGGCACTGGCGGCTTTGGCGACTATAGCAGCGGCAGTGCCTTTCCGTTTAGCAACGAGGTTCTGCCCTTCATAGAACTGGAGGGATGCACGGCCAGCAAGCAGGAGCATGTCATCTCTGTGGTGAGTTGGCACATAACCTAGGATCTCATTTTAAGTAATGTACGAACTTTCCCGTCTTTTAGTATCTTCGAGAGCTGAGCGTCCACTTGGTGAAGCACTCTTCGAAACCTCACACTGGATTCCGTTGGCTGAAGGAGACCTTTTTCGAGCGCTCTCAGGCACCGGCTCATGTCCATGCGGTGGCCTCGCAGTTTGTTTCCTCGCAGCTGGAGCTGTCGCGGGCTCTGTGCTCCCTAGTTTGTCGAGCTTCGGGACTAGATGCTCGCATGGAGACTTTGAGGGGCTTTCAGTTGATGTGGGTTGATTTTGGCTTTCAATCTGATCTTTTGTAACTATATACGTAATAATTGCAGTGACCAGATGGCTGCCAACCAGCAGCACTCGCTTTTCCTCATTCTTGAGCGTTATTGTCTGGCCGTGGAATCGATTGCCTTTCCCCTGCCCGAGGGCTTCTCCTCGTTCTTTACCTATTTGGGCTATCGGGCCTTGAGCTATGATATGTTCCTGCAGTATGTGGAAAATCATGTGTTCGAGCTGCAAGTGGATGTTATGAAGGCCATTGTTTTTGGTGTGTTTGTTGAGCCGTTTTATTCGAAGCTTAGACTAATAGATTATTGTATTCCTTACAGATATTGAAGACTCCCCGCTAGGAATTGAGCGAAAACTTTCACTTTTGTCGGCTCTTCCAAAGCAACGGGCTCAAAGGCTGCTGAAGTGCTGGCAGCATCCGGATAGCCTTATGATTCGAGGCCGTGAGCATGCGGCCAACATTCTTTCTGGTCAGCAGCAGGAGGTCCTGCACCAGCAGAGACCCTCCGCCTGTGCAAACCAATCGCGGAATAATGCGCGTAGTGGTAAGAAACAGCTTGATTATGCCACCTGCATTTTATCGTTTTTCATTTGCACACTCTTCACCCACACATCTCGTCCAGCTTTGGGCAAGCCCAACACTGTTGTATGCCACTCGCTGCTTTTGGTTTTTCTGCTTATCATTTTGACCACGGTCGTCCTGAGCATATCGAGCTATGTGTTTAGGCAGCGTCCGCTCACTTGGTAGATCGAATTTCCTCATCGCTGACCGGTAAGAAACGCTAATCAGTGTTCGCCAGTCTTTGTCCCATTTTCACAAAAAAACATTTTTCATTTCGAGACCAATCATTTCACCTGCCTAACGATTTAATTTATATTTCAAGATCTAACTGCCGAAGCCCTTACGCCACTGGACTCCTTTCTTGACTTGCTGACAGCTAAAGCTAGTCTAAACGAATTAGACTATAATCTGCTTATTGAAACGACTTTGAGCTCCATCGATCAGCTGAAGGTGGAGGGTTGACGTGCTAATACTTAATTTTAAGTACAATTTAATGCAGTATGGTATTACTTAAAGGCCAAATTTGACTTTAAGCACCCAGCTTTTTGTTCAGCTTATTTATGTCAGTTCACATATATTCCAAAGATTTGATTTGTCAAGTTTATAAACTAAGATTCTCCATGTGCAGCTAAAATGTATTTATTGTTCAGTGTGCTTTTTTGTATCACTTTTCGGTTCCTATTATATGTAATGATTTACATAAATACGCATTCCATGTCTATTAATATATAATTTAATTTATAAAAACTAAATTATTAAATGTTATTAAAAATAAGAAAATTACATTTCGCTCATGGGACTCTCGAGGATGGCCAGTGGACTGTCTACCGGGAACTTTTCGAAGGCCTACTCCAGACTTTGCCAATACTTTCGAAAAGTCTTCCATTGACTTTGAGCTTCAGGATTTTTTATTTGTCTTGCAAGTAGTATAATAATTATAATAATAACCATTTTATATAGTTACATTTATTATAAATAATTTTAAAATAATTTAAATACCCGTTTAGCTGAAACAACTTTAATATAAATATGCCTTCTTATATGTTTTTCGAGCATATGTATGTTTTTCAAATAAATTAGATTTTGCATCAACACATTAGAGCAGCGGTCGGCAGCGTCCTATTAAGTGAGCTTAGGGTTTTGTTCTGCTCGCCCTCTGCCCACACTTATACAGTAAAACAGCGGTTTGCACACGGACACTGTTCAGCTGCTGTTATTTCAGTATAGCGTCTTCCCACAGAGATCCATCCACCATCTACCATCCGTTGAACGTATGGTCCATAAGGTTTTGCCGTTGCCGTTTTACAATTGGAGCATTTGCAATTGGAGCATTTACAATTGGAGCATTTACAATTGGAGCATTTGCAATTGGGGCATTTTGTAATTGGAGCATTTTACAATTAGAGCATTTGCAATTGGAGCATTTACAATTGGAGCATTTACAATTGGAGCATTTGCAATTGGAGCATTTGTAATTGGAGCATTTGCAATTAGAGCATTTGCAATTGGAGCATTTACAATTGGAGCATTTGCAATTGGAGCATTTGTAATTGGAGCATTTGCAATAGGAGCATTTACAAATGGAGAATTTACAATTGGAACAATTTGTAATTGGAGCATTTTACAATTGGAGCATTTGCAATTGGAGCATTTGCAATTAGAGCATTTACAATTGGAGCATTTACAATGGGAGCACTTACAATTGGAGGATTTGCAATTGGAGCATTTGTAATTAAAGCATTTGCAATTGGAGCATTTGTAATTGGAGCATTTGTAATTGGAGCATTTGCAATTGGAGCATTTAGCAATTGGAGCATTTGCAATTGGAGCATATGTAATTGGAGCATTTGCAATTGGAGCATTTTGCAATAGGAGCTTGAAAGCTTCATTAATTCTACTTTGTTTACAAAAAAAGAGTATATTTTCACTATTCATTAAAAAAAATTTTTTTTTTTAAATTTTGAACAATTACTGCACCAAACAAGAGAGAACGCTATAGTCGAGTACTTCGACTATTAGATCCCCGTTACTCAGCTAAAGGGAGTGGGAGAGAGATTAATATATGCACGCGTCAAAGCTACTAGCGCCATCTAGTGGCTGTTTCATTTTTTGCTCATAACTTTTTAATGGATTGTCCGATTTGAAAAATTTCTTCTACAATTCGATAGGTATTGATAAACAGAATAAAACTGCATTTTTAGTTTTCCAAAATCTTTAATGGTGTGGGTGCCAGACACCTTTCAAAAAATGGTGTAGGGCGATTAAGGGCGTTAGAGGGGGCGTGGCACCATTTTGAAATAAACTTGCGCTGCGTAGGAACTCCAAGAATCTGCATGCAAAATGCCAATCCTCTAGCTTTTGTAGTTTCCGAGATCTCAGCGTTCATACAGACGGACAGACAGACGGACAGACGGACATGGCTAGTTCGACTCGGCTAGTGATCCTGATCAAGAATATATATACTTTATAGGGTCGGAAAAGCTTCCTTCTCCCTGTTACATACTTTTGCACGAATACAATATACCCTTTTACTCTACGAGTAACGGGTATAAAAAGGTGTTTCGTACAGAACATTTAAATAACAAGAAAAGAAGCTAGCTTCGGCCAGCCGAAGCTTATATACCCTTGCAGATCATTCCTATTCATTTACAAAAACATTAAATTTAAATGAACTTGCGTATGTGTTACAACAATCCAAATTTTAGCTGCTTTCGTATTACTTTGGCATTAATATTTTGATCCTTTCTATGGCAGCTATATAATATAGCCGTCCGAATTTTTTAAAATTTTATTCGAAATTTTTAAATGTTAAAGAAAAGCCATATCCCAGAGAAGAAGAGAATGTAATAAAAATCAACAAAGATATAATTTTTTTCCTATTAATTTCCATTTAATTTTCCGACCGTTCCTATGGCAGCTATATGATATAATCATCCGATTTTTTTTAAATTTTTTTTCGAAATTCAGAAATAATAAAAAAATAGGTAATATTTAAAAAAACACCAAAGCTAGAATTTTTTTACGTTTTTTTTTCGATCCCTCCTATAGGAGCTATAAGATATAGTTGTCCGATCCGGTCGGTTCGGACATATATACTACCTGCAATAGAAAGAAGACTTTTGGGAAAGTTTGAGCCCGATAGCTTTAAAACTGAGAGACTAGTTTGCGTAGAAACAGACGGACAGACGGACGGACAGACGGACGGACAGACGGACATGGCTAGATCGACTCATCTTGTCATGCTGATCAAGAATATATATACTTTATGGGGTCGGAAACGTCTCCTTCACTGCGTTGCAAACTTCTGACTGAAATCATAATACCCTCTGCAAGGGTATAACAGATTGGAAGCAATCTTGTTGCCTGGTTGCAACGAACCGCTAGCAACTAGCGAACTGCAACTCGTGGGAGTGTTATACTGTTATAACAGTTGTCAATCATTATCGGTTGCGGCTGTATTTGCCAGGGGAAATTTCCCCCGGTTGTACCTTATCCCAGTCCACACAGTCCACAGTCCACACGGTCCACCACCACGACCTGAGATGTTCACCAATAGGAAATCCACCACGTTCGGGTGGAAGCCATTCGCTTCGTGGCAAACTGTTTGTTTATCCAGTTGACAGTTTGTGGAAAATCGTCACGGTGCTCGCATCAACGGGACTCGAACGCGGAAAAACGGCGAGAAAAGCGAGGAAAAACGGGTGCAGAGACTGATTGGGAAATATGTGCGCCTGAGTTTCCCGGCCCGAAGGCAAAGTGCCAAATGCTCTGACAAATAATTCCTGTAATATTAATAAGCATACAAATTTAAATGCCACGAGAAAAGTGAACAGCCAGTGTAGCGGAAATCGATTTGTTTTGCCAGTGCCAAAAAAGGGAAAAGGCGAAAAACTGTTTAAACTCTTATTGCGATTAAATCGGGATAAATCCAATCCAAAGATGGCCAACAGCCGTGGAAACTTCCTGACAATCGGATTACTTTTGACCCTGATCGCCAGCGGTCAGGCTCATCTAAACATTTTCCTCAATCTGCACGAGGTGTTGCGTTTAATCGGTAAGTTAAACTTAACTTAAATCGCCCTTTCGTTTTTCAATTAAGTTACCAATTATTTGCCACTTTTGTGTGCGTCCGACTTTAAATCAAATTTGATTTATGCCAAGCCAGGCTTTCCTGTTTGGCTTTTGGGCAAATGCAGAGAGATTTGATCGGATTATTTACTCGTTTTTTTCTGTAAATAATATATGCTTTTAATTGTTTCTTGGCTGGCGGCTAAGAATTTTCTTTTGAATTTTCCATTGTCAAATTGGACAGTTTATTTTGGAATTCCGGTATTTGCCTAAGACGTTTTCCTTGTTCTTTATTTTAATTTATTGGTAAATTTAACTTGATAAATAAGAAAGCTAAATTAATTTGAACGTTGCTGATGCCAGTTGATTTTTTGTCAACATTTTTGATTTGTTTATGTTAAGATTAAAGTAAAATTGTTATCGAATTTGGCTAAGAAAAATTACCTTTCCTAAACAATTTAACTAAAAATTAAGTTGACACAAGTACATTCTTATTTTGTATGTAAAGTCCTTTTCTTTTTCTTATAAGGCTACAACGACTATGTGAGATTTAATCTTATGATCTATTAAGTCTTAAAATGTCATTTATAAGAATAATATACTTAACAAACTTATATAAAATGTTATTTTTTAAACAATGCAAGAAATTTAAAAATATTTTTTTTTAATCTATACCATAGTAAACATTTTAATCAACATTTCTTAAACTTGTATTAAGTAACTGATGTTTTAATAATTAATCACCATTTTTTTAAACTAATTTAAAATATTTTTGTATCTCTTTATTCGAATGACTGATTTTGAATTCTGATCAAAACTGATTTGTTTATCTCTCTCTACGTAATAACCAGGTTTCCACTTGAGTAAACTAATCGGCTTTAAGATAGCTACAAACCAAAACCCAAGTACCTTTAATCTACTCCCCCCACTTCCCAGTTTATTCTTTTCCAACTCCATCTCCTTCACCCTCTACCGTATCTTATTCAACTCAAGCTATTCTCGACCAGAAAAAACACACACATAATCCTATCGGAAAGATTGCCAAGCTAATAAAAGTGAGGAAAATTGTTTTACAATGTGTCACAAGCACAGACAAAGAATTTACAACCCAGTGAATATAAAAAATAAATCAGTAGCCCAAGGAAAGGGTGGAAAGGCCGAGCTGGGACAAACTCCATGTGGAGCCATAAAACACATGCAAAGTGTTTGTTTACTAGGGGAGTACTAGGTGGGATCGGGATCGGGAGATCGGGAGCCGGAGATAGGGAAAAATTATCAAAAATTATGTTGTAAAATTTACAACACTCGCACTCGCGTGTTTGTGTGTGCAAACCGGCCGGGTGATTGATGGGCGTCAGGAGTTGTTGGGCAGTAGGTGGTGCCCAGATTGCATCGCGTCACTTGTGAATAACTGGGTAAATATTTGGACTGCAGTGCAGGGCTAATCAGGCGCTTATCTAGCCGGTTATCACCGCTTGCCACTCGTCGTAATTCATGTTTGATTCGAGTTCAGAGCTCTGACTTCTTGACTACTCGCACCTTATCGTCGGTTGAAAGCGCCAGCAGACAATCAATCAAAGGTGATATGGCAAGTGGGTTGGCTGGGGATGTTGGGGTGTTGGGATGGATGGCCAGTTGAGGCTCTCCACTTGACATGGCCCCGGGAAATTTATTAGTTGTGTCAGCCGTGTGTCAAACGAAATCAGAATTAAAACCCATTAAGCGGTGGCCGCTATTCATTTTTCGCCCGACTCCTCCAATTGCACTTTCCCTTGGGGTTTTTTTTCTTTTTTGGGTGGGTTTCGGGCGGTGACGATACCCTCTCCAATTATTCAACGCTGACAGCGGGTTGCATGCCTGACCTACTTTTCGATCCTCTATCCACTATCCACTATGTGTTCGCAACGCCGGGTAGGTGTCACTTTTATTTTATTTCACTTTATTTTATTTTTTTAGCGGTCGCTTCAAAAGCCTTTGTGTGAGTGCACATCAATTAAATTGTCAACCCGGGCAGCGGCAGCAAAGTGAAGGAGAATCGCCCGAAGAAGAGTTTTATGCACTTGCAGCTGCGGCATGGCATTCACTGTTCGTTAGGTTAACATCCACACCGTATGGCATGTAGCACATACCATGGCCAGCCATGGCCACCCACTTTTTATCCCGAAGAGCGCCCCAAATTGCTGTGCTCTATGTAAACCATGTCAGGTGGGGATCAAAAGGGGGAGTGGGGCGGCCTTCTTGGTTCGGTGGTTCGGGGGTTCTGTGGCTCAGCTCGTTAGCGAAATGAGCGGATATGTAAAGTCGGTGCAGTTGATGGATTTTGCGGTTGCAATGAGTGACCAAGAGGGTTTGGTCGGAAGACAGCTTAAAAGTTGCCAGGTGTGAGCAAAAATAATTTTGCCCAGAAGTTGGGACACCTTTGAATAATTAAAGGATAGTTAGGTTGATATGATATATCAAATATTACTATATCATCTCTGGAACTATTTTCACTAGGGTTTTTGATGACAAGAGAGAATAAATGTACCTCGAACTTAGAAAACCATTCTTCATAGTCGAACAACTTTCCCTTCGAATTTGGCTTACACACAGGCTTTTAAGGTTGCCCAACTTTGTATCCCTGCCAGCTGTCTGAACAGATCCTTCGATCCACGTAACCCACGAACATTGCCAGTCACGTTTCGGGTCTGTCTATCAACACTTGCTAATCTCAACCCCATCTCTCTAAATGGTTTGACACTTTCAACTGGCGCGGGCCAAAAGATTCATCATCTCGATGCGAACATGATTTTCCGGCGCACAATGGAAATTGTTGCCAACTCACGTTTGGCTAATAAAAGCAGAGAACATTTGGCCGAAATACAAAACATATTTTCGGCAAGTAATGTGAACTCAATTAGAGAGCAGCAGCAGCAGCAGCAGCACTGGCAGCATCATCATCAGAATCCCGGGAACTCAGAACTTAAGGGAAATCTCTTGGGTGCGTGGCCAAAAATATTTCACCCTCGGAATAATTAATGCTGCAGTTGGAATCGAAGGCATTAGATTTGCCCGAGCGTGCGGCATGTGTTGCCAACTTGCCACGACAACATAAACAAGCGGTTGCCCCCGCCACCTGTCTTCTGTCCTCTGTCTCCCGTCTACACGGAGAAAAACATAATCAAGTTTATTTAATTTTAGTAATATTAATGAGCCTTGTCTCTGATATAATCGACTAATAAGGATGTTTTATTATGGCCAATAATAACAAAAAAATAAAAATATAAATAAACGTTTTTTGTACACACAAAAAAAACACGCCGGGATCAAATCAATATGCGCATTCAAAACTCGAACATGTTGCTTACATGCCGAGCATGTCGAATTGAGATGCCGCATATCAAATTGATCATCGTTTTATATCAAGTTCTTTTTGGGTGTAGGCAAATATTAATTCTAAATATTGTATTCACATTAATATCATTATCTTGGTAAAACACCTTTTTCGTGGGTTCCATAAAACTGATAATTAAAGACCACCGTTTGACCAACTTTCGAGATACTTTCTCTTCGTGTACGGATTCATCCAGTTGCCAGGTTGTTATGTCTGGCTTCATGCAGAGTTAAACGCGTAATTGGCAAATGAACAACACGGACGGAAGGCAGAAATGTCGATGCTGTTGCAGTGACAAGGACGATGACGCGCCGCTGTGGCAACAGCAACAGCAACATGCATTGCCGCAGCAACAGCAACTTTTGTGGCAACAGCATGTGCAACTACTCGCGAGTTGGGCAGAAATATCCGATGCCACTCGAAATCCAGCTGGGAATGTAACTCACGTGTCTCTCACTTTAACTAGGGTTATATATCACAAATATTCCATTATTTTTTCAAAAGAAATTATAAATTTCAGAATTTAAAGTATAGTGCTAAAAATATATATTAAATTTAAAAATGAAAAGGCTTTTTTACTTATAAGATATCCTTTTTATTTTCTGAGACTTTAATGAATTGGTTAAGTTGGTAATGAATGATTTCATATTTTTGATGGTACCTTAATAAGGCATTGTACACATTATATATTTATTTCTCTGTGTGCATTTCGACCTCATCCCTCTTATTATTGGCGAGTCATTGTCCCTTCATAGGCTTTCACTCCAACCCCGTGTGTTGCATAAATACGGCTACGCAACATTAACAAAAAAATCGGTTATGGTTAGGTTACCACGCCTTCGTAATTGAAGCCACCACTTGCGCTTAATTAAATCACTAAATGATTTGCGGATGTTGTTGTTTGTTTAATTATGGTTCAGGAGCTATTGTGGGTGACACAATAATAACAAGTAATCATAAGCACGCGCTTTCACACCTACGTTTGTAGGTTTCCCAGTGGAAAAGTTGTGAAAGTGGGACGTTATTTATTTTACACCTAAATTAACTACTTAGTTTATCGAAACTCTTAAAAGCTTTTACATTTTGTCAACTATTTTTATGTTTTTAAACATTTTTCAGTGTTAATTTAATCGGATTCTATACCAAAGTATAAATAAACCGTTTATTATCTTTTATGCTTTATTACAATTTATGGGCAATGCAAACTTAATTGTCGCCAGTGGCAATAAACATTTAATGCTATTTTTTGATTTATTCCCCTGAAATCCGTATAATGGTAAAGAAGCTTTCAAGTCCTGTAGTTTTTTCCAGAGCTCATTGAAAAGTTGCGCCGATAGCCCTAAATATTTCAATATGAATAAGAGGAGGGAAAAAATCTAAAAATCGAACAGGTTTGAAAGTTAGAAACCTAACATATAAATAAATAAAATCATAAAGCTAAACCAAGTGCCCACTTCCATGTCAATCTTATTTATGGCAATCAACAGGCCCCAAAAAGGCCAAGAAAAAAGGAAACTGAATTAAACTATCTGTAATTGCTCTGGGCCAGCCCATTTATCCGGCTTTCAATTAAACTAAATTTATTTAAAATAAAATCATATTTCACATTCAAATTTAGCAACGCCACGAATTCCCCAAAGTGCTTCACATATCAACTCTATTTTCACCCCCTCAGAGAAGAATTGAGTTTCCTCAGCTCGGTCATATCTAAAGTGCTTCAATGCTCGGTCTGTCAGTCAGTCCGGACTTGTTATCAAATTAATTTAATCAGTTTCAATTGTTTATGTTCTTTTGGACTTCTTGCTGGGGGTTCTTTTTCGGTTGCATTTTCCTTTTTAGTTTTTTTTTTTGGATTTTTGCATGATTGGTGGCGGTCAGACACGAAATGGGAGAGTTTTCAGTTGCCGCCCATGCTCCACACCCCCGAAAAACAGAATGAGTTGCACAACTTTCAGTCGACTTGAGCTTTTTTCCCCCCAATTTTTGTTTGGACTTTATCATTTGGTTTTTATGATTTCAGTTTTTTTTCTTCTTCCGGCAATTATCTGCCTAGACAAATTGTTGCGTCCATTATGCGGCGGATTTAATGGCCTGCTTCGATGGCAAACACATGTGGGCAGATGGAAATAATTCATGAGTTTTCACAAAAGCGAATTCCGATTGCGTGTGGGGATTAAATCAAAAGGAAAGCCTCTTGTATTTATGTTAATCCTTGGGAAAATGCCGAAATCATCTTACCCTTCGCACGACAAGCTAATCAAATAACCTTAGGGCAAACCCAAACCAGGAAAAAATCAGCCCAAGGGTAATTAAGCCAAAGCTGCTGGCAAAATCACTTTCCCACAATCATGATGGGTGATTAGCTGGGGGTTGTCCTGCCATCCTTTCATCCAGCAAATGCATCGACTAAGCTGCAAATAAAATGTCTAAATAAACAAAGGCCAATGCACGCGACGCGTGCTGGCCAAAAAGCAATTGTATCTAGTGGATACCTACGTGTCCTAACCCTCCACCTCTTTAATCCGAAGTGAGAAAAGTCGCACACAACAATGTCAAACGGAGGGGGAGGGGAATGGCCTTCTACCATCTACCTTCTACCTTCGCTACTTAATGGACCAGAAATGCGTCGTGCAAACAGCCGGCTCCCCCACAATCACAATTCGGTGTCCCTGTCCCTGACCCTCGTCCTGCCAACGCTGCGTATGCAAACAAACGGGCGGAGGAGTACGTTCGCCCGGAAGCGAAATGCCAGGCAGGATTGCAGGGAAAACGCTGGCACTGAAACTGAATGAAAAGCAGGCGGGCCCGCCACTTGAGCACGCCGTGGCTTCCACTCCCGGTGCTTCTGTGCTGCTGTGCTCCTGCCCCCACCCCCTTCGAATCAGGGTCTCAAAGCCAGTTCCCCGGCAGACAGCCACCCCTGGCGAGGCAGGGCATCGCCATCGCCATCTCCATCTCCTTCTCCTTTCATCCCTGCCAGCAACCCGCGTTGAGTGCTTTATTTCCAACCACTGGTGGCTGGGGTGGAAGTGGATGTGCATAGCAGGGCCAGGGCCAGAAGCCTTCGCCTGCAGGCAAACTGCAGGCTGACATTACCAATGATGACAGTGGCACAGTGGTACTAAACAGAAAAAACTCAATGATTTAATGCACCTAACTAAATACTCATCAAAACTTTAAACTCAGTAGTACACACAAAAAAAACACGACGGGATCAAACCGATATGCGCAAGGTAAATTTCTGGTATTTAAAAGCATATCGTTTTTACCATGAAATGGTAAATTATCGATATTCCACGAGATGCCGAGCCACAATTCGGCACTAAAGTTGCCTAAATGAAGCATATTATGGGTCTGTCAGGGAATCCATTAACAAAATGCTAATCTAAAAAATTAAATAATGTAATTTTGCCGATTTCTCCCTCTCTCGGAGATTCACTGACTTCAAAAAGAGAGAAAAAAGAAAACATCATTGTTTCATATCAATATTTTTTGGGTGTATATGAATAATAAAAATAAAATAAATAAAAACAGTATTTTAAATTATTTAAATAAAAACAGTATTTTAAATTATTTAAATAAAATTATAAAAGCCGCTCAAAAAATGCGTATTTATTGTATTTATTTCATTGAGTTGTCATTAATTTATGGCTCAATCAAATAATTTAAAATAATATAAAAAAAAGAAAGTAATGAACCTTAAATCTTAGGAAATGTATTCTATTTAACCTGGTATTTTTTCTCCCCTGAACTTTCCATGTTACTGGTACCACTGTCATACTTTCCATATTTTTATTGCTGGCAAATTCCGGCGGGCGCCTTGCCGCTCTCCCTTTTCCCTCACCACCCCTCGCGATCTCGACATGACTCTCGTAATGAGCCCGTAAATTATTTTTTATTATTTCGTATTTAATTTTTTCATTGCCCGCTATTGTTCCTTTTCGCTACTCCTTTACATTCAGGACACCAACAGGAAGCGGGAAAAATGCCGGCGCGTGTGTGGCATCCATTTGATATTCGAATTGATTGTGGGAATCGAATCTGATGGGTCTGAAATGTAATAAAGAAAAGGGAGCCACGGCCAATCGATATTCCACAAGATGCCGAGGCACAATTCGGCACTAAAGTTGCCTAAATGAAGCATATTATGGGTCTGTCAGGGAATCCATTAACAAAATGCTAATTACTTTCCGCACAATTATCTGCTTCGAGCACAAAAATCCATAAGCACATACTCGTACATATTTAACAAATGCAGCTTATTGGAAAATTTCACACGCCCGCACAGCACAAGCTTCCACAGATGCAGTAGCAGCAGCTTCCCACGCACAGGGAAAAGATAGGAAAATATGGGAAAAGTGGGGGACTTTCGCTTTATGAAAATACATCTGGCTGAGAGTGTGTGTGCGTCCTGATAACATGGATGGCAATTAACCATTTTCTGGAGCACTTAAGTGCCGAAAAAACGATATGCATGTGGGACCTCGTAATGAGTTTCTTTGGGGGGGATAATCTAAAAAATAAACTGAAAGCTAAGGGGGGTGAAATCACTCTAAGGAAAGCCCAGAAAGAAAGCAATTGTGGTTATTTAATGCAACTATGAGGAAGTTGTTGTTCAGCCATCCATTAAGAAAATCGGAATTGGAATTTAAATAATGTTATTTTTAATGTTTGAAGAAACTAACATATTATATAGGCATAGCGCTCTGCATTTTGCGTATTTGAAGAATTTTATAAAACAAAAGTTGAAGCATGAATAAATATAGCAATTTTATTTTCAAAGTTTAACACGTTTGACAAAAGTTTCCAAAGCAGCTTAAACTTTGGAGCGTATTTCTTTGGTATCATAAAAAACAAACTTTCGTCCAGAAGCGTGCACAAACTAAATCCCATAACTCATACAAACACTCTCGACGAAATTTCGAAATTGCAGTGCGTTCGATTGACCCAATTTCCATTTTATTCTCTTGGATCCGCCTGTCAGTCGGTTCTGATGGAACTCAACACCCTCGGACATGTGCCAATCGTTCCCCGACGATTTGGCGCTAATCGAAATAATGCAAACATTATGTCTACCCCGCTCACTCAAATTATTTGACCATCATCCATAGCCTTCCCCTATATAATTTATGTCTGCAATCTGACGAAAGTGAAGAGATTTTTTTTTCATCTGCGTTTGTAATTTTCCTGTCACGCCCAATGGAAACTCCACATGGCAGGCAAATAGTGGAAAAGGGGCAGCCGCTGCAGAATCCTGATTATTTTGCGGTTTATTTTAAGTTTAATTAAGCGATGATACGGAATATTTATAAATTTCATTTACCAGGAGGGTAAAATATGGGGGCAAATGGGGAATGGCGAGGGGTTTTCGCCTGATTCGTTCCACGGCGAATGCGATTCGCTCTGCGTTCTTCCGTGAATTAGTCGCGGTTATTATCATGTCTGTTCCCCTCTTCGTTTATTATATAAGTATTCAGTCTATAGACTCGCAACTTGGTTTTGTTATTGCTGGGTTCTCTTCGGTGTGGCGCGTGAAATGTGTGGTAGTTCTGGGGGTGAGTGGCCATTGGCAACATTATCATTAACATATTTAAATGTGGGATAAGCCAGGGGTGGCGACCAATGAATAAATAAGTGAATAAATGTATTCAAAAGAAAATCATTTAAGTGAGCGTAAAAATAGCATGAATTCCTAAGTTTGAATTTGATATGGTTTTCCTTTTGAGTTTAGAATTTAAATAATTTTACTTTTCAGGCAATTAATTTGCTTATTGACTTATATGTTCTAAATATTTTTGAAGGCTCTTTCTAAAAGTTTTCCATTATCTTTCGCAATTTCTTATTAGCCCCTTGGATTTTTCACCCAATTAAGTACTTATATTTTTCACGTTCTTGTTTTTATGGTACGTCATTATAATGCTTACCATTTAACCACTTAAATAAGCATTTATTTAAAATCCTGTAAATTACTTAAAAACCCCACACCCAATTATCTCACCGCTAAGCTGTGTTAATTATACAGATCTTAACATATATATATTTTTTCTGTATTCCACTTATCCACCGGACTTGATGAGTAAAACAAACCGCCAAAGAGAATAAAGAGAAGTAGTGGGAAAAAGCGTACAAAAGCTTCTGCTTCGTGTGTGGTAAAGTTTACACTTTTTTGGTTGGATTTTCTGTTTTTTTTTCCTTTGTTTTCTCGGGGGGAAACCCTTCTGCATCGTCACGTTTACAAGATGATAAAGCCTTAACCACTTTTCAACGGCGAATGAAAACAAAACCCCAAATATATACGTATGTATATTTGCCTGACCCAAAAAACACTTGCAAAAACAAAAGCTGAAAACTTTTGGCACTTTTTTTTTGGTGGGTTTTTTGGGGGGGGCATGGGTGACAATGTCCACTTCAGTGGCAGCAACGCCTACGCCAATGCAACAATGCTAATCTGCTCTTCCTGCTGCCTTCTGCTCTTTGTTTTTTGTTTGTTTGTTTGTTGCCTTGGCTGCTGGCAGCTGCTCGACAAAAAAAAGTCAATACTAAGGACTACGACGGAGCTCCTCACTCGGTCAGAGTCATAAATTACCGCATCCCTGGGGTGCTATTGAAAAATATGTGCGTTTCGCTCCCTGACGATCCGCCTCCTTCCCTGTTTGTTTGGGCTCGAGACCCGGCCCTCAACGATGCCCCGAGGAGGCTCCGCCGTTGGCCAAAACCCGACTGCCTCTCGACTGCCCTGTCAAAAATTGTTCATAAATTTTTGGCCCAACCCGAGTGGCTGGACCGAAATTTCAGCACAGGAAGTTGCTGTTTACTTAACACACACACGAAATATGTGACTGTGTGTTTTTGTCTTTTGACTGCGGGCTGTTCTGTTGGCTGTTGGTTGGTGGCCACCCATGGAGGAAGCTGCATGCAGATCCAAATCCACAACGCACATTAGGAGCTGACCCGAGCAGACCCAGCCGTAAACCGCACCGCACAACTTGGGGTTCCGTCTTCCAGCCACCTGTCCCCCAAAAGTCCCGAAAACCCAGCCCCATCGGCCATTCTAACCATCCCATTGCCTGTCTCGTGGCGGTCGACCCACCGCCCTCGCTTTATGACTTACCATAAATTTTATGACAGCGCCTAGACACCGATATACAGACGGATTCGGAGATCCCTCAGCCAGAGGTGATAAAAATTTCATTACGTCACGCAATGCAGCTCGAGCAAAAAGCTAGCCAAAAACACAGAGAGAATTGGGTTGTAAAACTCAAATAATAAATCTATCTTTATTTGATAATTTTCGATATTTAAAAATATATTATTAATATATACACAAAAAACAAACACACCGGGATCAAATCGATATGCGCTTGGTAAGTTTCTGGTATTTATACGCATATCGTTTCGAAACTCGAACTGGCCCTCATAGAACATGTAGTTTTCATATTGAGCATATCGAATTGATATGCCGCATATCAAGCTAAAATGGAAACCACATAATGTTAAATTGATCATCCTTTCATATCAAGTTTTTTGGGTGCAGTATATAGTATATAGAATATTTCCCTAAGTGTGGGCTCCGAGAAATTGAAAGAAAACTTGGCACCAGTGGCAAGTTAATGGCCAACACTGTGGCAGAAATCCCTGTCGAGGGCGGTGCCCGGAGGCAGCTCTGATGGATGGATGTAGGTGGGTGTTGCCACATCTATATACCGGATTCCCCGTTGTCTTTGCCAGGTGTCGGTTGCTATCGGTTGCTCGGATAATAATCACATTAACTTCTCCAGATAATCACATTAAATTTAAGAGCTCGCCTGTTAATGCTCCTTTTGATTTTTTATGAGTCAATAAGACTTCACTCCAGTTCAGTTCAGTTCAGTTCAGTTCACTCCCTATCACGCCTTTAATGGAGGTGAAGGGGAAGGGATTATCAACCATGTACCCACTTCGCATTTGCGGTTCTACTGCGCACCTGCCCAAGTGCTTACTCCAAAGGACTTACTCCTGGATATCAGCCAAGTAGCTCAGGCATTAGATTAATTACCGATTAGTGGTGGAATAATTAAGCTGTTTAATTGCCTTGACCCAAATGGGTTTCAGTCAGGAAAGGTCCTTTTAAGTGTTGGAATTTGCGTTATGGGGGGTCATAAAATAACTGGAAATCGGTGGCCTAATTATAAAACAAAATAAAGTTACGTTTGAAGATATTTCTAGTAAAAGCCAAGCTTATTTCTTTCATTCATTAATTCTAATTGTTTTTACCTGCCTTGAAAAATGTTTATGGATGCTTAAAAATCAGTTCATTAAGATTTTAACTATTTTAAGCAATTAATTTTAATAGTTTTCAGTGTTAGATCTTCTTCTAGAGTTTTTAATACGAAGATGAGATAATTAACTCTTACTCAAAAATCACTTGAGGCTTTTCAAAGAAATAGTTACGATCCTAGCTGCCACACCTGGGGAATTTACATTTTTAATTGAAGAACGATAATCAGCTAACGAAGCTTGAGGAAAGTCAGTCTGCACCACATTCTCATTCCGTTCCCATTGCCGATGGCCAAGGCCAGGCAAACGCCATAAATGTAATGCGTTTCTTTTATGGGCTTTGTCATAGAAATCCACCAACAGTTGGCAACATAATTTATGCACCTCAGCCCGCCTTCCTGCGCGGAATTTATGGTCTTGACCAGAGGAGAGCATCCATAGCCGGGCCTCGTCGAGGTGATAATGTAGGGGAAAACACACGAATGGGGATTGCAGCCTGCAGGCAGGCCATAACTATAAGAAGAGCTACAGCATCGCGGTATAAAGACCTGGCCAAAAGACCAGGGCAAATAAATTGCAGCTGCTCGACCGGGGCGATGAAATACAAATAGAAATACTTGGCAGCTACTGGACGTTGGATGAAGTTGCCACAGAAGTTGGTCGACTCTCGGCGGAAGAGGAGGGAAGTCGGGCGGGGGGAATCACACTGTCAGTCGCAGTCACTTCACATGTCCTTTGGCTTGTTTGTCTTACACTCTGACGCTCCGTGGATCGCAGCCGGGTGAAGTAAAGTTGTTTGGCCAGACAAGACTTGGCCAAATGTCGGGCCAACGCAGCCGAGCACGAATCATGACCATTCGGGCATAAAAATTACCTTTCCTTGGCCAATTGCTCACTGAGAGAAAATGTAGGGGAACTTTTGATCAGAAAATGTGAATGATTTCAAATGAAAATAATTTTAAATATTTTTTGTTGTTTATAAGTCTTGTACATCTTGAGACTTACCTTAAAAATTAATAATTTATTTAGAATTTATTTTTAGCATATTATATTTAATTATTTCAAGTACCTACCAGATATTTTTCATTTCTATATATTGCTTATTTTCTTGTATTTTGTTTTCTTGGCCCAGCTTCTTGCCAGACTTCTCTTGACCTTTTATGGTGAGCTTGAGTCCCTGACTCTCGACTCGGCACTGGACTCGCCTCCGATTTAATCAGCCTCGCCGACAAACATATAATTTTGTGAATTGCAAGTTGCATGATAGGGACAATGGGCATGTAGTTCCCAGGCTCAATGGCAATCTCAATCTGCCTTTCAAAGGAGGCCAGCAAATTGAATCCGCTTGGGTTATGATGTGCTCGCCGGCCGCTGGCTTGGATAAATTCCAGGCTCTCCGGCCCCGTATGCAGATTGAAATGGCAGAGCCCATTAGATGTCGACACAAGCCTTTTCGCCCAAAAAGCCCGCGGTAATGACCCTAAATCAGCATCAACTTCTAGGCCAATGCCCAACCGAATGTCATCATCGGCCGCGGGACTTTCGGCAGATAACCCCATGCCCAGATCGTAATAAAAATGTCGTCTGACTTTCGATGGGGGTGTCTCAGCCTGTCTGGGTTTCTCGCCTCCCATTTGGGTCCCTCTGTCTGGGTTTAATGCACAACATATTCATGTGTCAAAAGACAATTTCGGATTTATGGCCTGCGAAATCCCCCCAGAAACGAAACGAAACGAAACCAGCGAATGACGCAATGTGGGCGAACAACCAACAACGACAAAAAAATATGTTAAGAAAGCATAAAATGATATCCAAACTACCCACTATGATCTGGTCTGGGGTTTCAGTCTGGTCCGTTGTGGAAATCTCGCTCATGTCTGCCTTGGGTTTGCATAAATTAGGATCTGGACGGGTTGCTGAAAGGAAAAGGAAGAAGTTTGGGCGGGGAAAATATTCAGTTGGTAGCGCAAAAAATGGCCATTTTCCCCTTTTTTTCCTTCCCGAACTCACTGCGTGTGTGTGTGGAAGAGTTTTCCTCTTTTGGTTGATGCGTTTGCTATGGCATTTTTAGGGTTGTAATTGAAATTAAATAGATGTCGTGCCATGAATTCAAATCGCCCTCGTTTGGCCTGCAAATGCGGGTCTTAAAGAGTTAAAGATGAAAAGGCATTTTTCGGCTACGTTTAGCGAAATCAAAGAACCAGAAGCTCTTGCCAAAAATTAAATTTAAACTAAAACTCATCCTTTTTCCTTTAATCCAGCTGAAATGGCTGAACTTAAACACAACTCCTTCCTTGCAATTTTTTTGTATTTCCCTTATCAACGCTCGGCGGGAAAAGCAATTGCTTTTTCCTCCCCCTCAGACATATTTCCTGCACTTGGGTAACTATTTTCGCACAGCTTGAACAACTTTTACTTTTCTCCGAGCGTTGAATTTATGTGTCACTGGCACTAGAAGTGGAAGTTTTTGGGCGCCGTCTCACCCGGTCTCTCCCCCTCTTCCTCTTTCCCCCCTGATTGATGTTGGCCAAATCGATTTTCCTTCGAGGCACCTGGCATCCTTGGCAATCCGAGCATCCCAGCATCCCCACATCCACAGCATCGACTTCATTTGTTGGGCAATCAGCTCTAATTAGCACCAGACCAAGTTGAAATGCAAAACGCGTCGCGAGGGGCGTTTGAGGGGTTGTGGGTGATGGGTTGCTCAAAGTAAATTGCTATTACTTGTCTATAATTGTATTAGGAGTTGGAGAAGTTGGGGGGTCGCAAAGTTTTACATCTGCGGAATTTTAATTGTAATTGTTTTCAAAGTTGAATGCTAAATATGAATTTAGTATTTTAGAACATTAATTCTAATGGATGGAAAATGGATTCGAAGCTCTTATCATCATAACTATTTTTTTGTTTGTATTAAAACTCATTTCTTTTTCTGTTTAATGAGCTGCACCTCACATGTCGCAGGCCCATTAACCCTTTGACCCCTCACCGCGTCGCTGCAGTTATCACAAGCTCTCTATCTGACTTAGCCGGGTTCATTATGCGACAGTTTCCCATATCTACCCTTAGACCTCGAACTCCCGTCCCCCTCAGCTCGCTGGGCTTACTAATTACATTTTCAAGAGTGCAAACGAAGCGTGCGAGCGGCGATGGGGGGTTGTCTGGGGGTTTGCCCCACTAATTAGTACGATATATATGTGTTTATAATGCGGACCGCTTTATGCGCTCCTCTGGCTCCCGGTGGCATGAATAGACCGAGGAATAAGTGGCATAAATTAAAATAAAACGTACAAGTATGAAATGTAACTGCGGCCGGGATACGAATGCGATAAAAATCTAAAATAAACACGCTGCAGCGGCAACATGCAACGCACACACAGCAGCAAAGGCAACAGCAACATCAGCATTAATTAAGCATGAACATTTAACCTGCCCACTCGGCCACGCCCCCTTTTCGGTCCCCATCTGGAAAGAGTCGCGTGTCTTGGCCAAGGGTCTGCTCGGTTCGGTTCTTTATAATTTGATTGATTTATTGTGTATCCCATGGAGGCGCCTCGCAGATGCAATAAGTCGGGGGATCGGTTCTCTTTCCCACAAAACGCATGGCTAATTTAATTAAAAATGCATTGTTGGACAGGTAACAGTTGCAGGTTGAACACACGGGCTGTCATAACTATCAGATCAATTTGCAGATAAGCATGAATTGAGGGTTGAGCACGGGGAAACCCCTGGACAGGTGCCAGCAAGTGTGACGTGGGTGCCCCCTAAACAGGCCTCCTTTTAGCTGGAAAATTTAAAATTCTCTTTAAGTCCTTCCACCATTCCTTCCTCATTGTTAGCCTACTTATTTGTTGATTGTCTGGAATCGAAAAAAAAGGACCAAGGACAATCACTTTAGGAGCGCGCAGCATGCCATTTAACTCCTTCAATATGTCACTAAAGTGTCTCGCAGGACAGATATTTTCCGAGTCCCGATCCAGTTGGAGGAAAATCAATTTTCCACGCCCCCAATGAGCAGGAGAAAACCGTTATCCCCTGTGATTGATTATGCAGTCGGGTCGAGTGACTGAGCGAAAAGTTTTTCTCCAATTCGCTTGGCCCACAAATATATCATTAATTTCGCCTCCGACTGGATGGGATTATCATTGGCATGGGCGTTTAGGTGATGTGCAACAAGCAGTGCACCGAAAATAAAAAGGGACCAGGTTTATCAGCGAAATTCAAAGAACCTATTGTGAAAGGGTTATTATGCAATGGAGTATTACGTATTAGAGATACATACATAAAATGATCTTTTTTATAGTATTCTTCTTATTTCTTGTATCAATATAGTATTTTTTATAGTATTCTTCTTATTTCTAGTATCAATATAGTATTTTTATAGTATTCTTCTTATTTCTAGTATCAATATAGTATTTTTTATAGTATTCTTCTTATATTTATTAGAAAAAGCTGTTCAAGTTACAATATCTAAGATCCTTTATAAAAAAAAGTATCAAAATCATATACTCATATTCATTTTATTGTTTCTATATATTTTTAAATTTAAGGATACATTTTGAAATTCATTTTTCCAGTGCACTATATATGTTTACCCTTTTTCTTTTCCATTTGCAGGCGTCTCGGCGGAACTCTACTACGTGCGGGAGGGTGCCATCAACGACTACGCCCTGAACTTTGCCGTACCCGTGCCGGCGAACATTAGCGACGTGACCTTCACGTGGCAATCGCTGGTGGACCACCCGCTGCCCTACAGCATCAATATCGCCACTTCGGACACGGAGGTGTTGCCCCGGCCCATCCTAAATATATCCCGAATCGGGGATGTGCCCATGGAGCCGCAGACCTGGGGCATTGGCCTCAAGTGCTCGGGTACGCGGAATGCCGAAGTTACGGTCACCATCAATGTGGAGGTCATCCTGGATCGGGCCACGAACAACAATACGAACCTGATCTTCAAGCGGAAAAAGATCTGCCTGAGAGAGGAGCAGGATAGTGCGCACGAGGAGTACGATGACGACGATGTAGACTTGATGCAAACAGCGCGAAAGGGACATGGCAGCGATATCCACTATGTGGACCGCAACGATGAGCACGTGGTGGCCAATGGCCACCTGTCGCCGGAGAAGGAGAAGCAGCGTCCGGTGGTCACCGAGTCGCCGGGAGTAAATGTGGGCCGTGGCAATTCCGGGGGATCGAAGCGCGACTTTGATCCCATGCTGAGGGAGAACCTTGTTCCGCCCGCGAGTGGCCTGGTCACCCTCATTGTGGGCGGTATTCTGGCCCTGGTGCTGGTCTCCACGCTCATCCTGATTGCCTACTGTGCCAAGGGTCCCTCCAAGCGGCATCCCTCGAACGGGGTGCACCTGATCAAAACCTCCAGCTTCCAGAGACTGCCCACCATATCCTCGACGGCCCACAACTCAATATACGTCTGCCCGTCGACCATCACGCCCACATACGCCACTCTGACGCGGCCCTTTCGCGAATATGAGCATGAGCCTGAGGAGTTCAACCGCCGTCTCCAAGAGCTGACAGTCCAGAAGTGCCGCGTCCGGCTCTCCTGTCTCGTCCAGGAGGGAAACTTTGGGCGAATCTATCGCGGCACTTATAACGACTGCCAGGAGGTATTGGTCAAGACTGTGGCCCAGCACGCCAGCCAGCTGCAAGTGAACCTCCTGCTCCAGGAGTCCATGATGCTCTACGAGGCCTCGCATCCGAATGTCCTCTCCGTTCTGGGCATCTCCATCGAGGACTATGCCACGCCCTTTGTGCTCTATGCCGCCACCGGAAGTGTCAGGAATCTGAAAAGCTTCCTGCAGGATCCGTCGTATGCCAGGAGTGTCACCACCATCCAGACGGTGCTAATGGGTTCCCAACTGGCCATGGCCATGGAGCATCTGCACAACCACGGCGTCATCCACAAGGACATTGCGGCCAGAAACTGTGTGTAAGTATTTTCGCTGAAATGGGGGTTGAACACCAGTGTCAATGGGGGTAGGAATATAAATTTGAAGGGTGGGCTTAGGTTGAATCTAGTTAAATGGTTTATTTACTAACTTTCTACATTGCAACTAACAATATAATTTGTATTTTTGCATCCTTTAGTATTGATGATCAGCTGCGTGTTAAGCTCACAGATAGTGCCCTAAGTCGCGACCTCTTCCCGGGTGACTATAATTCTCTGGGCGATGGCGAGTACCGACCCATCAAGTGGCTCTCTTTGGAGGCCCTGCAAAAGTCGCATTATAACGAGGGCAGTGATGTCTGGTCCTTCGGCGTTCTCATGTGGGAAATGTGCACACTGGGTAAACTGCCCTACGCCGAGATCGATCCCTATGAGATGGAACACTATCTGAAGGATGGCTATCGACTGGCCCAGCCCTTCAACTGCCCTGATGAGCTGTAAGTATTAGTTATTTTCACTATATTTTATTCATTTTGTATTACTATATTGTTCTATTCTTTTCTGCTATGAACCTTTCCTTATCCCAAATATGATACAAATCTAATTTCGCCCATGTTTTTGTCTCTCATTTACAGCTTTACCATTATGGCCTATTGCTGGGCTTCCATGCCGACCGAGCGACCCTCGTTTAGTCAACTACAGATCTGCCTATCGGAGTTCCACACCCAGATTACCAGATATGTTTAACCAGCGGTGCTGAAGCATGCCAAGACCTGTAAATACAACAAGAGGCGACGTCGCAAGATTTTCCAGCAGACCACGTCGTCCACTCTGTTCCCAAAGACATATTAAATGGTAGCGCCTAGATATTGGGGTTAGTACGAGATCCCCAAACGTTTATGAACGAACGACTTATGAGATACCATGGATTCGATAGAGAGAGGGTGAAACGGCCTGATAACTTCTATCCGCATAACTCCTAGATATATATTTAGTCTGTAAGGACATGTGACATTTCAATGCAAGAATTAGGATTATATAAAGAACATAAACACCTACTGAAAATCCCTGTTAAGACACACACAGACACACACACGTTCTCTCGATAGGAAGTGCTAAAGCCCAGTAAAAAGTTATCCTATGAGAGGAGGCCATCATAAAAAAGAAAAAAATAGCAAATATTGATATACTAATCGTAGCTAAAGCAGATCCACTAAAACAGAATCCCACAAAAAACCAGTGCTAGGATAGGTCCCCAAAAAATATGTCGTAGTGTTCAAGAGAGCGTTGCAAGTTTGTCATTATAATGGGATAACAATACGATACCGAAACATATATCTATGTAAATGTATTCACGTGTGTGTTTATGTCTAAGAACCGTAGTGCTAGTAAGAACTCGAAATATTTATCTAATGTTAGTGCACAAGCGACCCAGAATCCTTAACCCTAAGTTACAGCCTCTTACAGTCTCGAGTTGTAAGTTTTTGTGTAATATACTTAAGCAGTTTGCATTAGTTCTTAAGTTACTCTTATGGTTTTCTATGGCAGACACAAAAGAAAAACGATTTCAATAAACGTCCGTGCATAATATTTAAAAACAAAACTAAATGGTGGCTTTTTTCAAGTTGGCAAAGGGGAAATGGAACGAGAAACGCTCTATGGAGGCTCCCGGTAAGTAAACCATTCTCATTGAGCCCGACCACGCCCGTCACTTAGCCTAAAACAACGCACTCTAAGAGCAATGTGTTGTTTGGTTACCACCCCCGCAACCCTCTAACCATTCGAAACCAGGCCCCAACCCCAAGTGAACCTAACCAAAACCCAACGCAGCCGAACCAATCTCTTTGCAACACAAAAGGCATGTAATGCCAACTGCCTATTTGAGACCAGGCGATCCCTCTACCTCCGACTACAGGCTTCGCTCGATTGTGGAAACTTCCTCTCGGAACTATCTATGTAAATTATTTTTCGTGTTCGTCTACCGTGAGGGAATGTTTTACTGTAATAAAAATGGTACAAGGTATTTTCTTATATTTTTTTGATTATTCCTATGGGTATAAATTTTATTTAAAATCTAAAAAAACGTATTAAAAATAGTGGCTTGAACTTTTTTTTTCTAATAGCTCATATAACTCATTAAAACGAGTTACATTAATAAAATTGTTGTAATTAAATAGGTTTTCAATCTGAAAATAAAACGTTTTAATAGAAATTTTCCTCTTATGCAGGCACTACTGTACCCACATAGGTAAGGTCCTTTCCCGCACACCTGCACGTGAATTGTGAAGGGACGAGGGGAAGGACCAGGTCATGGCATGCCTTTTGATTGCCATGCTGACACTACTTAGTTTTTGGCACGTCATGCTGGGGACATGATGTTGGCAGCGTCCTTTTTAATATGCCCGTCACACCATCAACGAGGGAAGACTAGTTTTGGTCCGCCCCTGGACGCCACCGCCTCCTCCCCAGATCCTTTAAAAAACGCTCCGAGTGGGCTGCTCGTTTGGCACGTGCCCGCAACCGAGGCATTTAGCTAAAGCCACTACGCAAATCGAAAGCTAATAAGATCCATGCCACCGAGGACTCGACTCGAGCCCTCCACGAAAGTGGCTTATACAGAATCACAAATCTCCAGCTTTATGCATAAATTCAGTTCATTTTAAAAAGTTGTTCTTGCTCACACCTTCTCGTTCCAAACGCAGGCTTTACTCTTAAATTATAAATTTAAAAATAACAAACCTTTTTTAAAATATAGTTTAGTACAATAAACAGTTTGTATTATTTCCTTGCACACAAAAAATACTTTGTGGCCAATCTGCAACACAGAAAAACCCACAAAAACTTTCAACTAACTCTTAAAAGTTCAAAACTTCAAAGTGATATCGATGAAAGAGCAGCGAACTCGTGACTCGAGTGACATCGATGGAAAAAAGAGCATCCCTTTGACTTTTGAACAAATTGCCAGCAGTCAGTTAATATCCATAAAAATCGCCTTGCGGTCGACAAAGATTTATGGAGTCAAAGGAACCCAATCAAAGGGCTCAAAATCGGTGAACTCGAATAGTTGCGTTTCAATCAAATTAAACTACGGATTCCCCGCGCGGGGCGTACAAAGGATATTAAGTTATTAAAAACGCAAACGGCGGTAAGGCAGCGGGGCCAAATAAATGGAAGCCACAGCGGTACGCACCCACAATCCAAAACGTCAAAGAGGTCGCAGCGAAACCGAAGCCCAGAAATGGGCGGAAAAAGGAAACCATCGCAAAAGTGAGTGCGGAAAAAAAACTTGAAATTGAAAAACAAAAGCCAACTGAAACTTTGTTTTCGGTCAACACTCTAAGCCAAAAATCAACAAATATAAAAAATTTCGTGGCACGTGAGGCAGCATTTCAATTTTTTAGCGCACCGAAACTTTTCTGTGGAAAACCCACCTCCTCCCCAACCCAACCAGTGCCATAAAACACCAGCAACCGGTGAGCGGAAAAAGTGGAAAAAGCGGGAAAACAAGAGTGAGTGAGAGTGGGCGACATTTTGGTCGTCAGTCAGCGAGAGTGGAGTCCGTTGGGTGCCATTTGGGAAGCCATCGGCCATGCCCCATTCTAGATCCTGCCCCCGAGTTCCTCAGCTACCCAGTTCCCCAGTTCCCCACCTATTCACCTCTCCACCTTTCTCCACACCCTGCGGCTGCCTGATGTCTGAACTTTTCGCTGGATGAGCTGGCGTGGGTTGATGAGTAACTGCCAGTGATGACAACTTTTGCTGGCCAACCAAAAACAGCTAACTAAACATTTTCAACGAGTTAAACATCTGTCCCAACTTTTTTATTAATTAAAAATAAGTCATTTTTGGATAGAAAGGTTCCCTTTGGGTGCAGGGATAATGCATATTTGAGCTACACCCATAAAAATCGATATGAAACGTAGATTGATTTTACATTCTTAAATATCAACTTGAACTTGATATGGGGCCAGGTAAATTGTATAAGGTCGAAATGAGTATTTCATGTAAAAACGATAAGGATTTTGCATAAAATTTACATGCACATATCGATTTTACGGTGAAAAACTGAGATGTAATTTTTAAGAAGGTTATCAAATAATACTACTATACTATTACCATTTCAACATCTTGATATCCTGTTATCCATTTAAATTGCCAGAATTGTCGACACTGATCGGTAGGGGATAGGCATCAGTTCTGCTAACGGGTTGGCTAACTGCAGCCCAACTTTTGCCAAAGTCGGTCGGGGTTGGCATGTCCTCAAAAAATTGATTACTTTGTTGAGAGCGCGACGCGGTCCAGTTTGGTTCAGTGCGGTTCGGTTGGCATTTTCAAGCTGTTGATTATGGCCACGGGGCATTAGCTGGAAAATAAATATTTACCTTTGAAATTATGAAGCAAAGTTTGCCAGCTTCTGGTATGAATCCTATGATTGTTGCATCAGCTCGGTTCGCTTCAAAAAGTTCTTTTTTTTTCGATTGCAAAACTAATTAAAAAGTTGATGAAGTTCGCCGCTCGGAATTACTTTTAAAGATTTAATTCGTTCCTTGTGGAGGATAGAGTGATTGCTTAAATGAAAGGACTTTTTGAAAGAGTTAGAGCTAATTTCTTTTAAGGTTGTCATTGACATTGATTAAAGGAGAGAGATTAGGATGAAAACTAAAAGTATCTATCTATAAGTAATTAAGGCAGTTACAAATTACGAAATTTGTATTTTGACATTTGTATTGGATAATTCAAAGTTGTGTTTTTTAAAAATCGGTTTAAGATTAAGATTATATTAAACTGAAATCGATTTATACAAATTATTCGTATTTCATCGAAAGCATTTGAGTGATTTTAAGGACCATCCTTCCCCTAGGGTTAAGAAATGTCCTTAGACAGTTCTTAAGTTTTAAGCTGAGAGCTGCTTAAGCCACTTTCTCCACTCGACCCCAGCCGATTTTCCCGCCCGCTGTGAAAATGCCAAATGCAAAAATTGTTTTTCAATTTCTTTTCTTTTCTTTACTTTTTTTCAATACACGCAGCGGAACGAGGCAGAAGGAGTGGAGAGCGAGCAGAACAGAGAACAACATTAGCATACAACTTTTCTTATTATTTTTTATGTGAAAAATTCTCCAAATTGCCGCCGTCGCTGGGAAATGGTAAAGGAGTTTCGGGATACAAAGAGCGAGTGAGAGGGAGAGGGAGGACCGTCAGCAACAAAACTGCAAACGGCCGAGGAAGCGGAAACGGAAAGCATACAACGGCAGACAAACGCCAAAGGAAAATTTCGTTTGCTCGGTGGTGTAACGAAGGGCTGTATCTCAGTATTTTGCATCTATATATGTGTGTGGCTCTATCTGTAGCCGTATCTGGCGCTGTGTCGATGAGTCAAAGCCAATGGTTGAAAAGGGAAAACCATCGCGAGTTGGCTTAAAATACATAATAATGACATGGAAGGAAATGATTTTCATTTGCCAGCCATCGCTTGATTGGAGTTACGGTTGCCCAACTCCAGCCACACTTGGAATAAAATTGATAAGCTAGAAGAAAATATTATAATAAGTAAATAAAATAATATTTATTTGCTTGTAAACAAGAATTTTTAGTAAAAAAGGGGCCTGTCTTATTTATAGACAATTTTCATGTAGAGAAACATTTTTTTAAAAAAGATAACTAATTTTTCTTACAGTAATTAAATGAATATAAATTTAGGTATAAGTATAATTTATGGCAACCTGAATTGATAAATATATTTACTATTTAAATTATTTTAATTTTTTTTCTGTTTTCTAACGGATTTTAAATTTTTCCGGCAATGTTAGCTATACTTTTTGAATAACACTTTTATTTTCAGTGTGCAGCTGCTCCAGCTTCATTTGTCGCAAAGTTTTATTGAATTACTCGGGCGTGCCTCCAGTCGCAGACTGTCTATCTTTTCGAGTGGTTGGAGGATTTTCGCCGAACCGAACTGTGTAGGAAGTTCGTCTTCCTTTTGATTATAACGCCTTTTGAAAATTCATTAAAAACTTTTTTCTACTTTTTGCCGACGTTGTCAATCGATTAGCCTTCCTGCCTCCCTTTTTCGACCCAACAAAAAGAGAAAAAACGACACCACCTGCATTCATTTATCATTTTGCACCGCCACTTTTCGTCGCTTGGCGCCTTTGACTTTGCCTTTGACTTTCTGCCAATTGTCATTATTCATCGCAAACTGTTTGCGAGCTTCCACCTCCATTTCCACTTTCCTCTCGGCAAGGACTGTGAGTTTCCCTTCAGCAAGTTGGGCGAAAATTTCCCACATATGCCGGACACGGTGTGATTAATTGTCGCAAGTGCGGCAGGCTGCCTATGTACGAGTTCCAGCGAGAATCAAGTGAGCTGGTGGGTTACTTCTGGTTATTTGTGTTGACGCTAAATTCTGAAGTCAGGGCTCATAAAACACTCGCTGAACCTGCGATTGGTGAGGGGAATTGGGATCCAATGTCTGTACTTTAAGCGGGCAATGACTAGTTTCACTCATGTGATTTATAAACTTGGCTAATCAAACGCTGTCGAACTGGTGTTATTCGAAGGGTTGTCTCTGTCAAGCTCGATAAATTGGTTTCTTGTATTGATTTTGGCATATCTTGGTCAGAAATTTCTTTATATATAAAATGGAAACGTTATTGGAAAGTATTTAATAAATTATATTACATGTTAAACTTTTCTTTGGAAGTTACATATAATAAGAAAAAATAGTAAAATACCAAAACCCTTTCAGTAGCTATTATTTTACAGTTAATTTTTTCTATTATAAATACTATAGATGTGGAATAAATGAATAAATAAATATGATTTATTTGTGTTCTCTAAATTAATTCATAATTAGAGCATTTATTTCACGATATTATACTGATACCAATGCTTTGTCAATGTTTCATTTCCTAAGCTAAATGTGTTTCAATTGCCGTGCCATCCTTTAAGTCGCTTTTCGGATGATGTTTTCCTCTCTAACTCTGATCTATATGCATGTTTTCCATTTCAGCTTCCATTTTCAGCTACACAATTCTGCCGCACAGATTTCCCCGTTGGCATCAGCTTGAAACAATTGCACAAAGCAGCCACAGCCAAGCCATTATATCGGCGTAATACTGACTCCCAGGGCCAAACACACAGACTCACATCTCTTTGGGATGCAGCGAACGCTACATCAATTTGTCGAATAAGCAACTTAATCATTTGCCATTGTCAATGCAATGCGGCTGCCTTTTGGCCATTACCGATTCGGTGCTGTTGCCCGAAATGCCGAAAGGATGGGATAGAGATAGAGATAGAGATAGAGATAGAGATAGGGATCTCGATCCAAAGTCAGGATGGCCGGAACTGGAACCGAACTTGAGCCCGGAGGAGGATGGACGGCAGATGGCCTAACTCGAATGGAACAGAAACGTTGCCGAGGCTTCGAATAAAAATTATGCAGACTCGAAACAAGGACGATGGGCAGTGGGTGGTGCAATGGGTGTGCAGCTCCATTCAACCGACAAATGTGGCTATGCCACTTGCTGCCAAAATCAGCACGGCCAAAAAGGGGCGGGAGATGGGGCTCAGCTCTCTACTTGACTTGGCTATGACTCTGACTCTGGCTCTGGGTTTTTGGATGAAGCTTCAGCTTCAGCTTTGGCTTTGGCTTTTGGCCGACTGCAGTTGCACAATTTGCCGGCTGGGGGTTCCGTTTTTGGGGCATCCACTTGCTGCCATATTGCCACTTGCCACTTGGTTTTATGCAACAAATCATTGGCATAATTTAAAGCACCCTCTCTCTCCTTTTGGGCCTCCTGCTAGCTGGCCATGGGCCGCAAGGGGTCAAGTGCCATGCATGACTGGGATGCCCAGGCCAGTATCTCTGGCTTTCCCAGTTTCCTCCTCCGATGCGTTTTCATTTCCCATGCTCTGCATGATTATTGAATGTGGTCGGAGATTAATGAGGCTTCGGCTTCGGCTTCTGTCCCATCTTCGATTGCTGCCCCGGACCATAAATGTTGGGTCGTATAGTCTGCTTGTGGAGTATCAACCGGATTAAATTTTCTTCTCCTTCCTTTTAGCTTTGGTAGGAAAAGCAACTGATGTTTGGCTTTTTAAATTGTGCAAATCCGTAAGGTAAACTTGAATAATTTTCCGTAATCTGATTCGATTGAAGGTTTAAAAGGGAGAAAATTCTTAAAGGGATAAGCTGATTTTGTCTTTTGGCTTTCTGACCAAAATTTCGTTTAAATATTATATTTCTAAAAATTCTTGTTAAAATATAAAAAGCTGTTTAAGAACAAAGAAGTTAAAAAATGGACAAAAAATTAAATTTTAAAATTCTATTTAATAAACCTCGAACCTGTTAAATGTTAATTAAATTCATAAAATGTTTAGGGAATGATCTTTAAATTAAGCTTAGAATGATCTTCTTTACAGACAGATATATATTTTATTTATTTTTTCAGTCCATTACTCATTTAAAAGCGAATATGATCGCATTTCCAACATAATGAATTAAAGGCTTAACATTTCGTAAACTTTTCCACCATCCCAGTAATCCGACTGGCAACTTGTTTATGGCAACTTGCCGGCACCTCCACAAACTGGATGCAGATAGCCAAGAGGAGGAACGGTGGCCAGGAATCGCCAATAACAATAATACTTGTAATGGTGCCGCTCACAACGGGCAATTTAATTAAATTTTTTGGCCCAGGCCAGTGTGAGTTTGCTATTGCTCTGGTCTAGTTTTGGGGCTCGAGTTACCCGACTTGGGTCCGGACTACGTGCCCAGAAACGGAGGAGCGAGGAGCTCAGCTCTGCGCACACAAGTATGGTATGGTATACCTGGAAAGTCTGTCGTATGGCGACATATGCGGCGCATAAATTAAACACTCCTTCGGAGCCGAGGAGAACGAACTGGCTCACGTACTGGCGAGGCAACTGCCACCTGCCAGTTGCCTCTGGCTTTTGGCCATAAACGTGTAGGCACTGCTCATTAGTTTTTCCCGGCTAGGTTGTGCTGCAGGGGGGGATATCGAAACTCCTTGAGACACAGCCAACGGTGGGTATGTGTATATTTTATTTTATTGATTTAAATTCATTTTTCTTTTGCAGCTACCCGACTGCGACAACATTATTCGCATTACTCGTTCTCACCCGGCTTGCAGTGGAGCAGTTAATCATTTCTGCCCCCGGTCCTCTCGCCGCGTAGCACTTCCACATCGTGTTTATATCGTTGTTGCATTTTTTTGGCTCACGTCCGAATCAATTTCCAAAAAGGTGTCTTCCTTTTGGCTCTCCTCCAGCTGCTCCTCGACCCACAGCCATAAAGTTGGAGCCCGGCACTTATTGAAGAAATTTACGGCGCATCTCGGAAATATAAAAAGGAGCTAAGCGTTTTGTGTGCTTTTAAAATTTACGGGAAGTTTCAATTTTATAGAAAGCGGATAATTAGAATATTTAATATTTGGTAAACTCTTAACAGTTTTATATTCGGGTTACTCTAAAGAGATCGCTGCATCTAACTACACCCCATATTAAGTTGATATGAAACGATGATCAATTTGATATAATTCACTCTATTTTGAATTGAGGAAATTTGTCCCTCTTACTCCCACTCACGTATCTTAAGTCGCAATATTGCTTCTTCCTCTCTTTTTCAAAGTCAGAGAATCTCCGCGAGAGAGAATCCGACAAAATGATATTATTTAATAGCAATTTTTCCAGTATTGCAATGTAAAAGCGAGCTTTTAATACATATATTAGAAAGTATTAAAGTCCATATGAACGTTATTTATTTAAAAAACTATATGTAAAAGTGATCACATTGTCTAATAAGTCGCATTTTACAAATGGTCCTTATGGATTTCAATACCTTTGGCTTGGGTAGATGACTTAACATTCCATAACGCACTGTTCTACCCGATTATACTTTATTTTATTCTATTTACTTTTTTTGTGAAGCCTGCGCTTGGAGTTGGGGACTGGAGCTGGCATTTCTTGGTCTGGCCTTTCTGGCCTGCAATGATGAAAAAGTTGGGAGTCCTCGTCTGGCCGTCATGGACCTGGTTTGTGCTCAGTGGAGTGTGCCTTGGATTGTGGAGGGGGTGGAAGGGGGAGTGGCCCAAGGAGTGTGGGCAGAAGTTTATCAATAAAATGCTGCGGTACACGAGTTATTTCTTTTGCATAGATGGATAAGCAGATAGATTGGTAAGGAGCACAGTTGGTAGTCGGTTGCCCGATAAGCTTGACTTCTCGGCACTGAAAGCTTTTTGTGTGGGCAAATATATTCATGCTCCGTGGCTGAATGGTCATGGTACACCATGGTAAGCATCTCAATGAAAAATATGTTTTGGGTCACAGCCGAGAAATGTTCCGCTTAACCTTTTGTAGCCGTAAGAGGAGAACCGAGATCCAATAAATCAATCGGAGGCGATAGAACACACAGCTGTCATCCGATGTAATTCAATCCAAACGAGTGCGGAAAACAACACTCGAGTGAAAGATTAATTTTTAGAGGTCCATTGTGAGGTGTGTGTGCATTCTGATAACTCAATTAACATGTTACTTCCACGAATTATGAACAGATTTTGCGAGCTCGAATAAATACGACCGAAGTTCGTATCTGATATCTCAGATCTTGTATCTGGGATGTTTTGAAGAATTACTCGAGCTCAAATTTCAGACAGCCAGTAACACGAAACTTTGCCAGGGGCCGTTGTGAACAATTGATTGGAAAAGGATTCGGTATACGGCTCACTCTTTTCCCCCGAAAATGAATTCCCATTGAAGCGTTAATCCAGTTTTTGGTCCACGGCAGCAGCAGGGTCACCAAATTGTTGCATGCGCACATAATCGGATTTAAAGGGCCTGATGGGTTTATTTTTTAGAGGTTCTACCCTTGGGCAATTGCCTGTGCTGCCGCAACTATTTAGTGACAATGACCTACTTGTTGGGCTCACACACACCAGAACCACCGTATCCTAAACATTTACGACTGAGCAAAATTGTGCATAAATTAAAAAATTGGTTCTTAACATAAACTATGAAGCCATAAAAACGGGTGCCAAAGCCGCCCTGCCAAAGGAGATTGCCTTGTCAGCCTCCTCTTTCCGTTCACTCCACTGTGTTTTTCCTTTCAAAGGAAAAATTGATGACAATGCGGCTTTTCATCGCCTCGCCAGCCTTCATTTTGTGTGTGTATGTGTGTGTGTGTGCGCGCAACAAAAGATAAAAATTTTCATTAAAACCATTATAAACTGATTTTGTTGCAGACAAGAAATAAAAGAGGAAATATGAAAGAGGGCTTACAATTTTAGCGAGCCAAGTGAAAGAGCAGACCTCCTCCATTCGACGCCTATCGAAGGCTCTACACTTAACCGGATAATGAGGGGATCCTTTTGAAGAAATCCATACTGAGAACTCCTTGCTAACTTCCTGTTTGGAGGGTATTCAATAAAGTATACCTAATCGTTTTATATTTAAAGTAACCTCGCAGTGCTGATCTTCATTTCTGATGATCCGAAATCCACCCTTTTCTTCTATTTTACTAATTGCTAGCAAAGTATATGTATTTAATTAAAGCTTTCCTAATCCCCAATTGAAGCTTCGTCTCAATCAATTGTTAGCGATTTGCTTATCGCACAAAAGATCTATTCCAGTTAAATCAATTTAATTCGATAGATTTCGGTTACGCCATTTTATTCAAGATAAACCATTTCTAACCACCAATTAAACTTGGTACTCAATAAATATCTTTGCCTGTTATCGAACTCCGCCCACATCGGATCGTATATCCCATATATCATCCCCTTTTGGGTGGAAGGACACAATGTATTCAATGTGTACGGGCTTACAGTGCGATTCAAAAATGAACAGTTAAATATAGGAAAATACGGAAAGTATTTTATTCAATTTGTTAACCATTTATATGTAAGTCTTATAATAAATGGGATTATATTATTTTTAGATTTCGAAGACCAACATTAAATAATATAGTATATTTAAATATATGCTGATGGTATTGATTAAAAACTTGCATTAAATACCCACTTTTCTAAATCATATTAAAAACTTTGCTTTATTAGTCCTCTGACTTTTCCTTACAATTACGAACTTTACTGTGCAAAATCTATTGCCTTGGTCGAATTACACATACATATCAGACTAAAGGAGGCGCCACATACGGCAAGCAAATATTGTACGTTGTGTAAATATCCTGTCTCCATATCGTGGCTGCGCTTTCCGCTTTCCACTTTGCATTTTCCAGCTTTCCCCGCACCCTGTGGAAACGGTGATATTAGGCTTTTGTGCGGCACACGGCGAATGTCGTGCTGGGCCAGGGTTTTCTCTCTGTGTACGGGTGTGTGTGTGATAACAAACCGAGGATTATTTCGCATTACTTTATTTTCAGAACCGCTAGCAAGTTTTGCGGTCCTTTGGCACAGGCTTCGTCCCTTATAATTTACACGCTGATTGCACGACGGGATTATGTATAATTTCTCTTCGGTTTTTCGGTCTTCCCAAAAACCCAACCCTCCGCCTTTTTAGCACCTCCTGGTTTATCAGATCCGCTAGGTATATATTTTTTGTGTGTGATTTTTTCGCCTTTGCCTTGGCACGTTTTTACAGGCTTATGAAATTAATTGTGTATGTGTGTGTGTGCAGGGGTAGATGTGGTGATGGATATAGGGATATGGGCACATTTGATTATGTTTTGGCTAAATAATGAAATTATCTGGCAATAAAGCGTAATTCCTTCCCATGGCCCTTTGGCAATTTTGAAGGTATTAACGTGATATTAAGCCTCCCAGACAGTCGCGGATAATGATGGATGAAGGTATTGGGGGAGTTGGATAATTGAAATTTAAGGTTTCAGATTCGAGCAGCTGGAATCGAAGTGAAAGCCATTCGGGAAAGTGCTTGACCCAACTGACCTAACACAGTAACCGCATTAGATCCCCTATAAGTGTGACAGACCGCCATGTAAGTGAAACCAAACCCAAACCAGGCGCAAATATTGGAAAAGCTGCCGCACACTATCCATCTAGGTTTCCTCAACGAGCAGAACATTAATTTCTAATGCTATTAACGAGGAGAAATTTATGGGGAAATGGAGAGGTTGAGGCTTTGGCTACACTCGAAATGCATCAACGTAAACAACTGAAACATAATACAAATAATTAAAAATAGCCCAGGGAGAGACAATGGCGCAAATTGTCCGACTGTCAGGCGTCCCAAGGAAGAAGGTCCAACCCCTGGTCTCTTCTGGGCGAAAACAATTGTGTCAATAGGTTCGCCCGCATTCGGGGACAGATAAACACAAAATGATAATGGTCATGAACAGCTGCTGGCAACTGTCAACCCAGCGAGACTGACTCGAATAAGTTGGAATTTGGAGAGTGTACGGAGTGTATGGAATATAAGGTACCCTTTATCTCGTTTATGTATGCTTTGGATAAGCTCTGTTAGCTCCTCTAAGTTAACGATGTTTTTAAAGAACATTCAATTACCACAACCAAAAAAAACCTGATGTGAAACAATTTTGACTTGATATACGGCATCTCAATTTGATATGCTTAAAATGTAAACAAAAGGACAGTTCTAATTTCAAATGTTTCTTTCTCCCTCCCGCTCATGTAACTTTAACTATCTTGCTCTATTTCGAATTTAGAGAGCCGTTATATTGCTTCTTACTCTCTTTTTCGGAGACAGAGAATCTCCGCGAGATTACCTTAAATAATTTTTACCAGAATATACGATATGCATATAAATACCAGGAATTTACCATGGGCATATCGTTTTGATCCCGGCGTATTTTTTTGGGTACATTAAGAAATATTCTTCTTTAACTACATTTTGAAATTTTTAATAATTTATTGATAAGGTTTATACTGTATTAAAATTCTTAAACTTAACAGTGACCATAAGTTGCGTTTATCCCAACCAATTTAAAAAAAAAACAGGATACGAAAAGATATGGGCGGAACCGAATCCAACAGGCTGCTGCCACCGAGACATGATCTATGAGACACACACACTTTCCAGAGGGAAGAAAGGATGGTATGACAGAGGAAACTGTAAGGTGACACCTACACCCATCATTTGTTTACACAATATTGGATAGGATAAGACCGAGCCGAGGGAAAGGAAATGGGCATTAGCTAGAAATTTGTTAGGCCAAACACGCACTCAAGAAAGGACAACAATGGATGCGAAAGAATAATCGAAGGCGGATGGAAAATTTATGCAGGCGACAAATTTAAAACGCATGTCCTGGGCAAGGGAAAGTCGGTTGGTTCGGGGTGGGGGCATAGTAGGGAACATGAGGTAGCAATCCTTAAACAGATCTATTGTTTATTTATTGTCTGGTTGGCCTGTTTGCTTTTCTTTTGTCCAGAAACAATACGGTTCGGTTCGGTTCGGTCCGGTCATCCTGGTCACGGCATAGTTATCCTCTCCTATTTTGCAGAATCACAGTTAGAACTGGCTAAGGAGCAGGTGGACTGGGACCAGACGGCTTCATTAGGGGATTGGCTCGTTTTACGGGTATTATTAACGTGAAATTGGCAGGCGGTCAATAGGTCTCGGTTCTTCCCTTGTTTCGGCTATTGAGAAATTGTGTAACACGAACTGGGGAAGCCGACCCAAGAAGCCACACAAGTAGCACCTGAAACAATTGGCATAATACAAAATACGGAAATGAACAATGGGTAATGCGAGTCATCGTTGCTTAAATGAAGACGTTTCCAATTTCCAGTTCTTAACTGGTATTATCTTGAAATTTCTTTTGTAATATCTGCGAGCAATTTGTTTGGCGATAGCCAGTAGTTTCACTAATCCAGTAGTCCCAATCCCAACACAAGCAGTGAAAACAAGACATCCATTTACGGCTATCCCAAAGCCATAATGCGTGCTTATCGCAGACATTCTCGAAATAAAACGACTGCCTTTCGAAGCATGCATAACATTTTTGAAGCAGGATAAAAAGTTACTGATGTGAGAGCGTGAGACGATGAAATTTATATTTATATAGTTTATATTTATAGAATTTATCCAATTTTTTGTAAAATAAAATATCTTTTTTTTTTATTTTTCCAATCCTAACTTTTGATTAAAAAATGTTTAACGATGTATACTTTCTACTTTAAATAAAATCTACACAAAAAAGCGGCTTAAAAATATTTGTTTAAATAAATAAAGCCGTTGTATATTTATTTAGTTAACTAGCCATAAAAATGTCTCACGCTTCCACCTCTAAATAAAATATGCCGACCCATTTCTTGAGTCGGGCATCGCAGGGATTTGAATACATATGTATATGTTGGGGTCCAGGCACCGCAACGAATCAATTCTGCTTGTGGGTTTTGTGACATTAATATGACATTTATTTCTCACAAGACCCGCCTGCTTAGGACTGCCCCGATAAGCCGTCAGAGGCATTCCACCGCCCCTTCAACTCGCCTTTTCGGCTATCTATCAACCCTCTTAAATGGGTTGGCCCTGGGACAGACGCATAAATTCCTCGGCCCGTCTGGTTATCAATGGGTTAATAAACGCGGTTATAAAATATGAGTTCATTATGCCTTAGTTATAAATACTTTTCCGAGCCACCGCTTGTTGCACTCCCAGTTTCCAGTTCCCAGTTGCCGGCTCGCATTGCACTGCAGGGGCAATAAATTCGGGCCCGGAGATTCGGACTGCCTGCAGTGAACGGGAGACCAAGATTGCGGATGGGCAGGCCAAAAGGGGGTGGGCAGTGGGCCCTGGTTGGGTGGGGGGGTGCGGCAGCATATGGCAGTCGGGTCGCTTTTGTCGTACTTGTAATAAGAGATTATATATACTTTATGCGACTTTGGGCCACGGACACGCGTCTCTCGTGTGTCCTTGCGGCCTGTACTTAAGTTGATCCTGCGCCTTTGCTTATGCGCCTGGCTTTGAGCCTTCCAGCCGGAGGACACGCGCCCCTCCTCGAGAGTCCTTCAGATCCGCATTTACAGACAGCAGGAAATGCTTTGTGTGCGTTTCTCACATTCATAGATTGCAATCATAAATCAAACGTTTTGTATAATGAGATTTGCTAATGGGGTAACTAATAGTGGCGGTGTGTCGAGGGGAGGTTGCAACTTTAAGTTTTTCTCATTCTCAACCCTGCGGTTGAAGATTACGGATTTTTTATACAGATTTTAGACGATTATTTTTGGAAAGGGAAAAAATTAATAAAATGTTTGAAAAGTAGGTGTTTATATTAAAAATATTCTGTTATTATTATTTATTAAACGAAAGTACAACTTTAAGCGCAAGTTTGTTATTTTTTATCAAAACTTATTTACCGAACAATTGTGTGACTATAAAATAATGCATAAACTGATCTAAAGTTTTATCAACTTTATCTTAAATCCAAACGTTATATCTTCACAAAGTACTACTAGTTTTAAAGAGATGCCTTGAAACCCATTCGCAACCATTCTGCCCTGAAACTCTTTTTGCAATTCTCGCCAGTGTTTGCCACTGACATCTGCTTTCAACTTCACACTTTCGCTGGCTCGGAACATATCGCATTTAGCAGGAGCCGTTGTCCTGCCCTCGAGCGTGTTTAACCCAGTCCAATGGCAGCCCATTCCATCTCGTCCGGCGACTCATCACATCGCATCTCTCATCTGCAGTGGCACGTTAGTCGCTTCCGGTCTTCCTGTCCAGCATCCCTTTCCCCTTTTCCCTCCCCTTTCCTTCCCTTTCCATTTTCCCCTCGAATGTGTTTGTTTGCATTCGCCAAGGGCTTACGCACTGCCCTTTTCGCCAGCGAAGCCCCCAGTTGCCCTTTGCCCTTTTCACCGATCCGCCCGCAATCAAGCGTTACTTTGTTTGCTTTTCGGAACTCTGGTCCATTAAGTGCCGTCGAAGGACGTCGCCGCTGGTGACTTTTCGCACTCGATCCGCCGATGCGATGCGACGGTCACGTGTCAGGCTCCGTTCTGTAATTGTATCTTATAGATACAATTACAATTTTTCAATATTTTCGCACAGCGGGCGCCCTGCTGCACGAGCGTGTGCTGGGAGACAGTTTTGTACCGCGCACTCGTTATAGTTTCGGGGTATGCCGAAATATTCAGATTTTATTTTATTTCTCAGACATCAACTGTGTCCGAACCTTTCTATTTTTGTTGGATAGTGGCTAGGTTTTAATATTTATCATCTAGTTTTTTTTTTTTATTATTTTTATACAACTTAAGATACTTACATAAATTACAATGAAAAATTGAAAGGATTATTTATTAAAAGTTTGAAACAGTTTCCTATCAGAGTTGAATATTAAAATGTATTTATTTTTTTAGTTTTATACAAGTTCTAATAAATAAGTTCTATATCAATAATATTTTGTGTATTTAAGCTCCATGTAAATTGTATTACTATTTTTGCCGATCTAAATATTTTGGGAATATTAACTTAAAATTTGTTTTTTGGTTTTTAGATGTTTTAATAAATATGTTCTATATTTATAACATTTTGTTTTTTTTAAGCTTCCTTGTGAATTAGATTACTATTTGTTTCCGATTTAAATATATTCGAAATATTACCTTACAACATTTTTTTTGGTTTGTAGAAGCTTTAATAAATATGTTCTATATTAAAATAATTTTGTGTAAATAAGCTTCCTTGTTAATAGCATTTCTATGATTTCAGATCTAAATATTTTTGGAATTATACCTTTAAAGATTTTTCTTAGTTTTTAGAAGTTCTAATAAATATGTTCTTAATGAATAACATTTTGTGTATTTAAGCTTCCTTACTATTTTCTCTGATCTAAATATTTTCGGAATATTATCTTAGAATATTAATTTTCAGTGGGTAAGAGGTATCTTATAGTTCGTCATAGTTCGAACGGGGGTTTCCTTCCGGATCTCTGTTGGCTTCTCTTTGAGGGCGTTATTATTTATTTATAGTGACACTTTATTGCAGTGCCACCGGCAACGGCTGCAGGATATGCACACGCACTCGTCCTCGCACACGGATGCGAATTCATACATATATAGGAACCCGATCCGAAGCGGGGACTGGTGACTGGGGACGCAGGGCACAGGATTGTAATTGCGCATTTGCGGCGTCTTGGAGTCCTCAACGGTCGGCGGAATGTGTTGCATCATTGCCTCGGTGGCCTTAATGTCCTGGAGCGACGCGTCGCCTGCTTAATGTTGCGTTGCGCATTGCACGAGTCTGAAAGTCCGAGTCCTCCAGGAGCTACTTTTGTTTAATTTAATGTGCCCACACAGTTGTCGTTGTCCCGTTGGCATTATCATAATTTTTCAATTTATTAACAAAGTCAAAACAGTTTAGCCGCCGCTGCCGCCCCCAGCCCCTCAAGGCTCATTTATTATCTATGTTATGCAGGGACTTGGTCTGGCTGGATCCTTGTCCTTGGCCGGGATAAATGTCCTGCGGTGTTCGGGCTACAAATGCGCGTTAAAACGGCTTTAATTGTCAGCCATTTCATTTCATTATTTATACTTCCGCTCTGGGATCTAACGCAGTTGGGGTATTTCTTGATATTGTAATGGCTGCTGAATTTGGAACTTTGCGTTAAGGGGGAGTGAAGTTCCCACCACTCAAACGCTGATTAAGACAAATTCTCAATTCATTTCGAGCATTCAAGACCCATAAATGATTCATTTCCTTTTGCATCGCATAACTTTAAATAAAATAAACAAAAAAAAGAAAGAAACTATAAAGGAGAGTTTTTTTTAACGTTATTTCGGCGATACGATACCTATTACTATACTATACTATTACTATTAAAAGATTTTTAGAATTATATAGAACATCTGAATAAAACCAAACATGTTCCCTTAAATGATATGGCTGCATTATTTATTTGCTTATTCATAAATTACATAAAATAAGTCCGGTACTATGTACTGAAAACAGTATACCCCAAGCCTAAAAATGGGAATTCAAATTAACAATGCCGCGTTCTCTTCGCGAGGGCTCTTCAGACAACGGCCTGTCACTGGACTTTATTTAATTGATCAAGAGCAAATGCTTCACTTTAATTGACCCAGAAACCAGCTGAGAGCAGAGCCTAGCGAGGGAAATGATTTAAATTCAAGGAACGCGAGACTGGAGACTGGACTCGGGAGTTGTGAAGAACGTGAAAGAGCGCCGCCGAAGGCCTTTTGCCACTTATGAGGCACCCACGTGGGCCCGGGAAAATAAGAACTTTAACACTCAAAGTTGCCGCCGACTTTTGGGGGCGTGGTGGGGCGAAAAACCGAAATCCAATTTGCAAGTTTCTCAAGTGGCACACACACGCACACTCGGGCAGAAATCCTCCTCGGCAATAGGTAATGGTGTTTGCTCAGGTATTCTACCTACCATTCCATGCTCCTTACCACTCCGAACTCAGCGAACGCTCCCTCGAACCCCTTGAAACGCTGACAATCACGCACGATTTCAGGCAAATCTAATTTAAATACGAATACACGTCAGGCTGACTAGGAACTAAGGATCCGAGGGGCAGAGGGGCAGAGGAACAACCTTTGATGGCTTCCAACAGCCCCGACCAGAGTTACCAGTTTGCCTTAGTTAGTTAACTGTTTATGAACTAGCAGGGGCATCGGAAGGGGCGTGGCCAAGCACTTTACACTTTTGTGCCAACATAGCAGCTCTTCTAAAGTAATTAAGTGTTTTTCCACATGATGGCTTCATAGACTTTGGCCCCAGCCATCCAGCAAGACACCCCCCAACCGCCCCATTTGCAACTTCTTGCACTGAATACTTTTATAATTGGTTTAAAAAACGTGAAAAGAAAGTGTTGGCTGGTTTGATACTTGCAGATAGTAATCCCTCCTCGTTGCACTCCACTTTACTCGAGCCGCTTATAATAAACTTCCACTAGAGCAACAAAAGCCCTCGACGGCAACAGCAAAATCATTAATAAACTATTAAGGTATTTCTTCCCGCACTCCGAAACTTCGGAGTAGCCTGGGCTGGGACCTCCTCAGGGTTCAGAGCCTGGAGCAAACTTTCGCGGCAGACGTCGGAATTTTGATCTCCAAGCGGAAGCCACAAATATCCACATTAAGAATGGAAATTGGATAGGAGGACTTTCTGCAGCTTAACGAATATTTGGCTAAAGCGAAGCTTAATCAGGAATTATTGAGTCAGGGAAATTTTCTGAAAGATGATTACTTTAAAAGGGAGTTTGTATATAACAAGGTATTCATTTGGTTTGGATAATGAAAAATTCAAAATTATTAAATTATCACTGAAATTTCGTTCGAATTCCTGAAATAGTTCAATCAAATAATGCCACACAATCGAAATAAGATAACCGAAGGATTGCCAAGAATTCATAAACCGACATTTCCACTTCGACCGTCAAAAGATCTTGAAGAACAATCTCATTCCTTCATTCTGCAGGTGCCATCCTCGCATATCTCATTCCGATCACGTTCTCGTCACTCAACATTGAGTTCTGCCAAGGTCTCACATATATGGACCTTTCGGACCGAAACTTTAGCATTGCAAATTCACCCTACAAAATGGGAATTTCCTGCAATGCTAACCATTAACCATTATCACATTTTAGCCTTAATGGATCCAAATGTTTATTTTACAATGCTTAAGTTTCCCCCATCCAAGGGGCAACTTGCAGTGGCAGTTGCAGCTAGTTTGCCATACAAAACATTTGTAATCAGGTCCAATTAATCTGGAGACTCGTTTCTCCGTTGGTTCGCGTTTGCCCGCGTCTTCTGGTTGTAGTTGCTGTTAAAAATAATTTCTGTTGACACAAAGATTGAATGCCTCTTGAGGCAGGGAGAATCGCAGACTGGAGGCCATAAGAAGACAAACAACGCGGAGCGATCTGCGATAATTTATGCCTTCGATCACATGAAGACATGAAAAATGTCGCCGCAAGTTGCCCCAGCAATGAGATGACGATCCGAGATCTCCGATCTTGGATCTGCCAGCCAGACCAGACCAAAACCGATCCGATCCGATTCGACTCGACTCGATCGATGGCCTTTGCCAAATGCAGTCACCATCAGGGGATGGGGAAGCGGAGGGAAAGGAGGTGTGCAGGATGGCTGTTTGCCTGCTTTCGGAATTGAGCATAAATTAAGTTGACAAGCGCCCGGGCTGCAAGATGTGGAGGCCCCTCGCTCGAATTCGCTCCCTGCCACATCGAGTGACTGAGTGTCTGTACTAGTACTCGTAGTTCCACACAATATTCTGCTTCGAATGCCCCTCGCTCTCTGGGTTTACGGGGATATCAGACTGGTGGGTATAGAATCTATTTATAACTCATTTATTTCAGAGTCTCTATAAATGTTATACCATAATGAAGAAAAAATATTTTACTATTTAAAAAATTAAATAAATGGTTACAATAATTTTCTGAGGTTCTTTAAATAATATTTTGTGTGAACATTAACTTTTATTTAATCAAAGCAGTATTTTGCTTATATATAAATTAGGTAAGAGACTTAAAAACATAAATTAATTATTAAATTAATATACGATTCGTTCCGAAAAAACATCTATTTACGATCTGGGTATCTTTAAGTCGTATTATCCTACAATTTCTGAATTTCAGCCCCGCTTCTCGGGTGCTTCGTCGCCCCAAAAACGACCAGCGTCAATTTAATGTGTGGACATAATTTTCCTGTCGCATTCAATATGAGATGCTCGCACACAAAAAACAAACAACAAGCTTGAAAAACTTGCACGTGGATTGCATCACAGATGCAGGAGTTCGGAGTCCGGAGAGCCTCAGAGTGTTGCACCGAGTCCTGATGTCGCCGATAATGGGCATGGCAATGTGCACACGTTATTTGAACATTTGCTGAGTACTTCTCAGGGATCTCGATGTGAACGATACGGGGGCTATTTGGTTGGGGATGGCGGGAGAAGTGCAAGTGGATGTTATAACCGGACAATAATAGAATGAAAGCGGCATTTTATGAGTTATTGAAAATAGAAGTGGACATGGTAAATAAAAACAAGAGAGAACGCTATAGTCGAGTACTTCGACTATTAGATACCCGTTACTCAGCTAAAGGGAGTGGGAGAGAGATTAATATATGCACGCGTCAAAGCTACTAGCGCCATCTAGTGGCTGTTTCATTTTTTGCTTATAACTTTTTAATGGATTGTCCGATTTGAAAAATTTCTTCTACAATTCGATAGTTATTGATAAACAGAATAAAACTGCATATTTACTTTTTTTCTTTAAAGTTGTGGGCGCCAGACACCTTTCAAAAAATGGTGTAGGGCGATTGTGGGCGTTAGAGGGGGCGTGGCACCTGTTTGAAACAAACTTGCGCTGCGTAGGAACTCCAAGAATCTGCATGCAAAATGCCAGTCCTCTAGCTTTTGTAGTTTCCGAGATCTCAGCGTTCATACAGACGGACAGACAGACGGACAGACGGACATGGCTAGTTCGACTCGGCTAGTGATCCTGATCAAGCATATATATACTTTATAGGGTCGGAAAAGCTTCCTTCTCCCTGTTACATACTTTTGCACGAATACAATATACCCTTTTACTCTACGAGTAACGGGTATAATAAATCGATCTGAAGCATTTGTGTATTGCAGAAAACGTAGTTGTGACGGTGATTCGTGTAAAAATTATATGATTAAACAAAATTTGTATTTGAGGAACTTTTATTTTATAAAAGTAAACTAATTAGAAATTACTTACTGCAAAGGCTTTTTGCTAGATTTTCGACTAAGGAAGGATATTTATTTCAATCGAAATTGATTTATAACCCTAACCCACGCAAACCCACCATGATAATCTGCATTTCCATATTCGCATTGCTTCATTACTGCCTCCCGATGGAGATGATGACGAGGGACTCCACAGTTGATGGGCCCACCCATTGTTCTTTTAAAAGGTTAGTTAATGAAGCCATTTTTAAGTTGCTGCTTCCGTTTAATTGCGGGTCGTGGTTGTCTAACCTTTCCGCTTGCCTCGTCAACTCCTCCGCATGTCAATTGCTGATGAGCTTTTAATAATGTTTTTCCTTTCTGCTGCCTTTTTTTCTTATATATTTTGTTTCACTCTTCGTTCGCCTTTTGCCATCGTAATTCTCTTTTCAGTACCGACTTGCCGCATAATTCGATTATGGTGCGGCGACTTTCAAGCAGAATGCGGCACATCCACATCCGCGTGGCGAACGTAGCTGCGTTGCAATTTAATTAAGTGAAGTGCAGCCGGGATGGGTTGGATGTGGCAGGTGCAGGTGCCGCGGGGGTGTTGCAAAAAGGCCGCCGCCGATCAGGCGCGATTATCAGCAGTTGTCGTACGCCCACACGCCGGTAATGGAGGTTGTTATGGAGGTGGGATGTGGGATATGGTATATGGTACATAGGATATGGCGGAGGATATATGTGTGCGCCATAGACGACACGTGCGGCATTTCGCTTTTGATGCAGGGAAGCCTCGGCTATAGCTTTATTTGGCAACCGACACGCCCACATAATTATCGCTATCGACTCGACTTCCCTGCACGCGCCACCATCTCAACCCGAATCCCAGTCTTGCTGTACACTCTCACTTCTTTGTCAGTGGATCAAACAAAATTCATTGTGCAGTTTATCAGTTGCAAAGAAAATGTGTAACATTTTTGTTGACTTGTACAATCCACATAATTTAGTTGCAAATATTTTAGATATTTTTTAGCCTAAGTTATTGTGAATGCTTACATGTAACTTAAAGTAAAGTCTAAGTCTATTGTAAGTATTATCTACCTTAAAAAGGCAATTAAAAATATATAAAATAAATTTTGGTATAGAACTACATTTTTATTCATGTGGATTGTGATTTTGTTTTTCAAAAAATAAGTATTATACTCAGATATTGGGTTGTTAAACATCGATAGTGCCCATTATTTGGCTATCCATGGTGGTCACAATCGATATTATCGATAGTAAACTATCGATATTTCCTAAATTTTTAAACCATTGATAGTATGGACAGTGCTATCGATTTTTTCAAACCCTACTCAGATATACAAAAACATCTATCTAAATAAAAATTTGAGCTGCTCTTAAATACCATAGCTCACAAAAATAATGATACATTTTATTAGGAGCAATATTATTAACTCCTTAATGCAACCGAAAGGATATTCAAACTGTGTCATACATCCGAATGCTATGCAGCTTTCACCAGATAAATGTGTGGCATCCATCTACAGCTTCCGATAGCCACCTCAAATTTTCTTGCATTTTCCAACTATGTATGGTTCAGTTTAGCTTTGTCTGCTTCGGCTTTTGTGTCTGTACAGTTTTATTCAACTGAACCTTTCGTTTACCGACCGCTCTAATTGGATTATCTGTGAGTACAGGACACTACTAGTTTTCCCCGCGCCGCCTGCGTTTCACTCTAATGGAGTTGTTATGTTTCAACTAGACGAAGCCAACTCAATTATGCGCATTACACATGAGGGGCGAGTTTTGGGTGAGAGCGTTGCACTAAATGCACTAAGCCCCATTGAACGGGCCTGATCGAACGGTAAGTAAGCCCGGGCCACAAAATGCATAAATTCGACTCTACCAAATTCACTTTCGAATTTCAGCAATGCGAATTGATTTTATCCGTCAACCACTAACTCAATTGACTTGACCCGACGACGTTGTCGGCCTTTTTGCCGCCACTTTGCATTCTCGATTGGGAGCTTTGCGATTCGACTCGGCTCTACTGGTCCTGGCCTATTGACATTCCCATTGCGATTTGTTTTCAGCTCACTTGACAGGTAATGGCAGCCCACTGGAAGTTCTCTTCCATCCGCTGAAGTTGCACTGCGGGAAAAATATTTAAGATGCCGTTGCTGGCTTACTGAATATACATTTTTAGACCATAGAAAAAGAAAGAAATATTTTTGATATGAGAATTACAATGTTATGTCTTGAGAAAGTAGAATTATAGACGATAAGGTCAGAACTACACTGTTTGGATCTTACACTGTTACGGGATTTAAGAATTTTGAATATTATTTATAAGGATTTTAAAGCAGAATTTATGTTAATACTGTAGTTTACGGTTTTCACCCCGAATTTCGCGAAAAACTTATTCTCGACGGACCGCGAATTCTTCAGAATTTACAATACAATCAGCATATCTATGAGACACATCGATTGAAAACATTAGTTTAATCTAGAGCCCTGTTTGTTAATGTCAGTCACATCTTGGTTTTTAATAAGGGCAAAGGCTTTGATCAAATTCCTCTAAAATGCTCCGTTTTTTTTGTCCGAGTGTGCTGGTACCCCTTTGCCCTGTCAACCACTCAACGCTCCTTGGTCTCATTGTCACCGGGAACGTCGGCCGTGACAAATTGCTTTAACATTGATTTAAAGACAAGGCGGCTCGGGGTGGGCCGGGGAAAAAAAGGAACCCAGAGCGGGGCGGCATTTCACACAACTGCCACGAAACGTCAGGCCAGACAACGCCCTAATCCCGGATCCCTAGGAAAAGTCCACGGCGGCAGTTCCCCCACCACCTTGTCCTCTCTCCCGATATTCATATATCCGATATAGCAGCACCCCCCGGGGCAGAGCCATTGAATCGATTTGAATGGGATGGATGCTGGGCAGGACGCGGAGGATGGAGGGACGACCTTGCTCTCGAATGAATAAATTGAATGCGTTTTCAATTTTTAATAAAGCAGAAATGAACGAGCGACTCGGCTCGGCTAGCGGGAATCGAATCGAATTGAATCCAATGCAAGAGGATCGGCATCGGCATCGGCATTGGCATCGAATTACGGATTTCAAACCGCACGGATGACGACGACTCGACGACGCTGGCCATTATCCTTGATTTATGTGTATCCTGCTGGTACACATCCATCCGAGCGCAAATGGTCGGAGGAAGCGGAGTACCAATTTTTTTTTGGATTTTTGGGCCTTTTGCCATAAACAATTACGGGGACCGTTTACTTTTTGCACTCACTGTTCGCCTGTTCGGCCAGCTGCGGTTTTTATTATTCGCCTGTCCGCCTGTCAGTCTGTCTGTCCACGGCAAAGTCAATGTTGGTCCTTTGTACGGACTCCCTCTGTCCGCCTGCCTTTGAGCTTTTGCATTTTAAAAGCAATTAGCAGCGAATTTTTTGGCTCCGCCATTTGTTTTTGTTTTTCTTACCCGTCTTTCTTTGCCTCCTTTTTTGGCCAGCGATTTTCAATAATAAAAGTAAGTCCAAAAAAACCTTTGTTTGGTTTGCTGCCTTGTTTGTTGTCGTTACTGGCACCAAACAAAAAGCGAGAAAAGGAGGAGGAAAACCCTAATTATCACTACCGACTGCAAGATACCCAACAATGTCTCACGGATTTTCACTTCTTCTCCGCTTTGCTTGAGAGAGAAAATTGAGTTTTTAATTGGAATGCAACGGGGTCAAGCGAATGTAGAGGGAAATAGGGAAAAATATTATAGGGAGACAAAAGCCTTTTGTTTTTTTATAAACAATATTTTTTTGAGTTTACCTTACACTCAAAAAAAAGCATATCGCCGTAAAAAATACGCATATCGTTTTAACATGAAATACTAATTTCGAGCATATCGTGGCCGCATATTAAGTTAAAATTGATATTACATAATGTAAAATCGATCTCCGTTTCATATCGATTTTTTTTGGTTGTGCTAATTTGGATATCTAAATGTTTAGGGAAGAATAATATTTTTTAGGATTCGGAAACAATAATCTATGGTTGAAACACCCTATCTGCTCTGTTTACTCACCTGATCTAACATACCCTGTAATGGGTGTGCAAAAAAATGTGTCGACAGGCTAACAACAAAATGGCGTGCTCATGCTCTGGCCAATGATTTACTCAACCTGCGGAAACCGGGGAAAAAATAATGAAAGAAACCACAAATGGATGAATTAATCAAACGTTGTTTACATGTCAATGGATTTTGTTTGATGATTAGTTGCGAGCGCGTAAAACAGCAGCTCATCAAAAGCTGTCAGGTGCAAAGGGTTCGATGGAAAGAAAATGGCGAACAAGTTGATTGCAGCAAAGGAAGTGTAAAACGGGGCTTAGAGCCAAAAACTACAGTTGGTCGACAAGAGTTAAAGTGACTGCTTTTCACCCGATGAGCGATGCCTTCTTCTTTTTTACAACAGTAACGAGCGTCAGCTTGCTGACCAAACAACTTTTTGCGTGCTCTCCACACAAATACCCACATCGAAAACAGGTGGCACTGCCTCCGCCGCTTTTCTCACTTTTCCTCAATTTTCCCGATTTCCCAGCCGCCCACGGACACAGGCACATACATCCATATCCTTCACGCTGTGTGTTGTGTGGCGTCAATCAAATGATTGATCGACTTGATTACCCCCCCTGGCATCCAATTTGAGTGTGGGCAGAAGATTGCGATCTGCCTGCTGGCTGGGGCATTAATAAAACAAAAGAAACCGGAAAGTGGCTAACCGTATTAGCAGAAACGACGAGGGGCGGGGAAATCAGTCAATTAGTAATCATTTCTGATAAGCAGATCTGTCGGCCGAGCGGTGTGTGAAATGTCAAAATTTATGGGGGAAGTGCTTCTGCAATAGATAATAAATAACACTGTCCGTGGCGCTTCTTTGCTAGCCACACGGTGGGAAGGCCATTTTCCAATTTCGTTCTCGGTTTCGGTTTCATCCATCAATCAACTACGAAACTATGCAAAGAGCTCGAAAATAGTTATCGGACTGTTTGAGGTTTCCGGCATCAATTATGCGCCTGTCTCAATATTTCTGAAAATTGATTTCGGTTCCTCCAAGCGAAGCGAAAAACCCTCAAATGTCAATGTCAATTAAAGGAAGTTATGGATGGAATGGGACAAAAAGAAGATGTGATAAAAAAAGGAAATATTTACAAAGATACAAAAGATGTATTTAAAGACCATCAAGACTTAAAATACAGGTATCATCAGTAAACTACAGTTTAATGTTTAAGAAAATACTAATCTATGCATTTAAAAACCCTTTGTTTTACTTGAAACACACAAACCCCGGACTCTGAAAAACCAGATGCCCTTTGTGCCACTTAAGGAGATTTGGTTAATTGATTTCTAAGCGCTTGTAGCTGTCGCTCATGGTGATTGAGGCACAAAAGGAGAATGGAGGTGTCGACACAAAGGTGACACAAATGGAAATGCAATCGCCAACTGTAGGTGAGAATTAATTTTTCCCAAGCCGAACTGAAAATCGAATTGTACGGCTTTGAGCCCTTCTTAATCTGAATGAATGTCGCGCGCTGATGAAAAGGTGCAAAATTCCGAACGCACAATAGATGAGAATTGAATAGAATGCGGAAAAGAGGGATTCAGTGGATGGCGGAAAATTCAATCATTGCGACAGCTTAGAAATGCGTTTGTCATAATTTCAATGAACGATTGCAGAAAATACTTGCCATTTTTCAATTTTCTAGAGCTTCATGCTGCGACTGCGTTGTGTGTATTTCTTTATTCCATCCAGCGATTTTTGCTTTTATTTCTCGTTCTCTTCCGGGGAAATGGAATGAATTTTTGAAATACGATTTGCCGAATGTCTTGAGGAGGGGAATACATCTAGACAAGGAAGCTAGTCGTGCCGACAGCAATGCGAATTGTGTTGGCCAGTGTTATTGACATACATTCGATGTTCTGAGCGTGCTGCTGACTGTCTTCTAACTCCCATCGAAGCGAGATGGATTTTTCTGCTAATACCAACGTACATTCTATTAGATTATACATTTAACAGTGCGAATGAAAAGCGGATAAGGATATTTTCATACTAAGATCTTAAACATAAAACTTAATGATGTTATGAGTTGAGTATCTTGAAGAGTATTTAACAATATTTTCGAAACTTTTTCATTTAGTTAGACTTTTCTGTTCTCCGAGCTCCACTGTACATGCCGACAGCTTGCAACCAACAAGAAGAGAAACCGAAACGAGAAACGTGGCAAGAAAATACTTATAGATCATTGATTCTTGATAATAAAACTATCAGCAATGACGTACCGCATCTCGAGTCCGCAGCAGGCAGACAGGATTCGATATCGAGGCAGGGCGTATAAAAAACAATAAAAACTCAATAAAAGCAAATGCTCGGGGCTTTTAAACCAAGCCACACAGCCCAAGGATACGAAGGTTGCGATGGAAGGGGACACCGCCAAAGTGCTGAGGCCCTTTCTATGAAAGGTCCTCAGGAGTTGCACGGTAAAAATTGAAATATAACATCGTAATGCATATTTTATTTATGTTTTGAAAGGCATTAAATATTTTACTGATTACGAAAAAAAACAAGAAATTCACAATTGTTCCTGTGATTATTTTTTACTTATTTTTTAAAATATATTACAAACAGGACTGCATACTTAAAAAAAAAAAAAAGTTAATAAACTATAATTCAGACTCATTAAAAATGCAACAAACTTTAATTATCTAATGGCAGTGGTTAGATTTTACTTGAAAACCCAATTTTGTTGTATTTTTCGTTCAGTGTATGGATGAACACTACAACGAAGCTGGCAAAATGACAATAGATTTGATTTTACCAGCGCGGAAAGGGGGACCTCGGGGACTTTTGCTTGCCGCTGTGATGGCAGTCAAGACCCAAGACACACAGAGCAAACAATAAAAAACGAAAGAAGCGCAAGAAATATAACAAAAATTGAAGGCAGCCCAGCAGCAAATAGTTCAACAGACAAAGGGAATAAAAAGCGAAAAGTATATATAAAAAAAATAGGGAAAGGAAGAGCGGCAGTCACAATAAGCGCACATTTAAAAGTGTCAAATATCCTTTTTATGCGCCTTGCCCCTGCCACTTTCTGGCCGACCAACAACAAAACACTTTATATTCCAACGAGAATACTTCTCTTTTTTCCACTGCTTTGTCACGAAGCTGGGCAGAGAATTGTATAGAAATGTTAATGCGATTTGATTTAAAGAATAGAGCCGAACGGAATCAAGATGTAGATGAAAATGAAGATGAAGATTCGAAGACCCTTGGCCCCGGGAATACATTTCCATATTTAAAAGGTTCTTTATGACTTCATTTCGGTAGCAGGTTCTCCGCGCTGCCTACAAACAATTAAGCGTTAACACTGCAGGCTCTGCGGATCCCCATCCTGATTCCGTCCTTTCCATTGTCCAGTGGCAGTGACATTAATTTAATCCTTGAATGCATCTTTGACAGCATCATCAGTCCGGACTCCGAGGGGTAAACTTAAGCCGAGGCCCACTGGCCGGGGGTTTTCAGCTTTCAGTTTTAGGACCCAGTTTCCCAGTTCCCACTCAAAATGCCCCAGCTCCTGCGTGTGGCATTGTCAAAGGAATTAGTTCTGTGTTTTTGATTTGCGGAAGGAGGCATGAGTTGAGCTCCAGCAGCGGTCTGTTGATTGCTTAAATAAATATGCCACCAGGCGACTCCGAGCGGAGTCTAACGTGCACCAAACAATGCCTTCGAGGATGTTGGAGAGTGGGTCCTTTGCATTTTACACACAGTCCCCAGCAGATGGGAGAACACTGAGTTCGGTGTTCTGGGAGATTGAGGGGATCTTCTGTGGAATGAAGTGTAATTTGAGTTTTTGCCACTGACAGTTTTTGGGCACTTTATTAAAATATTTGACTCTGGCCATGAGTCCGGTAATCATTGTTGGAAGGCGGTTTCTGTTTGGGATTAAGCTGGGGTTACCGCAAGGGGGAATGGGAATGGGTGTGACAATGGAAATGTTGGGACAATGTTTAATCGGCAAGAGGAGTTTGATGGGGAGGAGCTCAGGAAATGAGAGAAACTGTTGTAAATGACTTGGATGTCGGTTATTCTAGCATATTTATAACGTTACTCTTACCAAGAGAGAAGGTATTAAATGTCTGCTAAATTAAAAAGGATACGATGTTGAGTCTTAAATGCTTTTGAAACTAAAAGATATGTTGCCTTCTCACTGCCGACTGACAACCAAACCAATTCATCCATCCATAATGCTGGCAATCTGGCTGTTGCCATATCTAAATCATGCCGAACAACTTATCAAGCACTCACCTCGCCGGAAAACTCGTTTGCTTGTTGATTGATCGACTAACTGAAACTCTTGCAGCGACCAACAATCAATTTCACACCAAAATTGCACGCTAATGAGTTGCAACAACCACAAATTAGTCAGCAGGGGCAGTTGGAGGAGGCTGGGGAGATTATTGAGCTTCGAGATAGCCAGGAACAAGTTTGGTCTTAGTATCGACCAAAGTTGTGTTGTTTACGCCTACACTAGCATAAACTAGTCAGTCCTCTTCATAGCTTAAGGTAGAAATAGAAAATAATAAATAACTAGAAAATAAAATGTATAATATCCAATAGTAAAGTATTCCACTTATAAGACTCTATTATTTTTTCTTCATCTAAGTTAATTTTAATAAATTTTAGAAATTATTTTCAGTGTAGAACCATTGGCCAGCCCAGTTATTAATTAATAAGCGGAACGCCTGAAATTAATTGCAGTTATTTGTTGCACAGTCAGCGGTCCGATATTCAGCTCGACTTGGGTTCGGATCGATCGATCATATTGGGGCGTGCGGGAGCGGCTTATTCTGATGTTGCTGTGACACTTTGTTCACAATGAACTCTGATTGCCAAGAAATTGTTACATGTTTCGAAGTGGGAAGATAGAGCTCTGGGTCTCAACACCCCCACCCATTTGTATATCCCACCCCCAACGGCATCCGAAGTCCACCCCCAACCGCCTGTGCATACAATAGCAACTTAATTAAGTTGTCAGTTCGGTGGCATCTTCATAAAATGCTCATTACCGCGCAAACCAAAGCAAATCAGATGTCACAATTCAAGGTCCTTTCCTCGGAGGTGGTGGCTTTTTGCTTATGATGATGGTCGGGGTGGCGTTATGGTGGTGCGAGAACTCTGCCATCACCCTTTTGGCCGATGTCCTTGCACAGACTTGTTTGCGTTGCCTACTAATATAAATATAAACAAGTTCTCGCACTCTCCCATCTCGGATTCCCTGACAGCAATGAAAACGTTGCGCACTTCCTTTTCTGCAGATAATTTATGCATATGAAGAAGGTCGCCAGGAGGATAGGGGATACAAACCGAACTGAACCGAACTGATAGGAAACGATATAATGCGACCCTTCGTTTGGCTCTAATGCAAATTTATATAGACATCGCGACTGTTTTGCCTGGATACGAGGCGTTAGGCGTTAACTGACATTTGTCGCTTTTATTCATGGCCCGGCGAGGGATTTTTGGTTAACTCCCGGAATTGGAGTTATGGGTATTTCGGGTATTTCAGGTGCTTTGCCTACGGAACTGTGATTTCCGCTCTCGGTGGGCAGGTCCAACTCACATATGACTCATTTCGAGCCCGGCAGATAAGAGTGCGGTGGTCTTTGAGGAGTAACTCGGTGGTTGTTGGATAGCGTGGATAAAGGTGAATTGATTCATTAGGTGTGAGCTGGGTATGGATGAACCCGGAAAAGCTGCCAGTTGTTGGTGGGTGTTGCCTAAGAGCTCCTGAGGGATTTGTTACTGGTTTAGGTGTGCTAGCGACGGGGGTGAAAAGAAGCCAAACGAGCTGTCAATTCTTTGACTTATTTATTATAGAAGAACGAACTCAGGCTCAGATAAAGAGTAATTTTGAAATGTTGTTGTATATTTTAAAGAAAAAACATCTCTGGACGGGGTAGAAAACTACTGACGATCGCACCTTCAACAAACTAAAGTTCTGATATCCACTTTTGATAAAAAAAAAATTATTTTACAATGTACAATCAATGTATTTTACTTATACACTCGACTAAATAATTTATAATCTCAAAAAATACTTATATTTATTTCTAAAAAAATAAGAATATCTTTTAAATACTGGCTTAGTAATAAATTTTTATTTAAAAACGAAATAATTTAGAAAGTGATGTGGATAGTTTATTTTTAAGTTAATTAGCTACGGCTATGAGCCCTATTTTGTCGCAAAAATTATTGAAGTAATTTTTAGTTTAACGTCTTTCGACCAAAATTGATCAATAGCTGTGTGATATATAAAGTTTGATCGTATCTATCTTACTTTTATTTTACTTACATTTTCTACTTAAGCACCCAATTTTAAAGCACTTCCCAGTAAATAAAATGGCTTTGACCCAAATTTCCCTGATGAAAATTACGAGCTCCTTCAACTCGAGGTTCCCAAGTAAACAAGAACCCTTCCATCTCAGCCAACTTATTTCCAAATTATTGGAGCATCAAAATTGCAATGATTATTGTGTGTATAGTAAATGCCAGCCATAGGAAAAAGAACAGAGAAAAAAGTAGAGGAGGCAAGCTGGAGTAGAGGAAAAACGAAGGCAGTCTGAAAAAAAAATTCGAAATGCGGTGAAGCCAAGTGAAAGTGCTGAACAAAATAGAGAAAAATTACCCAACTGCGGGGAGGTGGGTGATTCCGATTCTGATTCTGAAGGGGAAGCCAAAAAGAAAACATGTTCACACCTCCGAGGGGTTGGGGGTGGGAGGCAATGGAGTGGGCGTGGACGTGGGCATGGGCGACATTCGCCCCTCGAGATTTTTGTGCGGACTGCTTACCGAACTCGTGGTGCGAATATAAAGTAAATAAAAATAAAAACATAAAAAGCAAATTTCGCATTTGCAAATAAATCAGAGGGAAATCAGTTGCTGACAGAGGGGTAGGAAGTATTTATGGTTCGACTGGGTGGACGCTCCAGGGACTTTTCTTTTTTCTCCCTTTTCCCTTTTCCCTTTTTCCTCTTTTCTCTGTGTGTGTGTTTGCCGAAATCGTTGAGCAGCGAACAAATTCGCAGAAATTAAGAAACAAATCGAAAATCAAGCAGCTCACACAGAAGAAACTAGAGTGCGATGTGGGATGAGCTGTACTTGAAGTGGGTGGGAGAGGCTGGGCAGGGCGAAAATTGGAAAAAGCGTCAAGTGAGGGAAAATTGTATAGAGCTTGTTTGCTCAGCTCCCACCCTCTCAGCTTTTCTTTCTTTTTTGTATGCATTTTTATGGCACATTTTCAAATAAATTTGCCAAGAGATTAATTCGGACCGTTTGGTAGCGTGTAAATAAAATTTTCATGAACTTCTGCTGTGGGTGTTTCCCGTAGTTTTTCTCCCCAGATTTTCCAGTCCAGCTCTCTGGCAACGGCTTTGCACTTTTCCGGGGCTGAAAGGAACGGCGGGGGTTTCGCTAGATTTGGCAATGTGTTAAATGTTGTTGAAATTTTCAGCTGGCTTTCGTTGGAGTCGTACTTGGCTTTTCGAGTGCCAATTCCGTGGAAGGCAAGTTGGTTAATTAAGATGTCAAGGTTATTGTTTCTGGAAGTGGCCCTAAAGAGGCGGCATTTTAATGACGAATTTCCAGACGACATTTCTTAAAATACATTGAAGTACATTTTGTGTAAATTTTGAGAAATTAGTTTAGCATTGGAAAGTGGGATTATTAATATTTATTTTAGTAGTTATTAAAAAAAAACTTTATTTAAATTTGGAAAAGAATGTTTAAATTTATTAGAGGGAAATTTCTTTAAATTTGATATTATATGTTATTTGTATTCTTAACTTTGTATTTTTCAAATTTGTAATTTTCAATATATGTTGAGTATTAAGTTAACATGATTATTTATTAATTTTTAGTCTAAACACGAATCATTTTGTTCAAGTTAAAAATAATTACATTTGCGGCAACTGATTATCACATTTCACATTTTGATTTCTGGAGCGCTCTTCATTATCGAAACGAGTCATGCCTCGTTTCCCATTCGCTAGATATTTTACAAAGTTCTCCTTTTCAAAATGCAAATTTTCACCGAGTGTCGCAATCAAATAACCAGGACTGGCAACCTCCAAACGATAAATCGAAGCACTTCCCCCAACCGGTTCATTATCTTTTAATGCGCCAACGTATTCAGATAAACACAATTCGAAATTCACGCAAAAATAATGCGTCAAAATTATGAATTCAACGTTTGCCAAATCAATGAAAATTAATTTCATAAGCGTAAAACAACAGCGCGGACGAGGAAAACAAACGACAAACAAGTTGATGGGGAAGGAGCATGGGGATAATGGTGAGGAGCTGGTTGGGCTGATTGGAGCATTTTAAGTGATGGGTCTTTTTTCCAGAAATGAAATTACATTTTCATTATTCCAATTCGCAATCGGGTCTGGCTCGTGTTCTGTTCTGCTGATGATAAAATGAAAGCACTTTCTGTGTGTGCATTCCAAACAATTATAAATGCACATCAATTTATGTAGTTATAGTTGCGAGTTGGCAGTACAGGCATGCACTTGAAGAATTTAATCTTGTGTGATAGAAGTATTCAAGAGAATTTGCAGAGAAAAGTGAAACTAAATTAATAAAAAAATTAAATTTAGCCAGGACTCCACCCAAAATAAATTGTAATATGAAAGGATGATCAATTTGATATTATGTGGTATCAATTTTGACTTGATATGCTCCCACTCACGTAATTTAAGTCGCCGTATTGCTTATTCCTTTTATAGTCGATGTCAAAAAAAATCCGAGAGAGAGAAATCGGCAAAATGATATTATTTAATATAAATTTTACCAGTATTGCATTGTAAAAACGATATGCGTATAAATTCCAGAAATTTTTGTGGCTAGTGTTAAATTTTAAATATTCCTCTTTTATCAACTAAGACATTTTTGATAGTTTCTCCTTTTATTATTTTTGCGTTGCAGTGCACGCACATCAAAGTGAGGTAAATAAACCGAGTAAAGCCAATGAAATTTCATGCAAATCAAATGAGTTTTAAATTTTTGAAATCGCCGCCCTTCATCGGCCGCCCGACAAAACTATGCAAAACAGGCGGGCGAGCAAATAAACAGACATCATCTCACCATTCGGTTTGTCAGGAGCGGCAAACAAACAAATAGACAAACAAACAGGCAAACAAATAAACGGACACATTTACAACTGCATTCAGCGATTCATTGCGAGGCGGTACAGTCCTGCCTGTTTGGTTGCACTTTGCGCATAATTATTTTTGCATATTTTACAGTCTGTCCCGCCGTCCATAAACCCCTCAGCCCTCCTTCCCGGCAATTCAAGCAAATTACGAGGAACACGAGCATTGAAAGATAAAAATTGAGTTTGAATTATGGCAATAAATAAACAGGACAAGGGCAGCCGGCAAATGGCGAACGGAGGATGGCGCCACGCTCGTCGAAGTTTTCTATTTTGCACAGTGGCGTAGGTAATGAAAAAGCTGGGGGGGACCCAAAGTACTTTAAGGGATCTTGTTCCTTGAATTTAGAGCTTCCAAATAATTATTGAAGATTTATTTATCTCGTGTAGTCACACCCAGAAATTTACCATGCGCATATCGATTTGATCCCGGCGTATTTTTAATACCTTCTCCTGCATTACATGCACAGAGAAAAAAACGGAACAATATGAGATATTGTTTCATATCACATAACGGACCCACATTTTTATAAAAAATACCCGATGGATGATTATTTTTGGTTTTTTTGTTCCTCTGTGTATTTATTTATCTGTTGCGTAACCCTTAAAATTTATAAGAAAATATTTTTATTAGTATAATTCTATTCGACTTCTTAAGGAGAGTCTCTCGGGTTTTACATACTACGCCACTGTTGTCGATATTAATTTATGTCAATTTCTTCGTTGTGGGTGGCTTGGGTTTTATTGCGGTGGAACTCCATCCCATGTACATATTGATGTTCTCTAATTGAGCAACACTCTTGGTGGTCGCCGTTGATATTAATTAGCTGAGTTGTCCACGATGTGGTTGCTATCTGTGTGTGTAGAGGACGTAAAGATAGTATAATAAGATTATGTCTTGCCACCACAAAATCAGCTTATTCGCAGCACTTAAGATTGCCAGAGGACCAGACAAGAACAAACTTGGCCAATTCACTCCCCGTGCATGTACATTTAATACACTTCCGCCAGACGCTTGCCGCGGAAAGCCAAACTGCATATAAATGCAAATCATGTAGCGCAGGGCCAAAAACTTTCAAAGTTCAAGCTTCAGTTTTTTTTCTTTGCTGTTTACCTTATTGAACTGGCTGAGATTTATGAGGACTCGCAGCTACTCAATTTCTGGGCAAAACCAATGGCTGAAACGAAATGGAAATTTATGTGCAGCGAAGGAACTCCGGGAAAACCGAAGCCACTTTCACCGCGTAAACCGTAAAGTTTTGCGCCGTAAAATCGCAAAAACAAGCAAAAGGGGAAATACAAATTTATAAACCGCCAAGGCAACGGAATAAAATAAAATAGTGCTCAGGTGAAGACTGGATCCACGGGATTCTGGGCAGGTGGCATGCAGTTTGCAGTTTGCATTTGCATTTCTTTCGACGCCATGTTGTTGCCCTTGCAAAATGGCGTTTGCGGCGCGCCAACAAAATGGCGGAGGCGTCAGCGGAAGTTGCTTTTCGCAACACACATATACGGCAAATAAATTGCAAGTTATTTGAGCAGAAGTACGTACCTCGCGAGACCGCAGTGAAGACATCGTCGGAGGAGTCGTAACCAGGAATGCCGAACCAACGTGAACTGCATTCGACTCACACCATCACCCTCACTCTCACCATCACACACGTCCTGCACACCCGAGTCCTGCGGCGCTGCAGTGCAAAATTTATGGCAACATTTATGTGTCGTGTCGCGTGCGCGGTAAATACCGGAAATGCCGGAAAGAAGTGCATAATAAATGACGTTATTAACCCACATGCACACACATCCACCCGGGAGTAGAACAGGACATGTCCGGACATAAAGACGCCCAGCCAGACCAGACATTTGGTTTGGACATAAAGGAGGCCACTCTATAAACTACCGCTGCGCTTAGTGAGCGGCAGTACCGCGAGTTTCCAACAAGTGTGCTTCATTTATCGACTCGAATGTGAAAAGCGCTAAACTATCTGCAGCTGCTCTATATAAATTTAGTGTGCAATTCATTTTACAAGCCTAAAATAATGCTTCAATGTATTTAGATAGTAATAAAAACCTAAATGTCTAGCAATATACTAGGGTTTGTAAAAATATCGATAGTGTCGACAATATCGTTAGTGACCACTATCGATAGCCAAAACTATCGATTGGGCCCACTATCGATGTTTTTACACACCTTCAATATACCTAAATTTGTTCATGTTCTTTGATCCTTTTTCTTCCTTTTGAATGACATAATCTTCCGTATTAACAAAAAGAACAAATTTAAACATTGAATTAAGTAAACTAACGAAACATGATATTTTGCCAAGCATGAAATAATAAAATTAGGCACTTGAAAACTTCTTTGAAGGCACTATTCGATTACGTTATTTTTTGAAATTATTTTCCTCTCCATCGATCTTACTGCTTCCGTTGGACTAAGTCAATCTTGCTTTTTTTTCTCAAAAGTCTTAAATAAAATAAACTTTTGGCCAGGAACTTTCCCCACTTTGCCTAGCCAGCCGACGTTCTTGTGTTTGTGGGGCGCCTACAGCGTAGTCAGCTTTAATTAAATTTTTCCAACTTCCGTTTCGGGCTGGGAAAGGGACTAGGACTCCTTCTCCTTCTCCTTGGCCCGTTACGCCCCCGCTCTGTGCGGTGCCTTTCACTTTCCATTCTGCTGGGGCCTGTGAGCTGCGAGCTGGGAGCTTACTCTTTACCAGCTCTTCTCCTCGGGGAGTGGCTTTTATTTTTTTTATTTGGCCCCGTTGCCGGTGGCTGCGTCTCGGAATTTTCCTCAAGTGGCGCATAATGAGCGCCACGCGGCGTATGATTAATATTTTTATCGTCTTTAATTCCCGCTGCATTATGATTACATATTACACATTATAAAGGCGACGGCAATCGCTTTAAAATGCAAATCACGTGCCGTTGTATGACAAGCCCATATGTTAGCTACCCTATTTTCCCCGGAGAAGGGGTACATCCCATCCATCCCATGCCCATACATTTTACTTGCCCGACCCCTGCGTCGTCACTTATTTACTTTTGGCCGAAACTCGAGCGCAGCTGCCAAATACATTTCAATATTTACGTTATAGCCGGATCCCCCTCGTCTACGGTTCAATATGTATCTATGTCCTGGGCTCGTCCTGTCTGCGTGTAAAATGTGCAAATTACCTAAAAGAACCGCAGACGAACACAACGAGACCACAAAACAAATTTAAATAGACATATTTTTTCGCCGGCCAGCTTCCCTCGCCCCATTTACTGCCCTTCCCAGCGATATTTCTTTACTGTTTTTACGATTTTTCAGTTGTTGTTTTTTGGCGTTGAAAATGTTGGCTGCAGCTGCAAATTGGTGTGGTTTTTTCAAGGGTCCCCCGCTCTCGAGGTTGTGTTTTATTTGTATTTTTAGCGCTAAAACAAATTGAGGTCCTACTCCTAAACGGGTCCTACATGGGATGCTCGTGCCCCTATCTATTCCCCCGGAAAAAACCATCCATTGTTATGTTTATTGGCGGTGAGCTCCAGAACTTTATGGGGTTGGATGCATATGATGCGGATGCAGGAAATGAAATTGATCACGAAAGTGCTGGCGGGAGTGGAACACACTCTAATTGGATGAAAACGATGAGACAGGTTTATCGAATGTTATTCCCATGCTCGAACAATCATTAAAATAAATCTGCGGTTTGTCTTTCACGATAAATAAAAGTGAAAATTTTATAAAATATCTGTAATTTATAGTTGATGATGATTATTATAATGAGTACTGCTCTTACACACGGAGAAAATAATACAACCGGGTTATGTTATTCCACAAATCGGTTTAAAAATGTGTTATTGTTCTAAACATAGCCTCAATTTCATATATTATTCTAATAACGAGGGTCCCATATTACTTATGATATGCTCTATAATTATGTAGTTACTAGTTCTCTTGCACACAAGAAAAATGAAATCGATATGCGCATGGTAAATATCTTGTTTTTATACGCATATCGTTTTTACCATTCCATACTGTTTTTCCTCTATCGGAGATTCTCTGACTTCGAAAAAGAGAGCAATAGAGCGGGATAGCGCTTAAAGGTACATGAGTGGGAGGGAGAAAGACACATTCGACACTTAGAACATGTTGTTTAGATTTCTAGCATAGTAAGTCATATCATCGTTTCATTTCAATTTTTTGGTTGTGGGTATATATGAATTTATGAATTAGTTTTAGTAAGCTCCATCCCTTACCGAGATTGCATATACTTATTTTGTTTATTTCTGTGAAAAATGGCCAGCCATTTCCATATACATTTCTAGCAAACAGAATGCATTTTCAATTTTCCCTTCCGTTGGCTTCTGCTTTTTCCCCGAATCAAATCCTTTTTGTGGCGTGCGCCGGAGTAAATAAAAAATGCAGCAGCAGCAACGACAATCGCCTGCTGTGTGTTTCCACTTGTAGTTATTGTTTGGTTATTTAAGAGCGATCCAGCCAAGCTTAGATATGTATATATTTTCGGGTGCATATGCATATATGCGTTGATAACAGCCATCCAGTAGCCAGGCAGCCACCCAGCCATCCAGCCATCCGAATGTGGATAACAATTTCGGCTGATGTATCTGATGGACCTTTATTTGTGGCCTTTCATTCTGCTGTGTTGTTCTCCACTAAGCCAGGGGAAATTGTTTTCAATTTTAAATAGAATAAACGTTGACGTATAAATTGTGTAAATGTTCAGTCAACAATAAAATCGGCACCAGGGAGGACTTGATCTAACAAAGTGTGGCCCAAAATTATTGCCTGACTGCACTGGCCAACAAGTTGGTAAGTTGGATATATAGACGAGTGTGTGTGTGTATTTGGGGCAGGGCCAATCAATTGGGAGGAAGTTTAAAGATGCGGCTATTGATACTCCAGAGCCCGGTGGTCTCGAGTCTCGAGTTCACTTGGCCATTCTATTAACCAACTTTGAATCGGCCGCCTCCCAACGGTCAAGCACTTAACTTGAAGCACCAGCAACAGCATGCTGCAAAACTTTTGCTTTCCATCAAAAAAGGCTGCTCAATATGCACTTAACCACAAGTCTCCGGCAACTTTGACTAGACTCCGGCCAGTTGGAAATGGAAATGTACGGAGGACGAGCCGGTCCATAACTTAGCATATAGATGGGGTAAAAGTACATAGACTCGCATATATATTTAAGCCATCCTGTGACATTTATGATGCGGACATTGCCGAATCTGTGTCAGGGGTAGCACCGGGAATGGTTGGCTGCTCCCGGCTCTGTTCCTGGTCTGCTCGCAATCCGACTCCGAGGCTCCGGGCTGGTCATCATAAATTTATGTACTTTGTGCCGCAGCCCTGCAGTGACCAAAATTACAATTATGACAACCGCAAAAAGGTTTTCTGGTGCACCAACAAAAAGAGTCAGCCCGGGAGCAGAGCCGCCGAGCCTTGTCCATAAAATGTTTAACATGATTAAACCAGCCAGCCGGTCAGCTTTGCTGCAGTGTGAAACAAAGAAGAAAGATGACAGGGAATGAGTGGTTCGGGCTTGGTTTTTGGATTCTGTGTAAGATTACATTTTAGTAAAATAAAATGTAAAAAACAATATACATAAATAACTGTGAGGAATATTTAAAGAATTTGTTCTTAGCCTTAATGTACACACAAAAAAAAAAACATGTCGCCGTAAAATCGATATGTGCATGTACATTTCTGGTTATGCAAAACCCATATCGTTTTTACATGAAATACTCATTTCGACCATATCAAATTTACCTGGGATCAGGTTAAATTGACATTACATAATGTAAAATCGATTTTTTTTGGGGTGTAAGGAAAAGCACATAACCTAAAGATATTTATTCCTCATCTTCAATAATGATCAAAGAGCTGTGTTGTCAGTATAAACATACCTTCCTCTCCATAGTCTAAATAAACTCTAAATCGCAAAGGGCATCAGGTATAAAAAGTCTTAAATGTTTAACAACTTGATGAACTTACCAACATCACAGTCGTCTTCTCACTGCCCAAGACTTTCGAGAGCCAACGAAGCGTGGCTTAGATGCGGATGAATTCCAGACAAATTCCAAGCGATTACCATGGAATCACTCGCTGCCTTCTGGCAGGGAGGAGGTGCAGTGACGTGCCAGCCATTCCTATAAGAAAAAAAAGCGCCGCACACGCCCTCTGAAATGCTATACGGCATAATTGCGACACTCGGAGGTGGGACCAAAACCCAACCAGACCAGACCAGAGCGATCCGACCAGACAACGATAGTGACAATTAACAGTGGCTAACTCTGCTGCGGCATTCCCGGGAACCGGGAATCTCTTACCCGCTCGGTTATCCCCTGGTATATCTGTCAGCTGCTGTCGATGGTAATTTGAAACGTGAAACCGCAAAATCCAATTCCCAGACAAGAGTTCTTTGTTTCTCGAGGTTCGCTTTTTTATTGCTGTCTCTTCGCCCTTTTTTATTTGCTCGTCTGGGAGTCGCCCCGTCAGCTCCTCTCTTCCCCCCCACAGCCTGAAATCCATGAAATGCGAGGGAGGTCTAAAGACTTTAGGTTGTTTTCCACACTTCATTGATTTGCCGAGTTGCTTACAAGTGCATTTAGACAATCAATTAATCGACTGCAGTGTCCCATGGTGCAATTGAGGAGCTAAGCCGAGAGAGTGTCCAACTTGATTTATGATATTGAATGACAGTCGAACAAGGTCCGCACATATTTCGAATGCCTCCGTCTCCTTATCCCCAGCAATGTCATTAAGTTGGTATCGGGAAGTCCTACTAGTGAGGGATCAGCTCTGGGAGGGGACGGGCTCGGAAAACCCAAGCTCACCAGTGCGCAAACTTTATTCGGATGTAAGTCGAATTTAACAGCCGATTATTGCGATATAATTGAAGACGTGACCATTTGTGGGTCTTCAAGGGATATGAGTCGGCATATTGGGGTAAGTGGCCTTCAAGCTGACATAGTATTTGTTAAACTAATCTAAAAGCTTAATAAAAAGAGATTAGGACTGCGTTTATATCAAGAATCATCAAAATAAGTATAAGCTTTCATAAAGATTTCAGTGCTCTTCCTTTTTTTTCGATTTTAAGCTACTTTGTTATTCACCATTAAAGCGATACGCAATATTCATTCAGTTAAAACATGTTACTTTTTTATCTCGATAAATGCACATCCCCGTTACATATGCCTTTAATGAACTTCCTTTGAAGTCATCATTACCAGCGTAGCCAAACCAATCTCATTCGTAAATCACTTTTATGGCGTGCATAAAATCTCCCTCTTTCTCACTCATTTCCATCTCGAACCAGATCCCTCCGACACCGCAACATCCCTAATACATTAAATGCAACATTTATTACTTCATCTGGCAAAGAGCTCATGCAACAACAAAAATTGCAAATTACACCTGAGCTGATGCTCCAGGCAAAAACAAAATTGGGTTCGACTATAGTTTACCCATTAAAACCAAAATTTTATTCGTAAGTAAAAGGTTTGATATAGGGTATTCAATGATGATGATCTTAAGATCTTTTTACTGAAATATAATCAAATAAAATAAATGTTTTTTGTATGCTTTTGATAAAATTAAAATAATAATAAATTACAACTAAAGATCAGTCGTTACGTTCATTGCCAAGTGCTCTGCATACCCCTCGGACCATCTCGTACCGCTTGTAAAAACTTTTCATTTTACGTTGTTTGTGTCAATGCAACTGGTGGCTCAGGTGTGTGTGTGAATGCTGGGGCGCCACCTGGCGGACGCCTGGCCAAGCGCAACACCATAAAAGTTCGCAACGGTAAATTTCATAGCGTCAGCGGTTCACCCGATGTCGGAAAAGCGGGAAGTCGAAGTCCCCCGTCCAGGACTCCAAGTGGAGTCGTCGCGTTGCCATTGAAACCACAGAAGCCATTTTTGCATTCGGTAGCACATTCCATGGGGCCCATTGTATGGCCATTGTTGCTTTTTTGTTGCTGCTGCTGTGGGGCGTATTTACCTTTTTGGCTTTTTTTTGGGACTATAGCTATACCATTTTATTTTCTACATCTTTTTTTTTTGGGTGCCTTGAACAAATTTGCAGCGAGCGAGAAACTTTCGCACAATTCACTTAACTTTCTGGGCAGCAGCCGCAAGTTTTGCAGAGTACGACTCCTGACTCCTTTTCATGTCCCATTCCATCCCATCTCGTCCTCCCAGTTGTTCTCCAAAAGATGACTTTAGCGGCAGCAGCTCCACAATAGATCATTTTTGGGGTAGTGGTGGTGTACGGGTGTACGGGGAGAATCTGCATAAAGTTCCGACAAGTTGGATTGGGGCAGCGACGAGGTGGAAGCGTGCAAATATTTTCAACTCGAATGCATTTATTCAGAAACTTACTTCAATTATTTTATTTGTCAGTTGAGCTCTAACCTATTAACATTCCACAGGCAAATTGAATGTTGAACCCGGAATTCGATTCCGTTCAAAGGCTAGTAATTCGCAATCAAAGTTTTGAATTACGAGATAGTGAAAGGGAAACTTATATGTAGCTCGTGGATGAATGCTATAAATTTATGTTACTTTTAGGTGGTATAAAAAAATCAGTTACTTATCTTAAAAGACAATTCTTAAAGGAAATCTTAAGGAAAAATCATTCTTTTTGAGACTCAATAAAAACCTAGTAATTTAGTTTTATAACAAAGAAATCTGAGGCGGAGATATATAAACGTCAATCTCAAGAGCTTAAACTGGAGCAGCTGCAACTCGAGTATTACTCCAAAAGAGATTGTAGAAGACTTCTGCGACAAATCATAAGCTTCATTAGACTTTAGCAATTAAGCACTTTAGAATGCGGCTTCTGTCCATGTCTGTTCCGCTTCTTTTTTTTGGAGAATGAACTTCATTAGAAAGACAAACCGAAAAAAGACAAAATTATTATTAATGTCTTTTCCACTTGTGCCCCCGCCAAGAGTGCATCACATTATTTCAATTAAACTCATCAGTGCCGGCGGTCTCTCTCGTCTGCAATTAACAAAGCGATGTCTGCACTTGACTCCGCTCCGGAGCATCGGAGTAGCAACTCCCACTCCAAGTCCGCCGCAGAGGTTGCCCTCTGTGCGGGTGTGGGTCACATAAATATGATGTGTGGAATAATGCTGGCAGCACTTTGCTAAGTGCACACAGAAACAAACAAAAAGTATTGGAAAGTTTTCGATATAATATAAAAAATATTCAAGTAAAATTATTCAAATTTAGTGCAGCGTTATAAATTGCTAAAAAAAAATCGATATATCTTTATTTCAATAAAATAGTTCCGTTTAAACTATATTTTTTTTTCTGTGCACTCGAAAAACATTGAGCCGCAGGGAAGCAAAAGAAAGTTCCATCAATTTTCAAGTTGCTTATCAGGGAAAGTCTAAAAATAATTTCCCCACAATTTGCAGGGGGGTGGAAAGCCCCATAAAGTAGAGGCTCAGGCGACAATTTATGGCAGAGAGCAGTTCAACCCGTAGTAATTTATTTGGTATACCGCGAGTAGCCTTCTAGCCTTCCCTTTTAAGAAACCTCTTACGCTCGTTGCATGTTGCATGTTGCTGGCGGGACAGGATGTGCAAGACATATGCATGGAGCGAGGATATAGCCGGATAGCGGAAAACGCTGGCAAAGCTGAGCCGGAACCTAACGGTTCCGGCCGCATAAGATTAGCCAGTAAAATATTGTATATTTTGCACGAGAGTCCAGCTGAGTGCCAAATCCAAAGAGAGAGTGTAAAGTTTTAGCCAAACAGTGGGGATTAGCTAAATGAGTTTACTTATCGACAGATTCGAAACTTTTGTGCTTATTTTATTATTTATTGCTAAACGAAAATACTTTTAATTTTAACATAGGTATTTAAAAATGCTTCTTTCATAATACTAAGCATTCAAATACTTAAATTATAAATAGTTGAATTGAATGTAATTCGAGTCCATTCAATTAGTTAATTTCCTCCTTCTCCACTTCACTGTCAGCCACTCGGTTATCTCTATTAACGGATCTTGACTGTGGCACTCCTCTTGGCAACTGAGTGTGTTTGTGGCAATGGCAACAATTCTGGGGCGACAATACAGTCAACAATTACGAATATGAATTTTTGAAAACGACAGCAGCAGCGCGACTTTCATCTCTCCACGGACATTTGGCAGAGAAGAAAAAGGACGAAAAGGGGTAGATGGTGGTATAGTGGTATGTGTGTGGCTGGTCAGCACAGCTGCTACTTGTGGACGTCCTCCTCTCGATTTTCCCTGCCTCCAACCATTGCCACTGCCACTGCGACTTCCGTTTCCGTGCAGTTTCCGGGCTCTCTTTTTTCCTGTGCCCGGGCAACAGCTGCGTTGACTTTGAAGTGCAGGAAAACGAGAGCTAACAGGGAAAACTGCAGGTCCCCGGGGGAAAGCTGCAGCCCCCTTGACCAATGTCAATTGAGTGAAATTTACATACACACAGAAAAAAAGGCACTGGGAATTCCTTGCCATTTGTGCGTGTGGCGCTGGGAAATTTATGGCAAGTTTACGGCCTACATTCCCGCGCCTTGCCGCATAAAATGTGGCACATTCCCAGACGATGGGGATAGTAAAGGATACAGAGAGACAGGAAAGTACGGAGGATGAGACTGAGGGTCGTTCAACTGGTTTTTGGCTGCCGGCGGCAACCTACTTCCGGTTTGTCGGACGCCATTTTGTTGCTGACGCGAGTTTAAACAATAAATTTTATAATTAAATTGGCGCAAAAAACAGGAATAATAGTCGCGGATGGAATGCAAGGAGGGTCAGCAAAGCCGAAAGTTAATTGAAACGTTGTGTAAATAAATATTTAATCTTTATTATGCAATAAATTTAAATACATTTATTGCACTTCACACACACACATGGCATCGCGAGCGAGTGAGCGAGCAGCGTCGTGACTTTTATTTATATTTACATTAAATAATTAATAATTACATCAACTTTTATGTAATTGCTTATTACGCCCGGCCATTGTTTTAATGTAAATAATGAGCAAATAATGAGTGGAGCACAAGTGCCAACAGCTCTAGAGATGCGGCCGATTAAGTGATTGTTTCGAGCACTTTTTACGCGAAATGTGTGCTACCGACCAGCTCGGAATTAAAATGGCAAACAAATTTAATTATTTTAAAGGCGAAACTACTCAATTTTGCATTTTATATTATGATATTTTTCAAAATTATTTGTTTGAAAGAACAAAAAAAATTTTATTTACTTTATTTTATTTTTAAAGGAATTTAATTTAAATATTATTAGACTGGATAAAGTGTAGCTCATTAAAATGATGATTTGAATCAATTGAAATTTCGTATATGTTGAATTGGAGCTAATCTGCCTTTCCGGCAACTGAACTAATCACATACGACTTCTTTTCGCCAAACTCAGACTCAGTTCCTTTGACTAACTGGAGGCGAGTGGCGCCACTTGAGTGTTTAATATGCAACGTCTGACGCTTTTGTGCGTTCTTCGCTGTCGAAAATGTCGGGACGTCGCATCACCATCACTATCCTCATCATCATCGCAGTCGTTTCTTTGAGCTGCCTTTGAGTGTCGGAGCGCGTGTCAAAGCGCAAACAAGGCTCCCAGCGTCCAAGACACACCCATCATCCAGAGATTTCCAGAATCCACGATTTCCCTTCCGTAATGCAGAAAAAAGCAAATGCATATTTGCAAAAAGAGTCGAGTAATTGACTTAAAGACACCCCTTACCATAATTGATAAATAAATATAACTAAAAATATTAATTTAATTTTTAATTCAATTTAATTTAAAAATTATTTTTCTTTAAATACACAGAAAAAACAAGACAGTACGCTATAGTCGGGTGCTTCGACTATCAGATACCCGTTACTCAGCTAGAGGGAGTGCGAGGGAGATGGATATATAAAACTTTGATCGAGCACAACTTTTTAACGAATGGTCCGATTTGAAAAATTTCTTCTACATTTCGATAAATATTCATAAACACAATAAAACTGAATTTTTACTTTTTCAAAATATGATGAAATATTATATTGATTTGTTTGAATCATAAATTTGACATAAAACATATCGGCTTTTTATTGATATTATATAAGGTAGAAATGAAACTTTTTTTTCTGTGAAGTCTTCGAGATAAATCCCCTAATTTGTTACACTCTGTAACCATTCTGTAAGCAGCCCGTAAATCTGTCCGAGTAAGATACCCTACTGGGTATCAAAATCATAAACGAAATATCTCGGAGAGAGGCATTCGTATCAGCCATCCAGTTGTGGTAATCCTTTGATGGCTCTGCCGGCTGAGGCACTTGACATAATTCCAAAGTGTTTGCCGCTTTAATGCGTTATGTTAATTAGTTTGCGGATTGTTTGGCCTCGCCTGCTGTTGCACTCGAGTGTCATTCACACACACTCGTTCCCGTACAGACAACACCCGTTAATGGGTCAATAGTTTCTGATAACCAACTGGCAACCAAACGAGCCAGCCCAGAGTCCTTTTGCATAATTCATGGCTCCACAAAACCAACCAGCGAACGAGATCAGCCACAACAAAAAGTTTTTGTTCTGGGCCAAAAGTCATTTCAGTGGAAATTTGATTTCACGCGAGGCAGAGGCACCAGAACCAGCAGTCAATGGCAGTTGGCAGTTGGTAGTTGGTAGTCGGTAGTTGGCACTAACAATGAAACACCCGACAAAGGATGCAGGCTCGGGCCCAACTACGGGCACATAAAAACGTATTAAGCATATTATCTAGGCAGGCACAGACGCCTGCCAGACGACGATGGGGCGCACCGGGACTTCGGATTTGCTGGTTCTTGACATCGCCCGGAATGGAAACCCAAAACAGGATGGCCCGGGAACGGGCGGATGCGAACTCAGGAGCCATCCTCGTCTAATGAAACTTCAGATTTTTGGCTTTGTTTTCGTTATGGAAATGAGGCAGTCAAACCAGCCAGCAGCAGGTCTACGCAGCTACACTGCGGTGAAAGGGTGCCAACTAGAATTTGTTATGGAAATTGGTCGTTATTTAGTGACTCTAATATCAATGTGATATTCAAATAGTTAAAGGCTTTGGATGAAGTGTTTTTAATATGATAAAATATTAATATTTAAAGGATTCGATACACCTATCGTCTTATTATTCTAAAAATTATATTTAAAACAAGAGAGAACGCTATAGTCGGGTGCCCCGACTATCAGATACCCGTTACTCAGCTAAGGGAGTGCGAGGGAGATAGATATATAAAATCTTTGATCAGGCATAACTTTTTAACGAATGGTCCGATTTGAAAAATTTTTTCTACATTTCGATAGGTATTGATAGTCACAATAAAACTGCATTTTTAGTTTTCCAATATCTTTAATGGTGTGGGCGCCAGACACCTTTCAAAAAATGGTGTAGGGCGATTGAGGGCGTTAGAGGGGGCGTGGCACCATTTTGAAATAAACTTGCGCTGCGTAGGAACTCCAAGAATATGCATGCAAAATGTCAATCCTCTAGCTTTTATAGTTTCCGAGATCTCAGCGTTCATACGGACGGACAGACGGACAGACGGACAGACGGACATGGCTAGTTCGACTCGGCTAGTGATCCTGATCAAGAATATATATACTTTATAGGGTCGGAAAAGCTTCCTTCTCCCTGTTACATACTTTTGCACGAATACAATTTACCCTTTTACTCTACGAGTAACGGGTATAAAAATTTGTTGGACCTGAATTTATAGGTGGTTTTCAAAAAGTATGCAACAAAAAATTTGTTCTGAAATCCACCCCCCAAATCCACATCCTGGATCCGCCACTGATTTTCATTACAAATTTTTACAATTTCCTCTTGGGTTCTTTTACCTATTTGTACTTCTAGGCGTACTAATCCTATTTTAATAATTTAAACTAAGCTCGTGGCTTATAATTAGTTCGTTGGTTTTATTTTAGAATTAGAATTAGAATTAGTTTGTTGGTTTAATTTGCTTATCAGCTTACACAGATTTTTTAGGGATATATAATTGTGGTGTTAGTCGGAAGGGAAAGGATACCTAATACGACCTGACATTATACCTTTAAAGTATATAAGTCGTTCCATAAAATAAAATGAAAACACCCTAACTTATTTTATTAGCTTATTGAAATCAAGAACTCTTTCCTTTCTCTTTTTTTTTCAGTGTGCCAGCCAATATACAGACATGGCCATATGCCAGGAGCTTTCACATGTGGGCGGCTGTGCGTATCAGCGTTTGTGCGCCGGTGTGCGTTTGAAACAATGTTGTCAACAACAGCCGACGAGGAAGAGCAAGGGCTAAAATGAAAGGGCAACAGTGCGTATGAGTGTCATCATCAGCATTGATTTGGGGAGGCCTTTGAACAGGTACGAGCGTATTACGATCAAAGCCAGTTATTTAAATCGGCTTAAAGCCTTATAAAGGTGTTTATTTTATGGATATCACTCGGAAAAGGTTGTTATGATAGAGGCTTCAATTACCTAGACTTTGGGAATATAAAATAGTTGTTCTGATTTAAGAACGAAAGTTATTTCATTTATTATTTAAATTTTATTTCATTTTATTCGTATAAGCTATTAAAATGTGAAACAGTTTTTATCTTCAACCAATTAACGATTATAATTAACAGAATTAAATTTATTACATAAGGCAGATATTAATTACTCAATGAAATAAATATTTCAAATGGGAAAGCGAATTATTTAACCGAGCAATAAATCAGGGTTTTTCCCATGGCCGAAACCATTAATCTATTTCGGCGTTTGCAAATTGCTGACTGTATTTCGAACCGCGCTTGGAACCTTAATTGATTTCGAACACAATACTCATGGTATAAGTGGATATCGAAATCAATACGATTCGTTACGATTACCGAAGCGCTTGGAGCTCGTGGGGGTTGTTCAGAGATTTCGCTGAGAGGTGCGAAACAAACCCAAAGTAAACCTAATTAGCGACAGATTAAATCGGATTAATTTTCATTTAACGCATGAATCAAAAGCAGGCTGACAGTCACTGCCAAAAGCACGAGTGTCCCTGCTCCAAATGCCCTTTACCCTCCTCCCTCCCCATCCCCCCACTGCCATAATGGTCCTGCCCTTTTGGCGTGCTCCCTTGGGTCGCTTTTTGTTCACGCATTTCATTTTTTCTGCTGTTTTCTGCACCCAGTACTGAGAAACTGAGAGGGTATATTGATTACCTCATAATCTTATTTATTTCTTTAACTATTTTTAATATTTTAGTTCTTGAATTTATGTTTTTTTAACACCATAAAGGATATCCAGCTTTATTTTCTCTTTTACTGGGTACTATTAGCCCAGAGACTCAGTTATTTGGTTTTTTTCCGCTGCATTGCTTTGTTTTCCACCGATTTGACCCCCGCAAACACCAACGATGAGTGGGAAAAACCTGTTGGCTTGCGCTTGGTTGGGTTGCTCTGGGGTTTTTTGGGCTGGCTGGGGGTTTGTTTCAAGGGGCCACATCGAGTGCGGCTTTAAACACGCCGAAAAACACACAAACACATGAAATATGCATGGAAAATTGAATTTCCCTCGGTCCCATATTTTTTGGGGGTTGGCAGCAAAGGCAAACATCGAATGGTGCGAACAATTTGATTTATGCGCATTCGCCGCAATTTGTTGTGTAAATAGAAAAGAAGTCAGCATTTTAATTAATTTTCTGGCCCGGCTGCTTTGGCCATCTCTCGACCCTCTTATTTTTCCGGCTGCTGTTTCCTCCATTTCTTGGCCATCGTCGTTTCCTTTTTGTGACTGCCCCAATTAGATGGCAAAAAATTGCTGCAATTTTCCACATTTGAGGCGATGCCTGGACCAGGCACTTTTTCCTTCCCAGCTCCTGTCTCCTTCACTCAACTTGAGTTCGGCCCGAGCTCAGTAGTTTTCCCACCCAATTTCCCCAGCCTCGCTCACCCACTCTATTGACCAGACTAATTGCTAACAAAGTGTCAACAGTTTGTGGGAAAAGCCATGGAAAAGGAGGAGTTCAGGCAGCGTCTTAATTGCAAACGTTTATGATTTAGTTAAATAACAATTAGATGCAGTTGCTCATGCTGGATGCCCGACAATTGAAACGAGAGACTGTCGGAGAAGAAAAGGTAGAGCAAAAAAGAGCTTGAAGATGAGTGTGCCAGCTGGAAGCGGAAGTGCACTGGATTCAAGAGATACTTCCTTATCGCAAAGACAATGGAAAAATGCAAGAGTATTCGTGGAAACAGAGAAACCTGCTTTAAAATGGTGGAAAAATCTATACACTAAGCCTACATCTGATTTAACCTTTTTCATATACTTTAAAACATTGGTGTACGAGTTCTGAGCAGACTGAAAAATTTTTTCATCATTTCTGCTTTCCAGCTTAAGTAGGCTCCTAGCCACCCGGCCAACAACCGCAACACCTGACACAGCCATTAGAGACTTCTGATTTCCAATCATTGCTATATTTCCTCCATCCACCGATCCACCCAATCACCCAACCACCCACCCACCTGCTGCCTAATCCGTTGCCTCATGTTTATGCATATGAAACTACTCGGAAAATGCATAGACCAGATGCCCAGCCGAGAGCGGAGGCCTCAGACAGCTTCAATTTGCCACAAAAACACATTGGCAACATTTTAATGAATGTTGCAGCCACCGCTGCCGCAGACAAACAATGGGAAAAGGGCTTCGAGCCGGCTTTCAAAATGCTCGACAAACATTGGCCCGAGCGATAAAAGTAAGTAAAAAGGATGTGGAAAAGGAGCCCGCCATCGCCGGCTCGTTGGATGCAATTTGTGCAAATATTGTGGCAAGCGGGGGGCAGGAAAGGGGGCGGAAGCAGATCCAACTGCAGCACTCTGAGTCGAGACTACACAGAGAAAAACGTAGCATTCGAAGTGCTTACTTCGAAGAATTAATTCACACTGCCAATTTATATTTATTCGCTGGCAGCTTTTCTTTAAATTTTTAAAAATTTTAATTTGAATAATAAATAATCTAAAATTAAAGTTGTGATTATAAAAATTATTTAGCTTGACAATAAAGCTTGATAATATAATCTACCATTTTATCCAACGATTCGTATGTTTGGGATATTTGATTAAGTCAGATTAGTGAAATCTTATACAAAATATTTAAATAAGCCCCTGTGGAAATAGACCGCTTGTGGCCAGGATAGGTATATTAATATTTTTGAAAACGTTTAATTTTAGAGCACGTTTTAAAGCCTAGTGCATGGCTGGGCATAGGCATTTTTGCATGCGGCGCATGGTTGCATTTTTTGGGCTTACCAGGGAGGTGGAACACGGGTAGCTGTGGTGAACTGGGGGAAAAGGACGAGACTGCACTGCATGTAGGCGAGAGCTGCTAACTCCGAGTCTCTGGGACCGAAGAGGAGCACAAAGAGCCCAAGGAGGGGTACGAGGTTCAGGCCGAGTCGACGGCATGATAAACGTGCTGCCAATAAATTACACTGCGTCAAGGCAACGGCTCCAGCTTCCTGGATCCAGGACCCTGGATCCCAGCTCCTGGTTCCCCGTTCGTAGCAGAAGAGCAGGAGAGCATCGGAGCCGTCGCTGCACATTTTTGCTGCCGTACCATTTAAAATTTACTACAATTTTCTTTTGGCTTTCACGTGCGCACCCCGCTCATACGGTAAACAATTTGAATGCTTTGGCAGGCAGGACACGTAGACGAAGAGCAGCCAGGATGCTTTCGGAGGCGAACCACTGACTGGGGATGTCTCTTTTCCCCAGAAACTATCTTGGCGATTGCGATAGCAGAGTGACACGAAATAGCTGGAAATCGTTTTGATTAGCTGAAATATATGAGGCTTTACTCACGACTACGCAAAATAAAGTTTATAAAAATATAAAAATATCACAATTTAATATTAAAACATTTAAAAAAAATTAAATAACACACATTAATATTAATATTTGTAGGACTATTGATTTCTGTCTATAGTAGTCCTTTAAATTTATTTGTTAGAGAAAATGTGGCTTTTTATCATTTAAAATATATTATACTTAAAGAATTTCTTGTTCCATATATTTATTGCTAGATCTATAATTCCAATCAAAACATTTATTATTCAACACAAGTAAAGTACTTGTTACACTTGCTAAAAGCACCTTTTCCGAACAAGAACAAAATTAAACTCAGCTCCGACCCCTTCCAAAGCAGTGATTGATTGCAGAACAAGATTAATCAAGGACGAATGAATATTTTAAAAATCCCTTTCACGCTCCCTTTTTAATATTGATAGTTCAACAGTTTCCCACGTTGTCTGGCTCTAATCGGAGCGTGCTGGATTCTTTGGGCCCCGGAGCCCTCATCTCTACCCACATAAGCTGGTTCCTTAGTTAGGGGAAGTACCCTTTCCCGCCGCCCCCCTCAAGTGCAGCAACAGGACAATCGTAGCGTAAAAAGTTTGCTCTTTGTTCCCGTAACCCTAACTATGCTTACTCAATCCGCTGCCCACCGCCCCCACCATCGTTTCAGCCATTTGCAATGCAAACACTGCCAGGAAAAAGGAGATGCAGAGCCCCCAGGACCTCCTTTCCTACCCACGAAGAGCCGGGCACGCATCTAGCATTGTGTAATATGCTCTGCGATTTATGTTTGCACTAAGCCGGAGGACTCCGGAGAGGGGCAGCCACTCGCATACTGAGCAAGACCCGAAACCAGAACCGAAAGAACATAAATTGAAATGTTCTTAGCAGAAAAAATATTGAAATCATATTTGGGGCAAGTGCAGGAGCATGGAACAGACGCACTTGACTTTAGACTGCGAACTCCGTGTCGGGGGATACCGGATTCAAGTGCTCCGACCTCCCCTCGCACAAACATCACACAACTCACAAATGACAAACATTGTGAGGAGCTTAGTAAAAAACACGAAAACATGCCAATGCGACTATACGATACCTCGTACAATACATTGGCATGTTGAGCTAAACTCAAGAATAATGATAATGAACTAATAATAGAGTCGATATATTTATGTTCTCATCTTTTATAATAATACATTTTTTTCAATAAACGAGTTATTAATAAATATTACTTAACTATTACTCATTGTTCATTTTAAATTTATTTTATTTGATATTAGTCATCTATCTTATAACATGGTCCACTTTGGAGGATGATAAGTAGCGTGTCTGTTACAAAGCTTAAGATCTATGGTCATATTATTCTCAATCAGAAGAAACAGTTTCGGATCCAGGATTTGGTCGTGGGTGGTGTTTTTAAAATAATGTTTTTGTTGCATTCTTTTTATGTACCGCGTTTCATTTTCTTCATTTCTCACTCGATTAAAAATTAAAAAAAAATTAATATTAACCCTTAAAATATGGCTCAAGGATGTTAATAAAAAATCAAATAAATTCTGATTTTTATTTTTTTAAGGACGAACAGGATACCCGCATATATACCCTTGAACCACGACTAATGGATATGAAAAGAAAATATGAAACGAAAATCGAAAAAATTCGAATAGAAGACTTCTTTCATTTGCTTACACTAGCAGAAGGACTTTGCCAGAAGAGAAAAGACGAAAACATGATTTTGGATGCGATGAAGTTTTGACTGCCAGAACAATGGAGTTTAATAGACGAATCAAGACACGCCTTTGAGAGAAGTACAAGAAGTCGATTCAATTGTCTGGCAGCCGCATATAAAATCGTTTTATGTATATTTTAGCTGCTTTTATTTCTACACTCTAGACTCCACTTTATGGCTTAATACAATTTTTATGTTCTGGCCACTTTGAGGAGTCAACTGCGGCGTCTAAGGAGCAGCCCTGGGATGATGGGACACGCGTCCAATAAAAGCAGCCGAAACATTTGCGGAAAATTGGGCACCTTGTTGGTAGGGAATGTTACCTGTTTCAACCCTCTTCCCTGCGACCCTCGCCTGTTTATTCGAGGATATAAAATGGTTTTATGTGCGGGTCTGGGCCCACTTTAATGCTAATCGCCATCGTCATACGTTGTAAGCGCTCGTAAGGGCACTTCAACTTCATTCTTATTATTAGCGCTATTTAAGAGAGTGGAAGGAAGGGAAAAGGTTTGGGGGAAAACCAATCTCAATAAAGTAAAATTAGTTGTTGTAAAATTAGTTGCGATATTCGTTTTTATTGTGAGCTGGAAAATCCATTTCAGTGTTTCTAAAATCTTAAGTCAGTATTTTCTGATAAAAACTATCAGCTGTGGTATTATAGCCAAACTTGCTTTAATCACCGTTTGCGGCAACGGGCTGCAGTGTAATTATACTATTATCTAAACACTTAATAAATCTTGAACGCAGTGCTTCAGCTTTGAATTAGGTTTTTGTCAATACCAAGCAACCTGCAGCAATTATTCGGTGGACTTAAATCAAAACCCTGGAATTATCAGCACACAATAAACAAGGTTTGAATTTCATAATTGCATTAACATTAATGTGCAGCTTGCCGCAAACAATACAAGCAATAGATTCGAGCATCTTTCCTAAATAACTAAGATTTGCTCCTGGCTTCGAGCAACAGGATAAAGTGGGCGAATGAGTTAAGGGGGCGGGGCTGAGGGCCAGTAAACAAGGGTATTAGTGTTCATTAATTAAGCAAACATAAATATATAGTAGTGCGTACGGAAATTTTCACTAGTTTAATCAGACAGGAGGTTGAAGCGGAAATTTTGGGGGGCGGCCACATGGCGTATGGGTAATCCTGTTTATTGGATCTCACTAACCATTTTGCATAGCGTTTTATCATTGCAGCTGCAACAACAATTTTCCTGTTCTCAACATAAATTAGGATTTAAGCATATAACTACTGATTGCAGACGAGCTTCGTGGCGGCTAATTAGGCTTTTGTTCTGCCCCAAATCCTATTCATAAAACCGACATGCATGCAAGATGATAGGTAATTTCACATTTATTTGCACATTATCGAAGATTGGACTGGAGAATTAATACCTCATTTTAGTGAATTCCAAGCTTTCGACCGGGATGCAGCCTTAAACCAGAATTATTATTTACCTTTATATTATTCAGATTGCTTTATTATGGTATCCCAATATCGTTAAGCATACCTACAGTAGTAATGTTTTAATTTAAGTATGTAATTTTCTCAAAGACCAGTTCTTTAGAACTTACAAATTTCTGAGTGTAGTCAAATTTAATCATTTGATATATATTCTGGTTGATTCATAGCAGCTGCGTAATGCTCATGGAGAAGTCTCTGCCAATCCTGTAGCTAAAATTTATTCACCGATGACAGCCAAGGAGGATGTACTAATTGCACATCATGTTTTACCCCCTACTTTTGGTTTCACTCCTTAAACTTATCAATATGCATGACGAACATTTTGACAAGATTTTTAGGGCTCGTCATTTGCATTTTACATACTTAATTGTTTTCCCATTACAGGCAGCCGACTGCCAGAGCTTCATTAGCACCAGGACACATGAGGCCGCCTTGACTTTTCCCCCCTTCTCCGTCGCCTAAAAGTCAGAACGATTAATGTCAACTTGCTTAATAGCATTCCTTTTGCCTCATCACGAAAAGCGGCTCACCGAGCTTAAAGCCTTCTCTCCAGGAGATGTGTCCGTATCCCCCCCGTTTTGGGCCGAACTGCTGGCTCAACATGTCATGTCACTTTTGCGGATGCGGAGGCTGGGAAAGCTGCGGTTGTTCGCGTGATGAATTACACACTCGCCGAAGGACACGATGATGAAGTGCCTGTCATTCGAAGGCTGAAAGAATGCCCAACAGTCCGCCTGTCCGTCCGTCTGTCCGTCTGTCCGTCTGTCCGTTCGTCTGTCCGTCCGGCAGTCTGTCAGGTTGTCAGTTCGTCAAGATCCGCTTGGCAGCTGCTCGTATTGTTGTAAGCCATTTGCATAGAGCGTCTTCCGCATAATTTATCGACACTTGAGCAAAACTTTAATTACTCCCCAGCCCGAGGGCCGAAACATTTTTCGCCTGGTAATGTGCCCGGGGGAAAATCTGTCGCTCGTGGTGGAAATGGGGGGACAGGCAGGCGACTTTCCACCATGTGAATTTGTGCATATGGGGGGAAATTCTCCAAAAGCCTGTGTCCTTTGTCTGCGAAATTCAATGCGTGTTTCCAGTTTATCCTTTGGCCATACATAGCACACATATTGCAATGGATTTGGTAAGGGGCTCCGGGTAGATTTCGATAGCTGGCTGTGGACTTTTCCTCCGCCCTTCCTGACTCCTGCCTAATGGCCTTTAATTGAGCGCTGGGAAAACGTTCAAGTGTTTGCGGCTGTTGAAAAATCTTTGGGAAATTCGATATTGAAAATAAAGTGGCTGTAATGCTCCGCTTGGCCATATTCGCCTTAGGATTTTGTGTTTATAAGGCGTTCGGGATTTGTTTGCCGATTGGCTTAATGTGTATTGTACAATAAGTGTTTTGTACTTGCGGAATTATGGCCAAGTGGTAAATTGCCTCGCTTTATGTTTCGCCTGGGAGAGGAATAATCTAAAATGTCTATTTATCAAAAAAAAGAGATATTGCTTCCCATAATAATTTTATTAATGTTGTTTTGCAAATAGCCATTTTTTCTCAAAAATACATTTATTAAAAACATTTACTGTCGATCCAAAACAAAAACATACTAAAACACAAGAGCTCGATTGCATTCCGATCCAGTTTATGCCAGGACGCAATCGCACATTCGCTGGCAGAGGCGCCTCCGAAGATTCTCCACCCGATGGAGCAGTCTGCCGCAATCCTGTTTGTCCTTTGCGCCAGAGAGAAGCTTCTGCAGCTCCTGCACGGCTCCCAGGCAATCGCAATGCTCGGCGAGGCGGGGATTGCGGCACAAAAAGTTGTCGCAGCAGATGGGATCGCAATTGTGCCTGGGCGCCCGGTACTCCTCCCGACACTGGGAACGCAGATACTCCCGGTGGCACATTTGGCGATAGTAGGCGCGTTGCTGGCGCCTTTGCTCCGCCCTCCTCATGTCCCGCATGAAGGGAGCCTCCGGTTCGTTATAATGGCGATCCCTGAAATGGCAGATCTCGCACTGGCAATCAGGCGGTGGACAAGGCTTGCAGATCTTTTTGATCCTATCCTTGCCCACGGTTTTGTTCCTAACCTTTTTCTTTTTCTTATGAGGAACCTTTAGTGTGGCATTTGGGAATATGGGCTCGAACTGGTCGTATTCCTCGGGAAACTCGGTAATACTGTGGGTCACTGAAGTTTCCCTATTACTAGGCCTTTCGTTACCTTTCTCTAAAGGAATAACTGGAATTACACTGGGTCTTCCCTTCTCGGAAAATCGTTCCTTCGACGTTTTTCGTTTTGGCGTATCTTTTTTCTTTATATCCGATTCTTCTTTCTTTATATCTGATTCTTCTTTCTTTATATCAGATTCTTCTTTCCTTATATTCGATTCTTCTTTCTTTATATCCGTTTCTTCTTTCTTTTTTTCGTCTTTATAATTTTCGCTTTCGTCTTCGTTGACTTTATCTTTGTTTTTATTGCTATTATTTTTCTTATTTTTATGTTTACTTTTATCTTCATCTTTATTTTTATTTTCATTGTCATCTTTGTCATTTTCCTCTTTTTCCTCTTTTATTTCCACTTTTCTATTTTTTTCTTTCTCCTCGATTATATTTTTTTCTCTGCCATCTCCTGTATCCTTGGTGTCACCGGTTCCTCCCGCTTCCTCGCCAGTGCCTTTTTCGCCACCCGGCTTTCCTTGATCGCTTGGAGGTCCTCCACCTTGATGATCACCTCCATTACTTCCGTGCCCATCGCCACCTCCTTGATTATCCTTTTCCAGTGGTGTCTTGGGCTGGCAGCATTCCTGGAAGATCTTGCAAAGCGGATCTGGCGAAGGCTTCTGCTCGAAGCACTTGAGAAACCTCTCGTACAGCTGATCGTAGTCCTTGGGCTCCGGATACCTCAGCTCCCTTTGCTCCTGAAGCCAATCGCGGAATTCCCTGTTATGGGGACGAGGATCTAGTTTGTACCTGGCCCACTCGTACTGAGTGCATTTATTTCGAACTTCGCCACAATCCATGGGGCAGTACCAGTGCCTGCGACGCACACCAGGTGGGATATTTTTGGGCCTTATCCCCATGTCAAGGGCCTGATCCCGAGAAATCGCTTTCACCTCCTGGCGTGACACTCTAAAGGGATCGCTGGGATCCGTAGGATCAGGGCAATATACCGTCTCGAAAGCTCTTTGCGGTTCCAGCTGTCTCTTAAGATGCGGCATCTGTCGGAGCTCCGACTGCAATGCCTGTCGGTTGAGGATAAAAGACTTGCAAAGCTGAGGCTCAAAGATATCACCCGCTGGTATCGTCCTCGGGGGAGGTGTCCTTGTCTTTTTGGGTCGACGTCGCCGAGTGCCGCCACCACTGACCTTGACCAGGCAGGCCGCTAGCACCTGGTTGAACACCACCGACTCGGGCTGATGGGTGGGCGACCCTACGCCATAGAAGCCCAACGTGTCCTTGTGAGGACTCTGCTGCCAAGCGAGCAAAACGTCGTCCTTGACCATGTCGAAGGGTCGCCCACAGCCGTCAGCCGCGAGGGAGTTGGCCAACCCGGCCATGGCCTCGTCCTGGTTGGGGTCGCATCGTGGCTCCCCCGGTCGGATCGAGGGATAAGTCTCGGTGTGTTGGAAACGGTAATCCTGGCAGTTTGTCCGCCTCCTTTTTTGGCTGTCCTGTGGTTGATCATCATTTCGGCAAGCGGAGCTGCGCCTTGGAAACCTTCTCCTGCTCATTTCCGGTTGGATCGGAGTAGACCACTTTTAATTTTTTCTTTCACTATCCAATTTTGTTCTGTTTTTTTTTACTGTACGCCAAACGACCCGAGTTCCGGGGAGTTGAGAGCTGGAGCTAGGACTCACAGATTTGTATATTTTTATTGCAAAAAATGAACAGCACAAAAATATGTAGGAATAAAATGTAATTGTAGTTTGTTGGGATCACGAACTATTAGGTCATAAAACTTACTGGGGTCCAATTATATGGCAATCTTCAAAACATTACCACTGGACAGATAGCGAAATAGCGCTTAAAGTTACATGAGTGGAAGTCAATCGACAATCGAAATTCAAACTGGCCTACTTACAACAGTAAATTACATTTCGAGCATATCAAATTGAAATGCCGCATATCAACTCAAAATTGATACCACATAATATCAAATTGAACATCGTTTCATATGAAGTTTATTCGGGATCAGTTTTTATCAGAAATAATACAAAATTAACTTTCAATGGACAAATTACCAACATTCCTTTGTAGGCATACTCTTTCATGTACCACTTGACTTGGTAACCAAATAATGCATCTGGATTATAGTAACCAAGTTTGCTCAGTAACCGAGTTACCGAATCCTAATCCGTGTCACTTTTAAAATGTGCTTACCCAGAGGACACTGGACGCCATGTGTTTGCATCCATCCAAATGAACCTCAATTAAAGTTCGCACACTTTAGTTTGCTGTCCCAGTTTCAGGCCGCAATGCTTTCCCCCGAATCGAGCCATGTTAGCCATACAATTTCCTGCCCATCGCCACATAAATTCGCACACGAAAGAGCCTGACAAGGCTGGGCTATTTATGGAGCAGTTCCTGTTCAACCGAAAAGGGGAAAAATACTAGAGGCACGGCACAAAAAGCCAGAGTCAGCTGCTTTTAGTGCTGGTAGTTGGTAGCTGTTGGCTGGTTGTGAACGAAATACGAGTACACATATATAGAGGAGCATAAATCCAAAATTGTCTTTTGTCGCATAAATATTTTACTTTGGCTCTTTAGAGCGGCCTGGCAACCGGAGAAGTGGCAGCCAGGACATAGACAATAGGCCAAGCTGGAATACGACATGAAACGACATTATTTCTTATTATTAGAACGGCGCAAATAAATGAGACTCGGAAGGCGGTGGGCATGGGTTTACCCCCACCGATGGCACGATGGCACTTTGTTTGGCCTGCCAGCACCGCAATTCCCACATGTCTGTCTTCATAAATGCTTTATCTCCGGCCAACACACACGGAGGCGGCTCAGTGTGTTGGCTTTTGTAATTATGTGCATATAATAAAGTTGACCTAAATAAAAATAAGCGCCGACTTTGGCGCGTTAAATAAAAGCCCATGCCTGAATATACACACAGGGGACAATAAAATGGGGCGATATTGGCCATAAGCACAATAGTCATATTGTGTTGATGTTGTCACTGGGATCCGAGCAGTTCATTAAATGATAAGCCATCGACATCTGGCCAAACAATTGGAGGGGATCAGGCGATGCAATTTGAGGCCGCTCGAGAAACAATCACTGGTAATTGGGGGCTTTAAGGGTGCGTGGCATCAACATGTAAATAATCATAATTGATGAAGGAGTTGAGTGAGTTGAGGAATTCACGTTCCATTTGTGCCCGGCTATCTGCCAAGTGACATGTCTCCTTGGCGAATTTATTGCCCCAATATATTAGACTACCCTTCGCGCGTTCTCGCCACCAGCAGGAATAAATTCATAAATTCAGCAGAAAATGGCAGGACTCGCATATGCTCACACTCTGCCGTCGCGAGTTTGATTCCTTTTCTTTTTCTGCTGAATGTGCCGCGGCGTTATCCATTAAATGCGATGAATCAACTGTTGGCCGCCATAAACAATCTTTGACTCAGTTTCGCCGCTGCTCATAAAACGTCAGACGGCGGATGGCGAGCGGAAATTTATGCTCGCCATTTTGCAGAGGACATGTTTGTACTTGCTGCGGCATACGTGCGTCTGTGAGCGTGTGCGTATGTGTGACTTCCTGTTGACGTACAAGATGGCCGACAAAGGAGCGTCGGCCATTAAAAAGCCGGGAATGCTTCCAAATTACCGAGCAAATATCCGTAAGAAGGCTTCTCTGACTGAAGAAGATGTTGAAGCTAACTACTTGCGCTCTTACTAAGTAAAATTATCAAATTAATTAGTTTATTATTAGTATTATTTATATGTATATTGATGATGTATATTCATAATAGCTATTGTTAAGATAGAAAAAGCGTTAAAAGTATAAAATCCTAATCCTAATAATATAAAATAGATTTTTCTTTAATTACTTTAAACATTTTTTTCGATTAAAGGTGAAAATGTTTTGATTTTATTCTCTAACTTTTAAATTAGTATTATTTTTTAGAGACGGTTCAATATCAAAGGAAGATTTCAAATATATTTTTTAATCAATGTGAAATAGTTTTCAATGTGATCTTTGGCTACACAAAATGTCTTCTGCTCTAATTTGCGGGAATGCATTTTTTTAGATTTGCATTTTAGACCAATTTCCTGTCTTCTTTCCTTCCAAGTGCATTGCATTGCGCATTTGACAAAAGTGTGGCCAATGAAAATGGCAACTGCTTGTGGAAAACATCAAGGACAGAAATGGCAAAAAACAAAGGCTTCGCCAGATGAAGAAAATATTATGAAAAAAAGTGAAAGACAGAGGAAGACAAGATAATTGATTGTTTGATTCAATCGCAAAGTCAAATGCTTTTTTCGGAGCTGGTACAAAATGGTTTTTGGATGATTGCGTAAGCGACAAAGGAAACGCACCGAGCATTGAAAATTGGTTACAAATTCTGATTAGAAGCGCCAGCAAAATAGACAGAGGTAAAACGAGGCCAAAAAGGAATAAATACAAGCAGAAGACAAATTGGGCGTCACTCGGACGGTGGGTGTGGCAGTTGTACAAATTGAATTGTATTCGGTTCGAGGGCATTGATAAGACAAAGCAATCAGTCAGTCAGTCAGGAAGTTTGAAAACCGGTCGAAATAAAGGTTTTTTGCCTTTGGAGCAGAGTTTGAGAAATATATAGGTTGGCATGCATTGAAGGTTGATATAATTGGCAAAGTGATCGATTAGGTAGGTTAAGTGAATCATATGATATTGCCAAACACAGGATTCCACATCAATTTTAAAAGCTGACAAACTGCTAAATATCTTAAATTTCTAAATATTTTTATACCCTTGCAGAGGGTATTATAATTTTGGTCAGAAGTTTGTAACGCAGTGAAGGAGACGTTTCCGACCCCATAAAGTATATATATTCTTGATCAGGATCAATAGGGGAGTCGATATAGCCATGTCCGTCTGTCCGTCTGTCCGTCTGTTTCAATACCGTTTGCGAGCTCAGTTTAAAAGCTAGCGCCTTGAAACTTTCACAGTCGTCCTAAAACATGTGTACGCAGATCAAGTTTGAAAGCCGACCCGATCGGACGTCTATATCCTATAGCTCCCATAGGAACAATCGGATATAGCTTTCACAAAATGAAGATATTTCGCTCAGTGTAAGAGCTATTGACAAGAATCTTTCTAAATCTTATTATTTTACGCATACCTTGATCAGGGTAAAAGCGCGTGCCGATCGGACGTCTATATCTTATAGCTCCCATAGGAACAATAGGGTGAAATCGGTCAAAATTTGTCGTTTTTCAGGATATTTCGCGCAGAATATAAGCTATTCCCATGAAACTTTCCAAATCGTATTTTTTTGTGCGTACCTTGATCAGGGTAAAAGCGCGTGCCGATCGAACGTCTATATCTTATAGCTCCCATAGGAACAATAGGGTGAAATCTGCAAGGGTATTAAAACTTTGGCTTGCCGAAGTTAGCTTCCGTCCTCGTTTTAATTTAAAGATTTATTTACTGAATCCAAAGAATTTATGTAGCTACACCCAAAAAAAATCGATATGAAACGTAGATCGATTTTACATTATTTAATATAAATTTTAACTTGACATGGCTCCAGGTAAATTTGATATGGTCGTAATGAGTATTTCAGGTAAAAACGATGTGGGTTTTGCATAATCAGAAATTTACATACAAATATCTATTTTACGGCGACATGCTTTTTTTTTTTGTTTGTATGTAATCCCTAACCAAAAACACTTTAAGCTTATTTATTGTTGGTTTTATTTATTAAAGCATTAAATTTTATATTAATCTGCATATTCCAGCATTAATGACAACTCACTTTTCCGCTCGATATAGCAGCCGCATCACATCATTCACACAATTTGGCCCACCCAAAAGCATTACTTCAGGACGCCCCGAAAGCAAACCGAACTGAAACCGCATTGGCATTACATTTCATCATTTTGCCAATTTTGAGTTCTCAATCAATTTGCCGCAAAAAGTATTCGTTCATTCGCAATTTTGCATTTTGCCAATTACAGTATAGCTGATTGGATTGTTGCCAATCTTTTTCTGATTGTTTTTTTCGCCCCGCCCGCATGTGTGGAGTATGTAAAGTGTCTGTTCGGTTCTGGTTCTTCCCTCGGCATTCCAGGGCAACTCAATTAAATCGAACTGCAATCATATTCACCTGCATCCGTTTCCGCTCCATGCTCCGCATTGTTTCAGCTCCCCACGGCTGCCTGGGAATGTATCTTTAAAATTCGAATTCATATTACAGATTACAAATTCGCAGCATGTTTGTCATTCCACTGTTTTGTTGCTGCTGTTTCTGCCAATTTTCAGTTTTCGGTTGTTTTATTTATTTTTTCTCGATCAGCCTCCCCGAATGCCCCCCCGTGGTGTTTTCCTTTTTTGGTCCTGCCCGGCCATTTTTAATTGCGTGGCATTGTTGCTGGTTTTGTTGGGTATTCCTTACATACATATAGATTTCGTTTCGACGTCAGACTGATGTTTGTGTACGTATGTACGTATGTAGCGCTGTGCTTTATTTGATTTCAGTTTCATTTCGAAAATTTGTAATGCGCCTCGTGTAGCGACGGGTCCTGTTCCGTGCCAGTTCCGCTGTCTCTGGCCTGGCGAAGGATAATGAAACTATGCGCTTGTCGCCATTTCGTTTGTTTTACACGCCCACCCGAAAACCCTCCCCCTGCGAAATCGGCGCTAAAGTGCGCCCTCGGCTGGCAGAGCCCGACAAGTGATTGGCACCAGTCAGTCGGTTGGCCCTTAAACCGGGGGCCCACTGTACGTGGTTTCGCCCTTTCCCTTCCGCCACGCTGTCATCATCATCAGGAGCTGACAGAGCAGCTGGGCTGGGTTTTAGTTGGGTCCCACTGCTGCGGTCCGTCTGTGGCATTTCAATTTCAATTTTAATGCCAGCTACAAAAAGTCGCAAATAAAACGTACGAAATCATTATTCCTCACTATTTGCTTAAGGTGTTCCGGCGCGCCGGTGGGAAACTTTGAGGGAGGTGAGAGCATCAAGGGATTATCAAAAAATTGCGGGGATTTATTTTTCAAAATTCGGTTCACCAAGTTATACGCTGCACGAGTAATACGCTCACACGAACTGAAGTTCGGTTTGTAAAAGTTATTTTAAACAATGTACAACTTTGAGCAGTTGTTATACCTTTTATTTGTAGATTAAAAATGAATATTGTATTGATACAAGTAGATAAAATTGCTTCCGAACATATAAAGTATATATATTCTTGATCCGGGTTACCATGTGAGTCGATCTAGCCATGTCCGCCTGTCTGTCTGCTTTTTTTGTCTAACTATATACGAAAAAGTTTGTAAGTCGGGATTAACAACACAATCGGTGCGGCTTGTGGCGCCCAATTTGAATACGATTTTTTCCAGTGTAAATTAAATTTTGTGTGATTTTTCCATGCAATTGCACGCCAATAATTATTTCATAACAGATAATATTTTAACAATTTTAAGCAGTTCATTTAATCGCCGCTAGGTGGAGTATGTATCTCGGGATTTTATTTCCATCTCCCTCGCACTTCCTTCCTAAGTAACGGGTATCCGATAGTCAAGGCACTTGACCAAAGCGTTCTTTCCTGTTTAATTGTATATTAAACATTTATTTTATAACTATGCAATCTTAATTACGCAGAATAAACAATGAATAGTTTTAATAGGCAATATTTTTCAAAGATTTTAAACGCCCAAAACCAATTTAATATTTATGAAGCTAAACAGTTTTGATACGCTTCATGAAATATTGCCGGGTCTCATTTATAAAAATGTCAGAACAAATTGCTTTTCGAAAGATGAGGGAATTTTGTAAAAGGAACCACAGGGGGCGGTCCAAAATAAAATAAAATGAAGTGATCGAGCGATTCCGGTGACCTCAAGCTGTGACTCTTCATTTGAATTTGAAGAGGAAATATTTTTTGTTTATTAAATGTGGCGGGGAATGAAGAAATTAACTGGAATGTTTCCACAAAAGCCCAGAATTTATTTATCAATTTCTTTAAGTCGAAGTGTTTTCCATTCGCAGTTGGGAAAACTGTTAAGTGTCATATCATGGCATTGCGCATACGAAGCGTTGTCCGAACACAACTCAAAACATTTTCGCAATTCGCACAACTGACAATTCGATTAAGTTTGGCATAATTGTTGCTGTGAGTGCTGCAATTATCAGAATATTAAATCGGTTTTTATCGGTGGCCAACTATCAGCGTATTAAAATGTCAATTAAGTTGAACATTTCTTCCTGCTTGGCCCGCCCCGTTATCCCCTCGTCGTTCAGTTTCCTGTTTGCCCTCAGGTGGATTCGAATTAATGCGCAACATTTTGTGTGTGTGATTTATTTGTTTGGTTTCAATTTTTATTTGGTCGCTGTATCGACGTGTTTGTTATTTGCCAAAGACTTTTCAGCTGTTCTTGTTTAGTGGCTGAAAATAAATAGAAATTTAATGACATTTTGCACCGTGGCACTACATTTTATCTCACCGAAATATCAAATAATATTTGCTACATTGAAACTGATTCAAATTTTGTCATGCGACGTGTGATTAAATCTCCGTGATGTGAATAATACAAGAAAAAAAAAACATTTTGCGAAAATCAACAGCCATTGTGACTGACCGCAAAATCAATTTCAATTGTCAACAAAGTCAAAACAGGATGAAAATCATACAAAAAGCAACGTGAAAAAGAGGAAAACAGAAACCAAACCGAGCAGGAAAAATCATAATATAACTTTTAGCAACATGCCAGGACAACAATAAGAAAGGAACTTTGCCGTCGGCAGTCGAACAACGCCAGAAGTAGAAAAAAATAAATTCCAGAAAAACTTTGCCACTCTTTTTTGCGACTTAAGAATCAGCTAGCTGAGCACTGGCCAAGGACCTTGCCGATGGAGGACGGGATGGAAGGATGGCCAGGACAGGTTGGCCTGGGAGCGGGATCGGGAATGGAACTGGGATTGGGATTGGGGCAGTGCGTGCCTTAAAGTTTTTGCGGTTTTTCGTCCAGACAGCAACGTAGACGGAAATGGAGATGGAGATGGAGACGTAGACAAAGTCGTGCCGGGCAACTAATGAAGCCGTTCTCGGGCAAAGTTTAAAACCAGCTTAGGAAAGCCACCTGAATCTTGGCGAATCTCCAATTTCCACACTTTAATTCCAGCAGATTCATTAAGTTTTCTGCATAATAAAGATAATTTCCATGACCTACAAACAGTTATACAATTTCTATCAATTAAGTGTCAATGGTTACAAATTTCTCTTAAGCTTACGTATAAAATTTGTAAAATATATCTTTCATGTTTTCTATTAGCAATCAAGTCACACAAAAAAGTCTGCATTTGCTTTTTGAATTTTCCAATGTGATGCTTTAACTAATTTTATTTTGCCCCGTGATTTAATTAATATTTGAAATAAATATCAAATATTTGTGAAATTTAATCAATTTGTATGCAAACAATTGTGACACACTTTTTTTGTTACCTTAGCTGAGCTTATAGTGATAAACTATTATATATTAAACATTGAGAGAAATATGTCATTTGTGAATTACAAATAGGCATTATTTATCCTTTATAGAAAATATTGTTATTTTACTTTACAACTTGGATTTAAATGGCTTTTGTTATTTTAAAGAATCGAAAATATTTATTTAATATTATAGCTTGGCGGTTCAGTGCTCAATTATTTTTGGTGCCTAGGAATTTAAACTATTTAATGCATAAAATCAATTGGAATTATTCTGCATTCTTTCCACCATAACTATTTAAAGTTTTACACTTAAAATAAAGTGCACAACTGTTTGTGTGTGTGAATCAGACAAAAAATGTGAACCAAACATCCGGTGCAAAAATATTTATTTGTGCAACAGGAAGAAAGTTGAAAACTCGGCTGGGCGAAGAACGGAGCAGGCGGCTTTCTCCACCGGAAATTGATTTCGCCTTGAGCGCAGAATAAGGAGCAATACTGGCACCTTCCCAAAAAAGGGCCAAAGGACACAACGCACATTTCCTGCGACAAATTTGCCAGGCGAAAAGGTTGCGGACGAAGTGGAAGTGGAAGTGGAGGAGGGTCTAGTGCAGAGTGCTCCTTTTAAACGAACTTTGACTTCATGTTTGGTGCTCAATTTATGGGTCTATCGAGTTTGCTACTACTTCGTGGCTCCCCTTTTGTGTCGCAGCAGAAAGTTAACTAAAAGCGCACATAAACAAGGCTTTTGCCTTCAATTTTTAATAGCCGCACAATGTATTTACCGCCCGATCAATAAATCGATCTGTCATAAGTATTTCTGCGGAAAAATGAACCTGTTAAGTGAATAAAAACCGTATAGAACAGACCAAAATTCACGTAGGATTCTGCAATCGTCGGAAAGCATTTCATTCGATATTAAAATTTATGCGCAGGTCAAGTCCACACATTCCCGCACACGGACATGGCTGAAGCCCATGTCCTGCTGCCAGGACATGCCGTTGCTGCTGTTTTTGCTGTCCAAATATTTATATTCATTGTGTCAGAGTGTTAAAGCGATAAAATGCAGTGTAAATACAAAGCAGCTAACCCAATTCCCCGCCCCACCCCGCCTCCTTTGAGCAGCATCCTTCTGGCCCTTTTGTATGATTAGTTTGGGGGGCGCTGCCACGCCTACGGGTCTCGGGCTGTTGACCACAGCAACCATTCGAATTATTCATGCATTTAATTTTTGTGTAATTTGCAGCAGAATTTCGGGTAACTAGCAGGGCAAAGCCAACGAAACCGAAATGTTTCGTCCTTACAAGGATTTCTTCCTCAATGCGGCGGCCCAATCTGTGTTTTCGGGTGGCCCCGGTTCGGGTGGGTGGACTGTGTGGGTGAAATTGGCCAGTGAAAGTGATTGTGGGTCTAACCAAAGGCAGCAATCGGTTTGCCTTTGCCTTCTGCGGCAAATGTTCGAGAGGAAAACAATCTGGTTTGTCCTGCATAGGGCATCTGTGAAAATTTAAGCCAATATTAATAGGAATTCCATTACATGTGGTTAGAAAGGCATTCAGTAAATATGATATTTTATTTTTGCCAATTGGTTCATTAATTTAGTACAGTTTTACTTCTGGTTCATGAAATTTTATAAGTGAAATATTATTAAGTGCTAAGTTACTCGTAGAGTTAAAGGGTATTCTGTATTCGTTGAAAGGTAGTCAACAGCTATCGGAACAGCAAAAAAGTATCTGTTTCTAATTCTTATTCTAATTCTCTCTTGTTCTAGTTTAACTCCTCATGACTCATTTATTTTAAATGCAGATAGAGTTTTGATTTATGGAAGCTTAACTGTATGTGTCAGAACCATGGGTACAAAAAAAAACCAAATAACAACCACTTTCCCTTTGTTTTTGTATCGAACATGATTCGTTGTTTATTTAAAAATTTACATTTTCATTTATTCATGTAACCTGTGTTTTTTGTTCACAGCTTTCGTTTGTACGTGCTTCAATTGTTTTTTAATATTTGCCTTTTTGACATAGGGGATTTTACACATTTTTTGTCCGTTGCACTGCTATTAAAATAAATGAATAATATATAAGTAATTGTCAGTTGGAATTTTACGGTTTTTTTTTTGCACACTTCCATAAGTATTTAGCACAAGTCTTTGGTGCCCACCTTTCAAATTAACCCTAAGACACCTCAATTTGTTTTGTGTTTCGTGACTTTGCTTGAGTACCTTCCATACCCTCGCCCAGTCCAAATCACCCAACCCTCGGCTAATCAACGGGACAACTACAGCAAATAGCTTAATTTGTAAGCCTTTCGATGGCATGACAGCTACGTGCAGGTGAACTAATTAAACCAACCACGATTAAAGTAGCAAAAGTCGCACAATCGGGGAAAGGCGACAGGGAAACCAAATCCGAATCGGGGTGAGAATCACAAGCCAGAACCAGAACCAAAACCAAACCGAGCTGCCAAAGCTCTTCTCACATTAATTATTTTCGCATCACAAATATTGAGAGCGCACGACGAGTCGACCAGAGTTTGCAGCAGTTATGATAATTTTCCATGGCCAGAATTACCACCTCAACGAGACCGCTGCAGTGAGAAAAATACCTAGAATACCTAGAAAAATACCTGAAAATACAAGAAAATATCTCCGTAAAATTTAAAATAAATCTAAAAACTATTTTGAATATATGTACTAGTAGAAAATTACTGCAAATGGATCTTAATTTTGATATATTTATTAAATTTCATATAAGACAAGTGGCTTTAACACTTGATGTACGAATTGTCACTAGTGAGAAACGCTTAATTTATATTTTCATATTTCTCTGTGCAGCATTTTGAGGTAAGCACTGCTCACAGAAAGCTTGTAACTGGGTAACTAAGAGCTGTAAGTACCTGCTGCCTGTAGTACGAGTAATTTCCTTAATGATGTTGCACCGCTGTGGCATTATCTTGTTTGTTGCCCTGGCCGCCCAGTCCAGGATGATAATTTATGCAAAATATATGTGAGTTGAGACCGAAATCTCCCCCCCAAAGTCCCCACACTTCGTTGGCTGCCGCATGTGCATGATATGCATAAAGTTTCTCCCGTTCCATCTTCGTCTGAGAGTTGCACGCCAACTTTTCCAGCCCGCTCAGCTCACCTGAGTTGATGTTTTGGCCTGGCCAACGAGGGGCTCCTAGCCGAGTCGTCCAGGTCGGGCTTGTTTCTGGTGTCTGTGTGGTCCAATTTACACGATTTCACTTTGGCAACTCCCCAGCACCGGCATCGTTGATTCTAATGCCTCGAACGGCAATCCCCAATCCCCAATCCCCCCGTATTTATGGTCAGCTAGTTGGTACGTTCTCTTCACTGTGAATTAACTAATGACCAAGTTTGCAACATGTACATGGTAACCGAGAAGCTATCTTTGGCCCGGTATTCTGCACCCAACCATCCATATCCCAGCACGAGTAATTAATTTGCTAAATACACAGTTGATGCTTGAAAAATTAGCACATTCGCCAGGGGGATATTTATCAAATGGACGATGATCATGTTTAATTAAGCTTTGTAATAAATATATTTCGAATTTCATAGCTATTATTATTTCTTATTTATTTCCAATTGAGCTTCCGTAACTCGAAGTTTCCTATGCCAAAGTCTTTATTGACATTAGAGAGTACTTATCCTTATAAAAGTATTCTACAACTAACTAAAACTACTTTGGTGACATATGACTCAAACCAGTACACCCAAAAAAAAAACTTGATAGAAAACGATGATCACAAAACAACATGTTCTAAGTAGGCCACTTCGAATTTCGAATGTATCTTTCTTCCTTTCACTCATGAAATTTAAAGCGCTATCTCGCTCTGTTTCGAATGGAAAGGATGTGTTCTTCTCGCTCCCACTCCAGTAATTTAAGTCGCCATATTGTCCTCCTCCTCTCTTTTTCGAAATCAGAGAATCTCCGAAAGAGAGAAGTGGGCAAAATGACATTACTTAAAATCAATTTTACCAGTATTGCATATTAAAAACGATATGCGTATAAATAACAGACAGTTTTGTTTTCGTGTATTGGTACTTTTATTTGCCCTTTGCATGTACAACGAGGACGGAAGCTAACTTCGGCAAGCCGAAGTTTCAATACCCTTGCAGATTTCACCCTATTGTTCCTATGGGAGCTATAAGATATAGGCGTTCGATCGGCACGCGCTTTTATCCTGATCGGGGTACGCACAAAAAAATACGATTTGGAAAGTTTCATGGGAATAGCTTATATTCTGCGCGAAATATCCTGAAAAACGACAAATTTTGACCGATTTCACCCTATTGTTCCTACGGGAGCTATAAGATATAGACGTCCGATCGGCACGCGCTTTTACTATGATCAAGGTATGCGTAAAATAATTAGAAAGATTCTTGTCAATAGCTCTTACACTGAGCGAAATATCTTCATTTTGTGAAAGCTATATCCGATTGTTCCTATGGGAGCTATAGGATATAGACGTCCGATCGGCACGCGCTTTTACCCTGATCAAGGTATGCGTAAAATAATAAGATTTAGAAAGATTCTTGTCAATAGCTCTTACACTGAGCGAAATATCTTCATTTTGTGAAAGCTATATCCGATTGTTCCTATGGGAGCTATAGGATATAGACGTCCGATCGGGTCGGCTTTCAAACTTGATCTGCGTACACATGTTTTAGGACGACTGTGAAAGTTTCAAGGCGCTAGCTTTTAAACTGAGCTCGCAAACGGTATTGAAACAGACGGACAGACGGACAGACGGACATGGCTATATCGACTCCCCTATTGATCCTGATCAAGAATATATATACTTTATGGGGTCGGAAACGTCTGCTTCACTGCGTTACAAACTTCTGACCAAAATTATAATACCCTCTGCAAGGGTATAAAAATGCAAAGAGCACATAAAAAAAATTCCAACTATTGTGTGTTCTTAAAAGGCGAATTATATATTTTTAATCAATTAATTGGTGGTACGACAGAATTTTTAAAAATTGTCTCTAGTTTTTTGGGCTCCCTTTGTTTAATTGTTCCTAACGCCAGGCGCATTACCCAAACTCCAGGTCCTCAGTCCTCTCACGCATCCATTATCGCTGAGCGCTTTACAAGTGTTTAACGTCTAATTAAGTGGCTGCCGTGGCAGTGGATGTAGCTGTAGATGTAGTTGCAGTTGCAGCAGAAGTGCAAGTAGCTGTAGCTGGCGCCGAAGTTTGTTTGCCATGCCACTTTGGCCGAGCAGCTCGAGCAACGCGTTTTTAATTAAGTTTTTGACACTTGCATTTGGCGCCTTTGGATGGGATGAAAGGGGCGTGGCATCGTCCTGCCTTTGATGGGATCGAAGCTCGAAGGATATGGAGTGCTTTTATTCGTAATGCAGTTTGAAGCGATTGAAGACGACTTGAAGAACTGTTATCATTAGCTGAATGATACGCAATTAGAGGATGTTTTTGTGAGAGCCGCTTGTCTGAAGTAATCGAAATGGATTTAAGTGGCAGAAACTACTCATTGAAAACGGTAAATTCGAAGGGAAAAGATGGTTAAATTGATTGGTTTGACCATTAATCATTAGGTTAACAAAATAAAAGACTACTAGGGTTTACTAATAAATAAAATTCTACGTGTGCAGACTATAAAATGTTTTTACTTCATTTAAAAACTCCACATTATTTTTTTTATAAATATTTTGTTTTCATTTTTTTTTGCTTCCCCAAAAGGACTTGCTTTCCGCTCTTTGATGAACACCTTTGACTTGCCGCCGAACTCTTCAGATCCAGGTGCTCTCCACCTCAAAGCTCTTAACCCACATCGACCCCATGAAGGATGCACAAAGGCTATGCGAACTTTTCTGAGCTTCATCCTTTGTGTTCGTCGCTCGGCCTTTGACAATTTTCGCTTTTGGTGTTTTTACAAGTTGCATAAAATAAATTAAAACTGCTTTTGGCCCTGCATTTGCATGCTTGCCTCTCGCTCGTAACTCGTAAATGAGCGAAAGTCAGCCGAAAACTCTCCACCATCTCCTTGGGAATTGCCTTTGATGTGCAGTTGGCAGGATAACCGTAACCTCGGGGGAGGAGTTGGCACCTCCTTGGCATGTTTCATAAATACAAACACGGGCGACAGGTGAAGGGAGCTGTTTGCGCCTTGCCGCTGACATTCGAGGCGTCAAAGTGAAGTGAGAGGACGGGCCTGGGTTGGGAATAGGAATGGGTTAGTCTTCTGGTTGTGTCAACAAAGGGTTAAAATATGCGGCTTTAGCCCTGTCCGGGCGGCTTGCCTGTCATTGCATTTAATTTCCGGCAGCCGGATGATGGCAATGGCAGCGCCATCGACACATCCCCAACAGAAACAGCACGCAGCCTGCCGAAATTGGAATTCCTTGGGCCCCAAAAACTAGGTCACAATTGTCGAAAAACGAGCCGAGAAAACCAAGAAAGTTCCATCTTCGACTTGGTATTTATGTGACATTTTTATAGCGAGCATTTGCTCCTCCGTAGGACCCCGACTGCCGGGTCCCCTATAGAATATCAATAGCCGAGTGGGGACAGGAATTTCCCCCGCTCCTTCGATTTCCTGTCGGGGGGCCCTGGCATCTCCCTGACATTTTTATGTTTTATTGTTCGAGTTTGTCTTTCATTCTTTCGTTTCGGTTCTCTGCCGCGTTGGAAATATTTGAATATTAAAGTGATTTAGTGGCCAGCTGAAAAATGGTGAAGAATCATTGGAAAGGTGAAAATACACGCCTCCTACCTCCCAAAAAAAAAAAGAAAAATAACACGCTCCGCCTCGCTCCATGTAATCCATAAAACGTTTTAATTAATGACAACAATATGTGGCGTTGCAGCGGCAACGTTTAAAGATCCGACCCCGGGAAAAGTGAGGGGTAAGAAATTGACATTCGTCTGCGATTTAGGTGTCTGTGTTTCGGCTGCCTTTTTTTTAGTCCAGAATTATTCGAACGGAACATGAAACGGGCGTTCAGTATTTGTCGGTGTCGCCTTCGTTGTTGTCGCCGTCGTCGTTTATAATGTCAATGAGTTATGCTCGACATTGCGTGGGTGTTGAAATTTTAAACCGAATTGAGCATAAACTGGAAGATATTCTTTACTGCCACCACACTTCCGAGATCGAGCCAATTAAGTTGTAAAAGCAAACTGAAGCACATGTTGAGTGCGGTTTCCTCTATACAGGATGCACCTTCATAAGGAGATATTCCCCAAGTACTTTACTTTATAGATACAATACCATTACCATTTAGTTAAATATCATTTTATTAAGACATTTGTAGTTCCATCAAAGGTATAGGACCATTGTACCATATAGTTTATGTATTTTAAAGACCTTGCTTGTTGCAAATAAAATGTTATTATAATGTTGTCTTAAAGAAAGTTTTCCCCTTAAAAAAAGAAAAACAAAATTCAAATGAGATTTTGTGGCTTACTTTCGTTGCCTATTCAAATACAAAACAATTTTGTTGTTTATTTCAATTTTCAGCCATTTACCAAGCATCCAAATGAAAAGCGTGACAAATTGACATATCGATTTGCATGTTCGGCATACCCAACCATCCCTGACCCAAGGAATCCTGCAGGACGAGGCCCAACTACTGCGCTCTGTTGACATGACAGGCCTGAGAAGGGTTGCGTTTCCATTGCCCCAGACCATGGAGCTCCTTTCACTGGCAAGCCGATCAATTTCAATCAATCAACTTCTTCTGGGTCGCCATTCCCTCATATCAAAGTCTGCGCGCGGCGGATGGAGAGTGGCCACTTAGGCATCGCAATCCCTCAATTCATATTCCGAACTGTAGACGCTAAGTGTGGGAGATCTCGGCAAAGTTTACACAAATAATTTGTGTTTATTTTAACGGCTACAGGGCGACGCTTATAGCCCAAAGAGGCGTCCTTTCTGGCCAGCTCCAGCTCCTTGCTGCCCGCTCCTCCTCGGCCTCGGCTCCTATTTCGCCATCGCGGCAGCTGTGACGTTTCTCACGCGGCACTTAATGGGGGCCCCGGATCGGAACTCGGGGACTCGAAGACTCGAGGACTGGGACTCCTGATTATGCAAAGGAGCGTGGCGCGCATCAGGCAATAGAGTGCTCAGAGAGCTGCTCTTGTAATGCGGCCACGCGGCGTATGCGTAATGCCAGAGTTAAAGCCTTAAATCAGAGTGCTCGGGAATCGGAGACCTTGCTTTCTGCCACTCGAATGGCCAGCCAATTAGCAGCATTCGGGTTTTGGTACGGCCAAGTGGCAAACATAATTTTGCCCCTAACCGCAGGCGAAATCGGCAAAATGGAATGGAATGGATATGGTCGGATGTCCCGGCAACGTATCCAATTGTCGGCTTGCGGCGAGCCACAACCCACCCACTGACCACCCCCTGAAACCCCCCACTGAAGCAATCCGGAGCACTCTGCCCTCAAGGATCTTTGCGGCCTTGCTCCGTTCATCGATATCAAGTTATTAATGGCTAATGAAAAGATATCGAATGGAGACGGGAGAGGGGAAAAAAGTTATCAGCGGCTCAAGTGGCAACTTAATTTGCTAAACAATTTCCTTTTGCATGAGTCACCCTCGATGAAAAGGTCGCCAGTTGAAGTACCCTACTTAGTTACTTGAGAACTAAGGGATTCTTGACAACGATTTGTCATCGAACATGCAATAGAAATAACTTTTTAATTAGGGCAAAGAAACATGTAATTGGTACTCAGGTAACTAATATGTAATAAACTAAGATTCCATTCAAAAAATGAAGCGAGTTCGAATTTTTTGAAAAATAATTGTAAAAGAAATATTCCAAAATAATATTTTAAGATTAGATTTTTAAAAATATATATCCAATTTAAAATGCCTCCCAATAAAACTGTAAAATTATGATATATTTTTTAAAATTCGAATTTTTTGAATGTTTCAATTTTAAAACATATATATTAAATTTAAGATGCCTCCAAATAAAACTATAAACTTGTAAAATAATATATATATTTTAATTGAGAACTATCGATATTTTCGATATTTTGACAATATCGAATCGATAATATCGATGTTTAAAATGTTTTACATATCGAAAAATAAAAAACTGTTCGAGCCGTACTGTCCTCGTTTTCATTTTAATATTTGATCACAAAAGCGCGCGTTAGTGCTGGATTTCCGGATGACACAAAGCAGATTTGCCATCGCAGGGTATCTGTCAGTTAGTGCCAGTGACATAAGTTCCCTGGCAGCCGCTGAAATCAGCTTCCGGGCACCCGACCTCCATCCAGCCATTACCATTACCATGCCGCCTCCGACCCGGCCAAAAGCCACCCAGTAGTTCTTGCGACTTGCGACTTTCGACGCTTTTCTGCTCGTTTTGTCACGGGATTTAAATGCAAATTTCTGTCGACATCGACGCACTAAATGCGACTTGCAAATTAATGAAATGAACCTTTAACTTGAGTTTAACTTGGCGCCATTTTAGCCAGAAAGAGAGAGATAAGGCGCCACCAGCTAAGAGGGCTAACAGCAATTGGAGCGTAAACAGCAGCAGCAGCAGCAGCAGCAACAACAACAACTGTGAAAATGGCGCCCAAGTTTAAACAAAGTTGATTATGCATGCATTAGGTTTCCACAACAGTACAGAAAATTTGGCAACGCTCATTTCATAGCCACGCCCCTGCAACGCCCACACCCATAGTGCCCCCTGCCCCCTTCTGGGGCACCACAGAATTTTGACTTTTGCATTTTGTTGCGCAATTTCAGGGCGAAAGTTCAAGTTGTCTATTCTGGGGGTTTGCTGCCGGCTTGTTTCTGCGGCACACACAGCCCTTGGAAGTGGATGGATGGATGGGGGGGGGGGGGGGGGGTGGGGGTCTAGTTTATAGGGCGGAAAGTAGGGAGCACTCTGGTAAGTTTCCGGTCTAATATTCGTTAGCCCCCTGATATATAAGCAGGCGAAAATGTTTTATGGTCATGAAGTGCGAAAGTGGAAAATATGAAAAACATTTTGAATGGCATAAGTTATGGCCAATGTCCATTGGTTATGGCCATTTGCTTAAAATGTTTAGTATTCAGCAAGTTATGGTAGTCGGTTCAGAGCAGATGGAGTGAGCTGATGGAATTACTTACTGTGGGAAAGCGCTTTGCAGCGGATTTATAAAAGTGGATTGCATAATACACATCTAATTGGAAAGGAAAGCGAAAAAAGAATACAAATTCGTTCGTTGAATGGGGTGTGAGGTTTTTCGAGCATAACAAAAGGGAATGGAAATAAATGGGATTGAAGAGAATAATAAGATGAGGAAATCGAATAAAACTTAAAAAGTTCGAGATGATACAATATTTTATATTATTTTTATTAACTGGCAACTCTAAATTCTCACGAGAATCTGCCAAATGTAATTTAAAGCCAACTGACCTATTAAAACACAAATTAAAAGGATTGTGGAATATCCCCTCAATCTCCAGACTAGGCCAACAGAGTTAATTGTGTCCTTCTTGCGGTGGCAACTCAACTTAATCGAGGACATAGCTTATGGCAAGTGTTCCGCCAACTAAGCTTTGCTCCCGGCCATCTCTGGCTCTATTAGCAGCCTCAATTTAGAATGCTGCCAGCGGGAAATAATTGCTTTGGCACACGCGCCACCTCCCCTCGCCCTCCTAACCAGACCACAGCCACCCACCCACTCGACCTCGCCCACACTGTGACCCGAAAAAGTTGCTCCACTGCCAAATATATAAATGGCGAGGCATTTAAAATTTGCGCAACTTTTGCGCTCCGATGCTTTAACTTTTGACACCTACGACGGGCAAATAGCCCGACCTCGAAAAGCGGAATCCCAGACCGGAACTGATGGCAGCCCTCCGGCCAGAGGTCGACCCTCCCGTCCCCCCTTCCGGGAAAGTCCCCACCCCCCTCTCTCTGCCCACCGGGGAAGCAATGAATTCATTCATTTGTTTACTCGTTCAAGTGGCAACTTCATTTTGTAAACACTTTCGTTTACATACAACTTTCGGCTCTACAAAAAAGCTCACCGAAATAAAACCTGCAACCGGCGAGTGGATGGCACCGAAAGGGGTTTAGGTCGGTGGAGAGGGTTGTGTAAGGCAGCCCACAAGTTACATATCCCTTAACACACAAAGTCGACCGTCGACCACTGGCAGGAAGAACAAGAAGAGTGGCGCAGGAGGCTCCAGGACCCACAGCTCACAACCATGGCGCCAACATCGACAGTGCACAGTGTCCTTGCAGCGCACACAAAAATGATATTAAATATAAACTTTTATAAGAGCATATCTATTTATTTTACTACGCATATAAATGTTTAACTTTATTGCAAATTAAAATAGCAATTTAAAACGTACTATTCTGGAATATATTTGTCTAAAAAACCTAATGGTTTATTTCAAAATTTGACGAGGTTTGACGGATAATGAGAGAAAATATCCAGTCTACATTTAAGAACCAAGGTCTTAATTTTACGATTACTTTTTCTTTTTCTGTACTTAAATAAGAACAATCGTTCTTAAAATAAGAGCAAAAGTTCTAAAACTTGAAATCAAACTCTGACCTAAGACACCGCAGGACCGAGTTCGCCCACCAAGTGATATAAAGCAAATATTTTTATATTCTCAATCTCTTTATTGAATTTCATGTGTCCGTGTTTCCCTTATAAGTTTGAGTCATGAATTTGACCCGCCTAAAAGACATTATGATTTTGTGTAAAGTTTTCAAAGTCAATCTTTAAGATTTTGTACAAAAATTAGTTTCTTGACTTAAGAATATTGAGCCTTTATTTAAAAAGAATAATTTTTGACTCATGGCTAAGAACTTTTTTGTATCTTTAGACATTTTGTTCTTTGCTTAACGGGTGTCTATGACTTAGGATCTCAGCTTATCTTTTACTGTGATTATTCGATGCCCAACTCAGAATATCTCTTTATTAATATATTTGCATTATTTTGGGGCAATTTCAAAATAATAAGTTGAAAACCAAGCTGGAAAATGTTTTAGTTTGGCTGAACAAAATTTGTCAGCATTGAAATGAACGACATGCATTAAATTCCCAACGCGAATATGTACTAAAATAATCTCTTTCTGTGCATTAAATTTCAATAAAATTCTGCCACAGTGCCCCTCCAAAATTCGTTGCTTTCTGCGGTTCTCCAGCTGCCTTGCTATTCTGCTCCGAATGCAAACCCAAACCCGAACTCGAACCCCTTGGGTCCCTTGTAGGTGCGTGGCGTTTCACAGCTTCGCTCGGCAGCTTTTGGGGAAAGTTTCGTGTTTTACTTTTAGTTTGTGGCTTTCCTGGTTTTATCTCCAACTTAATAAAATGCCGTCAACAGTTTTAAATGCAAATTTGGCAGCTGCAATGCGTGCGCTCGCATTTTCGCATGCCATGCTCTATATCTCTACTTCCCCAAATACTTAGTGCAAATGATTATGCGCTCTGCTCGCCACGAGTCTTTAAGGACCTCAAGGCCCCGGTCCTGCTCTTTGGCACTCCGGGAATGTGTCCCCAAGGCGACTTTAAGAAATTTTATCAATTTCCCTCGGCAAGTTTCTGTGCAGCTGGGAAAGTTTTAGAAGCGTGTCTCCTTCGAAGTTGGGGTAGTGAAATAGTTTTGGGGCTGGCTGGCGTCTCTTACCCCTGATATATGTTCTTAGTTAAGCATTAGTTGTGGCTCCTGTCATTGTTTTGCTGGTTTTGGTTGCCGGAAGGTCAAGCCCAGGCTTTTAGGTGGCTGCTGCTCCTTGGCGGAATGCCTCCCGGAATGCCCTTCTGTTCTTCTACTACATGGGAATTAGAGAAATGTTCACAGTTTGTGCCAGTTAATGAGCTGGAAATGTAAACTTTCAAATGTTTTAACTGTTGCACTGTGGATGTTTTGAAACTTTTAAAGGATCTCGGATTAGGGCTAATGGTGAGTAGAAGAAACTTTAATAAGATTGCTGAATAAATCACTGCAACATAACAAAACTGAACGCATCCTTACATTTCCAGACTAGAAAAGAGTTAAGTAAGAAAATTTGAAGACATCTTAAAATTTTTATACTATTTTTTGTAAGATTTTGTAAAAGTTAACCATAAAAACCTATGGAAATTCAGAATTTTAAATTTTTAAATTTTTAAATTTAACATACCGTCGACAAAAATAACCCAAGTAAAGTGTCGATATTAAATAAGATGATTCATCATAAATTCTTCGAAAATAATAGATTTCCTCCCTTTGCCATCATCTTATGCAATAAAAAGCACAAAGACAGGCAATCATTCTGGCTTCATTTGGCTAAACAATCCAATTATATTTCAAGAGCGACGAAAACAACAAAAAGTGTCAAAGCAATCAACGAAAAAAATGGTGAAAAAGTTTATGGAAACTTTTATGACACGTACACACACCGAACGCAAAGGAAGCCAACAGGGTCACAATAGGACGAAGTCCACTTGGAACAAGGACTTCTAATTAGTGGGGGGCAGAGCAAAACAAGGAGCTCACAAATTTATGATAATAATAAACAACAAACAAGGAAACAGGCTAAAAAGAGAGGGGCAATCGAGCAGGAGGGACACTGGATAAAATTATTTAAATTTAAACAATAGGAGGAAAAACAGTACGAAATACGAAATATACTTTCGCATATAAAGTAATTAAAAAGTTTCCTGCACATTTATGGCCTTTGTATATTTATTTAAATCTCTTTGGGGGCGTCAAAAAATGAGAACGACAAACAAAACTTCAGAAAAACAACTCGAAAGCGAAATTCAATTACGAGAAAGATTTTATATGTTTTTTTTTCGTTCAAGGGTGGGTTAATTTCCGTAGATGGGTTAATCTGCAGTGACTGGCTTGAAGCTTAATTGGCGGCTATCAAAGCGGGGTAATCCTGGACCATAAAAGGGATGCAAAGAGAACAAAAGTCATGTGAGGAGCGAAGAGCGAAGGGAAGGGCGAATTAGGTCACCTGCCTTTGTGCATAATTATAGGGACCCCGTGGCGTATGCTTAATCTGGCTAAAAGTGCACTTAAAAATCATTCACGTTCGCATTTGCATCTGCATTAGCCACACCGCCTCGCAGCTGCACATTTCCTCCTCTTTAGCCACTTTGTTGCCAACTAACGAATCTATAAAACAAAAGGGGAACACAGCAAAAATAATAGCAGAAAAGCCAACAAAGGGGGTACGGAAAAACTACGACTTAAACTAAAATATGGCACATAAAAAGCGGAACTGTGTTAGTCGTGCAAAAATCTCTTAGCCGGGCAGGGAAACATGGAGCGAAAAATACATAGAAATGCTAAAAACAATGAGCGAAATTTCTGTTTCTCTTCTGAGAACGAGCTAAAAACGAGCTAAAAGCAGCATTTCCGCTTGGCTTCACTTCCACGATGACGATGACGAGGATAAAATGGTGATGATGATGCTCGGTCTGGAGCCCGGTCTGGTCCATTGTGGCCCGACAATTGCCAACTGCAAGTAACTCAAACAAAGGGCCCAGAGGAGGGGCAAAAGAACGGCAGAAGCCAGCTGCTTGTTGCATTTAAAAGCCCCGCCAAATGGGGTTTACTTTATGGATAATAAGTTAATTCGCTTGTAAATAACTTGGTCAAAGAGTTTGGCCAGATTGAAAAGACCGAAGTAGGCTGGAGATGAGCGAAAGTGCTCTTAAGTATTTCGCATTGTTTTGGTATTAGCCTTATGATGACGTTTGATGTCATACCGTAATGCTGTACTTCGCAGACAACTCTAGTGATTTTAGGATGGGTACTACCTGTTTTAAAATAACCAATCCTTTATCTAAACCAGGGATGCTCAGTTGTTTTTGTAAAGTCACAAATCATGCCTGTGGTTACAAGCGCACCTAACATTGGGCACACTTCGATTCCTCTTTGTGTCGCTGTCCGTAATAGATAAGATCGAGCAAAGGCAACAACAATTCCATTGAACTTTTTTTTATTCGTCTTAACTCACAAGGCAGTTTTGAGCACCCCCGATTTAAACCCATTTCGGAATTATTAAAATCGAGCAAGTTAACCTTTTTTATTGGGCTATTAAACAACTTCTGTTCTCAACATTATTCAAGAGTTAAGTGAACCCCTTAACGCCACCACATCAATCCCATTTTTCAACAGATCAGAAGGAAACGACAAAACCGATTTGCATTTCAAATGAAACCGGCCATAGAATCATTTGGCAGTGGGAATTGCATTCAAGCCGGGTGGTGTAGATTTTCACCGCAACCAAGACAGTCTCTCATTACCCCATAAAAAGCCTTGCCTTTGATATCCTAACCCTTTTTTCGTCCTTCATCCTTCGCCCCTGCATCTGCATCTGCATCTGCATAACTAACGAATGCAGCTGGACCGACGGCACCACTCGCCTTCTAATTTGTATCCCAAAAGCATAATTCAAAATTTAAATTGCACCAGCATTAATGCGTTTGCCCAAGTGCTTAGTTAAAAGCAAAACCAGCACCATTCTACGAATTTTCAATTCAAAATTTCGCATAATTTTCCCCAATGTTTATTTATGAAATTTTGTCGCGGCAAATAAAACGATAAAATGATTCGTGGAGCCCCCAGTCGGCAATGTTATCGCGCCATTTTTGGCTATTAGCGCTTAGAAAACAGAGTGTCGGAGGTGTTTTCGCTGAGTGCGAATGCAAATTAACGAACGGTTTAAATAGCAGACGGAAAATCCTTGCCCATTTCCCTGAATCAAAGTGTACTTTTGGCTAATTGAATTCCAACGAAATGTATTTTCAAAAATTTTGCCGCACACTTTTTGTAATGAACTAAGAGCGGTTGAATCGTTTTAAAGTCAAAATACTTGTTGCTAATTAATTGAGTTATTTTCACAGCCCATTTTAATATCGCATGCAGCGCATAAAAATAAATGAGTTTAAATATATGCATGCGATATACGAAAAACGTTATATTTGATCAAAAAATGTCAATTAAATGACACTTTAATATTAAATTCATAAACGGCAACATAACGTTTGAGTGCGTATGCGTGTGTGCGGCATACATTGCCACATAAATTATTTAACATCAAATGGGGACGAGCAGAAAGTTTTGCAATTTGCATGCCACGCCTCCCCGCATACACACACCGCCAACCGCCCACAGATGTTCTATAGATGCGCATAAATATAATGAAATTAAATTAAATGCATACGTTGCGCATACGCCACGTTAACTGTTGCTCCTCGGAGAACGCCCCCTGCCGGGCAGAAAGCGAGGTAAGAGTTGGTAGTAAACGTGTTAACGACCTCCCTGGCAAAAAGTTCTTGCCGGCTTGCCTTTTTGCCTTTGCCTTCTCGCATTTTTGGTTGCGTTGCAATTTCATAAAAATTAAATAGAAACACATTGCTGCGGCGAAAGGGGGCGGAAGTTGAACGGAAACGGGCGAATTTGGGCGTACGTCTGCATGGGCGTGGCGGCCATAGTTGCTCTCTGCCTGCCCGAAATTATGTACTTAATAACAGCTTCAACAACTTTGCTTTATGCGATGGCATTTATGAAAATGCAAACCCCTTTTCAGCAGCTCTTTGTGCCGGGCCACTTGAAAAGTGCCAGTTTTCCTTTCCCTTGCATCCACGTGAGCGCGGGGTGTTCCGGCTCCACAATTTCCCACGGGGGGCTAGAGCGGAATAAGTTTATGCATTGTGTCGGGTCGTTGAATGTTGAATATCACGTGGAGAGCTTTACCGGCTCGTTATTGAAATTTAAGTGGCTCATATGGCAGAAAGTTATACGCATAATATTAATCAGTTTGAATGCGTGTTTTGTTTCAAATTGGCAAGTCGATGGTTCGAATTTGAGTTTGTGAGGTTTTAATAAAAAACATATATTTTACCTTATGACTTTAAAGGGCCTTAAGGTATGAAAATAAAACAGGAGAGATCGCTGTAGTCGAGAACCTAGAGTATCGTTATCAACCTGGGATGATAAGTGAAAGGAAATGAGGTATTCAAAAAGTATGCAACACCACTTTTTTTCTGACCACCCTTTTTACAACCAAGTACTCTAATTGAATTTCACAAATAAAATTAATTTACAAACAATTATTTTTGGTACTCTGACAAGACACTCCTTTATTAATGCCCTGCCTTTAGCAGGGAATAGTTGTTCGGAATTTCTCCGACTCTTGTATAATTAATATGAAATTACATTCTCAGCCAACATTCCTGCATGTATGGCCCCGTAATGAGTTCAAAAGCCAACTGCGTCGAGTCGAGCCCAAAGGCTTGCTGTGCAGCCAGCAAAGAATCCCCACATATGAAGACATTCATTTGCATTAATTGATGTCAAATTGTTTCGCCTGAATGCCAAGAACTCGGTACCGCAGACCCAAACTCCTAGGCAGTGGAAAATACGCAACGGTTAGCCCCAAGTCAGGCCAAGTATTTAAGCCGAAACGGCCGAACATGGTCAATTGTTCGGGACAAAGGCGAATTCGAATTCCCCCCGATTCGCTCACGTCCCGAAGCTCAATGGGCCGCAAACTCATTTGAAATTATTCGTACGTCAAATGGCCAGCCATTCGATTCCTCATCTGCCTCTATTTCAGCTGCGGGATGCGATGCTGATGCCAAATGTTTGCCACATTAACTCGATTGGCCGACGTCCAAGGCCCAATTGTTGGAGGCATAATTACCAGGCGATGAACGTGAGTCTGAACCATGGAAATTAAACTAAAGACGAGACAATTTGCTCGAGGTTTCCCCTTCAATGTCTTCATTTCCAGCGAAGACAACCCTTCTTTCAGGTCTCGATAAGCGAGGGGGGATGGGAGCGGGACAATCCAACGATTTCCTGCGGATTTCCGGCAGACAAATTCGGAGTTTGGTTCGTTGACTGGGTTTTTCGGTTGTTTCTGCCCAAAGTTTTTCGGCATAGAACCCCTCAATCCATCCATCCATCTAGTGTCTGGGTGGAATTTTCTTGTTTACGAGCAAATAGTTGTTGTTATTTTAAGTTTTATTTTGTTGTTCCAGGGGCTCTCGAGCAGCCATAAACTTTCAGGGCCTCTCCTCGCACCAAAAGCGGAAATTAAGTTTTCAGAGAGAGAGGGCTTCAGTTCTTTCGTCTTGAACTCACTCGTCGACTTCTTAGCCAGGGCGATAAGTGCGATTTTTGACGATTTCGTTTCGTTTCGTTTCGTCCTGATGAAGGACTCCTGGACTCCTTCTCCTTGGCCATTTCTTGTGGCATTTATTGTGTAAACAACGCGGCAAAGAGGAAAAAGTTGTGGGCTGCTTGAGACATCAACTTGGTCATTCTCCATGGAGCTCCGATTGAGCTGCCACATCGAGTCCTGCTGCTGCTCCTGCTCCTCCTCCTTCTCCTGCGGCTTGTGTTTCAGCCAGAACATCTTTGTGTAACTTTAATGAGTCGAGCGCACTGCGACTGAACTTGAAACTTACTTTTGAGTCCGCCACTACTCAGTAGCAACAGTAAACACAATTTGTAGAAGAGTTGCAGCTGGAAACTGTTCACTTCCCGACTTTTGAGCTGCCCATAGGCCTTCTTCTACGGGCCTGTGGTTGCCCCTTAATTACTCATAGGAAATCGGAACACAAAGGTGTCTGGATCTGATGAACAGGGCGATAAAAATGCAGAATGAATAGCTGCCAAGCCACCAAAGAAAGTTATAAGAGCTCTAAGTCTAAAGGGTCTACATTTTTATGGTAACTTAATATGATCAAGTCAAATTAAAATTTACAAAATACATTTTATTTTATTTGGTATCTATTTATAAACGTCTCTTTCAGATTTCAAAAACTGTTCCGCCCCTTTTTCTCGTTTTAAATTTAAGCTGGATCAAGGTTTAAAACGGCAAAAATAAATATATTAGAGCGTTAAATGTGGCTTAGTTATGATAAGATTTTCTTCATATTTATTTCATCATATTTAGTCAATCCAAAACTCTTATAATTCCGAGAAAACTAAAATAAGTAGACAGATTGTCAGCTCTGCAAAATAAAAACTAATCTTAAGAGCTAGCTTGGGATTAAATATTTCAAAATAGATAAGCAAATAAGCTCTGCTTTAGACGAGCTTTTGCTGTATTCAGGACTCTACTTGCAGCTTTAAGGCTAAAGTTTGGTTGGTCCTGCTTGGTCTTACCCCAAAAATAATCTCCCACCCACTCTTCGGGGATCTTTAATATATGAGGACGGCTTCGCCTTGGTTTTGATTGTTGGCCATTTACATTTGCTTAATGTGGGCCGCTCAATGGCGGCGCTAATGGAGTTACCAATGAGAATGCCAAATGAAGACCTTATCGCTGTGAGCGGTGGTTCGAGGTTCGAGGGTCCAGCATCTGTCCATTAAAACGAGGCCGGCGATGGGCCATTAATTACGCCATGCTCCGGTGGCCAGGGGGAACCACCGGGATCCGGGTTCCGAGTCGAGTTTGGCGGCTACAGAACCGGGGGACACTACAAATTGGCCTCCCGGCTGCGGCGGCATTCCCATGTCTGCAATTGCATTAAATGCGCAAATATTTTCCCGTTTTCCAGCTGCCGATTTTTATTCAATTTAACAATTTTATTTGATTTGTCCGCCGCCTTTTTGCATTTGTTTCAGCTGATTCGTTTTTTTTCTCCTCTTTGTTTTTTATTTTTTGCGCCACCATCGCGTCAGCAGTTTGGGTGATTTGTGTGCAGGAAGGGCAGGAGCTGGAAATAGGGAGCTCCATATGGACGGAGTTGGAGGAGCCGGCAAACGTTGTCAATGGCTACACGCGTGAACAAGAATTTGGCAGCTGATTTGTTGATAGATGGAATTTTTCCACTGCTACTGACGTCGCACCCAGAACCACCCAGCACCACCCAACGCCCATTGTCAGCGCCATTTACACGCTTCACTGGGCCCGGGAAAAGCAAGCCTAGAAAAGGAAAACTTTCACACAAAGCGTAAAATTCTATCTGCCAACGGACTGAGCATGCAAAAAGCTATGCGAACAGGAAACTAAATGCAGGACTACTGCCCCCGACATGTGAAGGCTAGAAGGGACTCCAGGCTAAAACGAGAAAATAAATGTAATTCGAAGAGGATATACCCATTGCTAAAATTATAAATTTATTAAATAATTAAATTTAATTTATAACTTTAGTTAATAAAATATTTATTTTATATATATATATTATATATATATATTATATATATATTTTGGGAAATTTAGTTCTCATAAAAAGAAACACGTCGCGGTCAAATCTCTGGTATTTCTCGAAGATTCTATTCTTCTTCGATCATCGTTCCATATCAAGATTTTTCCGTGTTTAGTTAAGATTCTTAGTAATTTTCCAGTTACCTTTCTTTAGGTAACCAAAAATGAAAACCAGCATTTTTATTGACTATATATTTTGGATACTAGTATATTTACAGTGCCTGCCAAACACATTATACCTTTTCACATAGACGTAATCGAAAAATGGCTGCCCGTGTAGATGGCAGGCAAATCGTCGTTCGTTACGTATTTTATGATATTTTTCCTTTGGCTCGCAGACAGATAGACAGACATGCCGACCGCCGAATAGAAGAAATGATTTTATTTTGCTGACTGTCGTCGTAACTGAAATTGCCTACTGCTAACTGCGGATGCTACTGTCGACGGCAGCAGTAAGCTGCGGATGCCGCAAGCCCAGTGGGAAATTTGATGGAGCCGAAGGAAATTGTTGAAAAACTACGGATGTTAAGGGAAGTCACAGCGTTTTTCCTTGGCAAGGCATTATCAAATCAAAACATATGTACTAACTTCTTTAAATGCAGAATCATTTCAATCAGCTCTTCACTCAATATTAATTGAGTTAATGTTAAATTTTCTATTTGGATAGAAAAAGTTCGCCGTTTGTTTGTAGATCTTGTGTTTATGAGGCTAACCGTTTTTTCTACTTACTCTTATCGACGAAACCACACAAAAACCTAGGCCAAATAATGATATAAGTTTGACATAAGAGCAAGCAAGAACAGCAAGAACAAAAAAAGCAAGTGGGCAGGAAAAATAATTTTGGTTTTTTCAATTTCTTAAGCTGGTTTGCATAGGCGCCAAGATGCCAGGATGCGGATGCGGATACTCCGTGGGTCCGGGGACAAAAAGGGAATCGGGAACGCACATACATACACAACTGTGTCGTTTTTTGCGCCCGGACAAATTCAATTTGTTTTGGGCATATCAAAATGTTTTTGGTAGGGCTTGGTCGGGTTTTTGGTTATTCTTTTCCACCATGGGCTTATTCGGTTGTGGGCTTGGGGTTTTTCCTGGGATTGGTCTCCTAAACGGTCAAATTCAAATTGAATTTATTCGCAGCGAATTTTCATTGCACGCAAAGCAAAATATGCAGCCAGGACATGCCGTACACCATCCAGATACATATACATATATCCCCCTCTTTTCGACCCGTGAATGCTACGAAAATAATTCGGTTTGATTTTATTTGCATTGCTTTGATGGTTTTAAGCGGTGCACCGAAAGTTTTTGCATCTGTCCATTTGAATTAAATCATCGGTGGGTGTTGCCATTGCGAGGGGATCTTTATTCTAACGTTTTGGGCTGGATTTATAATGCGCTTAATGTTGGGGAAAATTTTAAATTTTCAGGACGAGCATTTAAAGAACCTAACCCTGGGACTACATAAATAATGAAATTATTTGTAAAATAAAATCCCGGGGTAAGTTCTTCGTAATTATCAAAGCAAGTTCTTCAATGCCATTCGGCCGTCAACTCATAAACACTTTATCCATCAGTCGGACGAACATATCATATTTCTGAACACAAAACCCCATGCAGTTCGAAACCCCTTCGTCGGATGAGAACAGGCTCGTGTCTTTATGGGCCATCAAAACAGACTGGAACATCTGCCGCCCCGCTCTAGGAGAGCTGTAAAAACCTATTAGGAGTCTAAAAATTATTTACGATTTGCCGCCGCGTAATTTACGAGTCTGTCGAACCGAACCAGAAATGAACTCGCGCAACCGCTTCACGAACGTTTTATGGTAGGGCGTTCAAAGTTAAACTACGTTCTCAAAAAAGACGCAACTAATTGAAATATATTTTTATACGTTTATGTGCCGCAAGCACGTTCGCCGCTCAAGGATCAGCAAGGCAAGGACAACGAGGATGGGGGTTCGGGTAATGTGTCACCAGAGGGTGACTAACGTCGAGGTCCTCGCACTTGGGCTTGTTATTTTTTGTTACCTCACCATATGGCAGTTGACTTTTACGATACTACGGCTATGGTTATACCCAACCTCCAGTTGGCAAAAAAGTTTTCGTAGAACCCATTCGTTGTCCTCTAATTTATGCGTCTCGTCCTTGCCCAATTTGTGAGCGGATGGGTATGGAACCATCTCAAGTTTCTCCAAGTTTTTACTGCCAAAGAAGGAGATTCATTAACAGGCAACGCGTCAAAAAGGACCTGTTTTGGACCAGAAAGATGAACGGAGCAGCTGAGAAAAACTAGTGTTTCCTCCAGCTCCTGGCATATGAGCAACGACCCAATTTTATGATTAGTTGGACTGTCTAGTGGAGAAGTCTCGACCGTCATTTATTTGGCAGACCTTTTTGCATATTTCGCCATTTTGTAGCAGTCTGAATTTTACATCTCGAGTGTCCCTAGCTGGCACGAAGTCCATTAATCAAATCTACGTCCATTTTATGATGCATTTTTAATTCAATTTAGCCGGTCTGAAAACCGGGATGGCGGAGCCCTGCTAATGGCCTCACAATGCCTCGCTGGAGGCGTGGCACTTAATCGAATTTACCATTTTGTTGACGCGGACGAAAGTCCGCGCTTTTACTTACTTTCCGTCAATATTTGATTTGGCATTTCTCACATTTACAGAGGCGCCAGCGGCAACAGCAATTAATGTTTGGTTCGGGAGGAATGGCAGGGCCACTGCTTTTCGACGGCTCCCGTGATGGATTTTCAATGGAGCAGTAGGACAAACATTTCTACCCACTTTTATGCCCCAGGTAAACTCAATTTTCACTTCCATTTCTCACAATTTGTGTGCGAAAAGAAAACACTCATTTATTTTTAATTTCAATCGCTTTAAGGAACTTGTGGGTATAAAAAACTCCACACAAACTGTCCCCAGCAGCTCATTTGGCTGGGTTACACATGAGGCCCTCTCCATGGACCCCGGACAAAGCGCAGATTTTTCAGCCAAAACTCAATTTATTTTGGTAATAAGACAAAATAATGAGGGTCATTTGACAAAAAGGAGCCAAGGGTCCAACATTTGTGGGAACATGTTTGAGAGTCCTTTGAGTTTCCGGTATTTGCTAGCTTGGACTGACAAATTTTTCAAGCTGCCGACCAAATCAGTTTTCAGAGTATGGGGAAAAAAAGGGTAACTGAAATTAATGGCTCAATGTATCTATTATTTATTTGTTTTGGTTTTCTCAATTGGATAAATGGATCAAATTGATTTTTCTTTTTTTTTTGGAGAAAAAAACTGAATAGAGGAGCCTAAGAAATATCAATGCTCCTCCCAGGATTTTTTTCTACCGCCACATCATTTTCTAGTACAGTACATTCGGTTTTTATTACGACTCGGTCCACTTAAAGTTCTTAAAGTTAATGTTTGCTCTCCAAATATAATCAGCTACTTGAACAGATGTGCAGCCAAGCAAACGACCCCACCCTCACGCCTCCCCAATCAGCCCATTTCGACTGAGAGGTCCTCATCCTGCGGAGCCGTAAAATATTACGCATACGCCCGCATGCCACGGCCAATCGTAGACAACGTCTATCATACAATTCGCCAATTTTCATTCAAATAAAATCAGCGAGCAGGGAAAAGGAGAACCCGAAAGGGAAGTGGAAGGTATAAAGAAAAACGGGCGAGAATTTCCAACATCAATGGAAAATGCGCAATAAAAAGCGTCTATAAAAATCGGCTATGCCCACACGATATGCAATATGGATGCCCGTAGAGTACGTGGACCGTCATCGGGATCTGATACTCGCTGTGGCCACGGACGATTTCATGGGGGAGAACAAAAAACGAGAACCGTAAATGGTGCACTTCGTTTAATTTTTAATTCCGCTCGGCATTATCCTTGATTTATTTTATAGGCGCCATCGTCAACGGTGTATTCAACAATTATGATCCCGGTCGGTGGGTGCGTGGGGGAAAAAATCACAGCAGCTGAGGCAAAAACCGAACAGAAACAGGAAAAAAGCACGTGTGTAATGGAAAGCCAACGCTTCAATCCCTGCTCCGGGCCATTGGGATCGTTAGCCATTTTCATTTTTTTTTATTTATTTCTTTTTTTTTGATTGGCTGTTGCCTTTTGTATTTGCTTATAGCGCATTTGTGGCCATGTCTGATTAACTGTAAATTCAATTTTTTTCCAATCGAATCTCTGCATAATTGAAACGATTCAGCTGGCATCCACTATTATATTTTCTCACATTTTCGCCACACAACCCAGAGAAATTAAACAGATTTTTAATAAGATTCTTCGTATTTAACAAACAGTTGGCCATTTTGAAGATATCGATGCAATGACGAAATTGGTAATATCGTAAGTAAATTTACATAACAAATTAACACCAAATATTTATACATTGAATTCTGAATTTACCACATGGCCATTGGCTATGGCCACTGATTGGCTTGGTTTCCTTGCTGAATTGTAATTTAATTAAGCGGAAAAAATATTAAATAGTGTTGTTAGCTCTTTATACATTTTAAAAGCTGCGCCTCTTTAAGCTTTTCCACCAACTTCCCCATCCAGAAGGGCTGACTTAAGAGTTTTCCATCGTTAGCAGAAAACTTGCATAATTTCGCGGTGAAAAACTTTCACTGGCTTCGGCAATTTACCGTCAATTTACAAAATTCGATAAATTTGACGGCGTCACCTAACTAGGGCAGCATCCTCTCATCCACTCACTCCCGCTCGAAATTGCCCCTTATCGATCCCAATTGCCGCAGGGCAGGGCCAAGGTGAGCCTACGAAATTGCCGACTCGATAAGAGGCACGAAGAGCAAAGGGAAAAGGGTGAGGGAAAATTAAAATTTCCTCGCGTCGCCCCAGGCTGCTTTGAAGTTCTGGCGAGGCATAGATAAGGCAGACAAAGGCTGCCAACAATCCACTCTCCCCGATAAAAGAGACAGAGCCACCGCAAATTCACAGCCCGGGAAAAAGGCGGAAAAGCGGAGAATGTCTTTTGTATGCGCAGTTGCATTTTAAAATTGTTCAATCATAATTAATGCAAGTTTGCAATTAAAAGCATTGCATTCAAATTATGTTGATGATGATGGCCGCCCGACGTGGTGGACGTGGTCGTGGCGGCAGATAACCGGACGCAGTCCATGCAAACGAGCCAACTGTGAACGGAAGAGACATCAGGCGCCAGTGGCGTCCCAAAAGTGGGGGGTCCTTAAATAAATGAAGGAAAATGGTAGGGTTGTTAAAACATCGATAGCGTACACTATCGATGTTTTTGGCTATCGATGGTGGTTACTATCGATATTATGGATAGTATCGGAAATTGAAGAAAATAAAAACCCAATAATAACAATTAAGAAAAATAATGAAAAATAAAAAAAATAGTGAAAATGGATGAAAATTTTACTGCGATTGAAGTGAAACAAAATTTAATGTTGAGCCCAAAAAATGGAAATTTTGTCGTGTTCTAAATTATATACTTTAAAATTGATCTTTTTCTTAAAATATACCAAACTTTACATGTAAAATGGAATTATTTTTCTGAGCGATAGTATCGATTGTGGACCAAAACCATCGATATTTCCTAAATTTTTAAACCATCGATCGTATCGATTTTGCTATCGATTTTTTACCAACCCTAGAAAATGGTGAACATACGTAAATAGTAATATCTTACTCAGGCTTTTAAAAATAATTCATCAATTAACATATTTTATTTATTTATTAAGAAGGGAAATATATTATTATTGTTTTTTATAATATTTAAAAAAATGTAGGTACGTTTTAAATATGTAATTAAATTTCAGAAAATTCAGAAAGAAAATTGTATTTCCGACAAAACCGAGTTTAGTGAAGGGAACTACAAAAAAAGTTAAAAATATGGTCCTAACATGGCGAATTTTCCTTGGCTCCACGCCCCTGGGCTCTTGCATTATTGGCCGTGCGGTCGGATGCTGCGCCTTTTGTCCGACTCTCTATATAGCAACTACGACGAGCCACTAGAACAACAACAGGAGCCACTACAACAACTGTATTGCATTTGCAGGAGCAATATGAGCCGACAGCATTTCCTTTTTATGATGGCCGCATTTTAATTGAAACTGTTTTTGCAAATTTATGAAGCGCATAACTTTAAATGGCACTAAAGTTAATTTCAATGCGGTTGCCTCAGACAAAAGGGCCGACTCTTTCATGTGAATGTATGTACATAAATTCATATATACATAGGCACAAAGGCAGTAGCTGCAGGAAAATGTGGGCGTGGCTGTGGTTTTCTCACTTGCACCCACAGATCCCAAATGAACAGAACGGAAAGTGTACTTACTGGCTAACAAAAGCTCAATGTTATGCAACACAGTGCAGTCGACTCGTAACCATGAGAAGTGCGTAGAAGGGCCCAATTTAAGTTTGTGGTTTCGAAACGGTGTCAATATGCAATCAGAGTTCGATGACCCAATCTGGGCACTTAAATAGTGAAAATAAATGGCCTGTAAGTGTCAGTGGTTTGAAAATGAATTAAAGGACTTAACAACTGCTGCATTACAGAGCACGACAGGCACAATAATGAACAATATATATAATAAGTGCGGACTATTATTGCGGCAAAAATTAATGAATTTAAATGCAATTTTTATCGATGTAAAATTCATAATTACGCTGCCATTGTCAATGCACTTATTGCCTTACTTCACAGCATGTCCGACAACACGACAACAACTACAAATTTATCAACAAATTATTTATGAAGTGTTTACAAAGTGCGGGGTGGCTGGATAACTGGATAGTTGGATAGCTGGATGGCTGGATGGACGGGCCCGCTTCCTGTTGCCCAAACCACCTTCCACTCAATTAGCAATCCCATTTAAGCTCACTGACCCAGAAGAGCGAAATGCAACTGACAGTTGATAAGCAATGTATATGGCCCACCCCACGCCCCTTCGCAAATTGGCCTAAATGATAGCGCTTGTTGGCGGGAAACAGAAATCAATTCGAAATATTGAAAATTTCAAATGCTCCATCAGCCGCAGAGGCACTTAGTCCGTTCCACATAAATTTATAGCCTCCGCCTACTGTGCCAGGCCCCCTGTCTAATTACCGTAATGAGTTTTGCGATTTGTGTATTTGCGGAATTTTCTTTTTTGTTCGCCGAACGGGGGGAACTCCAGAACTTATGTTCATGGTTCCAAATTTGAAATTTATGAGCCAACGCCAGCAAACTTTTTCCTACCATCCAGCTGCCAAGAAAGAGAGGGGAGGTAGCTCTACAACTTTTACTTAATGGGAAAGTGAATATTAAAGTGGCGCCTGATGAGTAGACCTAGGGCATCCAGGGGTTTCTTCATTTTAAAGCCAAGTTTGGCAAAATTTTGGAAATTACCAAAATTAAACGGGCATGGGATAAGAACTTTATAGTGAAACTTTAAAGTTTCACCCCGGAATACTAATTTACACTAGATACTAAATGGCGAGGTGTACATTAATATTTTAGAATCAAAATGGCTAGCTTTAGGAAAATCCCAGGTACACATCAGCACATAACAGCTCCGAAATTGAACCTGATTTTAATTAATGCTCTCTTAAGTTTGGTTTACGGAGTGATTCGGCAACTTTAGGCACTTCAACAGAACCCAGATCAGGGCCAATTATTTGGGAAAGCCACAGCGCAGTCGGATGGGTCGGCAAAGCTGCTTAATGGCCCCCAGCTGTTCGACGTCGAAACTATTTTCCAATTATGCACAGCTTCCGCTGCTGGACACACACCTTTGTCAAGGCCCCGCTATCGTCCTTTGGCTTATCATGCCGCCCACATCAAAGTCGTGGGGTTTGCGGCCTGTCCAAAGTGTCAGCAGGATTTCATCTCCAGTGGCGGCAGTGGCCAACGGTGGCTCCTCGAGTGCGATGGAGTTGGGCGTGTGAGGGGGTCTTTTGGAAGGGCCTATAATGCGTGTCGATAATATTGACAGGGTGTAATTTTGATTGCCACGGCCACTCCCCTAATCAAGAGTGCCTGTGGAATCTGTCGTGTGACTAATTGCTGCTTAACGACCAATCTTTCCAAGGAGCTGGGATCTCTGGCTGGACATTTGGGCAATTTGCAAGCACTGAATAAATACCAGAAGCTCTGATTGTCTCATACATTTTTGATGGGCTCTTTCGAGCTCACACAATTTGTTTCATTTCTTTTGCTTTAGAGTTTAAGGCTACTAATCTGGTTTTCTACCTTAAAGCTGGCTGAAAATTGTATAACACATATCCTGGTACTTTAGCTTGCATGTTAAGTTAACATTGTTGAAACCAACTTGAGAACAACGCGCCTTTAAGCAACCTTTGTTGCCGACCCACCCTGCTCCAAGTGGGATTAGGACTTGTTGTCTGCGTACCCCCAGTGCATTTTGCTGGGAATAAAATGCACAGACACCAAATTAATTTCCTGTGGTTGGCCCCAGTGGGGAAAGGCCACAATGGTCGGACAACGCTGCGTATGTGTAATGCGTCTCATGTTGCTACCTAGATGGGCAGCTCACCTAGGCCATGGTACAACAGTATACAGCAGGGCGTAATTAAATTCACCCATTGTTGGTTGTCGGATCTTGGAGATAGAGCACTAGCCCTAGTCCGGGCTGAGCCGAACTAAGCCGATTGGGTGCCGTTTCAGTTGACTGCAACATTGCGAATACGCAACGAGTAGCTGAAATAATAGCATTAGCCGCCGCAGTAGCGGATTTTTATGCAACATTTTAATTAACTGAAAAGTCGGAGACAAGATAAATCTACTACAATTCAGGTCTTTCCTTTTCCTGAACTTCCCATTAGGCACGAAAGTTCCTATTGCCAGTCCTTTATGCAATCCATGCCACCAATTGACAAACTTATTAAAAGTTTATCTCTATTCCACTGTTGGCGATACATCAATACATCATCCGAAACATGGTTCATTTGCCTGGGCGAAAAGAAAACTGCGAAAAGTCACAGAACATTAACTTGAACTATGACAAACTTTTGACTTTGACAAAGATGCCAGCAACCGAAAATCCACCCGGCATCGCATCATCTTTCTCCGAGGGACTAAGAAGAGCTGGAAGCTGGGAGCCGTTCCGCAGGCGGGCCCTTGCCAGCCAAAGTTTTTCAAAGCTATTTTTGACTGCGGTCAACTAAACACACACAAAGTAGATGGACCCAAAGGGAAGCAGGGAGGGAAACCCCAAACAAAACTGTCGCCAAAGACGAACTTCATCTTGATGCGGTCGGATTCAATTAGATGTTGCCAGACCGAAACCGAAAAGGAAACCTTAACCGAGACCCAGGCTCAATTCAAAATTTAAAGTTGTTCTTGGGTGGCAAGAAGATGGGTACTATAGGAACACGCACGGATACTCTACCATGTCATGGTTCTGAAAGCAAAGTAGCAGAAGTTAAGTTAAGCATAATAAAATATAATTTTTATAAGCGAATATTACATGCATGTTGGATCTTTCATATTGTTCTTACACCCAAAAAAAACCGAATATGAAACGAAGATCGATTTGAAGTTATGTGGAATCAACTTGACTTAATTCAATTCGATATACTCGAAATGTAAACAACAGGCCAGTTCGAATGTGTCTTTCTTCCTTCCTCTCATGTAATTTAAAGCGCTATCTCGCTCTTCTTTGAATTGAGAGTGTTTGTACTTCTCGCTCCCACTCACGTAATTTAAGTCGTCACATTTCTTCTTGCTCTCTTTTTTAACGAGAGAGAGAGAGAAAGAGATTTCGATAATAACGATATGCGTATGCAATATCAGAAATTTACCATGCGCATATCGATTTGACTCTATTAACTTATTTTAATATTAAGATTTAAATCTCTTTTTTATTTATTATTTCATATTCTCGGTTTTAATCGTTCTTCTATAGATAGCATTTGATATATTTTATTTTATAGGTTACAAAACTTAATAATATTATAGATATTTCACAAGAAATTTATTTTGAACTCACAAAATGCCTAATATTTCTTACTTTACCAATGTCAGACTTTTCTAAGTTTAAGTACATACCCAAGAAAGGGCAGAGGCTCAGCACGTAGAAAATAAAAGTCAAGTCGGGTTTGATTAGAAGGCGTTTCTGGCTCCGTGAACTCAGGACGTGGCGGCTGACTTAGACATCGGTCAGTTTAGTGTAGGAAGAGGAAAAAACGCCCAAATTACATCCTCGGCAGTGTGGCGTCGGCCACTGTGCATTTTGTATTTTGCATTTTGCATTTGGCACATTTGCATTTGCATGGCCGGTGCCGCAAACTGGCCCGAGGCGACGTCATCGACATCGACATCGCCGTCGTGGAGCGTTATTAAAGATGCATAGCTTGAAATATTCAATCAAGTCGACGGCGGTTGGGGCGGTGGGTGCGGTGGTGCGGGGGCGGATATAGAGCCACAAAATTGGCAGCGCCATCGTCGGTGTGTTGATTTATGCAACATTGACGTTGACGCTGCAAAGTCACATTTGGCTGTTGGTCGAAAGCTGTTTGGGCCGGGCTCTAGCTCGCCGGTCTGGTCTGGTCTGGTTTGGGCCGCATAAGCAAATATTTTGTGGCCATGGTAGCTGGCTATGGCTGCTATATTGTGTATGTGTCTATACATCCTGCAGGCATTCAATTATATTGCATGTTGTATGTTGTATGTTGTAGGTTCCACGTTGTATGCGGCTCGCACAGGAGCCCAAGTCGAATGGCTATTTCCAGTCTCACGCCACAAGGAGAAGGACTGCAGCCAAAGACTTCCCCAATGTCACCGATGTACTTGCGAGTGTGTGTGCGCCCAAGTTAATTTGTTATTCAAATTTGTGTGTTATATATTGTTATTATATCGAAAATTGTTGCTGGGCAGGAGCAGTCCACTTGTTCTGGCCGACGGGCAAAGCAAAGGTTACGGCGACTTACGGACAGGGTCAATAGTTTCGGTTGGCATTGAGGAGGTTCCTCGTCGGAGACCATTGATTTGATGGTTTCCGAGCTGAATTATTTATTATCGGACAGTGCTCTTTCTATTATTAAGCTGAGGACTTCTTTCAAGTCCTGGTGATATATCTAAATAAGTTATTCGAAAGTATCAACAATGAGTCCCTTCAAATCATTAAAACAATGCTTTTTTAATATTCGTTCAATATGATCTTTTTCAATATTCGTTCAATAGGATCTGGTCCAAAATATAATTTATTTACCTAAGCAATTTTTCATTTCTAATATGTTATCACCAAACTATTAATACAAAGCATAAATTAAGCACGATTATGATATTTCTATCTATATATGATTAGTTTAAAATTAAGTATTTTGAATAATCCCCAATTAATGCTTATCTCCATTCGTATGCCAAGTATTTAAGAAACAATTGAACCCATTAATTAGCTCCTCAGTGGAGCCCCAACTCCCTATTGTCCCATTCATTCACCTTGACACCTGGAAAAAAATGGAAACCCTAGAAAAGTGTAAGGGCCAACAACTATCAAGGATTAAGGCTTAACCGTCTGGTCAAGCGTCTGGCGGCGGATTCCCCTTCTTCGGAACTGATTCATTGGGTTTGGTATTGGGTCTGATGGTTGTCGTTGTCTAGTCCGGTGAACCCCGGGGGAGTATGCGACGGCTAAGCGGATTAGTTTGCTGACGTGCTGCTCAATGGGGAAACGGGCGAGGCAAATTGAAAATAGAAAGAGGTTGGAGCGAGGGACGTGCAACGAAATCCAATCATAATTACAGAGTCCAACGCCTCGAGTCGAAGAAATTTACACAACAAAAGGTGGCCGCGACATCTTCAGCTGTCAGCATTAATTAAAATGTTTCCATACATCATCAACTGCGGCCGAGTTCTTACACCTTTTCGGGGACCCGATCGAAATATCAGCCAGAGCGGAAATGTCTTTGGAGAACGGGAATCCGAAACACGACCGAAAAGCCGACATGGCATAAAGATGTCAAGGCCCGAATGGGTTGGGGATAGAAAATATCTGGCAGATTGCATGTTTCGGGAAAATTTCAAATTTATTTCTGGCTGCAGGGCATTTGTCAGTCCGATAATTTGTGGTTAATATTTGCCACTGCCAACGCAATTTGAAGTCACACATTAATGTGAAAACAAATTATTAATAGGTGAACATTATGTTTTCTAGCTTGTGCATAATTAAAGTAAAACACAAATCATTATAAAACAAAATATTTAATTAAAATGGTTTTATGTGCTTTCACATAAACAATTCAAACGAAAGCCGGCTCTTAACGGACATTTAAGTTGCATTCCCGCAAAAGTGTTGAACCGAAAAACTTCTTGTGCATTTGTTCGGAGGGCGGAGTTCGGAGGTCGGAGGTCGTGTCAAGAGTTGGACAGGTTAAACGACGAATCGAGACTCCTGTCAATAAATAATTGAAAATCAGAGCCGTCGGCAGAACGGTTGACTATTGTTTTTTGTCACCGTCTCTTTTCGGTGGTAATTAAAAAAGTTTTTTCCAGCTGAAAAATAGAAAGGCATTGCCAATGGACCGGGTCGTCGTTTTTTTTAGACCGGCTAATTGTCATGCAGAGAAGTGGAAATGGCAAGAGGAGCATTTTCCCGGGCTGACGTAATTAAAAAGCCGTCAAGCGAAGTTGGCGCAGTTAGCGCTAAATGTCCAATTGATGCACAGACTCGGGAGCTTAAGCACTCGCTCACCCTCATCCCGCCTGCAGCTCTCTAATTAAATAAGCCAGTGTCACATTTGTCTTGAGTGTCCGACAATTTGGTGACTTATGACGACTGCAGAGCAGGACCATTTCGCATCCTGCATTGAGGAAGTTGTGCCGAAAGATTTATGAGGTAAAAGCAATTAGAAAGTGGCATTAACAACCGAATGCAGAGCGTAGAACGATTAATAACCGCTACAAGCTGCAGACGCAGTTGAAAGTTGGGAAAGAGTACGATACATAATGTGTACAGAAATGTCTTTAGTTACTGAAAAAGTGTGAAAAAGAAAATGCGGAGTTTCAATTTAATATTCTTTTAATATTTTTAATGGCTTTAAGCGTTATTTAACCTTCCATTCCAATACCTTGAATTTTTTCCATTCAATTAGCATAACGTTTTATCTCGAACTTCACCTTGTTTTATTGCGGCATCTGATGACTCGATTTGCTTCAGAACTCCAGTCAATATCTCCACTTCGTTTTTAATGGAATCTAAAAGTTTGCCAAAGTCACCGCGAGCAGCGAACGAAGGTAAATCTGCGAAAAATTAATATATTTCATTTAGTCAATACTACCAATAATTAATTTAATGACTCACCCCGTCGACGACTTAGAATCCGATGGAGGTTGCTAATCGCATCTATTGTGCGTTCCTTTTCCATATAACTGTTGTTGATGGCATCCTTGGTATTGGCCAGGATCTTCTCCCACCTCAGACACTGGACCCTCGACTCGTTGTACGACCGTTCGAGCCTGGCCAGATCATTTTTAAGGCCTAGCACCGAAAGGGCCGCCTCATTGGTAATCTGAACCATACGCTGCCGCATACTTTCAATCTCGACCAGTTTTTGATGCTCCAGTTTGTTGATCTCCACTTGAGCCAGCACTGCATTGTACAATTTAAATGAAATAGTTTTAAATTAATCAAATACTCAAAAGGGGGGAAGAAATATAAATAAATTTAAGTATTTTTTATAAGGTACAAATATCATAAATAACATACCAACGCAACCAATTCATTTTAAAACAAGAGAGAATGATATAGTCGGGTGCCCCGACTATCAGATACCCGTTACTCAGCTAAAGGAAGTGCGAGGGAGATGGATATATAAAACTTGGATCGGGCATAACTTTTTAACCGATTTGAAAAATTTCTTCTACATTTCGATAGGTATTGATAAACACAATAAAACTGCTTACTTACTTTTCCAAAATCTTTAAAGGTGTGCGCGCCAGACACACACACACATAAAATCGTTTAAGGCGATTGTGGGCGTTAGAATACGCGTGGCGCTCGTCTGAAATAAACTTGCGCTGCGTAGGAAGCCCAAGAATTTGTGTTGGTAATCCCAAATTTCTAGCTTTTATAGTTTCCGAGATCTCAGCGTTCATACGGACGGACAGACGGACATGGCTAGATCGACTCGGCTTGTGATCCTGATTAAGAATATATACACTTTATAGGGTCGGAAACGCATCCTTCTCCCTGTTACATACTTTTGCACGAATACAATATACCCTTTTACTCTACGAGTAACCGGTATAAAAATAAATAATGTTTATAGACCCTTGCATTAAACTAAAATAAACAAACATTTTAAAGTAAATTTTACTTGCGCACAATTTACTCCAAACTGTTTTTCAACCCGATAGGTTTAAATCTGAGAGATTAGTTTGCGTAGAAACGGACGGACAGACGGACGGACAGACGGACATCGCTAGATCGAAGATTATATACATATACCGTATAGGGTTGTTTACCTTCACTGCATTACAAACTTCGGACTGACTTCCACTAAGAAGGAACATCAGGGAATAAAACTTACTTAGCGCATCGCACCGATCGATGCAGTCCTTGGGCGATACGAATATGTCGGATACCTTTACCACCTCATCGAGCACCTTCTCGTAGGGCTGGAACTCCTGGACGGTGGCCTTGAGAGCCTCCCGAAAGGCCTTGAGCTCGCCAATCGAGCCCATGAAGCTCTCAATGCCCTCGCCGAGTTCCTTGTGGTAGAGCGTCTCTCCCTGGGCGGTCTTCTCGGCGATCCGCTTCTTGTCCGCACAATCCTTGATGAAGCTGTTCACCTCGATGAAGCGCCGCCTCAGCCGCTCCTGGATCTTGTACATGTTTCGCTCTCTGGAGGTGTTCAGCTTGGACTGCCGCTTGGCGCTGGACAACATCTCGTCCTGCAACTTGAGCATGGCGTCGTGCTCGCGGAGATTGTTCACATAAATCAACTCGATGGAATCGCCCGCAGAGTCCGAGTTCGGTGGAATCCTTGATAACAAAATTTTAGTTTTATATTCATCTTAAGATTTTCTTAGCAGTACGATTGTAATCAAATAGGAGTCACCCAAAAGGACTCACTACTCACACAAAAAACTTGTTCTGCTGCTTCGAGCTGATATAGTCGCCCACGGCATCCTCGGGCCGCAGGTCCAGATTCCCCAGGACATCGAGCTTCTTGGTGGGCTTCACGCGCGGCATCTTGGATCCCTTGACCGATAACAAAAGCTTCAAGTGTAAGTGAGGTTTAGTTTTTTTTTCTTTTTTGTTTGGTTACCGCGACACTGCGGATTGTGCTTTTTGTAGCTGCGTGTGCTGTGTGTTTACTTTTCGGTTTGTGTTATTGTTTTGTAATAAAAATTAACAAGACCTACTTGGAACATGATTTTTATTTGGGTGACATAAAAATAACATTGGTTGCCAGGAGGTTCTCCAATTGCCTTGGTAATGGTTGTCTTGGAGGGAAAAATCCAGTCGGTGTCATAGAAACTGTTGGAATTGTTCATTTAATAAAATTCCATAATAAATGACCCTATTTTTAAAGAAAATCACTCTTTAGATCTCAGGTTATAAATCAGAAATCTTCTACTTGGATAAGTAACTTTAATGCATTGACTTTGCTGTCCCCTTTCAGACTTTCAGTATATCAGTATAACCAGCATACCATTCAACACAACATTGTCCAACAGATATTCCTAAATATATACCTAAAACTAATCGAAAACGATTATATTTTGAGAAGCCAAGATGCCGCGCCGTAAGCCCACCGAAAAGACCGATATGATTGGCGATTTGGACCTCAACCCCGAGGTGGCCATCGATGACTATCGCGTCTCTCGCCAGCAGGATCAGTTCTTCGTGTAAGCATAAGGCTATAGGTCTCGTAAAATCATAAAACTTATCATTTGTGACTGCTCCAGAAAACCTCCCAATTGGGATTCTGCTGGCGATACAATTGAAATGCTGTATATAGCCAATTTGCGGGAATACGATGCCATGAAGCAGGTTCAGACCCAACTTTTGAAAGATGCCAAGCGCCAGACGGCAATGAATGTCCAGCGCATCCGAAAGATGTATAAAATTCAGGAGCGCCTGCGCAAACGCTTCGTCGAGGTCAACGGGTTCATCAAGGACTGTGCGGACAAGAAGCGCAGTGCCGACAAGTCGATTCGCGAGGAGAGCGTTCTGCATGAGGAGGTCACCAAGGAGATAGACGAGTTCAAGACCTCCGTGGCCGAGCTGGCCACCTTTCGCAACGCCCTCAAGGCCACCGTGGACCAGTTTCAGCCCTACGAACGGGTCCTGGAGGAGGTAGTCAAGGTGTCCCACATCTTCATCTCGCCAAAGGACTGCATCGATCGATGCGATGCCCTAAGTGGGTTCTAAGCGTTTCCCGCAAGAGTTTTAATAAGTTTAATCACCCATCCCGCTTGCAGTGCTTGCCCAGGTGGAGATCAATAAACTGGAGAGCCAGAAACTCAACGAGATCGAAGAGATGCGCCAGCGAATGGTTCAGATCACCAGCGAGGCGGCTTTGACCGTCCTGGGTCTCAAAAACGATTTGGCCCGACTCGACCGATCGTATGTCAATTCGCGAGCCACTTGCCTCAAATGGGAGAAGATATTGAGTGCCTGCAAGGACACCACGTCCCACTACAATCTCGACAAGGAACGCATGTTCGATGGCATCCAGATTCTGTACCGCATGCTCTGCAAGCGCCGCGGTGAGTCCTTGAAGTCCTTCGACCTACTAATACACTTTAATACTCTCTTTATAGACATTGTTCCCAGCTATCACAGCTACGAGATCGATCACATCATGACCTTCGCCATGCGCGAGATCAGTCTTCTTTCTTCGGTCCTCCAGGAATTAGAGGCCAACAAGGGCGATAAGGTCGAAGCAGGACGTCTCTGCTAACTGGAACCGTGATCATTTTTTAGGGGTGCATGAATAAAAATATGGTTTTAGATGCTTTAAACTATGGAAAATAATTTTTTGCGGGCAAAGGAAAAGCTGTTCTCTTTTTTAGTTATTAAGTTAGGCTTTCATCAATCTAGACTTTCAATCAAGAATACTAAAAATGTTTTTAAACATTTTTAAACATAATTATATAAAATTGCCTTATCAACAATAATAATATTTTTACAAATGTACCTTCAGAGGTTATGCTTTCTAATAAATTTGTTACAATCTTAAAAAAGTTCTATATATTTTTTAAACCAGAACTAAGAAAGGGTTAGCAATCTTAAAACTTAAAGCGAAATGCTAGGAAAAATGCGAACGACTTGATTTACGTGCTCCACACTGTATAGGCTTTATCAGGCACCAAGAGTCCTCACATCCGCACTGAGTGGCTCCACCCTTAACAACTTAAATGGGCTCCCCCTTCCCACCTTGTGCTTTATGGCTGCCATAACAGTTGTCTAACCCTGAAACCCTGTTAGTCCCCAAAAAACCCACAATATTCGGCTGGGCATTGTTGTTGCCTAAGCCCAAAGGAAAATCAAATGAAATTCGATAAAAAGAAAATGCATTCGAAGACACGAGATACTTGGGGCTGGGCAACTTTCAAGTGGCACTCGAACTTCAAATCAGGGAGCGAGCTAACCGATGGGCAGGAAAATAAAGTTGGCAAATCGAATCTGCGACATCTTTCCATTCAATTGCCAATTGGATTCTATGGCCCAGGGATAATCTAACTTAAGCACAGATAATTCTTTTATGCGAACATTTTGATTTCTGTCCTCGCATTTACAACAACGTTGGTCGAATGGAACTAGCAACTAATTTTTGTACCCAAGAACCGTTGCCACGCCTCCTACGCCCACACCGGATGGGAAGTTCGGTCGCCAGCGGAGGCGTGGCACTTGTCTCTTATTCAATTTGCTTTATTTGATTTGCGATTTTTGCTGATATCAGCTGGAAAAGAAACTCCCAGGACTCCCGCCAGGACACTCGCTGCTAAACTCAGGCTAAAAATCAAATCAAATGGAAAGCAAAATAAATGTCCCTGCATTTTATTTTGAAGGCGAAAAAAGTGGAAAAGATGGAGCAAAAGAAATCAAACTAGATGGGTAGAACAAACATTTGGTTTATTTAAATGGACCGTATGGACGTCCCACAAGTTGTCCTGGCCCAAGGCGGCTTTTTATACATTTCGAATTCGGCTTTCGAGGACCTCCAGCCCCTGCGATAGCAATTACATTAGATTGCTCATCGGAATGGGGCTGCCTCTTAGGCAAATCGTGTAAACATTTAAATAATTGAAAAATGCATTCCATCCTGGTTTTGATTTCAGTTCCTTCGCAGGGGCGCAGGATTGAAGTGCTTTGGCATGAAAATGAATCTTTTAGAGAAGCGTACAGCTATCTCCGAATTTATTTCAATGTGTCCCCGTCCGCATGAACAATAAAGCCTAATGGCATTCTCAGCTAATCCCTTAATTGCATTACAATTAACTGTCTGCGAATTAAATAATATTGCCAGCAATGCGGTGTAGGTGAAACGAGGCCACGCAAATTGCGTGGGTGGTTTGAGCATTTGGGAATGTTTTAGTGTTTTAATGGGGCTTTGTAATGGATGCAAATAGCTTTTGGCCTAAATTGTTTTCAACTTTCAGAATAAATTTTGAGCTTAGAGTGTCAGAATATTAAGTGAAATAGAATGCTAGTAACTAAACCTATTTAATAAAAATATTAATATGTGGTAGTTAAGTAATTTAATTTAAATACCTATAGCTAAATTAAAATATTTTATTTTACAAGAAAGAGTTGATGTATAATATGTGTATACCTATTCGAACTGAAAACTACTGGCCACCTTCGCAATTATCCTTTTCGAAAGTTGCACAGCTTCTTGGCGCTTTTGCTGCCATTTGCTTTTTTCCTGCTTACTAGACGAAACACTTAATTTAACTTTACAAGTTCTTAATGTGACGGCCAGACAGAAAAGTTGGGCTTTCTGCAGGACGAAAGGGGCTGCCCACTTGTATGGGACACTGGCGACAAATAGCAATTAGAGAAACAATGCCCGGCAAAACGAGTGCAAAGCCAAAAGGCGGCAGACAAAATAGGCGCAATTAAAGGACACTTTGCGAAGACGACTTGAAGTCTGAAGTCGGTTTAAAGTCGTATCCCCCGCATTCGGGAGGCAACTGCAATAAATGTCAAGCGATTATCCCCGGCAACAAAGGCAGGCTCAGCAATCAGAAGAGCAACCAGAAGCCAGGAGGCGGCTTGATTAATACTATAACACATGATTTATTATGCCTGTCAATCGGCGGAGGGGAAGCCCATTATGAAAGCTCGCTTCGGAGATTGAAATCGGAATCGTCGGGTGTCGTAGATGGAGTTGGATTTACTGGCGGAGTCGTCGAGCGACTCAGACAGGGCCTGTGATAAGATGGCAAATCGGCTTATGCCCTGGGACAACAACAATCGGCATCATCAATTCACTTGGCGACATTAATATCCTCCCGGCAAAAGGGACGAGATCCAAAAGCTGTCGTCTGACATTTGTGACACCTGCATTGATTTGTCTTCCTTTTTTGTACCCCATACCCAGTGGCCAGGCAAAACAAGGGTATGCTGTACTTGAAAGAGTAAGCAACAGGCGAAGGCAAAATTAATTCTTACCACGAATTAAAATAATTTAATTAAATTTAATAATTTTCTATGCCTAACAAGCTAAAAAAAATAAAAAAGAATGCATTCACACAAAAAAAAACCTGATATGAAACGAAGATCAAGTTGATATTATGTGATATCCATTTTGACTTGATATATGGCATATCAATTCGATTTGGTTGAAATGTAAACAACATGTTCTTATAGGACAGTTCGAATTTCGAATGTGTCTCTCTCCTCCCACTCATGTAACTTTATTCGCCATCTCGCTCTATTTTGCTCCCACTCTCGTCATTTAAGTCGCCATATTGCTACTTGCTCTCTTTTTCAAAGTCACAGAATCTCCGAGAGAGAGAAATCGGCAAAATCATACTATTTAATATCAATTTAAGTATTGCATAGTAAAAACGATATCCTTCAATATATATGTTTTAATAATTTAATTTTTAATATATAACTAGTTTAGTTATAGGTGCCTCTACTTTACAGGGTATAAGACCTGCGTAATTCTTGTTCTCTTGACTTTTATTGTGTCGTTGGACTTGGTGGGCGGAGATGAATGCCACCTGCCGCCCCCAACTCGCTTGACTGAGTACCTTTCATGTCTTACAAATGCCTTTTTTATGCGCTAATGTCGCTGCGGCTTCTGGCAACTTTAAGTTACCGGGGCACCACCCATCCAGCCATCCAGCGACCCACCACCCCCTCAATGAGAGCCATTAGTGCCGGGTTCTAATGGCCCGACGACAAGGAGCTGCAATTAGAGCACACTCAAAGTGGGAAGTCAACTACCCGAAAGAGATGAGGCCGTAGGACTTTTCCTACCTCGCATAGTTGATAATTTATTCATTTGCTGGCTGGAACGACAACATTTATGGACCTCTGTGTTTGCCGAAAGCTAACCACACACATGCCAAGACGAAGGACCTGAGAAGTGCGCAGCAACCCTTAATGGCTTCATTAGAGATCCGCTGGCTGAGATGGCAAGGACAGCATCCCCGAATCGAATCGAATCGCATTGAAAATTTTTAATTTCATTCGACTGGGCGTCAAAATCAACGGCTTAAATAGTTGTGCAAAATATGTGTTAAACATCTGCGGCGCTGTTCCTTAAGTCCCGAACACAATCCCATTGTTATCAGACCCTTGCTTAAGCCCTAACAATTTTCCAGCCCATTGTTCGATTTTAAAGACTCTCGGCACAACTGTTGGGAAATTGAAATCGGATGCGGAATTGGAATTGTAAATTTTCCACTTATCCAAGCGGCATTTGTTCGCTTTTTATTGAGCCGAATTGTGCTCGGCATATGTCCGTGTGTGATTCTGATTGTGTGCCCTCTGCTCCTTGATTACGATTTGCATAAAAATATCGTTCGGATTGCGGGCCCCGAGAATTATGTTGCACATTTATGGGCCCCGAATCGAGCCTTAAAGGAAGCGAGCTCTTGTCTTTTATCGTTTTCCTTTGTTATCCGGACGAAGAAGGTTGGGGACTACGAGGCAGTCACTTCCAAAGGGTTTAAGACGGATGACAGCTGAAATTTATTACGCCTAATGATTGTCAGATGTGGGTTAGTCTGTTCCAACCACCAGTTGGGGTTAGGCCAATTTTATTTACAACGCAAGATATGAGGAATACTTTACTCACCGTTTTTACTTGGTGAAAAAAACGATTAATAACCCTTATGATTAAAAACTTTTAAAGTTGCACAAGGTAAGAACATAAGGTCAACCAAATTAAAAGGTTTTGAATATATACCTCTAAAAGCATTGAAAAAGCTGTAGGTATTTATAATTTACGTTTAGGAAACTTTTACAAGCGTAGAGTTTTAAAATCAACACTTTAACTCACAGCCAAAGTAAAATTCTTACTCAACCAAAAATACCTGTTCATCCTGCTTCCATTTACCGTAAGTCTGGGTTGTGTCAGAGCTACAATCTTCCTAGACAACCTCCAAGCGCCACTCCCAAGGAAACCTGGGGCACCAGGTCTCCAAGGCTGCCCTGCCCCTTCCACCACTCCTCATCCAATTCGTGGCGTGTAAATATTTATAAATATTGACAGCTTAAAGTGAAGTTTATAAGTGACACGAGGCAGACGTGGCACCCCTGCGCCAGCAGGAAAAAGGAAGCTTTTTAGGTAACATCAACAACAACACTTGTGGTCAAACTTGAAAGCCTCTTTGATGGTTTTGCTCCTCCCGATTCCCAGGGTTCTGGAGTTTGGGTAATGAAGTTCGCCACTCGAGGCTGTCAGAAGTGCGTGCGATAGGGATGGATGGATGGATAGATAGAGGGTCGGTGACTTGGTGAAAATATTGACAAAGCAATTTGCCTGTCAGACAATTAAGTGCTTAATTGTATGAATGTGTGGCCCGTGGCAGGGGTGACTATACTTTATAGAGGGGGCCAGGGTCTCAAGACCCCAGACCGGAAGTTGCTTAGCCTTAAATCCCCTGCTTGCGCCCACCCCCTTCCGGATGATAAACCAATCCAAAGTGACGTGGGATTTATGAGACAGATTCTGTTCTATCTCCAGACAAGTGAAGCAATAATCACACAGCCATAAATCTCAAGAGCCCTCAGTGGCAAAACGAGTGCCAGCAGAGGCGGTAATTTTTAATATAATTCAGCATTCAGATTCAGCTTCGGCTTCAGCCAGATATGGCCGGAATGTCGACCGACCCTTCCTGACACTTTGTCACAAAGCGAAACAACGTCGAGTGGTATGCAAAAATACTCGTATATATCAAGTGTATTATGGCAGGCCAGTCGAGTGGGCAAGAGGGGATGATTCGGAGAGGAAGTGTCCAGGCTCAAGGACCCGGATTTGCATAGAAGTGGAGCCCGGAGACGAGGAAGATAAGCAAAGTGTGGCAGTGAAAGTGGGCAGTGCACTCAGCTTAACTGCCACTAAGTGGACTGCATCGCGTTGCCAGATAGCTGCATTAGTAGATCCCATCGGAACGCCATTCAGCTGGGCCAGAAAACTGTAATCAAGTCGAAAGTCTTACAAAAACCGTAAGCAAACTGGGTCAGGCAAATAAAAAGTGAGCTGAGGGGAGGCATCCTCAACCTCACATGTGATCCAAGCCAGCACTCACTTTCGCATTCAACGAGCTTCCATTCAACAACTTTCCTTCTCGCTTTACAAATTGTCGCCATTTACCGACGTTGAGCACCCAAAGGTCCTTCGCAGAAAGTCAACCTGGATAGGTGGGCTACCCCCTCCGAAGGGGTCTCACATTTACATCTGCTCAATTCAACTAGCTGGTGATTTATGTCCTGCAATTGACATGAGATTTTTCGGTTGTCAGCCATGGGCCAACGCCTCCTTTAAGTCAGGTGACTTTAAGTTGGCCCAAACCCAGTTCGCACCTCGATCCAGGCGGACCACAGACCACAGAACCCACAAGCTATGCATAGAGCAGGGCATTCCAAAAACTTAATTACCGCCTGGTCAGCAGCTACTTATTGGGGGAGTTGAGTAAGGTGGGGAACTGGGATCCGTAGACATGATTGGCCCCTTCACACCTCATAAAGAGCCACTCAAACGGGCGGGCCACTATATCTATAGAGGCCCCGGCAAGTGACCACAATAATAAACGCAATTTTAGCAGAAATCCAATTAAGTGCCGAGCCATATGAGCCGAGACGTCTGTCCAAGAAAGTTTGCCATTTGGCGAAACTGGAAATCCATCAAAATTCGGCATTAGGAAGATGAAATGCCCTTTTAAGATATCATTAAATCCGACTATGTTCCGAAGCTAAATCTTAACTGTGAATGCCAAAGTTTTTTATAGAAATTATTAAATTATTTTAATGTTTTTAATTATATTTGGTTCATTGAAGTTATAACCTAACTAGAGGTAGTTTCCATATTTTTACTACACCCAAAAAAAATTGATATGAAACGTAGTAATTTTACATTATGTAATATCAATTTTAACTTGATATGGGGCCAGGTAAATTTGATATGTAACCAGAAATTTACATGCTCATATCGATTTTACGGCGACATGCTTATTTTTGTGTGTAACTTAACTTGAAGTAGTTTTTACCAATCAAAAATCAATAATAAAATCTAGAGTAAAATCAACTTAAACAGGGAAATCGAATCACTCCTTTCTAGAGTATCCTAACTGCGACCGGTCAACAACTTTCCCCAGTCCCCGAAGCAACAGCCTCATTGATGTAGTCCCCGATGACGATGAGTATTATAACCACCATAGTGAGTGGATAGTTTGGCCACTCTCCTCGACTGTCTGGCATTTATTGCGTTCTCTGATAAAAATTGCAATTATTTAGCCAAAACGTTGGGGGCAGGAGCGCCAGGCGAAGACTTTCGAAGGAGGCTGACTTGGCAGAGTGGACAACATGACAAAGTCGTCTGTAATTTATTTCCACTTGGACAGTGTTTACTTAGCCCTGGCCAAAGGGGATGGGCACGGGCAGGGTCTCAAAGTAAACAGGCAGCAGGAGCAGCAATTTCGGGATTGTCATTGATGTGGCCGGAGGACATGGAGGGATGATCAGACCGGGCTTTGAGATGTGACATCCATGTGGGCGTCCAATGGAACTGCGCCTAATGAAGTGCATGCAAATCTCTTGATGTGAGCACCGGCGCCTTCTAATGAGTCCAACTTTGTGGCCAAAAGGTGTGGCATCTGGGTCCAAGTTTTAATGCAGCTCAGCTCCCTTCGGTTACTTGGAAAGTGCTGAGCTGAGTGTTCAACTTTGCCACTTGAAGTGTAAACAAGAGGCAGTTCCATTCGCCCACCCCTTTTTCCAACTTATTGCATATACACTGAAAGAAATTATAACAAAAAGCTTTGTTGATATAACAAATTTATACATGCTTGGAATCTATCTGAAAAATTAACAATATTTTTTTATATTTATCTCTAAAAATAAGTCACCTACTTTTATTCAAGTGCATTCGACTTGGCCAATGTGCTGCCGTTTGCTGTTTTGATGTTGATAAATGATGTTGCATTTTCATTTAGGAAATTTGTTGCCAAAGAAAAGTCACTGATTGACTAACACGATGAGGAGCTGGAGATCTGGAGAGCTGAAAAGCTGAAGGCAGCTGACAAGTGGCTGCTTGTCAGCAAAGCGTTTAGTGGCAAGATACACATTGCCGGCACAAAGCCAACTCCTCGGCTGGAAGCGGAGATCTTCGGCGGTTGGCGATTCAATTATGCCACAGACACCAGTTGCAATCAGTTCCGAGCCCAGAAAGCCCCTGCAGCGGAGACAAAGAGCGGGTTTATTGGGTGGCAGGGGGTTAAGTTCGGTGGCAGTTTGCTAATGCAAAAAGTTTTCCAACTCCTGATGCCTGAATGCAGTTGGTCGGGGGATGCCTTGGTGTGGCGCCATCTATGGCTAAGTAAACAGGTGAGCTGGGGGGACTCCTTGAAAGGTCTGTTAATAGTTAGTCATGATTGAATCCATCTGAAGTGGAAGGAGCACTGGACTCGGTCCGAGATAGTTTGCCTTCTTTTAAAGCAAATAACTGACTTAGGAAGCTATAAGATTAAAAATTGAACTGAAAGGCCAGATACTTAATTATTGATTACATGATTACATTTTTAAATTATGCTTATTAACAAATGAAATTTAAAAAAAAAAGTAAATAAAAAGCTGATGAAAACTGTAAGATACTTAAATCATTCGAGTCGAAATATTGCAATTCCGAAATCAAACCCAAAATGTATAATGGGAGTCAGAGACAGCGAATATTTGACGAAGTCTCCTTAATTAAGGAGACAAAATACGGTTTAGGTGGCAAGTACCATTCAGAGTATCGAGTATCCTTTATTCGAAGCTGCGATGTTTGTGTGTCCTTGCCTTTCACCGACAAGTGCCTGATTCGAGCCAAAGGTGTTTGCAGAGAGTAGCCTAATGAAGTGACAGAAAAGGGACGGAACCGAACTCATTGAAATTAAAAAACTCATTAAAAGCCGGCAAATAGGTGAGAGGCTCCAAGGGGGGAAGAGGGAAAATCCTGGCCGGGGCCGGGACTAAATAAATGTTAAAACGCAGCGAAGAAGTGTTAAAATATTCACCAACTTTGTAACTCTTTTTAACGAGCGATGCGTTGGCGGGATGGGCGTGGCAACTAAAATAAACACATTTAAAGCGAAACTTTATGCACAGCCAAACTCATTTGCATGTTAAATATTTCACCCACCCGAAGGGGCGGGGTTGGGAAGGGGCGTAAGGGAAGCCCAGTAGTAAGCCGGAAAATTGTCTCGGAACTTCACACTTTAAAGTGGCGGCGACGAAGCAATTGGAAAAAATGCCGGCAAAACGTGAATGCTTTACGAAAATTTTAATTAAAATTCGCCAAGACGAAAGCGGGTGCGTAACATAGCTGGCAAGGGGGCGGGGCCGCCAACGCCCCCCCAAAAAATGGGCGTCTGTGGAAATTTCAATTAAATGCGCACATCCCGAAAAAAGGGCAACCGAACCAAGTCCACAACAAATTGGAAGGTCGTGTTTAGGAGTTCGAGATTTTAGATACCCTAGGGGTCGTATCAGTTCATTGGTAGATGGGGCAAAAATCACCTTTAATATTAATTCCTCATACAAAATGGTTGTTTCTGGTATTGAATTAAAGATAAGCTTCTAGCAATAACATGATGCTTAAATGTATTCAGTCATGTGATCACCTGTCGTCATCCTTCTTGAATTATTTTTAAGCTAGATCCTTAGATCTGCTTAATATAATTCCATAGAAACGAGTCGCTTAAACTCACATCACTCCTTGCCAGGGCATCATCATTTGAACTGAAATGGCGGAACTTTGGTTCCAGTAAGCGATATAGATAAACACTTGAGGATGGCAAAAAGGATTTGGGGATTCGACTTGGGTGTCTAAGCTGCTTTCGCGCGAGGGCGTGGCATGAAATGGAAATCAGGCAGCGCTTTAAAGAAACGCCAACACTCTTTAGAGGAGGTCAAAAAGCAGGGGTGGGTCAAAGGGGGTCCTTAAGGGGCATGAAAGGGGCCCCAACCAAGAGCTGGCTGCAAGTCAACTGTCTACTTTGCGTGTGCCCAGGACAACTGGCGGTGTCGTGTTGGGGGCGTCGTCAGCAGATATGTTCATTTGGCCGCTATCCGTGTAAAACTTTAGTTTACCAACGTCGGAAATAAAGAGGCAATTTAATTTTTAATTTTTATCCTACTTTAGAATCCTAACTGACTTAACTTAACTTTACTTAACTTAACTAACTTATCCAACTAAGAAATTTAAACGAATAAATAGTAAGTTAAATTGAAATAGCTTAAGCCTTAAGCTTAACTTGATATGAAACGATGATCAATTTGATATTATCTGGTATCAATCTTGACTTGTATGAGTCATCTCAATCTGATATGTACATGTAAAAGTACAAGTAGTAGCACTTCTTATTTAAATAGGAAAAACCAATCCCACATTTAGCTATCCCAGCTCTTTCCCTGACGATTTGTTTTGTCCACGAACAGGTTCCCGACATCACTGCTCGTCAGGGCCTTGACTCTAGATCCTGGCTCTGACTGGCACTGCGAATGAAACTGCGGCAGCTGGCAGTCAAGCATTCAAGCAGTCAAGGCGGCCACTTGACAACGCTCGAGTGTTCCGCTGGCGTGTTTAAGATTAAAGCGTTGCGCCTTGCAACAAAAGTTGCAGTGACAATGGGCGGCCAGCCGTGCGACTACGAATGCGACGACGACGACGACGGTTACAAGTGGGCCCCAGGCCCCAGGACCCAAGTCCGGATCCGGGTCCGGGTCCGGAAAAGGAATCCGCCACCCCAACACAGTCCCTCGAAGGAAAGTGCTTGAAAAAGAATGGCAGGCGGAATTGCAATGTCAGTGTCTCCAGAGAGCGGGGAAAAAAGGCAGCACAATGTTGCCACATTGCCCCTGATGAGGGGGCCGCTTGGGTGGGGCATGGTTTGCCGGGCAAGCAAGTGCGTGGCCTTGTCCTTGCTCATCCAGCTGGCGAAGAGGAGCAGGAAGCCCCTTGGTCGTCCCCAAGCGGGAAATGTCAGACATAAGTCATTTAAGATAGCTAAAGCCAACTGGATATGATTTCAAACTATTTCGAATCCGATTTGAGTCTTTAAAATGGTGTTGAGTGATAAGTACCTAGGCAAGATCATCGTTTTACTAATTTCTCCAAAATTAATGAATTATATTTTATTTGAAGTTCCCATTTCACTAAAATAATATTAGTTTATTTATGATTCCAATCAATGTTGCTTATAATCTGGGCTTTTATGTTTCATAAAAATCCCAAATTTGTTCTTTTGTATCAAGTTTATGTTTTCTTCCTCAAGCATGACACGTGTATATCGTCACTCCCCAATCACTTCTTTAATTTGGGGTCCAAATCTTTGGCACGTTTCGAGTCATTAGATTCGTGACATTTGTCGTTTGATTTCACCCAAGCAATTGCTTGTCCGTCCCTTCATTTCGGAACTCCCCCTTCTGGGGTCCACTGACTGCACTCATTCAAGCATTCATTCACCATTCACACGCATGCCTTCCCCCGGCAATCTCCACCCATCTTTTTCGGATTGCAATGAAAACGCATTGTGGTCGAAATTGTTAACAAAATGTCAAACGGAAACGACGACGCCGCCGATGACAACAGAGGTAACCAACACAACAGCAACTGCAGCAACAGCAACTGCAGCAACATCAAGCTGCAACATCGACGGCGTTGGCCAATAAAAATTCAATAGCCAACGAAGCCAACGAGTGATTTTAACGCAGTCCGCAGCGGGGGAAAATCTGGGGAAAACTCCCGGGAAAGGGGTTAATGTGGGCGAGGGGGTTCTACAAGCCGACTGATTGTGCGGTTGTTGTTACAATTGCCGGCGTTCTTGTTGCTGCTGCAGTTTCTGTTGTTGTTGTTGCAGCTCGCACGTGATGAGTGCAATAATGAAGGCGGCAGTGGGATGGCGGGGGCGGGTCTGCGTGGGCGGAGGTTGGGAAAAGGAAGGGGAGGGTCGTCGGTGATTTGGCAATCAAAGTGATTAGCGAGGAAGTGATTGGGCTGGGCGCAACGATGGTGGCAATCGCAGTGAAGGGTAACCAGTTTGGTTGGGGAATAATAAGTTCTGGGGAATTTTAGGTAACGTGTTTGAGAAAGGCATATTGGAAAAATAATATAATACAAATAATACAATTAATATTATAATATTTTTATAAATATTTATTATTATTGTATAAAAAATTGCTTAAATATACGTACAACTTTATTTGCTGTGGCTTAACATTCCAAATAATAAATATTTTAATTATTTTTGTTTAATTTTAAAATAAGCTTGGCGCTTACATCTTTAAAGTTTTTCTTAAAGTGTAAATGCCATTTTGTAGTGTTTAATAATAGCTATCGAAATGTACAAGAAAATTTTAAATCGCACCATTCACTTAAAAGTTATGAGCAAATATTGAATTTTCCGATAGGTGGCGCCACTTTCAAGCGACTGCAAGCGTTTTATCCAACGCGATGCAATTACACAGTGCCCTGTTGCTGCGACCCACTGCTCATATCTAATCCACTCGAAACGGGCGACTGATTTAGCTACGCGACACCTTTACACTGCCTGCACTCGTCGCCCATTTCAGGGGAAATAATGTACGAATGCGCGTTATTTGTTGGCATTGCCGGTGTGTTGCTGTTGCATTGCTCTTAATTTCGGGTTTCAGTGAACAGGGCACGTATCCGCAGCTCCAATGTAATTATGGAGCGCACATGTGTTTGCCTGATTAGGCGATAGGTGGGCGTGGCAGCGATTTGTATGCAGCCCCCAAACTTTCGACTGGAAAGGGGAACTACGATCCCTTTTTTTGTCATTTCGGTGCGTGACCGGGAGTTGATGCGACATTTGACTTACAATTAAATGCGAATATATACAACTGATTATCGAATTTGTCGCGAATTTGTGTGTCGGTGCTTGGAGCACCCGCTCCATAAGTTAATCTGTGAGCGTCTATAGGAAAGGTGGGAAAACTGCAGTTGTTGCGGTCAGGTGCTAATAGCGTTGTTGCCTTGACATCTGAGGTATGAAATTGCTTTGGGGTTTGGTCAGCGTGAATTGAAATTAATGAAATTCTACATTACCAGGGGTAAAGAGAAAACAATACTAATATTTAAGTAGCGTTAACTAATTAATTTAATTAGTAAGTGAAATAAATGAAGCGCGTTTGTTGTGCAGAAACAATAGTTCGAATCTAACAATGGTGTAATTAACCTACATACCAATTTAGTGTGAAAAAAGCAGGAAAAATGACTTTTATGAATATAAACCAAATCAAGTTAGCTTTTACTAATGAATGGAATAAATTAAGCGTTCATTGCTATTTTATTATTTTATTAAAACTGTTAAATGGCATCAAAAAATATATTAAATTTATAACTTCCGCCATTCATTCAAAATATATTTCGTTAAGGGATAATCTAGATTATTATTGCCAGCTCACTAACTTGGCCGACATCCTTCTCCTTCGATCCGTGATGCGTGTCGTCCCCAGTGTCAAACTCATTTACAACTACGGACTACCTGACTCAACATCCAACTTAACCCCTCCGCTCCTCCACTCTCCTCTTAACCCATCAAGAACACAATTTGCGTATGCAGCCCAACTAACGAGATGGGAGGTATGCCTTTCAGTCCCCTCCCCTGTGAAATGCAAACCAATTTGCGGCAAGTGACTCGGTTGCCATCGTGACACATGCCGCGGACAAGGGCTCTGCTCCCCTTCTACACATTAAAAAAAGTTTTGTTAGGCTATAATTGGCAAAAAAAAAGTGCAGAATACAGAAACATTCTGCAATTTTATTTCAATGTTGAGCTCTACACTGAAAAACAATTATTGCTTCTACTGTAAAATAACCGATATACCTCTTGAAGTTTCACATCCTATAGGTTTTCATTTTTAAAACAATCGAAATATTTGAATACAATTTTCCGGCTCAAAATGTAAAAAAAATATCTCACAATTTTTTTTAACTATTTTAAACTATTTATTATGATTTTTTTAAACTAGAATTTATGGAATATATTTGGAAAATGCACCTCATTTGTAAGGCCATTCCTTAAAATCATACTTGCATAAACTAAGTATTTTGTGCAGTGTATTTTTCGCGACTCCCGGCTCTCGGCCCTCGACTCGAATGATGTATTGCTTCCGAATATGATGACGAGGCGCGTTAAGGAGGAAAGGGGGCTTTCCCGGGTGGGGGGGCCGGAAAAAATCTGGGCTGAAATCTGGCAGCTCCGGGGAAATGGAAATACGGCGACTAACAGTCGCCGCCGTTGACGTCAGTCGTGTCATGGGCCACGCTCGAAATTTATTGCCACAGTTGTTAAGTACGAAATGCGTCGTAATTAGTTGCAACTTGAGTTATTTGTGCAACAATGCAGCCTCGGGGCAGGCGAAATGGGGAGGTCGAGGCCCTAATGAGGCTCTCCCCATTCGCACATTAGACACGTACGTCTCTGTTTCGCCTTCGCTTACATTTTAAAATGCATAAATTTGAGTTTGCCATAAATTTCATGGTCTGCCGTCGTCGTCTTGGCCATTTGCGGCATGCCAATGAGTTGTGAAGTTGCAGAACAGAACCCGGGGAAGTGGCAATGCCCGATCGCAGACTTAAGCCCGACTCGCCGCGATTTATCAGGAAATTGTTTATTATATTGTGGGAGAGAGCTTTTTTTATGTGCACCCTTGCATCGAGAACCACGCGTGGTTTATGGCCGGCAACATCGACGCTGTGCCTCTGAATCACCACCCCCTTTTCGGGCGTGGGAAAGTCCTTGCCATCGCAATTGCAAACGGCCGGCGATGACTATGATTCTGATTTATGCCGCAGATTGGCGCGATACAAACGTGCCAGCGATGTGACAAGATGGAAAGTGGAGCCGGGTCATGGAGTGACGATGGCCTCTGAATCGGAATGTTGGACAATGATAAACTAGACAGCAAACCCTGCCAACGCCAGGCACTGAGTGTTTGCCGCTCCATTAAAATATGCATTTAAAATGATGTGTGTTCTTGGAGGAGTATTGCACAGTAGATTCATAATTACAATACTTTAATAGTTTATGACAAAAAACTTTACACGTTATGGATAAAAACTAAAAGCCTCATTGTATTGTAAATACCACAGAGTCAATTATCTTTCTCTACAATTACTAAAAAAATGGAAAAGCTTGCCCATTACTCGTATTTGATGTTTACTTAAATTAAAATTAAATTTACAGTTTATTAAGATTTTTTATTGAGAACATAAAAAAATTATATATTTAAGTATTAATTAAAATGAATTGGAGATTTTAATTAAATTTTGTGGTAAAATATTAATTATATTTCTTAGAGCGAGAACTTTTTTTAATGGTTTTAAAAATAACTGATAACAAGAAGCATATTTCTAAAGCCCTTCTTCGCAGAGATCTGTAACTTGATGCCCCGCCCCAGGTGCCGGCTAATGTTTACTGAACTCCCAACCGGGCGGGACGAAAATATAGCATCTTGCCCCACCCAGCCGGCGACTCCCACGCCAAAGTCCCCCGGATCCGAGCCTGATGTGTGTGGGCCACCCATGAACCCGCCAAGTATTTGTCATAAATGATTTCCACGTCGCAACGAGAACAAGAACACCGAACGGACTTGCATGCGGATCCCGTTTCCAGCGCATCCTCATGCGACACGACGGAGTCTGTTCCAATTATCCCCCGCTCGAATATCAAATTAAGTGCCCAATGCTATGACAGTTTTAATGTCTTTAGCACCATAAACGCCGTGCAGCCATAAAAGAGGTGGAGAGCACACCGCAGAGCAAGGAAAAAGTCCCATAAAAGGGGAAACACGTATATTTGTATAAACATAATAAAAGAACTAAAAATTAAATCCTACCCCATAACCCTCGAAATTCATCTCTGTCGTGGGACAAAAGTTGACACGGAAATTTCTTTAGACGCCCAGTGAAAAATATTCCATTTTTACTCTTCACGGGTGGGAAATAATTTTTCATAAATAGGCAAAAATGCGGTTGGAAGATCTCACCCGAAAACCCATAGGGATTTTCTGAGGGCCGGGGAGGCATCTCCAACAGCTGCTGGTAATTAATGTCTGGCCGCGTTCAATGCACTGGATAATCACGCGGCTGGGGCCACAACTCTTTCCCCAAAATCTCGGCAAATAAATCTCTACCGAGGGTGGAACGGAGTTATTCCTCCTTAGACTCAATATAAATGATAGTCCTGGTTCGCAGGACTGCGATTTGTCGGCGCTGGATGCCAAAGGATTCTCCTTTCCCAGAAGGCAAAACTTTAATTGACTCAAGTAAAAATATTAGAAGAAAAGATAAAGCTTTGGGGATTGTGTTTGTCCAGATGGGTAAACTCCTTACGGTTGATTAAGGTCTGCAGAGAGATTGATTGAAGGGTTCCATTTGAAATAAAAATATAACTTTATTCAGTCCTAGAGTCTATTAAGTGAGTATCAGTCTTAAAGAAAATATTTGGTTTTAAGAAATTTCAGTATTTTCATTATCCATTCTTTCAACCCTAGTTCACTTCAATGCCTATGTGCTATTTTTAGCCACTAGTCAAGCATAATCCTTGTGGGTCCACGCAATAAGGCCTCTGCCCTCATCCCACCCATCCTCCCGATCTTGCCCACAGATGCAATGACGTTGTTGTGTCCGCTTTAACTAAGTTCTTTGTCAATTTTACGGCTCGGGTCCATCCATACCACTGGGCATTATGTGTTTCAGGGGGCGGGGATTTCGTGGGACCGGGTAAACCACTCTCTATTCGCACTAAAGCCGCGATACAATAAACCAACCGTCCCACCAGACACGCATATTGAGCAATCAAAGCCAACTGTGGCCCAGCACAGGCACTGCAAAAAGTAAACTTAAAAATGAAAATACCATTTAAATTTAAGGCCAGTAAAATATATTTTTTGACTTTACCATTTGTCTCATAAATAAGTACACTAATTAATATAATTGATTAAAATATTACAATATTTCAGTGGTATTTTAACGGCAGAAGTATGTTACTAATATAAAATGACGTCTAATTTTTCTTTTGTAATATGTGTAATGTTTTCATTGAAAAATAACATATTTTATCTACTAAAAAATATTATTTTTTCAAAAAACCTAAATAAATTTAAATCTAGAAATATCAATAAACCATTTTCTTTTTCTGAATATCTTTTTCCAGTGCATTTCAGGCTGGGTGTCCCCGATACGTCCCTTTGGCCAGCTTCTCTACCGGATCCACTATTCTCCTTTTCTAATTGCATGTAGTGGGTTCGTTTGCATTGTCGCTTCTCGTACGCTCCATCAGCTCCCTTTGCCCAACTCTCTCTCGTTTCACGCTTTTGAGTTGTTTTACATTTTTAATTGAATTTTCGCCATAGTTTGCATTCTTTTGCAGCACTTGATGCTCTTATAGTTGCAGCCCCAGCTTCCCTCCTCAGCCCCTTCTCCTTCTGGCTTAACGCTTTTTCCATTAGAATTTACACTTATTCATTAGTTGCAACATGCAACAGCTGCAGCGATGTAAAATAAAATTTTATTTCATTATTCGAGACAATTCATTAGGCGAGCCATATACAGTGTAATCGAGTTGGAGCGCAGATGCAAAAAAGTGGCATTGTGGATGGCAAATATTGTTATACATTTCCGGAGATACTATGGCTTTTCACAATGGTTAAAAACACAAACGGACTCTTTGCAAGTTCTTAATCAATTTAAAATGCCCCAGTTAATCCACATATTTATACTTTGCACTCACAATTGTCTAATTGTTGACTTTACAGTCACATGTGTTTTTTAAAGCCTTTTTAGATTTTTAAATATTTCGTTTTCTTTTACAAAGCTTTACATTTGTTTTAAATTATTTTGCAACATGAGTTTTAGTCTTTTATATTTCTAGTTAGTGTGTGCCACAATTTTTCAAAGTAAAACATTGGATGAAGCTAAAACCTTTTAGATGCCAGTATTTGTTTGGGCCAAATAAATAAAAAACCTGAGCCAACTGCATGATGTGAAATAGTGTTACGAAATATGGAAAATAAAATCGATTTAAATTTTAAAGTGAATTAAAATGGAACATTTTTTCATTGAAAATAATTGATTGGATAATTAAAGTTTGCTCCCCACGGCATTTCCGTTTACATCCTTCCACATTCCCAGGGCACAGATGTTGCCCACTCATCTGAGCCCCATTCCTTAGGATCCTTCTTCCTGTCACCTACTTAACATACAAACGGAAGATTCTCATTTTTCCCATCATAAAATTCGTGTTTGCTGTCGGTCCCGTGGGGTCAAGAAATGGAAATGAGGAAAGCGTAGGGAAAACGTTCGCTTCGTTTTTTAACGGCCACTTGAAAATGAATTCCTACTTGGGTGCCTATGTATTCGAAAATATGTGGGCCATAAAAACACAAAATATAAAAACATAAACAGAACATAACCGAAAAATTGTACAGGAATGGCCCGAGTGAAATGCGAGTTGATGAGTCCTGGCCCCAAAAGGAACGGAGTGCACATCTGCATATTATTAATGACCGGTAATTACCTAGGCGGAGTCTGAGGTGGGTACTCCGCTTTTTAGAGGCCGGGGGTTCCTGAGAAATGGCGCACATCACCGACAGGGGGCGCCTCATGCAATTTCCCGGCTAATGACTGGCCATCCCAACCAGAAAGTACCAAGAAATTCAAGGATGCCCAGGGGAAGTGGAGAAAATACAAAATCTGGCCCCAAAAAAGTTTCCGCTTGCCGAGTGATTCATGTGTTTATAAACTGCTCGCTTCTCGGTATTCTCGTGCCCACAAAAAATAGCTGGGCAAATAAATAAAAACTTCAACAAATATAAATTAAAATAAACAAATTAAGAATAGTTCTTCGACTGCAAGTCGCTGACGTTTTTATGGTACAATTAAAGTGCGTGTTTGAAAAGCCTCGCTGGAGGAAAATTGAAATGAATTTCCGTCTTGTTGCAGCTGATGAAAAATACCACAAAAATCCCCATCCGCCCGTTTCATTCGACTCAACCCGTTTGGTTGGAAATGCGAGGAGAATCCGGCGCTCCGCAAGTTTCACGTTTAAAAATAATATTGATCTTCATCGGAACGAAGTGTTAATAAAATATTTTTCTTTAGCCTCTGCCTGCGCGAGAGTGCCCTTCGATTCTTTTTTAATGAAATTTTCGTAATTCCTTCATAAAAAGCGTAGAGATACAGAAATATTATTTTTCCTTTCAATTATCATGACGGTTTTACGATGCCCTAATGTTGAAATTATGTCCCGCATCGGGCAGTTGGGGAAGTCGGTCATAAAAAAATTATAGTTTATATATGTCCGATGATTATACGATGACGTTGTCCCCAAGTAGCGATGACATGTTTAAACTCAGACAAGATTTACAATTTACAAGACAATGTATAGACAAGCAAATTTTACGACTTTGGGGATAGTTATTTCCAAAGAAATTGTTCATTAGGGTTCATTACCCTTTTCTTTATATGCATTAAAATATAACAAAAACTCTATTGGAATATGAAGTATTGTAAAATAATAACTTTTTAAGTGAAATAAAAAGCAGCAATTTAAAATGTCTGAAAGAAAAATGTATTTGTTAGAATTGTATCATAATTAATTATTTTTTTACGATTTTATTACCTTTTTAAAATGCATAGATGGTAAGATAAAGCAAACATGTTTTCCATTGGAATGAATAATGAAGAAAGGGAAATCAACAGGCGACATGGAAAATAGAAAGCGATTCGAGATAAGATAAGGGTTGGATTGTGATATACTGACAGGTGCATATAGTTGCAACATACGCTTCTGACCCCAACTTATTCTGCATCCAAATTATCATAAGTTGAAGAAACCCGAGACCATAAAGCGCCCATATCGCTTTTCATCTCACCTAAACAAGACATAAACCAAATGACAAACGATGCCACATAAATTTTCCAACTACCCGCCCGACTTTTCAGGGAAACTTATCAAAACATTTAGATAGAATAAACGCCTGACAATAAAAAAAGCGACAAGATGAAGAGAGGAAAGCTCCGAATAGGAATACAGAGAGATAATCAAGCGGCACGATAAACAACGGCGATAAAAAATGAATGCGGAACAACTTTCTTAATGAGCTGCCAAAGGCGGTCAGTCGGTTCCCATTCCCCCCCGATTCCCCCAATCGAACCCAAAACTGGAATGAAAAACTAAATCAAATTTGAATAAGAAATGGGCCCCTGTGAAAAGTCGTTTTGATTGGATGACAACAACCCGGGGCAGTGTGATCAAGTGATTTCGGCCCTTGGGCACGGTAACTCCCCCCTGTTCCCAAATAGTTCCTAATCTTCGATGATCTGTAGGCGGCTGCTGTGCGGCAATAAAATCGTTTACCCAAAGTCCCAGGAGGTGGAGTCCGAACTGGGTCGATTGGATAAAGAAATCGTAATTAATTAAATTTATGCGACATGTTTACAGTTTTCTCATTGCCTGGCCCTGCACAAATTTACATAATTCTCCATGCCCTCTCTTTGGGACCAGAATCAAAGTCAAATATTGCGCCCATTTGTGGGTCGTAAAACGAACTTGTCCGCTTTGATTTTAAATGTTAACAATGGATTTGAATGGGATACACTTTAGAATGGAATTAGCTGGATGTTGGGATCTTACTTCGAATTTATGCTTTAATTAAATGGATGGTCTTAGCTAAAGTTCTGAACAAAACCAGAGTCTTGTTACAGTCAATAAATAACCGAGGTCAACTTCCTCTAAATGATGTTAAGCAATTTGTCGGCAAATTGTGTCCTGTTTCCTTCCTTTCATATGAGCTTAGCCTACTGAAAACTCGATGCATTCATTTAACACAAGCTCGTTAACAGTCTGGAGTTTTTTGGTAATAAATATAAATTCATATGTACAAATTTCAATAATAAAAAGCAAAAAAAATAAAAAGAAAAATGTTGGTATGCAAAACCTTTCAATTAAAACGATATACATTTTTTTACCCAATCAATTATATTATCCTGTCAGCAGACACATTTTTTATAAAATGTTTAACATATTCAGTAGAAAGAAAATATTCCTCAAGTATTTCAAGCATCTTCTTACCCATTTTTTTTCTCTCCCCCCTCATTCTACCAAAAGTGTTTATTTAACCCTCAAACCAGAACTTTTTGCTACTCGCTTTACACATGATACTTTAACTTTCTACTCACAGCCATCAATTACTTTAAATTTGACAGGAGTCGCCTCCATAATTCAGTAAGCCAAAAAAAGCCCCGAAGTCGGCGGAATGCATCATTCACCGACCGCTGGACGTATTGCTCTGCAGGTAGCCAAAATCCCGGTACCGAACTCAAAATACAGACCCAATCCCCGAGTCCGGCAAAAAGCCATTGGGCGGCTCCAGCCTGAATTATTAATTCCTTTTGCCCGCTTGGCCGTCTGCACTGCAGGTGATTTTGCTAACAAGACCGCTGTGGATTCCGATGGGGTCATCGATGATGAGAGTCCGGGATGGGGAACGCGCGAAGGGGGAAAACAAACACGATGGGGGCAATAAATTCCCATTTAAAGGTGGCTTTCTTCGATACCGACTCTGGCTGATTAGAATGCTCATGAGTTATGGAACGAGCTGGGGTTCGAAAATGTATATATTTTTATTGATTTCGGCGCACTGACGGTTGTGTTATGGGTTGGCTAACATGTTCAATCCACTCTTTGTATTTTAAACTAAAGAATCTGAAGTCTGCTTAACACTTAATTTATACCAATCTTAAATAAATGAGAATTTTTCTATTTAGTATTCATCTTCAAGTAACTTTCGGCACTCCCTTGAATTGAGTCCTCTATTGCTCCTAATCGGCAATTAAGATTTCCTTTGTGATCATAGGTCACGCCTCTTTTCGGGCCCTCAAGTGCTAGCTGAATGGGAAACGGTGACTGTTGATTTTTCACACATCTGCTGAGGGTTTACTGCATAGACATCCCACCCTATTCCTCCCGGATCCCGCTCCCATTCAGTCAAATCAAGAGATGTGACAAATGAACTGTCAAAATAATGCCAGCGTCGAAAGGGAATGACGACACATATGTTGGCACCGTTCTGTTTCTGGAGGAGTCCCTGGATCTCTGGCTCTGAATACAAGACTTCATATGGGTGCGGCTTGATCTCGTTTTGGTGGCCCAACTATCAAGTGCTGACAGCTGACTAAGCCGCAGGCAACAGACAGTTTTATCGTCCCTTCCTGTCGGTAATTTGTAAAAACTACAAATGAGCAGGGCCCCAGTTTTTATTCAGAGTGGAAGATTCACAGAGAACTTATTCTTCTATACACTTAAATTCACAATGTCAAATTTATTCCTATATAAATTCTTTTAAAATTTAAATATATTTCAATGTAGTATTTCTATAAAGTAAACTTTATTTTTAAGTTTTTTATTACATTACCTTTTGTTAACTGAAATTATAAAATCATTCGGGGAACAGTTGTTTCCGTTGGGAACCGTTTATAAAATTAATTCGAGCGAGCTATAAAACACTTAATAAGGTGCTTCCTGGCTAAGTGAAAATCACTGGGTCCAGAGCTTCAGATTGGGATCGCTTAATCGATAGCCCAAGTACAAGCTCGTTAAGAACACGAAGCAAACAAAGATCAACTGGCGGAGCAAAACGGACAGTCAAAACAAGAGCCCAGATGGAAATCGAGATGAAGATGGAGATGGAGATGAAGCTGGACGGGAAGGTGAGCCTCTGGCCTCGAAGACGGAGTGAAAGACTAACGATGCCCGATGTTTATCGCGCCTTCGGCCAACTCGAGAAGTCGGCCAGACAAGGTGCGGAGAGAAAGGGTTCATTATGGGCTTCATGGCCGAAACCCTCGGCAGGCAGGGCACGTACAAAGACCCTAGAAAGGGTCTCCAGAACCTCATACACCGCTCCCCGCTGCGCAGCTGTTATTTATCGTGTTTTGTTGCTGCAAAGCCAGATTGCCCTGTTGTGATAATAATGCAAGACTTAGGACGAGCCGGAGAGCAATCAATTAAAAAGGCAGCCAGCAAAAAGTTCTCGGGAAGTGTTGGAATCCATGAGGTAATAAAGCAATTCTTAGGAGAGCAACGGGGAGATTTCGGGCCAGTGATTACGAGTTGTGTGCGTTTTCCTTATTTAACAATTGCATGTAGGGCAGCCTGAGGTCCTCAATTCAGTTGCTGATAAGAAGTTCGACGAAAAGCCGTGATTTATGGTCAGGTGCAACCATTGTGGCCTCGATACTTCTATCATTTACTGCTTTGTAAACGATTTCAATATATCTAGAGCATTTTAAAGTATTTTAAATTTTATTAAATTAATTATTGTCAAATTATTTGACAAACATATTTTTATTATATTTAAGGGAATACTATACATGTAACCCTTAAAGGTCTCTTAATTTATATTTTTTGGGCTCGAAACTCGATGGGAAATATTGCTTTTCAAAGAAATCATTATTCATTGCTTGAACATAATTTTATTTGTATGAAATCAGGTTTTATTTCCTCAACGACAAAGGTCGCTGGCGTAATTATGCAAATTACCTTTGGACGGTTTATCATAAACGCGTACAGTTGACATTAATCATTTAAACGGTTTTTGGTTAAATGTGAGAATCTTTTCGAAAACTGTCTTTACGGTGGTGACTGGCGCCAACTGACAGTTTTTTCTTTGCCTTGATTTATTGTCGTGTGTGTTTATGTGGAAAATATTGTAGAAATGATTTATAATCCTTATCTAGGCAGGCAGATCGTGTAAGGGTCATGAGATAGCCCGCGGAGATATCCAGACGGAAAAAAAAGCAGAGTAGAAGGGAAGGGAGCCCAGGTAGTTAGACCACTTCCATATGCCGTTTAACCCGTGAAAACCTTTCAAAATAGTAGTAAAAATAGCGAGGCTGTATCTGCATCCCACAAAACTTTCACGGCATACGCCCCAAAGGCTCGAACGTGGAGCATATTTCTCTCTTTCTCTGCGGCCTGAGATTATCAATTAAATGGGCGATGGACGATGGGCGGGGGTGAATGTGTGTCAAAGTTCAGGCATTGGAAACGTGCAGGCCGCAAAAATCCACAGGCCACAAAGGCGCAGGGAGTGCTCGAGGGGGAGAAGGCAGTGGGCCGAGGTTAGGACGGCACCCACACTGCCCATTCGCCGCCAAAACCCCCTTTCCGCTCCCTGATGACAAGTACTGTGAGTTATGGCCATGGCAAGCAAATAATTGGGAAATTACATTTCCCTCGCCTTCTTCCGACGGCCATTTGTGACTTGCATTGAAGTTTACACTGATCTACAAAAAATCCAGTTAATGGTATAAGTAACTCCAAAATTTAAAAAAATCCCTCAAAGTTAAGCTAACTATTTCACGTTACTAATAATGTATTTTGTAATTTCAATTTACCATAATTCAAATTGGTTTGACCATTTGATTGTAAATGGTAAAAACGTTATGCATACACGTCATAAAAAGCATGTTACTGTAAAATCGATATGGCCATGTAATTTTCAGGTTACGTACAAGAAGTACTCTTTTCGACCAGGTCAAATTTACCTGACCACTTATCAAATTAAAATTAAAAATTACGTTTCTTATCGATTTTTTTGGGTGTATAAATGCCAGAAATTTAACATTCGCATATTGATTTGATCCCAGCGTGTTTTTTTTATGTGTAGGTATTCTATAATTGGGTTTACCAAACTAAATGTACGTTTTCTTATTAAGCCTTTTAAAAATTAAAAAAAAATTTAAAACAAATTTAAAAATATTATTTCAGAAAAATTACTTGGCTGACCAGTGCAATTCCTTGGGTCGTCTTTTTGGTCAGTTCGATATGAAAATGCCTACAAATTGTTGTTGCCATTGTTGCCGAATGGACAGTCAACTAACCAGCCAGCAATCATCTGCTGGGCGGAGGAAAAGCTGAAGGTTGCGGAGGATGGAGGCAGGATGGCAGGCTTTCAACATAAATTTCCATTAGATTGCAGCAAGTTGCATGTGGCATGAAAGTTTAGCCGCAGCCACAGGAAATATCTTTCGCCAGCCGCAAATAATTCTCCACGTTTGCGTTCGCACTTTGACATCTGGCTCGGGTCGAGTTGTTGTGGGTAATGGGGGAGTGCCTCGAATTGGGGGTCTTTGGGGTCTGCGATGCACTCTCTGCACTCCCGACTCTGGGGGGATATTATAATATTTGTCTCTTTGTTGACATTAAAATGCAATTTATGCAGCGTCATTATTATCAAAGTTTGAGTTGTGCCTGGGCTGGCAAGTCGGAGTGTGTGTGGGTAGAACCTGGAACCTGGAAACGGCACTCGGGTCCTGCGCCTGCGACGGCACTCAAAAAAAATCTCATTCACCATTGCTTGCAGACAAATATTAAAATAGTTATATAATAATAAAAAATGTAATGCCTAGTGAATTAATGTTTAAATTTGATTATGATTAAGATAACTAAATAAGAAATTCGAAATAAGGTTTTACTGCATTGCTTTAAGGGCGTTTATTCCCATATGGATTGATGAAATGTATAACAAATGTGATAAATATTAAAATCCAACTTTTTACTTTAAATATTTTTAACTTTTTCGAGTGTAAACCTGAAAATGCAACTTTGTGCATTTTTATGCGGCAGTTATTCGACTTTATCGTGTGTGCTGACACGAAATATTTTAGCATTCTATTTAATGCACATTTAAAGCGATTCTGTGAGAGGTTCCCCGAAAGATGCACATATGTGCGTGTATGCGAGATGCATTCCTTGAAGACAACCTCCAGCTGCTAACCGCAAAGCAAAGCCGTGTGCCCGGGGTCCTTTGGCAATCCATAGAATATGTAGTATTCCTAGGCGTGGCCCCGACACTGATTGCCTCTCAGCGGGACTGACAGCCCGAAAATTGAAAAATACACACATACAAGATTCGAAAAATATTTGGAAAGGGGCGTGCCTGTCAGCCCGACGAAAGTGTCACGCTGCCTTTATGAAAGGTCACGACTGGGAAATGGAAAATTGGTTTGTTTGCCACTCAGGTAGAATTGAATCGGGCGAGGACGCTGAGCCGCCAAGGTGATTAGGTCAAGACAAAATGTTTGTCTCTGAGCAGCGTGAAAATTGGATTAGGCAGGGTTTAATTGAGGTCAAACGGTTGGTTAAGTGGAAAATTGGGTACTCAATAGGTAAAGTCGGGTAACGGCCTGCCGCAGCAACAATCAAAACTTTTAATGCAACTCTGCTGGAAAAATTGTTAAATGGAAATGCAAAAATTGTGGAACAGTCGGCAATTGCAGTTGATTAAGCCGAGGCAGTACAACAACTGCAACTGCAATTGCCCCGCACCGCAAACAATAAATTCCGCACACAGAGAGTTGGCCAGAAGGGCAGACCAGCAACTAAGCGCCACAAAAGTTTAGCCAACAATAATTTCGAGTTAACTTTGACACTTGCAACTGGAACTGGTGACTGGTAACTGGTAACTGGGCTTCGACCGGAGGACCAGGAGGCCCGGAGGAGACCTCCTGCCAGGAGAGGCTGGCTTACTGCAAATGCAGTTGTCATAATTTTGCATTTCCCCCACCAGACTGCCCAGCAATTTGTCCGATCTCCCGACGGCCTGCTGTGACTTCTGCCAAAGTTGTGTGTTTCGGTCTTTTGTGTTTTTCGCAGGCGGTGCGGGGGGCGGGCAGCCAGCTTATTGTCGGGTGACAGGACAACAGAACCACTATTCTCCGGTCGACAGCTCCGTAGGTGCCAATGTACAGGGGCTGGCCGGCGGGACTCCTTACCTGCAGGTGCTGCAACTGCAGAGAGAAAATATGAATACTTTTGAAGACCGATAAAATGGAATGCATATTAAAATTCAGGCTACACTTCAAAGTCCCACTGCAACTTTTATTATTTATGGGACGTCGTTCTTAAAGGTTTTTTACACACAAAGAAAGATACGCCGGGATCAAATCGATATGCGCATGGTAAATTTTAAGTTAGTTTGATTAGAGGAATTTCAATAATGAATGTTCTAATGATTTACATTCAGCCGCGAATTCTTAAGTTGTATAAGGTAAAAGAAAAAACATTGCATTTAAAATATTGATCCCTTATCAGCCCCAAAATGATCCTAACTTTTTTCGAGTGCCTTTACAGATGATGTGTCCACTTTGCAGCTAAGCCTTGAGCTCATTACGTGTCGGCTTATGGGGACCCAATAAAAGTGGGTCAAATCATAGCGTGACTGGCAGCCACTAAATGGCCAAGCAGGCCATTGGGAGTTAAGAGTTAAGAGATGGTGGATGCAACGCGACCCCCAGTGGGGACATAAATCCTTACGCTGCAGTTGAAAAACAATTTTCCCCGGGTATGCTAAACATCTGTCCGCGAGGGGCAATCGGTGGTGAAGGGGAAAACAGGGACACGTTTAAGCTGACAAACGATGCCCGAGCGTCTGTCCAGACTCAGATTCGGAATCAGATTCATATCCAGAGATGCCTGCGATGCTCGTGATGATGAGAATGATGATGAGCCGGCCCCAACTGCAGTGTCATGTCTGCCAGGGCGGGGCTGTGTGGGGGGGGGCGTGGCATGTCACTGGTCGGGCATCGGGAACACTGGGAGAAAACTGTAAGTGAAAGTTGGAAAAATATGTAGATTTCTGAAGATGATTTTCTTAAGTTAGTCCAACTGCTTAAACCTGCCTCATAAGCAATGATTTGGAAATTTAAATCTTTTAACTAATTATAATCCTTATATAATAAATTAAAAGAAACCATTTTTAAATTATTTAAATCCTTTTAATAGATAAGTTTATAATAATTTTGGATTTGTGGATTGTGTTTATTTATAAAAAAATTATGTGCTTTAAAGGAAATGGTTCAAAGGTCTATATCTTATTTTTTTAAACTTCAGAAAAATGAAAATAATATCAGAAAAATGGAAACAATATCTTAAGAGTTTTTCGGTATATTTAAAGTACCTCCAAGTAAAATATTAAAATATCCATTACTTTTAAATGTTTTAGTTACGGGATTTGTACAATAAGTAAGTACTTTTGGTTTTGGGGTATCTTGAAAGTCGACTTATTCGATTACAACGTTGTCTCTGCTTTTTTTCTTGTGTGTCACCCATAGCTTAAGGTTGCTGGCGGGCAGCAACTGCGACATGTTGCTGGTGCTGATGCAGCAACTGCAGCAGGCGGAGAAGCTGCAACAGCAGCCACGGCAGCAAAATGCAAACAAGTATGTCAAAAATCTGCATGTCTGCCACCACTTGCTGTCTGCCGCCTTGCCCCACCGGAAAATCCGGGGCAGGGGGACAGCAACAACGGGCGACACGAAATCGCCTTTTTAATTTATTGCACAAGTGCTTTAAAAGCCACGGCAGCAACAACCCACGGCTCCTCCCACTCCCGTTTGGGCTCCATTTCGATGCCGCTGGCCTTAAGCAGCAGGAGGTAAAAAAATATGACTTGCCTGGTTATTAAATTACAACAACGGGGCTGCGACTCACACTGAGAGAGACACAAAAATTATTCGAAAGAAAAATGAAGATGAGGTGGCGGTGCGAAGGAGAAGGAGGAAGAGGAGATTTCAAGACTCCATGTCTTCTCATTTCCACTGAAATTATTTGCATAAGTAACGCGATACGCGATGCAAACAAGCAGCCTCTAAATACTCAAAAGACCGGATGGGATGCCTCCCAAACACGATCGTTTGGGCCCAAATGCCAACGAGGCAATGCGTCATGCACGCAGCTTGGTTTTTATGAATTTCATTCCCCAGGAGGAGGATCTGGAGGTGGTCCAGCGAAGAGGCAGGCCATGTTTTAAGGAGGTGCCGACAAACCCACGCAATCCACCGTCTTTAAGGTGCTTAAGTAGTCGCCGGTCCTGGTCCTCCTGACCCCCTGTGAGGTCCTAATCAGGGTTCAGCTCGAGCGAAAACCAAACAAAAGACCCAGATTAAAATCAGTTGAGGGTCGGCTTTTGAATGGCCACATTTAAAAAGCCATTCAATGCAAAAGCAACTCAATGCAAGTGTGCATTCATCGGAAAAACTTAAAATTTAAATAGCAAACATATTATTTACAAAGAATTTACTTTCAGTTGTGTGTTTTTGGCTAATAAGAAATTTTAATAAACATTTGAACAAAATTATGAAAGGAGCCTATAATTATTCCAAATAATTATTTCTGGTTCCTTCTTACAACCAAAAAAAAATCTATATGTAACGTATCAATGTGGCCAGGTAAATTTGACCTGGTCGAAAAGAGTACTTCATGTAAAAACGATATGGGTTTTGCATGACCTGAAATGTACATGGCCATATCGATTTTAGGGTAACATGCTTTTTTTTGTGTGTAGCCCACCTGTAAGTTCCTATATACTGAATGTATTTACTTACCTGCATTCAATGGTCTGAATCTGACTCAATGGGTCAGTGGCATCAGCGTGCATTTTCCGCCCTTTTCACCCACATTTCCGCACCTCTATTGAAAGCTTTTCAATGTTGCCGGATAAATAAGGAACAAAATTGTTTTCCTGCATTCCGATTTCTGTTGCAACTGCAACTGGCTGTGCTGGCAACAATTTGCTCTAGATTTTAATCGGCTGCGGAAATGTCTCTGGCGACTTATCATAATTAAAAATCACCAAGTTCACCCACCCAAAAACCCGCTCGCGTCTGCCGGACAGTGTCACGAACTGGAAAAACTATGCGCATAATTTCAGCCTCCCTATGCAAATGTCCGTACATGGCCCGTATGGAGAGGCCGAGCGGATTTCTGGCCCAAACTGACAGCCAACTGACAGATATTGATTAAAAAAGAGAGAGAAGGAGCCTAATGGGTGGTGTTTCGGGGGTTTCAGGGGCTTCGGGGGCTTTGGCAGTAGGCAGCGGACGACGAACGGAATACCAAATTGAAGAGTTGCCGCACATAGATTTCCCCATTTTCCAGCACTCTGTGTGGGACTTTCCTCAATGCAAATGAAGCAGCAACGTGGGTAGCACATCCAGAGTAGGCAAATAAAAAAAACTTTTGCATGACCAAATATAAGATTTACATTTATGCCCGCCTTGACTTTGATTTGATTTAAGTTCAGTGCTGGCACCAAGGGAAAAACAACACATGGGAATAGCTTACTTAGACTTCTTTGGGCTACTCGATTCTGAAAACTTCATTACAAGAAAACTTAAAGTTCTTTAAAATTATTATGAAAATATAATAACAATATACCTACTAATTCGAATTATTATATTACTATTACTTTGGTTCCGATTTTATCTGCACAGTCATTAACATACCATACCAAACTGAAATTAAATTAAAATGGTTTACTTAGTAGTTTATAATATTATTATAATATATTACATTTTCAAGCATTATAAAGATAATACACTTGAGTATTATTAATACTAACTTGGATGCTAATGATAATATTGCTAATATATTGATTTTCCTAGCTTACCAACATACAGAAAACCATATCCCTTAAAGATACATTTTTAAACAGATCTTACTGAACATAGTGATCTAAAGGTTCAAACTGATTCTAGAATTTTCGCTAGGTGCGAGAGTGAGTGACATTACAAATTCGCCTTGACCCCCTTCGATTTCTGGCCATCTCGCAATCCGACTGAGAACCCAATCGAAGCCAAGTGTTGAGCGTTGTCAACTAATTTGCATGCAAATGCCAACGCGTTGCACCTGCAACATGAACATGGGCATTAGCATAAGGCCATTCAGGAGACGATGGAGCGGATTGGGCATTTGAGAATCATGCAATCAGATGCAAATGCTAATCAATAGGCCACACGAGTGCCAATGATTATTTTGCCATAAAACTCAGTTAGTTCTCGTGATTTCTGGGATTGCAAATTCCGAAATTTCAATAGCATTTTGGGGTGGTCCTTTCTGACCCGAACGGGGCCTTCTCGGTTCTTAGTTCTTGGTTGTTGGGTTTGGGCCAAGTTTGCATACGGAATTAGTTTACCATGTTTGGCAGCTTGTGTGTGCTCCTCCAAATGGGAGGCATTGGCCAAAGCTAATGCTAAATAAGCCACAGCCACGCCCACCCCGCCCCCTTTTGAAGCAGCTGCATCGGATGGCGAAAACTTAAGGGGAGGAGGAGTGGAACGCATGCGGCTAGAAAAAAACTTTCCAACCATAAAGGAAAACTAGCTGAAGACTTCAACTATAAACTCCTGTCTCTTTTTAAAGCTAGTTATTTTTTACTATTTATTTTATTTCCGTTGGCAGTGCAGCAAATTTTTACAGTTCCTTTTCCTATATGTACTACCACCCCCTCTGTATTTTTTTTCTTCCATTTTTTTTAATATGTTCAGCAAACTTGGGCAAATTTTATTCCCCCTCAGACAATTTTCCACGCTGCCATAAAGACTCAAAAGTTTGTGCAATGTGCGCGGTTTATTTCCGCTGCAAAATACCTTGGATTTGCTGCAATGGTTAAGGGGGCGTGGCAGGTCGGTGGTTGGATAGTGTGGACCGCATCTGCTGACGTCTGATGTTGTCGGCCGCTTTTGTCAACACTTTCGCCGCTGATGGCTGACAGTTGTATATGGCATCCCGGTCTAGGTACAGTGCGTTTCAATATCAGGATAGATTTAAAATTGAGAATTATTTAACACTTTATTACAAGATTTAATTTTAATTCTATCTTCAAAAATAATTTCATCAGGAATTCTACAAAGAAAAAAATTCGATATGAAATAGGGTCAGTTCTACCTTATTTCATATCAATAATAAAAGGCCGATATGATTTATGAAAAATTTATGATTCAAACATGATATGAATAACTTGATCTTTAAAAAATATAAAATTGACCAGCACAATATCAATCTGATCTTTTATCAATTTTTTTCTGAGTGTAAAGTTTAAATATCCCTTTTAAATATACTAAGTATAAATAGTATATTTGTTTAGCATTTTAAGAACACTGCCTTTTCTATATTTATATTCCTTGTGGAATAAAATTTCCACAATCTCATTTTTTTGCTACGCACTGTTCTCATAAATGTATAAGTAAAGTTAGTAGTTGTGCTCAAGCCAGGATGGAAGGATCTGTATGTTGGAGTATTCTTTTTCAGCTATTTCTTCTGCACACAGCTAATACTGTTGAGATGCGAAGTCAAAGATGTTTTCAAGTTACTCAGTTGACAAATAAGGTGCTTTAGAAGCAAGCTGGTTATGATTTAAATAGAATACAAGTACATTATTGTCGTAGATTATTTTGTTGTGTGGCAAGCAAAGGGGAAATTAGTATGACTGAGCACAGCTATTTACAAAAATGTAATGTGGAATAAAGGTGGCTTTCTTGGAAATTCAAATATACACAATAAAAGAAATACGATTTAAATTCTTAACCGTTAACCGAACGCTCGCACTTTATTTAAGTCCTCGTGTGAGCAATTTCATTGTTTTTCCTTTTATTAATTATCCTATATAAAACATTATTAATTGAGAATTTTCACTTCCTCATTTTGGCAGGCCTTTCAATCTCTTTGAAAACCTTTTCAGTCGTCAAAGTCTTCAGCACTTTAGATAAATCTTTCCGTGGACTGAAGAGTGAGTATAGGAGGAAAGTTAAGGGTTTTTCCATATTCCCATTAATTTATCAAATCAAACCAATGAAAAGTTGCTCCTTCTAACGACGAATCTGATAATGATAATCAACATTAACCAGTTGGCTTGAAGAGGTTCCGTCTGGGAGATTATCGGTAAATGAATTGCGTTTAAGCCGGGGTCTCTGTCAACGGGAGCTGCATCATTATCGTCATCATCATCATGAGACTTGATTATGGCTAACGATTTTTTCGAGTTTCGTCTGGGTTTGTTTACCTTTCGGCCTAATTGATTACGCCCAGAGCCCAAGGCCTGCCTAAATCGAATCGAAAGAACATAATGGGGGGTAACCCTTTTGCTGATGGTTGCGATAAACGACGGTCCTTCCTTCTCAACAGAAATGTTCCACTGCTTCCAAATTTCCCTGTGATTATTTCAGCTGCGATTTGTATCGCTTTTTATTGGCTTTTGATGTTTTCTACCCGAACCTATTTCATATCTTGAACTGCATACTTTCCATATTTATTTAAATTATAATATGGAGGGAAAATTCTCAATGCATATTTCTATTTGCTTAGGGAATTAGTTTTGGCTCTGTTGTATTTTCTTTCAAGATTATAATCGAAGTCTATTTATGCGAACGGAGTGAAAGGAATTGGATTTTGTTTTGGGACTAGGGTGGAAATTGTCAACTCAATTGCTTTTCGGGTCTTTTTTTTTGTTGGCTTTTGTTTATTCAGCCAGCATCCGTGGCTCAGTTGAGGCCCAGCCGATAGTCCGATCCGAGCTGAACTGCTACTACCCGACTAATTCCTATAAACGGTTCCACTCATCCACGGCTTGACCCACAGAGCAGCCCAAAACAAACACATAAATCACCAGCAAGACAAAGCAAAGAAAATAAACCAGAGAAAAAACCAGAACTCAAGCCAAAATTTAAAAGCAATCTGGGATACGAAATCCTCTTCCATGTCCGTTGTGTCCGCTTGTGTCCGCTTGTGTGTGTGGCCTTTGGCCAATTTTCTTATTAAAAACAACAGAGAGCCGAAAAATGTTTACCAAACACAATTCCGGCAAATCCGCAGTGTCCCTGGCCACAGGACTCCCAATCCCACTCCCCTCCCTTCGACGTCCTGTCCCGAAAACTGTAAATAGAGCGCGGCGGGCAGTGAAAGTGCGGACGGACAGCAAGGACACCGAATCCCTGGCACCACATGCTGAGAGCCCCTAACTCTAACCCTAAATCCGGCTGAGTCGTAGTTCGCAGTCCTCTGAAACGAGCAAAGCGAGAGCTGAGGCCATTAAAACGAGCCCCGGAGTGGAACAAGAAAAATGGCAACCTGGAACAGTTTTTACCCATTTTCTGTTTGTTTTTTATACACCATATATGTAGTTGAATGTGTGTAGTCAAAAACTGAGTTGGCAATAGATTTCAAACAGCATGTTTACACAATTTTTATTTGTGTTTGGCCATTTTTAATAATTGATTGGTGAAAAAAAGCCATTAAAAGTAGTTTGGTTCAGAAAAACCAATGACATTTTAAACTGAAAACACGAATTAGGAAATTGCTTGTTACAAAAATTGCTGGGAAAGTTGTTTAGTTTTTTTTGGAAATGTCTTATTTATTTTTATATCATTGCAATAAAATATTAGCTCTTTAATTACGCTGCCAAGAATAAAAGGTGCATAAAATTCGCCTTCTTTTTTTATACCAACCACCACTTTTTCACATAATCCTCGTAGCTATTTTGTTACTCAATCCATGACTTTCACTTTGAACTGGATTCATTTAGCTCGGGACATATAAATATTTGGACAAGGATTGATTAGCGGCCGTCCTCCTGGCTAACACACCAAATGGCTGTCCGCCCCAAATCGAAATCTTTAATCGAAACTTTAATACACCGACTTGGTCCGCCCTGCGCAAACAACAACTAACAGCACAAACATCAATCAAGGCCCCAAGTTTGGTCTCCTCTTTTTTTTCCGGGGCGCTTGTATTTTTGTCAACTTTTTTTCGGGCAAGTGTGGGAGGACATCGTCTTGAGCATTCGCATTTCTTTGGCATCTGCACACAACCCACATCCTCCGGCTTCCACTTACCTCACGGCTCCCACATGATTTACTACAACATTTCCTGTGGCCGCTTTCCGTGCCACCAGTCGTCCCCTGCTCCTTTTTCTGGTAGCTGCCATGTTTGACTTGATTTCGTCTAAATTGAGTTCAGTATCAACAGAAAATACTTCCGTTTCCTATGCTCTTCCCTTTGCTGTTGTGTACCTTTGCCTGATTTTCCAGCAGCAGCACAGGGGGAAAAAGTTGAAGATCCACTTTAATTTATATTGCAAAAATATAAAATCATATTTGTTATTTTTATTAAATGATTTCTAAGCAAATAAAAAATGTAAAAAAAATGTTTATAATATGAATTGTTTTTATTTTAAGAACTGACTTTATGACAAAGGTTTTTCTTAGTTTAGATCTGAACTTTATATTTTTTTAGGCTTGCCTTATTTATTTTTTTTTTTTTATTTATTTTTATGATTTTTTTCTCAAAGTATTTTTCCCCAGTGCAGCAGCAATACAGGGAAAAAATTAACTTTCCACTAGAAACTTTCCCTCGTAGTTTTCGGTGTCGTTGTGTGTTTACCTTGGCAGCAACTCGTCTTCGTCTGTGTCCTGAATTCTGGGTCCTGGCTCCAGGGTCCTGAGTCCCGGCACCTTCCTCATCGTCGAGGTGTTTGCCTTATTTTGAATGCTTTTTATGTTCAATTTGTTTCAATTTAATGTTGTTCTTGCCAAGGGATCAGGCTCGGTGCCAGTGCCAGGCTGCATTGTGCTTTACATGAATTTGATATGTGTGTGCACCTCATATGATAAATGGCATTAAAGGATTTGCGTGAATAACTCAGCTAGGACTTACATTTTTCTATCTGCCAAATAGTTGGCAAAGACTCTGCTATCCAAACAAAATGTGCAATCGAATGTGTTGTTAGAGAATGAGTAAGGTGGTGTGTTTCCCAGCAGCGATTGCCAAGGGAATTTGGAAATTTTGTATTGGAAGATGCTTAGCTGACTTTAAGTGGCATGAGTAATACTATTAGACCTACTGACCATTTTTACATCAGATTATATTCGAGTGTTGACCTTAAAATGGTAAAGAATTGGTTGTTAAATTTGTAATTTCTTGTTTTTTATAAACACACCAATTTAAATGGCTTATATAAGCAATACTATCCACGGTAAAATGTAAATGGCTTATACAATTTGGACGGTATTTCTCTCCACACTTTCGAGCTCTTTGTCCCCCTCTGTTACCTGCTGTCTCCCAATTAAAAGCAATTCCAAAATGTTTTGGTTTTTTCAATTTATTCTTGTGTGTTGTCCAATTCTATGGAATTGCGGCGCCAATGAACTAAATGGGCCAACTCGTTTACCCATAACAACAATTTTACTTGTTAGCTATTGGATTGAACAAAAATATGAGAAACTCAATGAGAATTTTCTTCTACGGGACCCCGTTATTGGTTTTTTGACCAAAAACCGAAATTTATGCGTCTACTTCCAATGAAACATTAAAATTCCATTAGCGGAAGCGAGGCACATAAATTTGTACTCCTACTCCCCAAAAAAAACAGCGGGAGGATTGGATTTCCCCAAACGAGTGCCGGCTTATCGACAAATGAGCAGAAATTATGCATTTTGTTTAGCTTTAATTGCAGCTCAGTGTATTTATTTAGTTCTCCAGCTATGGAGGGGGGAGAACCCAGAAGCGATAATCGAAAATAATTTATAGAAAATAAATATTTCCACACAATGGGCCTCCCTAGACGATGAGAAACTTGAACTTCCATTTTCCTCGCGGATCTTTTTTTATAACGGGTACTTATGGAATTCTGGGTTTGCTTGGGCTTGTGAAGATTTTATAACGAACTGAAATCTAACCGAAAAAGTTTGAATGCTATACTTACTTATTACACCCAAAAAAATTCGATATGAAATGTAGATCGATTTTACATTATGTAATATCAATTTTAACTTGATATGGGGCAAGGAAAATTTGATATGGTCGAAAGGAGTATTTCATGTAAAAACGATAAGGGTTTTGCATAACCAGAAATTTACATGCACATATCGATTTTACGGCTACATGCTTTTTTTGTGTGTATAATATGAATTTCCAGGAATCTATTGCTCGATCTACCTTCAGTAATAAAAATATGCATAATTTATATTTCATATTATTTCCTTTCCTATAACCTTTCTTTGTAATATAACACATAATATAAAAAGTTCTGGCTAATGGATAATTTTCGGTCGGATCTATGGACGCGCTTTCCTGAATATTTCCTTAGACTTTAGCTGGATTTTCTCCCAACAATTTCCCTTGCATTGCCCTATTGTTGATGTTTATTTAAGTTGTCATTAGAATGGTGCAAAGCAACGGCAGCACTGGCAATCCGTGGCAGTTTGGCCATATAAACTTTTTAAATTATCACCGAAGCGCAGTCGGGTAGCAAGTGCGGGTGGTGGATAGGGTTATGCTATGTGGTAGATGGGAAATCGGGGAGATTGAGGGCGCGGCTGCCACTTGAGTCAGACGTGGATGTAACATGGAAATCGCATGGCCATGTGAAATGGAAATGGTGGCACTGCATGCCTCCCACCCAATCGGTTTGGCTATCCCCCTTTCAGCTTCCCGGAAAATGTTCGAATAGTACATTGATGAGGTGGGGTTGAGTGGGGAACAGTCGTCTCTCTGAATGAAATCAATGTTGGTGGGACTTGTCTGGCGATGGCGCCCCAACAGAAGCCGGAAATGCAAGTCAGTATTTTGCTTATCGTCTGGCTAGCTTGTTTATAGCGGGAAAAGACGATGGGAGGAAGTTCAGAATTTAACATGGACAGAGATCGGAAACGATCACTTTAAGATTTTCAAGCTCTCTGTCTTTACATGGAGTTTACTACGAAAAATGTTAAAAAAAAAAGAATATCTAAAATATTTGTACAACTTTTGGGAGCAACCAAAAACTACAGTTAGTTTATTCTAAACATTTATTAGAAATACATTTAAGCTGCAAACAAAAGCTCGCAAATATAAACACCATAGGAAATAATTTAGTGCAAGAAATATTAGCTTGTGTATATATTTTCCCTTAACTCATATTCATAAAATAGTTAACGACTCCAATGTGAACGTCTTCACCTGTCGCCATCCCCTGACTGCAGTCAACATGCCACATTATCAACTAATAAGTATAAACAAACTATGCGCTTAAGTACACTGTTTGCGTTTCGTGGGGGGGATTCGTACTCGTAATGCCCTGTTGTTCCATTCGGGGAATATATATTAGCAGCAATGACGACAGGCCAGGCAACACGAACAGCAACAGGCAGCAAGTTTAAAGCCGCTTAAGGCTATAACCAGAAATGCCATGGCAAACGGAGCAGGTCAAGTCGCACAAACACGAGGATTACCAGGAGGCAAAGGCAACTATGGCTGTTGATGTTGTCCCATATAGGTGTAGGTGTAGCAAGGGCAGCAGGTGCTAGGGATAAAGGAAGTTGATGCTGGCAACACAATGGCCAAAACGCCAAAGCAAAAGCAAAAGGCGATTCTGTCAAAATATTTACGATATGTCGTCGTCGTCTCTCTGGCAATGGCTTTCAAAGTGTAAGGACGCCCGCCCACGAACACAAACACAATAGCCGAAGGACGAAGGACATGTGTAGCACATGCTATTTGTGGGCTACACTTTTTCCCAGGACCAGGATATATATTTCCGAGCTCATCTACACTGCCAAGGACACTCGCCTACACCGCCATCGAGTGTAAGTGTGGTGTAGAGGATAGAAAAAAAATTGATTCATCTTCCAGGGTCCCTGGGAAAATTCTTTTCAGGCTATCCCTACTCCTCCTCACTTGAGCCCGAAAACATTGTCATGTAAAATTAAAATTTATGGCTAATTTGTGTGCGTGAACGTAACTTTGTTACCCGGCCTTTTCCTTAGGTGCTCTCGAGTAGGAAAGCCGTAAATTTCCTTCATTTGCCTGGGCGATTTTCACCAGAAAAGTGCGGGAGACAGCCTAAGCCCCGACCTCAAGGTTCGAGGACGAGGGCGTGACTTGTGCTGGAAAACGAACCCTTCAGAAAACGGTGATAAAACCTTAACGACGAAACCATAAAATCGGATAAAAACAAATTGGTAATTTCTGGAATTGTTTTGGCATATATATTTGAGTGTATATATGTGTGTATATATTTGTATATCATGTTTTAATCTCTCGTATAAACGGTAAATTGTCAAAAATGCTAAACATACAACATGTATTATATGCATCATAAATATGTATGTGTGATCTTAAGGGTAAAACTAATGCTATTTATAAATATCACTATATTTGATTTCGGCTTTCGTTTTAGCTAGTTTTGATGGATTAGAAAGGGAACTGTGCAAACTGAACTATTTAATCTATGTGGTGAGAGTCAAGTTTATCGTAGATTAAGCTTAAAGATAAGTACTTAAAGAGCTTTGAATATGTTAACTATATTTACAGATAATGGGCGAGGGCTAGGCTAAACATTCGATTTGGCAAATCTCGTTATAACAAAGTAGAGTAAGCTACAGGACTGTATTTAACTAAGGTTAAATCTCAGAGACCCTTCAAAAGAGCCGATCCCATCTCGGATGACGTCGTTGATCTTGATGTCCTAGACATAGCGCGTGATTTGTGAATAGAATTCGGAGAGACAAGATTGCAGCTGGGCAAAGGTCGGCCGCTCGCCAGGTAGAAGAGCCCAACAATAGGCCATGATCGTAAACCTTTAATGAGAAGATAAAAGAGCGACCATTGAATTAGTAAAACAGTCGGTTAAGATCTCTATCAATTCGTTTACTCACAGCTCATCGGGGCAGTTGAAGGGCTGGGCCAGCCTATAGCCATCCTTGAGATAGTGTTCCATCTCGAAGGGATCCACCTCGGCATAGGGTTGTTTGGCGGAAGTACACAGCTCCCACATCAGAACCCCGAAGGCCCACGAGTCGCTGGCCTCGGAGAACTGTTTGTGCTGCAGGGCCTCCAGGGACATCCATTTAACAGGCCTATTCTCGCTATCCCCCAGGCAGTTGTAGTCCGAGGGGAAGAGATCCCGAGACAGGGAACTGTCGGACAACTTCACCCGCAGCTGATCGTCAATACTAGAAGGGAAAAAATAAAGGGACAAATTATCATTAGTACATATTATAAACCAAATAAAGAGCGGATATTTGTAAAATTATAAGGCAGGATCTTTTACTTACACACAGTTCCTCGTGGCAATGTCCTTATGCACCACACCATGGCTGTGCAGATGGTCCAGGGCCATGGAAAGTTGCGAGGCCATCATCACAATTTGGATGGTCGTCACCGTGCGCGCACAAGCCGGATCCAGAAGGAATAGCTTAAGATTACGGGTATTGTTTAGAGCGGGATACAGGACAAACGGTGTGGTGTGATCCTCGATGGAAACGCCAAGAACCGAAAGAATTCCGGGATGAGAGGCGCCATACAGCAGCATTCCTTCCTGGAGAAGTAGGAGGACCTGCATTTGGCTGGCATGCTGAGCAACGGTCTTGACCAGAACATCCTGATTGTCGTTATAGGTACCGCGATAAACTCGTCCAAAGGTTCCCTCCTGCAGAAGACTCGAAAGACGTACCCTGCAGCGCTCTACGGTCAACTCGGAAATACGACGATGCAACTCCTCCGGATGTTGTTGCTCCACGGATACGGGAACTTTGCGGGGCAATGAGGACCCATGAATCGGGGCTATGATCGAAGGCGTCATATAAGCCGCCGATCCCATGGAAGACTGGCAAGGCGGGTGGGTATTCAATCTCTGGAAACTCGATGTCCTCATGGGCTGTCCGCCGTGCTGATGATGCTGCCTTTTGTTCGCCGCTCCTTTGACGCAATAGGCAATCATCAACAGCAGACACACGGATCCCATGGCCACGGAAACGCCAACCACTAGGGTGATCAGCCCGGTGGGTGGCAACATCACGGTCTCGAGCAGCTGGGGATCATCCACATCCTCCGATAGATCCTCGGCACTGTCGCTAACAAGGCAAATCTTTTTGCGCCGAAATACCAGGTGAGTCACATTGTTAAGCGATCGATTAAGCACCACTTCCAGACTGACCGTAACATCCACCTCCGCCGCCTTCATCCCGCTGCACTTGAGGGCGATGGACCAGGTCTGGATGGTGGTAGGGATTTCTCCACTATGCGACACATTGATCGCCGGTCGCGGCAGCACCTCCTGATCGGAGCTGACCACATTGATGCTGTATGGAAGTCCTCTTCCCGCCAGCGATTGCCAGGTGAAACTAATGTCCTTGACGTTCGCCGGAACGGGAACAATAAAATTCAGTGCATAGTTGTTTATGTGACCTTCGCGAACGTAGTACACCTCAGCAGAGACACCTGTAAGATAAGAAGGAATTCAGACATTAGTAAATAAATAATACACTTATTAAAAAAATATCTGTAAGTAAATAGTACAAGGTAATATCTTTGTATCTTTACAACAGGTAGCATCCTTCTTCCACTTTATCGACCATTTCATGTATTATTTACTTTCATATCCTCCCGTGCTAGTTGATAAAACAAACTCATCCACTACTTTGTATGTAAATCTTTCAGAATGCACTCAGAGCAATGAGTTTTTCTAGAGGCTTGTTTGCTTAGCCCGATCCACAGACGGTCGACGGCAACATTTTATATAAATAAACACAGGCGAACGTCTCGGGTTTGGGGAATTCCTTGGAAACTATTTTCGAGTTTATCATCACTTGTATCTGTATCTACTGGGAATCTATGTAGAACAACAGCACGAACTGGATTTAGGGAGAAACGGCAATGGAACAGCGGTGATCTGAGGTTGGCAAAACAAGAACAGGGCAAAGACAAACAGAATGGGCCGTGTCTGGGATTTGTTCCCCTTACTTCGATTGCCTGCCTGGCCGGTTGCGGTTTGACCCAGGCCGATTCTTCTTCGAGTTAATGAAGCATCTTCGGTTGTGTTTTTATTTATTTTCGTTCTTCTCCTTTTTTCAGAGATGTCTGGTCGCGATTGCCAACTCATTTCGATTGTTATGACGTCTTATGCTAATGATAATGATGCAAGCAGGTAGTTTTGTACTGGCCTAATGGTTCGTCCTAACAAGATTTTCTCGGACCACACAAATCGAAATTTAAGTAAGCCAAATTGATCAACAATGACGCGCAGTCGTTGCCCAATTTTCAGCTGCCACTTGGGTGCATTCAGTGCATTCAACTTTCCCCCAAATAAAACTGGCAAACTGTGGCCCAGGAAATAATTTAGGAAAATGGCTGGAACACCCGAGCGGAGGAACGCCACGCGCACTTCCTTTGACAACTGGCAATAACAATAAAAATCAGCGAGCTTGTAGGTAGACGGAGTTCCAGACATCGCCCTAGACGTTCAACTAGAAATGGTCGAAGGCAGAACCGGCAAATGGCTCAACTGGGTGGCATATAAATTGTGTCAGACATGCGGGTATACACATGCACTGGTAAAAATTCCATAGCAAATAATGCTTAAGAAATTTTATGGCGAGCCTAAAAACCTAAACCACAAATGAAAAATTTCTGGGTTTTTAATATAATCCCGAGAACACAGTTTCCACAAGTTTAGTTCACTCAAAGTTCTACTATTTTTCCCCTGTGCATTTATACTTGAGCCCTGCAGACTCGGCTCCCCAATGGGGCCTGCCAACTTCCTCTGCGATGTGCAACATGTTGCACGTTGCTGTTGCTGAGTTGCTGCGGCCACGACAAATTCCTCGGCAGCATTTTAAAAATAGCGCCCATGACTTAATCAAATGCAACGCGTCCTGTCCCTGCTGCAATTTCCCTCCGGGCAGGCTGCCTTTCAGCCTCAGACACACGCTTCCATTGACCCTTTTCACCGAGGCCAAAAAGATGTCCCGGCCAAGAGTCGTCAGTTGGGCCCAGAGTTCACAGGTTCATGTGAAAGTTGCCGCTCTATTGCATTTTTATAAGGTGCACGGGGCTGGGGCAGGGGATCTTGGATAGGTTGTGATGGGATGGGGTAGGTTGGGATTGTCGAGGGCCGCGTCTTGAAGTGGATTCGTTGTCGTCTACCTCATGTCACGAGCAAATGTCACTTGCATGCGCCCAACGCGGGTCGGCTCTTGAACTTTTTTAACCTTTTTGTGCTCGTATTATCCGCCATGTTCATAACTGGCTGGCTTTTCTATAGCACAGAGAGAAAATCTCAATGTTGTCTTGATTTCATCATTTTATGTTTGCATTTTAATTGCAATCGCATTAGGTTAATCGATATATAATCGATAAAAATGGTTATTTAATATGCTTAAAGGGTTTTAAATGGTACTTTTAATTGAGGAGCCTCTGATATGAAAATCTACCACTAGATCGATGATTATTTTTCTCCGTGTGGGCGTGCCTGCTATGAGGAGCTGGAAAAAGAAGTTGTGGAATTGGTGGCGGCGTCGAGAGTCTCCCATATCGTATGTCGAATTTTTCGGAGCGTGCAGTCATGATGCTGTCGTTGCGAGTATTTTTTGCAACTTTTTAATAGCTTGCTACTGCTCAGAGTCACAGTCGTGACCATTGTTACACCGCTTCCAAGGAGCGGAGGGGCATCCACATAGAACTGCCGAAACGACTGGCCGGAGACACTCGTACACCAAAATACAAAAATAAAAAAAAAACACACAGAAAAACGGAAAAATGTCTACGGTTCGGTTTCCATTTTCATGTAATTAGCGTTGCAATTCGTGAAGTGCTTTCCGCTGTGCCGATTTCCTATGCTGATTTTTCGCAAACCGAAACAAAGACCAGCAAAAAAATTAGAGTTTTCGCCGGGGTCACTCCTTGGGGTCAGCGGTTTTGTAGTAGCCATCTCATAACTCGAACTGTTTTTTTTTGGTCAGGGAGTGGTGAATGGGTGTGGGAAGCCATCTGAATGTGGTTTGGCAAAGGGCAAAGGCCGGAAGTACAATTTTCTCTTACTTTTTTATATCATCGAAACAGTTAAATAAATTCATTTGTTTTTTTGTCTAAAGTTTGTGGAATAACTTCGGATCTATAATGTAGACCAAGACCCATTATTTATAACTTCCAAACTAGGTCTTTCGAAAGATAAATAGGTGGTAAATCGAAGATAGATCCCTGATGTTTATAAATGGACCTTAAGTGTTGGGTAATTTATGAAAACTAGTGCCATCGCAACACCTTTGATTTACTGTCGTATCCCTTCATCAACTTCTCGGCTTCCTTGGCCATTATCTCCATTTGACAAATATCCCAGGCTCAGCCTGTGACTACAAGTAATTTTGCTTAAGCAAACAGACCGGTACGTGGGGCACATGGACAACCCTCTGCCGGGGTCTTTGGGCATCTCTCTGGCATCTTTTATCTTGTCCAATCCTCCCAGGCAAACAAAATTGCAATAGATGATAAATGATGGCACAGCGACTCCATCTGCACCGTAACCGCATTGAACCTCCGACGACTCTGCAACCCCAGCCAGCCAATATTCCGGGCTTCAGCCTCGGCTTCGGCTTCGTCTTCGGTTTCGGTTTCCCCCATCTAATGGCTAATATGTCACTTTGGCTGCATTGGCTTGAAATCTGCTCCGGGTCTTTTGTGCAGTTTGTGGCCAAATCGAAAAATAAATAAAACAAATGATCGGCGCCTGCCGGGAACCGCCTTCAAAGTCCCCCCGAATCCCCGTCCCCATCCCTTTGGCTTATCACGCACAACAATCTCGCTTGCAAGCCCTGGGCACCACCCCCAAAACGACCGCCCACCACATGTCAACATTTAACATGTTTTTGAGCCATGTCTCCAACCGGCTCGGCACCACCACCCACCCCCTGGAAAAGTCCCCCACTCGCATCCGTATCTTTGTGTGAATCGTTTCTTAGTTGCCTCACGTCGTTATGATAAATGATGCTGCTGCTCCTTTTGTTTTGCCTATTATTTTTTTCCTGCTCCGTTGGCCTTTTTGGCAGCCGCGGGCCCAACGTTCTCGTTTCTCGTTTTCGGCTTTTGATTGTAACAAATTTGTGCCAGCGAAATTAGCCATCTCTTTAGGGCAAAATCTCTGCCAACTCAAGCGATTTGGCACAGTTAACGCGGAGATTTTCCCTTTTTTTGGGGGGCCCACCGAAAATTAGCTCAAATTAATCATTCAAATTTTCAGAGTTGACGTTTTCCAAACACTTTTGGCTGGCTGACAAAAACCAAACGGCTTTGACCGGCCGGCTTATTGTAATATCCAGAATCAATAGTAATTAACCTTAATCGTTATTCATTTTTTGTCAGTCTTCTGTTGTCTTTTCAGTGTTGAGTTGTGAGAGAAGAGGATAGCCTCCTAAAAGAGTGAATAAATGATGCGGGTCAAGAGTGATGGTCTATGAAGATAATTGAGCTTCGAGTGGCTGCAGCTGGCCAAGCTAAAATCATTCGTTAAGACAAAAGAGCCCAAAAGTATCTATGAGGGAAAAAGTGTTACAAAAGAGAGGCAATTTGATATGTACAACAACACTCGGGAAAAATACAAACTCTCGAAGACTTTAATGCTCATTATATGTTCAAAATTGAATACACTTCCATCTGCAGGTACTTAAATATTTTATTCATTTTCTGTAACAACTTGAAGACACATGAATCTGATAAAATCTCTGGAGATTCGTATCTTGCAGATGCCAAACTATCTGGCAGCTAGCAATGCCATCTATACTAATATACTTCAGAGCGTATCACGAATTTTCCCATTGTGGGAATGTCAGCAAAATCGTGTTAGCAGCACATTCATCTCACGGATTGCCGTAGTACGCCTAGTTAGCGATGCATCTAGATGCTGCTGCCACGAAACAAGCCAATAGCTTGTTTTTTTGCAGAAATTCCCCCCCAAACACCCACTCCGATGGGTCTTATTCGCCATCCCTTCGATACTTTCCATGTAACTTTCTGCAACGGAAAACTCCCACAGCGCATAACCCAAATAAACACCGAACAACTCAATAAACACAGTGGAGCGACAACAAAAGACCAGATGCACGCACTGCATATGCATCTTTGCATCTTTGCAGTTGCCCAAAGCAGCCACGCCCCATTTGGCAGCGCCCACATGTCACAGTGACATGGAAACAAACTCGGTTGCTGCGACAACTCTACACGTTAAAAAGTGGGGATAAATCGAAATAGGACAAAACCATGCGCGGATTAACGGGGAGATATAGAGATCCACTCGGGTGAAAAATAAAAAAAATGGGTATTCAAAAAGTATGCAACAAAAAATGTGTTCTAAATCCCCGACAACCAAATCCTGGATCCACCACTGGGAAAAAAAACATTATAGAATATAATTTTGTTTTTACCTTTACTAAAACAATAACAATAACAATATTTCCAAAATTTAAATTTTAAATTGTTTAGCCCCAACTTATATGTAGTTTTCACAATAGTTTTCTCTCTCTGCAAAAAACAGAAATCGGGCTTCATTGACGGAGCTCGTTGTTTAAAGTAAGTATGATTATTCGTTTTTTGCCATACTATGCATGCATATTCGACTTGCGTATACATATATATATTGTATAGGGAGCACAAGCCGGGCAAACAATGGCTGATATTTATTATTGACATGCAGCCCACTGCCTCGTCGCCGCTCTGCATCTGGCAGCCCCCGGAGGGGTTATCAGAGTTGTCAGTTCCCAGTGATAACCGCACAGTAGCAGTCGGAGGAATCAGCCCCTCAGTAAGCCTTTGACGAGAATCGAGACCCACTCCACAGACCGTTTATTATTTGCCGGCAGTCGCTTTTATTGCCTGCAATCGGTTTATGCGATTTTCATTTGTTTAAATGCCGTTTTTTGTCTATAGTTTCGATGGTAATGGAAATGGCTTTAAGCCCGGGCTTAGCCAAGTTTATGGCGGTTTACAGTCACCAGACATATGAACCCATAAAATAAGTATGCAAATGGCCCTGAGCCTCCCATTTGGCCCTGCTTTTTAGTCCACAAACCACGCCTAATCAAAGTTAAACACGTAGACGGGTAATTCGACACTCTTCTGCTATCAAAAAATCGTAATGAAATCGGAGAGACAAGATCTTGTTTGGTTTGGGGAGACTTTATGACCTGCCAAGTGCCCATCAATTCGAAATCGATAGCCCTACGAGGCCGCACGATCTCTGATCGCATTTAGAAATAGATTGAAAATAAAATCGAAATATTGATCCCAGTGCCACGACGAACTTTTGCGACTGGCTCATAAGTCACGTACGAACAGATAAATATCTCCGATGATCGTGGACCATAGAAAGCTAATGCGGAAATGATCAGAGAACAACGTGATAAACTGAGGCCAAAATAGATAATAGATTTAATAGATGATAAGTTATCTACGCTAGCAGATAATAAAAACCAGGTTACGATCTGATTAAGGGGCACTAAGAAAGATATTAAAATAGATTGGAAAAAAAAAGTTTTATATACTAAAATTGATAGAGTCCACATAATTATATCCCAAACTATACGAATGATGCATTTGAATCCAGTGATAATTTATAGCTATTCATAACTTCAAAGAGATTCTAAAGTTAAGATGTGCTACTCCGGATCAAGATCTTTCCGGTTAACACAGTTTATTGTCCCCTTTCGCGATCACTAATTGAACAGATAAGATCTGCAGACGCGACAGCTGTGTCAACTCCTTCGGATAGCGCTTTTTACGATCTGTCAGGTGAGCTGTTAGCGCTAGCACATCGTATAGCAAAAACTGGCACGATCGGGTCTATAAACTTTCCCCACCCTCTCTATTTCTCACATTTTTTGCTTTCGCAGAGGGGACAGCTTCATTAGCTAATGGCCACTTCAGTATGTGTGACTGGCGAACCCAACGAACAGCGAAGCTGGACAATAAATTGCCAAACACCAATTAAAATATAGATCATGCCTGCTGATCATATCCAAGTAGCAAGTAGCCAGTTGCCAGCTAAAGCAGAACCGTTAGCAGGGGGATTTTTGTGAGGATCGGTGGCGTTTCTCGGAAGGCTTTTAGCACGACCAGATGAAACGGCCTCCTGTTCGTTTACAATTATCGGCTGCTGAGATCTTGGAAAGGCAGCCGAGAACAAGCCATAAACCGGAGAAGCGCACAAATGTCTCTACTAGGCCGGGGGAAAACAAAACACAAGATAAAAAAAATACAAAAATAGGAAGAAAAAAAGTAAACGAGATACATGCCTGGCTTGTTACGGCCATCCGACAGATTCAACAGCTTTAGCTTCGCTTAGGTGCTAAGAGTTGCCACAGTAGCGCGTCGTGTGTATCTTCGAGATACTTTCGTACCCTGGCAGCTTGTTTGCGGTGTAAGCCGCTTAGCCGCGGCTCACTTCAAATAACAAAAGCCATCAATACATGTTTCCAGATGCCTAGGCAAATATGAAAATATTTAAATTGGCCTAAACAAAAGCCAACACACTTCGGCCCGCGAGCTCTCAATTCATTTAGCACAGTTGGGGGTAAATTTAACACATCCAACTTAGCGTTTTCCCCCGAATATTCTCTTGAGCATCTATCTTCAACGGCTAATTTATGGCCCAAAGCGGCTACCAATCGATCATGCGCGAGGGGGCGTGGCGATTTTAGCACATTCTTCGCTTCGAGAGTGTGAAAATCGTGCCGGAGCCGTTGGCAAAGTCCCCATAATCTCGGTTCTTTTCTCCATTTCAGTTTTAATTGCAGCTTCATTAGCAGGCAAGAAACAGTTAAATTAAATGAAAACACCCCAAAATGGTCGCCATAAAAAGCTGGAAAAATTCCAAATCGTCAATAAAATGCCATAAAACGTACTCACAGAGGGAAAACTTTGAAAACTGTAGCAGGAGCAGGGGATGGGCAATAAAATTAAATTTAAATAATGCACTTTTGGCTATTTAAAATGTAGCGCGTGTCACAGCAGCAGTAAACTCGGTAAACTTTTTTGGGTGCTCCTCTTGACTGTGATGGTTTATTTCTGGGGAATATGATTGGAATCGAAATGGGAATAAAGTTGGAAAACGCATCATACGATGATTCGATCGTGAGCCGAACCCATTCTGGCTGGATCGTATTTCATATGACTGTCAGATGCCAGGGACTTTATGACTCAAACTCTTTTTAGCATTGAACTTTGCCGGGACCCCTGTCGAGATGATAAAAAATAAGGGAACTAAACTTGTGCGATCATCGGCGAGCTATAAATTAAGCGTAAATGCAAATGAAATGTATTTAAGCCGCCAACTTTGGCTAAAGACCACGCCGAGACCCCACCTCTCCGCCCAAAAACCCCTTTTTGCGCACACAAATCAAATGCAAATTATGCAGCTTAATTGATTTATGGCCCACGGAGTGAGGAGTACAAAGCATTTGCGCATTTCTTTATGGCCGTCTATATGTATATATCCTACGCAAGTCTGCGCAACTTTTCGACTTTGTCTTAATTACCCCGCAGATATATGTATCTACAATTTGCAGCGTTTTGCTGGCAAAGTGCAGACCACAGCCCCCAAGAATATTCTGCATACTTGATTTCACGCCCCCGAAATCCCAAATCCGAAATGCATACGCAAGATTATGCGCATCGTCATCGTCGTCAGCGAAACGGCTCCCACACATGGTTAGAAAAAGATAAAGAAAACTTCGATTTAACAAGGCGCGTTGCATGCCAAAATCTGGTGCTGCAGATACAGCAACTCGAGTGGGCAGACTTGTCATGGAAAATACTGCCAAAAAGACAGTGAGCCCTCTGATGGGGGAAGAAAGGGCAAACAGTGGGTCGGTGGATGGCTAATTTCTGTACTTTCTAGATTATTTGGAAAAATCAGTTCAGTTCTAAAAACTGTGTTTTATCAAATATTTATAGACTCAAAAAAGGTCTAGAAAAAATGGTCTATACATTCTTCCAACCCAATTTCAGCCCAATTTCCCTGCAGAACCTTTAAAAAATCAAGTACACGATTTTTAACCAACCGAATAGTAGGCCTTGAAGCTAATGTTTCTAAAATCAAAGCAAATTTTCTCCAAAACTCCTAGAAAAATTTACAGATTCTGTGACACCTACGGTTTTGGCTGCTAAACTAACCGACCCCAAATCCGTCGCTGACACCCCTGATAATCATTCTCCCATAATCATATAACATATCATATCATATCATATCATATCATTCACACATACATAAGTCGAATAAATACACTTTTCTTGGAAACATAATTCAAGGTTAAGAATATTATACTGGCAATACAAAAACGTTTGAGTTTGTTTGGAAGTTATGGAATGCCTCAACTCTCCGAGAATTCGACACTTTTGTTTTGACGGTGTACATTGAGGAATACACATAAGAAATGCACCCCACTGTGCATTCTTCCTCCCCTCACAGCTGATTCCCCGCCCACCACCGCCCGCTCCCACTACCCTTCTTCTTTTCTCTGCTCCTTTTCGCAGTCACGTTTTGGTTGCTGTTTTTTTTTTTTGTTTGTTGTCGCCTTTGCGTTGTCATCTCGTTTGCATGTTCCTCTCTCTCTTATTCCCTTCCCTTCTCCTGCTTCCTTCGCAAGCTCACTTGCGTTTTTTTTTGTTTTTGGGGAGCTAAGGAATTTGAGTTCCAAGAAATATTCAAAAATATTCTCCACCAAGGGAGATAAATTGAATGCAGCATGTAGATTTTGAGACTTTGTTGTTGTCTTTATTTTTTGGCATGTCTGCTGCTTCCTCTTCTTCTTTTTCTTCTTTTTTTTGTTTTTATACGAAGCGTAAAATTTCCTAACGAAGCAAACGAAAGTTGGTTGTTGTTTTTGTTGTTGGGGGCGGTTTGTTTATTTGTTTTACTGTTTAACAACACCTGCGGCATGCGCAAGAGAGAGAGAGAGTGAGAAAACGAGATGGAGAGAAAGAGAGAGGTGTTATAGCGAGGGCATCTAAATTAAGCCAAAAGCAAACAAATAAACATAATTTTTTGAGGAAAGTGCGCTTTTTTCAATGAATGAAAACTTAAAATTGGTTGACACAAATTACTTAATTGTTGTTTGTTTTTCAGAAAATGTGGGAAAGGAAGAGTTTATAAAAACAAAATCAATAACAAATGGGTGGGTCAAAAATATTGGAAAACAGTTCAAAAAGAAAAAAAAAAAAGATGGGGAAAACTCACCTAATAAACGCATTACTTCCACGGGATTAAGGAAAACATTCAGATGTGCCGCTACCTCGCTGCCAGAGCGCAGTTGCAGCGCTGCCAGCGTCAGCAGAGAAAGCCACCACATTTTCCGGCTCATTTTCATTATAATATTTGTTGTTGTTGCGCTTTTACCGTATTTATTCACCGATTCCATATTATTTTCTGTACTTTTCGCAGGTTTTATGCACTTTTATCACACACAGCAATTCGTAAACAATCTCGAACGAACGACCAGCACAAAAGCAAATCGTAAATTGAGAGGAAGAGAGACAGGCACGCCGCGAGAGAGAGAGTGCGAGTGCGACGGCGTCGTTTTAGCAGCAAAAAAACACGAAAATCATTGTTTAACCGCGAAAATAGAAGATATTTTGGTCCTACAACCAATACATTGTTTTGTTATTAACGCACTTGCATTTCCTAGCCCGATTCACACGTTTTTCTTTCAGATTTTCAGTGGTTTTATCAACAGAGCAACTTCTTCGCGGCGTGGAAACAGAGAAACTTATGAACAAGCAATAGATATAGAGGCACAAAATGGTCCGTCGAACATCTTCGCTGCCGCCAGAGTTCGACGTCGAAGTTTGATCCCAACTTGACTGCCCCTTTGATCATTTTTAACATTTTATGGATCCATACACTGGTGAAAAAATAATAATATAAACGATCTGGAAGGGTTTTCTCACTAATTAAAAATCTCAGAAAAAAATCAAAACTTTTTTTGAAATATAACAACCCGTTTTTACTTTTTTTTATCTTTTAGTGGTAAAATGCAAAAGACATCGAATTTAGTTCAGCAAACTTTGCATCAAGCAACAACAGTGCAACTACAAACATTTTTTTCTACCACTTCGTGAAGAATTGATAAAGCAATATGATGATATTGTTTTTATTCGGATATCGCGTGTATTCCGTCGTACAGAATTTTTTAATTTTAAATTCTCTTAAAAAATACCTAATTTTAAATTTAAAATCAATCCTCTATCGAAACGAAAAGTTTTTATTTTTTGGGCCTGGATGAATTCTGTCGGAGTTATTCAAACATCATAAATGTAACCGAAATTTGTTCGATTACAACTAAAGCGCAAATGTTCAAGCCGTCATTTCGATGTTGCATCCTTATGTTCGATGCTCTTTCCCTCGATGGTCGGCTTGCGAACAAGGGGAGAAAAGAAAATGCCAAGAGAACATAACGCCACCTGGCGGCCGTTGAATGCAAGCAGGAAACCGAAAGGAAATTTGAAAACAAAAAAAAATTTGAAGAGAGTAAAATTTCTATATAACAGTTTGATTAGGGGAAAAATTATTACAGTGGGGAATTATAAATGGGGATGGATTGGTTGGACTTGAATGGTTCGATGTGGATCCCAAACTGAGTTGTAAAGAGGATTCGCTCCATTACCAAATAAAAATGTGTGTAGTTATCATGAACTTCTTTGATCTTCCAAAAACATTGGAAAAAAGTTTTACAAAGTTTATTATAATGTAGCATATCACGAATGATTCTAAAAGCTACGAAAGATGGTGGGAAAAATTGAGCAATTCATGTTTATAATATGTTTAATAAAAGAAAAGCAATACTAACAAAGGTGATCATTAAAGTTACAAAGCTGGGTATCATATAAAGTTTAAGTTTAAGTTTCAATTTGTTGTATTATTGGCTATAATTTTGTTTATAAATTCAAAAACATCATTTCATTTGATAGTAGATAAAAATAAATTGGAAAACACTTCCAGCGTCTTAAGCACTTGCTTTTATGACGAGATTTGTAATAATAACACTGTGCAGCATTTTTAGTGCTTTTTTAATTTACCTCGATGGATGCCATATTTTTGGATTCGTTACGAATTCCCAAGTTAAACTGCGTTTTCCAAAAAGTTCCCCGACGCAAGGATTCTTAGCAAAAGGACCTCAAAGTTCGAAAAATGCTGAAATTGGCCAACTTTCCAGAGATCTCAGAGGCAAACGGATGCATGGTTTGATTCGATGTTAAAGTGTTTTAAAAGATACACTCTTTATCTTCCAAACCCCATACTTAGAATAATTTTAGGATTTTTTTTAAAGGCAGAAACAAATTCTAGATCACAAAGCAAGTGTTGCAGGTTTGGGCCTGCCCACTTGTGCACTTTCAGCAGAGGGCTGCACTATGTTGTTGGTAAGCATTACTGTGTTTTTACGGTGCCGAATTCACGCAATCATTTCACGCTTTCAGCCGCTTCGTGTGTGTATAAACGCCATTTCGGCAACACACGAAAGCTGACTATGATTTCAGCCTCAAAGCGCTATTTGGTGATAAGCAGCTCTGGTAATTCTGTTATAAATTATTAATGTTGCCAGATCGCTAGAAATTAAAAGCCCTTCATAGCCTATTTCTCCACTCAGAGGTATTAAAGGTTAAAAATGATCACCTCTTTTTACCGGTCTGGCATCCCTATCAGCTGAGAGCGAGCAAAAGCATGAATTCTCGGCTATCGTACAAACAGGGGTCTTTTCTATATCGCGCTTTCAAGAAATCTTGATTCCAATCATATAAATATAGTATATGTGTGACAAAGATTGCTCCGCGAAGAACGCCTTTAGCTAGTTGCACAAACGTGCACGAACTTGTACAGATATGTTTCTATTGGATTTCACGAGAATTTTTAGCGTGGACGCTAGGTGGCAACACTGGTTATCTTTTCACTGTTTTATGTTCACTTTCTTGATGTTTTGATTATATTGGTTAATGCTGATGAAAATGCCGGCGATCACGTTCGTTGGCTTCATGAACTATTCCCAGGAACACTGCAAACAACAGAGGAACTCGACTTCTAGGTATTTCTCACTATGCTTAGCTTAAATAATTTTTTAGAATTTTCCTATAGAACGCATTATTTTATAAGAAACGAGATTTTATCACGAAATAATAGTAAAACTTACTTTTTTAAATCAACAGCAACCGACTGGTAACAGAAAACCTTAAGAAAGGCTGAGGATGTCTGAGATTTTTCACGATTTCGTTTGGGTAGATTTCTGGATTTTAAGAAAATATATTCAGGAGAGAACGATCCTCACACGGCCAATGTCCAAAACGGAAAGGCCGAATAATCGAAATGCGCCAGCCAGCAAGGCCTTGTTTATCGAAAATTGTCGACCAGAGTTACTCAGGAATATCTATCGAACGCGTCTTTTCAGTGTTGTAAAGGCGGAAATTATTTGGAATTTTGCTCTGCCATTTTGATTCCGGGCGCCAACTTCAAATCCTGGCGGGTATTTTGAACGTTAAAAAGTTTAACGACAATAAACGGAAAAAGCTTCGGCAAGCCGAAGTATTAATACCCTTGCTGAAAAATAAAAATATATAATATAATATATATAGAAAATATGGAATAATAACACTAGTATGTGTTTTTATTTATATCTCGACATTTTACTCTTCGAGTAATGGGTATAAGTACTGGGAAATCGTTGATTGGTAATCAGTAAAACTGATGAAACTGTAAACAACTACTGGCACCTCTATGCATTAAGTCACCTTATATTTTACAACATTTTTGGGTTGCATATTTATTGCGTCACTGATCCTAGTTTAACTGGCAAATAGATGCGACCGACATTCGGCAGGATAAGTCGTTCATCCGAAAGGAACTTGTCGGTCTCCAGAGCTCCACACACCGATCGTCGCCATCGCTGTTGTCCGGCTGTCCGGCAGACCAGTTAAGAAAAGGGGCCTCAAGTCCCGTGGCCTCCGATACGTATACGCCCCGAACTCCAAGATCATTGATGGACAGCCAGTAGCTATAGGCTGGATGAAGGAAAGGGCTAAGAGCCTCCAGCTCTTCCATGCTTTCTAAATTTAGCAGGAATCCACCGTTTCGACGGCAGTGGTTGCTTGCTTCGAACCAGTTCGATTTTTCCAAAGAAATGTAGTAATTCTTTTCACCGATCTCCACAATACCTGATATAAACAAGTTGGTTGCGTTAAATATTCTTTTTACAGCAACGAAATTAGATTAGTACTTGATGGTTATAAATCCAAGTAATATCTATATAGCACATACTTTGGCGACCCAAAGGAGAGGCCTCCAAACATAGAGCACTCCACAAAATCAAACATGGCAGAAGTACTCTGAACATCTTTACACAAGTTTCAGTTTGCAACTGAGGAAGAAATATAAAATGACTTGGGTTGAACAGATAACAATTAGTGATAACAATACTTACTATTCTTGACCGATAAGTTAAACAAATGATAACACTATTAGTTCTCAGCTTGACATATCGAATTTATTTTAAAGTCTGCACAAAAAATACAAATTGTTGTTGGTAAGAGATAAAGTAAAATATCAGATTATGGTAGGTAGGTAGAAGTGGTGAGGTCCTCTCTGAGAGCCTCCAAGTAGAGCTGAGCTCCGTTTTGATCCACACCCTCGTAAATTGTTGTCTCCGCGTTCTCTTCAGTACCAGCCTGCATCATTTAGAAAACCTAGGATTGCAGTTATCCTCTGCTTTCCTATTTCTCCCAATGATTCCAGCTGATACGCCCCGAAGTATCTCGCCCTGATATGGTTTAGTGCTGGGCAATGACACATCATGTGCTCAGGTGTCTCCTGTGTGTCTGTTTCTTTGCAGCTCCTGCAATTAGCATTGTACGGAAGCCCCATCTTCATGGCTTGCGTGCCAATGGCCCAATGGCCTGTGATGAGTGCCGTGATCCTTCTAATATCCCTTTTGCTTTTGGATATTAGTTCTCGAGTTCTCTTGCTATTGATGGTTGGCCAGCAGAGCTTTGATCTCCTGAGACCCTGCTTTTCTGACCAACTTTTACTAGCTAGTGTTTTGTAGTGTTCGTGAATCCTTGCTTGGACTGTATTAAGGGATTCAGGTAGACTAGTTGTATAGGAGTCGTCTGCCGACCCCTTTCGTGCAAGTTCATCCGCCTTTTCGTTTCCTGGTATATCATTGTGCCCTGGCACCCATGTTATCTGTACATGGTTGTTTGTTGCTAGTATGTTGAGAGCCGACTTGCAATCGGCTACTAGTGTCGAGTTGGTTCTTGCTGCTGCGAGAGATTTGATAGCCGCTTGGCTATCCGAGTATATCCGTACCTTGGTATTCCTGAGGCATTGCTGAATCGAAAGCTTGGCTGCTTCCAAAATAGCGAGTACCTCAGCCTGAAAAACTGTCGCTGATTCTGGGAGGTGGAATTTCGATTCTATCCCCCAGCTTTCAGCGAAAATTCCAGCCCCTACACCACAGTCCATCTTGGAGCCGTCAGTGTAGAGTGATACCTCATCTTGTCCGGTTACTCTGTCATTCTCCCAGTCTTCCCTCGTTGGAAAGGTAGTCGTAAATCCGTTTCCAAATCTTATCTCCGCTGTCATATAATCCGTCTTGTTCTTTGCCAGATAGTTGTTGTCCTCTAAGATACGGCAGTGCCCTGTGTGGTAGCCTTTCCAGCAATTACTTGCCTTCAGTCTGGCCGCACTCTGCGCTGCCGTATCCTTTATGAAAAGTTCTATCGGCATTATATCCAGAATAGTGTTCAACGCGGCAGCCGGGCATGATCTTAATGCCCCTGTAGCTCCTGCGCAAGCTGATCTTTGTATTCTTGTCAGCTTGGCAATATTGTATGCTCTTGTCAGGGCTGGCCACCAGACTAGTGCCCCGTATGTGAGAATTGGCCTTACCACTGCTGTATAAAGCCATAATATTATCTTAGGGTGTATACCCCAGTTTTTGCCAAACATTTTCCTGCACGAGTAGAATGCTATGCTGGCCTTTCTTACTCGTTCCGTGATGTTCAGTTTCCACGAGAGCTTCGGGTCTAGTATCACTCCTAGATACTTAGCCTTATCCGATAGCTCGAGTTCGATTCCATCTATTTTTGGTTTGCTGTATGTTGGGATCTTTGTTCTTCGCGTGAAGAGCATCAGTTCGGTTTTACTCGGGTTTATACCTAGTCCGCAGGTTTTTGCCCATTCATTTAGTCGGTTAAGGGCCCCCGTCATTATATTACTAATGACATCTGGGAATGGTCCTGATACTAGCAACACTACGTCGTCTGCGTAGGCTACTACTTTTACTCCTCCGCTATTGAGTTCTCTCAATATGTCGTTCATGTTGATGAGCCAGAGCAGTGGCGATAGAACCCCGCCCTGAGGTGTGCCTCTCTTCACAAAGCGTGTGAGGTAAGTGCCACTCAGTTCGGCTGTTATCGTCCTGCTCGTGAGCATAACTCCGATCCAAGCTCTGATGTCTCCTTCAACGCCGATCGAGTTGAGGGAGCTCAGTATGGATTCGGCGTTCACATTATTGAACGCACCTTCTATATCTAAGAAGGTGGCCATTGTATATTGGTTAAAATGTAGCGATTTTTCTATGTGGCAAACTACTTCGTGTAGTGCCGTTTCTGTCGATCTGCCCTTTCGGTACGCATGCTGAGCGTCCGATAGATGCTGCTTCTCGGTGTTTTCCCGGATATGAATATCGATCATTCGTTCCAGCGTTTTCATTAGGAATGAGGTAAGGCTGATCGGCCTGTAATCCTTTGCTAGGATATGTCCTCTTCGTCCTGGTTTTGGTATAAATACAACTTTGGCTTCCTTCCATAGAAGCGGTATGTGTGTTAGTCTGATGCAAGCCGTGTAAATGGCTTGCAGCCACCTACTGATGCTGACCTGTGTTGCTTGAAGCATTGCCGGGAAAATGCCGTCTGGCCCCGGACTCTTATATTTGTCGAAGGAGTTTATCGCCCAGTTGATTCTTTCAATGGTTATGATATCCCTTGTGTGTGTTGGTTGATGAGCCCTCTGACCTTCAGTAGGTGCTGGCTTTTCTTGAAGGTTGCCTGGAAAGTGTGTATCCACTAGTGTCTCTAGGGATTCTTCCACCGTTGTAGTCGCTGATCCGTCTTGTTTGTGTAGTAGAGTTGGGCTGTTATACCCTTTAGCAAGGACCTTGCTTAGTCTAGCCGAGTCTTTTATACCTTCTAGCGATTCGCAGTAAGTCCTCCAAGAGTCTTTCTTGGCTGCGTATATCGCTTTTTTGTATGCTTTTTGTGCTTCTTTGTATGGCTCCCATTCCTTGGTAGCATAGCTGGAGTTATAGGCTTTTCTTGCCCTCTTTCTTAGAGTGCCTAGCTCTTTGGTCCACCATAAAGGGTGTTGTTTCTTAGAGTATGAAACCTTGCATGTTTCCTTATATGCATTGTTTAGAATGTTTGTTAGGTCCTCTACTTCCTTGTCCAGGGTCGTCGTAGAGGTTTGTACCCGTATTCTTCTGTTGCTAACTTTCGAGTAGACAATCTTACCGAATTTGTCCCAGTTTGTTCTACGGGGGTTACGTTTCGTTTCCGGTTTGCTAATCGGAATCGAAATTTCGAAGAAAATGTACCTGTGATCTGAAAAGGAATTTTGTTTCGACACTATCCACTTTTCAACCTTATATCTACTAAATTCTGTCTGTAAAGTGAGGTCTAACACCTCTTCCCATCCCTGAAATTCCCTTGTGCTTGGGAATATAAAGGTGGGTGTGTTACCTCTGTTACATATGGTGATGTTGCGGCAGATAATATTATCAAAAAGAGACTCACCCCTTTCGTTGGTTTCCGAGCTTCCCCATAGTGCGTGCCTCGCGTTAGCGTCGCATCCGAGCACCAGGGTCGTCTTAGTATCTTCCGCCCATTGCAGCAGCTTGATGACTGGCTCAGGTGGAGCCGGTTCATCATGGGCCATGTAGGATGAGGCTATCACCATCGATGTCCCATCCGCCGCCACGAATCTGGCAACTGCTAGATCCGGTGTGCTAAGATTGGGGCATAGAAGTGCGTTATAGTTATTCTTTATAATAATACCTGCTCTCGGCCTACCTGTCGAGTTAGTATAAAAGAGTTTATATCCTTGTTGTGTTAGACCCGAGATTTGTCTGTCTCGCGTCCATGGTTCTTGAACGATGCCTATGTCAATGTTCCTCTCACTGAGAAGAACTGCAAGATTGACTGAAGCATGCATGCTGCGCTTCAGGTTAATCTGCACGACTTTAGGCATCGGTGTTGGGTGTTATGTCTGGGGTCTTGTCGTCGATGACCAGGTCATCCAACAGCTTGTTGGTGTCATCGACCTCCTCGAGAACATCATCCGGCTCTGTCAGGAAGACCTTGATCTTGGCCTTCCGTAGGCCGTACCGGATGGTGTAGTCGGCCTTCTCAAGCTGCGGCAGGCAGCGCTGGTTGATGAGGAAGAGGAACGGCTGGCTCGTCTTCATCTCCTTCTCTACTTTGAGTATTGCCCAGTCCTCAGTATGCACTTCTGGGTTCTGAGCCCTCAGCAGCGACAGCACCTTTCCTTGGTCAGTCTGCCCCTTTGGCAACCAAATGCGAGCCCGCGGCCTCCTTGGAATCTCCCTGGCGTGGACGAGCCTAATGCTAAGGCCGTCCCATGCATTTCCAATCTTGGATATGCATTCCGCCAGGAAGGTCCTCGAGAACGAGTCATCGCACTTGATCACCCGGTGCCCTCTGACCATGTCCGACGAGTCGAAGGAGGGGATCGGACCGTCTGGCACGGCTGATAGCCTTTCAGCTACCATGTCGGCCACCTTGATCTCGATCTCCTCCCACTTCTCCGACAGCAGGCGTCCGTCGTCGTGCAGGTCGTCCACCAGTGCCATCGCGAGGCTGTCTCTGGCTACATCGCTGAATTTCTTGGCCTTCTTCACAAAGGAGGTCGGTCTTGGCCTCCCCTGTGCGTCCTTTGCCCGTTTCGGTGCGCTCACGCTTGCCTCATGCGAGCGGTCCCTTTTTGTGTTTGTTACAGTGGCCTCCGGGCGCGTCCTCATGTATTCTTCGAATTCTGCGATCTCCGCAAGGCATCGAGTCTTGTCCTCCGCATCGCGCTGGTCAGTCTTGCCCTCTGCCTCATTCTTGGCTATCTTGCCGAGAATAAAACGGGCCCGACTGACCTTGGCCTTACGCTGCTGATGCGTAACGGTGGCTGCCTTGCTGGTACCCGGCTGGGTTCCGCTGCTGTGTGGGTTGTTGTTTTTGTTGTCTAGTGGGGTGCTGGTCTTAGCAGCCCCTTCCGTTCCCATCGGAGCCGGAGCACCCTGACTGGGTGTTCGCGGCCCTACCTCGACGGTAGCGGAATCGGTTTGGGGTTTAACCTCCCCCGTGAGGTCCGAAGCTACGGTGTTGGGTTTCATTTTCAGTACATGATCGCCCGCGTTGCTCGACCAGGCAAGCGCGGCGGGCCTGAGGGTTGTTGGGGCTCTATGAAAAAGTCGACCGTGACTCCGCCCCAAAGCCACGGCAAGGCCACTTCCGACCCAGGGTTGCCCGGCCCTGGGAAGGCTCCGTTAAAACACAGCTGGATTAACCCCTCAGCTGCGAACCTGAAAGTCAGCGGGCACGGGTCGCTTGACACGCCTGACTTGAGGGGAGGCACTTTAAAGACCTGCCCAGGTCCGCCCGACTACGATTCGTCAGCATCCATAGTCATAGCTAGACTATGGACCTGCTTCCAGCCGCCCTCACGGGGAGAGTATAGTCGCACTACCATCGGTGCACACAGTTACGGCAGGGGACGAGTCCCCCGTTGATCCCCCTGCGTACCCGACGGCTGACGGCCATATATATCAGATTATACTAAGGAGACATTTTTTTTAATTTCTCGTTACAACTGATTACAATTTAGGAATCAGCTCTATTTCCAAACAAGAATAGATATAGTTTCTTGCTTTGGAGCCTTACAAACATAATTCTTTGATTCGCTGCAGGGATTATCGTCTAGTTGGTAATCCGTTGAGTTTTCGTATATGTAGCCAAACTGTATGCAATGCTCGATTCCCTTGTAATTGTCGGGTTGCCCAAAAGCCCACCGATTTATAGTTATCCGCTGAGCATTGCTAAACCAATTGTGGGTGCCTGTTTTTCCGAGGTCATTGCCGGAAGTCCAGTATTTTGAGCGTATGCCCTGGCCCTTTATATAGCCAATAACGGCATCAAACTCTCCGTCAGTTTCGAAGGACACTAACTCGGATGCCAACTTGCGGCAGTTGTCATAGGCGATATACCAATTCACCTTATCCTGTCCAAAGTAATAGTATCCATCTCCGATTTTTATGAACGGGCTCGAGTAAATGAATAAGTTGTTCGGGTTTCCTTTAAATAATGTTTTATAAATATAATTGTAATAGTTTTTTCAATATAAAATGCTCACCATTTAATACATTAATAGAGTATTTATCGTGGGAAAATCCCAAATCAATATTGGCGCAAACGAAAAGAAGTACAACAAATTGCTTCAACATTTTTCAGATGACTAACTTAATCTAAGAGTCTAACAAATATTTATACCTTTTCTCCTTATAAAAAAATTGAGACTTTATAAACTACTGTTTGAGCTCGATAATATTGTTTACCTAAAGTTATGGGTTATTAATTAAAAACTATTTGCTTTATGATTGGTACAGATAAGAAATATATTTCTGGGTAACAAAGTGTTAAGTTACGAATATATATTTCTGGGTAACAAAGTGTTAAGTTACGAAGGTCCATAAAATATGTACTTCTTTTTACCTTCAAGACTTAGGAGGTTACATAGAGTTTTCAAAAAAATCGTATCTTTTTATAAATTAGTTAAAGTTATCTAAATTACACTCCCAATACTTCAAAACTTAGAAGATATAGTCTTTGCAGGTTATATTTTTCAGGACGTTTAGCCTGACGCATCGCATTTGAATCGCGTTTTTTTCGAAACCACGACTTGCAAGGCGGTTGACACGATAACTCAAAAAGTTGTGAACCGATTGTTTATTAATTTTTTGTACACATACAACATCTCAAAATCTCGTGCTTGAACGAAAGATTTTAAAAATGTTAGTCTTACTAATTTTAAAAATTAAAAAACGAAAACAAGAATAAAACATCTTTTTTTTTTTGTAAAATTTTCGTCAAAAATACTAATTTTATTTTTGTCCAATTCCTTTGTTAGGGGGGTAGGGTCTTGAGGAAATTAATTAATTAATTCTTAAGCGAAATGTAAAAAAAAAATGGAAATCTGATCATTTTTGGTGGAGGTACAGAGAACACCGGAAAACGCCTTTTTTTAATAGTGTTCCAGTAATCGCTTTGACACCGATATATTAGCCGATAGTATCGGCTATACAAATTAGTGGATGTTATTTAAATGACACTTAATAATCTAGAAAAGGTTTGAAATAAATCCACTCATCCAGTTTTTATAGAAAAAAAAACGCAAAGTTAGTTGATTTTTTGATGCCAAGGACCCTACCCCCCTTAAGCACGAGATTTTGAGATACAATAACAGTTAAAATCAACTTTGAATTTTAAGATGATCCTGAAAAGCCCCCAACTAAATTGTGGGTACGCCACTGGTTCTAATATTATGTTTATAAGTATATTTTATATTTGCCGGAAAGTTTGTAACAGGGTGAAAGAAGGGCTTCCGACCCTACAAAGCATCAATTTCATTGCCGAGATCGGTGCCTCATTAAGGTTGAACGATTTTAATATTTCTAATTATTATTATAATTATTTTTTGCACCTAAAACGTCGCCTAATTTTCTCTGTGTAAAATAAATTATTTACGATTAAATAAATAACAAAAGGGTCCTATAAAATAATGTATAGTTGAGCTTTTATTGAGCGTGATCTTGAACTAGTTCAGCAAATGGCCTTATCAGCGAAAAAGCCAAAACAAGCGCTTTACTGATAACACCCCGCTCATGGCGGGCAGTTTAATTTCAGCACAATGCCGAATCGCCCGACGCGGAAGAAAGATCGCCGCATTCGACTTCAGAATTTCCTGGCGTTATCCCTATGGTTTTTTGTTTTGGTTCATTCGGTCGATGGAATGCGGTGCAGGATTCCCTATGAGAGGGTCCGGGAGAATTACTGCTACTTTGTTGCCGACGAAGAACCACTGGTGAGTCAGTAGCGATGAGGCCAGCGATGAGGTCAGAAGTAAACAGTTTATGCCTAATGAAAGCGTGAATCTTTAGCTTTAAATCTCAAATTCAAATTTAAGTCTCAATTGGTGTATAACCATTAGCTTTTTGAAAATTATTGATCAAAAACTCTTCTAAACGAGGTAAAAAACTAGTGCCGATCGCACCTTCAAACTACAAGTGTTTTATTTTCACAAGCAAAAAGCGTTGGTATCAGTATAAGGCTGAATTTATGAATAACATTTGTACTGACTAAATCTTCTCTTATTTTGGTTCGTAGCACACATCGTTTCACAATTTCTGCTACCAGGACAAGCGCACCTCTCGGGTTTGTCTGGATAGTGACGAGGAGATGCGGATTCTGGCCCAGCACCTTCATGAGATGGGCTACCCAAATGGAACCCAATTTTGGAGTGCCGGCCATCGCTGGCCAGGGGACAATCGCTTCTATTGGAATTACTTTGGTAGAGCCCGACCTTTGAACTACTCAAATTGGGCGGCGGACGAGCCGACTCCCCAAATGGGTCGCAATTGCCTGATCCTCACACTTCGAGGCGGAGAACTCATAATGAGCAGTGAGTCCTGCTACACTCAAGCGGTCGATATATGTGAACAGAGCCTGAACGGTACTGATTCCCGATCCGTTATCCACTGAGTGCCACATATTTGTCCTTATCACTACAAATGTACCTCGCTAAAACGGCGGTAGACAAAAATCCAATCTCGAATGGTTTGCTTTTGAAAAAGATATTGAATATATATAATTTCCTAATTATATAATTAAAAAAAAGTTATCATAATAAAAATAAATCCAAGTTTTTGCTATTGTTGTTAAAAAAGGATTTCAATTGCCGGTCAAAGACCCCGAATTACAATTTTAACCTTTTTCTACTTGATACTTTGAGAGTAAAAGGGTATTTGAGCAATTCGGAGTGTCGGACACGACTTTTTTTTTACTTTAACATTAACACAAGAGAATGCTTTAGTCGAGTACTTTGACTATCAGAAACCCGTTACTCAGCTAAAGCTACTAACTCCATCTAGTGGCTGTTTAAAAATTTTAAAAATTTGATCAGGATCACTAACCGAACCGATCTAGCCATGTCCGTTTGTCTGTCTGTCCATATAAGCGCTGAGATCTCGGAAACTATAAAAGCAAGAAGATTGGCATTTTGCATGTAGATTTTAGGAGTTCCTACGCAGCGCAAGTTTGTTTCACGCCCCCTCTAACGCCCACAATCGCCTTTAAGGATTTTTAAAGGTGTCTGGCGCCTACACCTTTTAGGATTTTGGAAAAGTAAAAATGCAGTTTTATTGTGTTTATCAATACCTATAGAAATGTAGAAAAAAAAAATTAAAAAAATTTTCAAATCGGACTATTCGTTAAGAAGTTATGCATGATGAAAGTTTTATATCTCCGTCTGCCTCCCACTCACTTTAGCTGAGGAACGGGTATCTCATTGTCGGGGCACCCGACTTTAATGTTCTCTCTTGTTACTTTTTATTTTGAAAAAAAGAATGGTATCCGGTCAGCCAGTTCTTAAAAATTCCGAATTTCTTACATTAATACCGTTTTCTTCTTTTTTTAGGACCATGTTCTTATATTGATACCATTCGGTATTAATTTAAGACCAGTAACTTTAGATTTAAGTTGAACTTATGCACTCGCGCGTGAAATGGTGCGAGAGGACCCCGGTTCAAAAACCGGATAAATCACAGTAAGTAAAAAGTTTTTAAAATACATATATGTAAAAAAAATATAAATATGAAATAAATATATATATTACACTTCCTTAATAACTTTAAGATCAAAAATGTATTAAAAAGTTAAGTTGTTAAATTACTAATTACAAACAAAAAAAAAAAAAATAAGTTGTGTCGATACCATAAAATTATACCATAAATTCTTATAATGATACCAAACGGTATAAAGCTATTTTTCAGACTCAAACAGACACGTTTTCAGACCCAATCAGACCAATTTTTTCCCTGAGTGTATAAAAATTGCCGACCACAAATACACCTTACAAGTGATTGTTATTTATTATTATTATTTTATGGATTTCAAATGGATGTAACTAGTATATGTTATCTTGGCGCTGGGCTTATGTCTCCTTGCGCACTACGTAAACTGCGGTCGACAGAGGGAAGTACTATACAGGAAAGTACCCTACAGAGGAAAGTAATATAAATACTCGAAAGAAACGAGAGCTTATTCTTTTGATAATGCAAGTATTTTTACTGATTGTTGTGAACGTATTTATTGCGAGACAACGCAGTGTATTTTGCAATTGAATCGGAACAACATCGCAAAATGCGGACTGAATTATTTTCATGCATTTTTCTGATAGCCGCTTGCAAAAGTCAACCAGTTTTCGATCGAATTGGAGACGGCTTCTACTATATAGGCAATGAAAAAACTGTGAGTTGCAATCAAAACAGATCTTCGTCGAAAATTGTAAACATTTTAGTATACAATTAATACTATAAATAATATAGTTAAGAGTAAGGAACTAGTGTTTATGTAAGTATCATTTTGAACTCGCAAAGCTCTCTGTTATCAGAATTGAACATGGTGTTAATCAGTTTATATAAAATATATAAAATATTTTTATATACTATATATAATATATCATCGGGATTGTTAAATCGTAAGTTTTTCCAAAACATAAAAATCCCATCTACCTGAAACAAAACATTTTAAAATTATTATCAACAAGGTTTGGTTCGTAAAACAGAATCTTAATATATGTATTTATAATTTTATATGTGAAATCTTTTCGTTTTTCCCACAGGCGGGGCACTACTTTGATTGGTTCGTCGCGAGGAAGGATTGCTGGCGAGGAATGTCAACACTTATATCAGTGGAGAAGGCAGAGGAAATGAGGGACCTGGAGCGGTATATCTTATCAAGGGGCTATACCGACGGAAGCACTTTTGCCACCTCGGGCCACAGTTTCAACAGCAAGATGGCCTACACCTGGGAGGGGGTAAATGAGCCATTGACCTTTGCCCACTGGTTACCCGGCACTCAGCAAGGGATCGAAGAAACCTATCTCAGCCTGCAACTGGTGAACTCCACGCTGTACATGCGACCATCCTATGGTCAAGATGACTACTATATCTGCGAATACAAGTTATCCCTTTGGCAATTTTGGCTTTCCCTAGAACCCATACATAAGATTCTTTTATTCGCCTTTGGATTTTTTCTGTGGCTTTGTTACTTTTTACTTCTGCTCAGATCGAAAGCGAAAGACAGAAAAAATAGCCAATATATGTATTACAAATTTTAAATTGTTAATATTTATATGTACGTATTCTTTATATATATTCTTAATCAGGACCATTATCCGAGTCCATTTAGCCATGTCCGTCTGTCCTTTTAAACTTCTGTCTGTTTCTATGTTTCTCTCAGTTTTAAAGCTTTTGCGATGAAATTATATTTTTTCTATTACAGGTACATATGTCGGAACGAGCTGGGATCGGACCACTATAGCTGATGGCTCCCTTAGGAATAATAGAAAATCTCTATCTCTATCTTTAAAGAAAATAGGCGTTTTGATTTTTGAGAAATTGAAAAGGAAATGAGCTAATATATAGCTAATATAGCCTAAGCTTAATGATGTAAATTTCATTATTTTTGAATACCACATTACCTTTCAATTTTTACCCGAATGGGGATAACTCCGTGGATCCCCAATGGACTGCAATTAAAAGATAAATTTATAAAATTGAAGGTAGGAAAACCGTGAGAACCCATTTTTGTATGGTAAATAATCATTTCAATAAATACTGTATTTATTTGGTCAAACGTAAACATATTTTTTGCTTGGACCACTAATAACAGTTCAATAAAAAGAAATAGTTTTTCACTAAAATGGCATTTGCTTTTACTCGTAATTTATATTTCTCTAGCATCTGACTCCCTTTGTTTGTCGCCAATTGTACAGTCTCAAATTTCTTCTAAGAAAGTTGTGTTATAAGTAGAGTCTATAAAACTTGCAAACAGCAAACGTAGAGCTTCAGTTAACTGAGAGCCGCTGTGAAAAATGTCAGCGCTAGGAAAATCTTTCGTCGGTCTTACAGGTTTTTTACTCCTGACTGCCGGTTACATTTTTATTTTCAAGAGTTGCTGGCAACGTGGGTTTGAAAACTACGGTTGTTGTTATTTCAAATGTTATATCTGTTTTTCTAATGCCCTAGCTCTCTGTTCGAAACCCTTTGTGAAGATTGGCGAACGATGCTATTTTTTCTCTTCCAACAAGGCGGTATGTAAGAAAAGAAATGAGTCTTATTTTTCTTACGTACTCACTTTTTAGCCATCCTATGAGTACTACAGAATGGTGTATAAGAATCGAGCATTTAGCGTTCCCGTTATAGTAAGTTAAATGAGCTTTAATAAAATCTGGCCATTAATGTGCCTTTATGGCTTTTGTAATTATTTTATTTTATTTTTTCTCTGTAAATTAGTCAGTTTCTTGTGTTATATATAGATGGATTGGATGCACGCAAACTTTGGATGTGAGACAATCGATCCCCGAGCTCAGCTGGTGACTGTTCGTAGTTTACAGGAAATGACACATATTTCCGACTATATGCGATATCGGGCCCACGTCCAAACACATTCGATATTCTGGAGCGGCGGTCATCGAGGTAGGCTTTCCGATCCGAAAGACGTCGATCATAAAACGTTGAACGATTATTACTGGCATCAGGATGCGCATCCCATGAACTTTACCAACTTCGTGACCACAAAGCCATCAAATCAGAAGTTTATGAATGGATTTTGTGTTTATCTAGAGTTCACGGGAGAGGAGTTGGTAATGGGTGTGGATAAATGTGATAGAAAAATAGCATTTGTATGCGAACTTAACTGAGTAGTAATCCATTTTTAATTTCCACTTTATATTATTCCATCACTTATGTGCTGATGTTTTATTCTTTCTTATATTTTACTCTTATCTTTATACATTGTATATATATGGATTTGTTTTAAACAAGAAATCAGCTTGTGGTTTTTATACAAATTTACATTTTTATCAAACGGAAAAAGAACACAAAGCTCAGTAAATAGTCTTACAAAACAAAAGAAAAGTTTTTTTTTTTAAGAAAAAACTTTAAACGCCTAAACATATGCAACGTCGTTTTTATCTGAGCTTAACTTTTAGACTCGGCTTTTTGCAATTTGCAAGCTAAAATATGAAAAAATAAAGTAAAGAATATTTTTGACACCTTCTTTTTCAACCCGCCCACACTTGTTTTTAATTCCTCAGTTATCAATATGGTTCCATTAAAACCTTGTAGTTACTGATTAGATTGACACCTTCTTCCTGGTTTTATTAGGCACTTAGCTTTACAAGTATACCTAAGGGTACTTAATTTAATAATTCAACATTTCACCATGACTCGGTCCCCGCTGTTATGGGAGTGTCTGCAGTTTTTGGCATGTAATACAAATAAATTTCGACTAAATGCTTTTAAACAGTCACAGACAATGCGTCGTCGCGTCGTCTGGAGGTGTGAAGGTGGGGAAGGGGGTTCAAGGGGGTTCCAGACCGGAAGTGACGACAGCACAACAGCAATGGCTGCTGCCCTCGAACAGCAAAATGGCAACATTCTGCCCAGGATGGCTGCGGCAATTAACTCAAATTGATAATGACAACGGAAAAGTTGTAGGCAACCTGAAGTGAAGTGTCGGCAGTGTTGGTCGGAGTGTGGGCGGTGGTTTATTTGGAGGCGGGGCAAATCGGTGACGTGATTTCATTTTGAGTGCATCCAAAACGACGACACATTTCGACACGTCCTTTGACAACGCCCTTTGGCGTAATTAAAACGAAATAATTTTCGACAAGTTTGGTTTGCTTCGACTTGGCTTTTTTGCTTGCCCCTAACTTGGCTCACTCATCGACTCGAGGCACGTAGATTGAGTCTGTCATATGGCTGGCAATCCACTGCTCTCCCGAGGCTCCTTATCAGGATGCTAAATGTGCACTGCAAAAAAAAGGAGAAACTTAAAAATCTTTTATTATTTATTTATTTACATTATTTACATTTAAAATTTACTAACAAACAGGTTGGATTTAAAAAGAAAAATAATATTATTGAGCTTAAAAAGGAATCTTTTAAGGGTTTTTTAATATTATTTTAAAAAAACCTTTTTTTTACATACAATTTAAGTTCATTTAAATTATAAGAATAAAAATAAAATGCTAGAAAACATTAAAGATAAAAATAAAATTGTAATATTTCCAATATTTCCACGTATACATTTTTTAACGAATTTTGTGCAGTGTAGTTCAACTCTCTTCCCGGTAACGTTCATGCTGGAATTTTTATTTAATTTGCTTGTGCTGTCGTGGGGTTTTAGCTTCTCCGGCTTTGTTGTTTTCGGAGTTTGCTGCATTGTTTGAAATTAATTTCACTTGTCGTACATTGAACCATCAGAAGGGTCCCCCCCGACCCCATCCTTTATTGCCCCCCTCCAGCGACTACGCCTCTGTCAAACGATGTGTGCGTGCCGTTGTCAATGCCGCTTAGCACTGCATAAGTTTAAGGACCTTTCAGTGGGGATGGATAAACGGAGGAGCGAAGTTGGCAAGTCAAACTCTGTTGAGGATGGCTGAAATGTTGGCTCGGATGCACTCCACTCGGCAATCGGTTGCCAAATCAACGCGCTAATCATGTTGGCAGCTGGCAGCAATGCATTTTCCAGCTAACTGACGGACGGAGTGATGTCAACAGCTCGTCCTCGTCCTTCCCAGTCCTGTGGTCTCCTGCTTTTTTTTCGCCTGGCCTCAGGCTCTGCCAGTCCTGGCTTCCGATTTTTTCGTTTCCAGCCAGGCGGTTTCGGGTTCGGGTTCGGGCCAGCTGACAGCAACAGCTAACTTATGTGGCCCAGAACCAGAGAACCAGAATGCAGAGCCATCGGCCATCAGCCATATCCCAGTCCCAGGACACATCCGCGCTTCTTGTCATTAATCACTGACAATAATGAACTTCCGCCGTTTCTAGAATGCAGGGCGACTTCTGTCGATCTGGGCAAATGCACTCGGAAAATATTTTAGGCATTTTTGGGAGTGTGTTTGCAACGAAAATGGATACAAAATACCTACAATTTAAAGAGGGATTATTTTTATGAATCTTGTTTTATTAACAGTTTTCTATTAAACATAAAACATTTTTTTTAAGTTCAAACAGGTATATTACTAATTAATTTTTGAACTCCCGGTGAGATTCGTCACTACGTGTACTGCCTACCTAATATTTTATTTGTTTTAAACGATTGAAGATTTGTTTTTTCCTAGTGCATTGTTGTCATTAGCGCAATGTTGCAGAATTTATCGTGTGACTTATGAGAGCTACGATGGGCCCCAAAAGTCTAACCCAGTCCGGTCTAGACTTTCAACTGACCTCTCTCTCGGTTCGCAGGCTTGTTTGTTTTTGTATCTCCATTTCTTGTGATTTTATCGCTTCGATTTACGACTCATAAAAATGTTAGAGTACAGCGCGGGACTTTTATCTGTCTGCATGGGATGTGCTGGAACTAGTAAGCCATTCTAGGGTCCCCATACCCATACCCTTTCCCATTGCCATTCCCATCCAAGAAGCCCAGCCCTCTGGCCCTTTGGTCGTGGCCATTTAATGCTCGACTGGTCTTGTGACCGGGCCTGCAGTTAGCAGTTAGATGTTCATATGGGCCCCGTCTCAATGTTGTTGATTTTTATGGGATTTTGGCGATGCAGAAATTATTCTAAGGCTGCCAGAAGCGCAATTGAACCAAATAAACACAGAGAAAGCCATTATAAGTTGGTATTGAAGTTTGAACTCTGAATGGGTGCGGAGCGGAATGAATGTGAGGAAAGTATTTTAGAAGCAGATCACTTAAATAACAAACAATTCTCTTATTCCTATGAGATTTCTATTAGACCTAGAAAATTATCGATATTTTCGATATTTAGACAGTATTGATTCGATAATATCCATGTTTTGAATGGGAAACACATGATATATCGAGAAATTGCAAACTATCGATATTTTTTCAAACATTCTAAAATAAATATATTTCTTTTCGATTTTTACTGTTTTAGTAAAACTCTCGGTTTGGCTTGACCTAATCCCTTCAGTGCCTCCATTCCCTTTATCGCTGATCTCCTTTCACTACAATTTATTCGCCACTCGAAGTGAGTTAGCAGCAATTTTCCTACCAATCTGAAGTAGCAACATCCTGCATTTGACAGTTATTAGATTAACACCTAACGGCCAACGGGATGGAGCTCTTTATTCCTGACACGAGACAGACAACGGATACTCGATTACTCTCTCTGTCGTTCAGGCCAGGCGATGTTGCACGAAATTGGACAAACAATAAAGCGCTCAAAATGTATGCGAACATAAAATCTCGGCCGGACCGTAGGAGTAGACCAGACCGGACCAGCCAAAACAAAAGGCCAAAACCCTGTTGTCCATGTCCTCGATGGTTGGACGGAGAAGGATGGAGGACCTACTGAATACTGAATACAGAATACAGAGCGTACAAGCGATGTCAATTTCAGACAAACAAGCCAACGAAAGTAGATAAACGTATGTGAGCGCGTGTGCATATTGATATATGGCCAGGATATTGATATATATGTATATGGCTTATATGACATTCAAGATGGGCTCGGCCCTCCCACCGACGACTGTCCATTTCGAGCAGCACATAAAAAGTGGGAGTGAGTGCCAGTTGAAAGCTGTCAGTGGCTGTTTAGATTTACGTGCCGCACTGCAGCCATGTCAGCTGAATGGCCACCACCCACAAAAAGCCATAGGAGTACTCTCCACCCAGGATTGCACTTTGTAACAATGCAAAAACAACCAGACAGGACCATACCAGACCCCCATTCTCCACGCCCTCTGATGCCCGTTGTCATCGCTCTGACTTTTTGTTAATGAAAGTGTCAGCTAGACAAACGCACCCCAGACCACCGTCCCTCGGTTTCACCTCACCGATGGCTCACCTCACCTCAGCTAAACCCCATTTGAAAGCCCCGGCCTTTTGTCCGTTTTGGGCCCCCCGGCTCTGTGGGAAATACTTGCCATTTTGGGTCCAATAAATTATGATCCGGCTGATTTGCGTTGTGGCTATTGTAAAAGCGCTCGTCTGCCAGCGGCGTCTTTTGTTTCGATTTCCCATTGAGCGTGAGCGGTCGCCTAATGGGAAATTTTAATAATTATTTCGCTAGTGATATATTGCCTACTTTGGGGCTGATCAAAAATTAAAATCAAATATTTTAAAAATCTAAATCTGATCAAAATTATCATTTATACCATCATCACTACCATTTTATAGAGACTAGTTCGTTGAGCGACCTCAAATTATACCAAGATGCCTTTAATTTGATAATTAAAAAAGCCCGAGGTATTTAAAAATCAAAATCTGATCGAAATTATCATTTATAACATCATCACTAGCATTTTATAAAGACTAGTTTGTTGAGCAAGACATTATTGTTGTGAATATGTTAAGAATATTTCTATAAACGTGTTGTTACTACAATATTATCTTCTTTAGCGATCTCATTTATACCTTCATATACCATATCATTTATATCATCATCCGTACCATTTTATAAAGACTAGTTTGTTAAGCAAGATAATATTGTTGTGAATATGTTAAGAATAATTCTATAAATATGTTTAACCTAAAATATAATCTTCTTCAGCGACCTCAAATTATACCAAGATGCTTTTAAGTTGATAATCCCCACTATTTTGCACATATTTGCTAATTTCTCCCGTTGGTCCCACCATATTTCCATGGAGAAATGCTTAGCAATTAGCAAGGAAGTCGAAGGCCCATCCTTATGCTCCATAATCCTAAATGCCTCTAACTCAATTTACATGCCAGAAAGCGACAGAAGCTAAGCCGGGGCAAAGCTGGGCAAAGTAAGGGATACAACCCGGTCCTCTCGACATTATTAAAACGGATAAATCGCGACGTGCAACGATGTGTTGGGCGAAAGTGAAAAGCTGTGCGTGGGTAATTAAAAACAGGAGCTGAAAAAGCCAAAGACGAAGCTGGAAAACAGAGTCAGATAAGGACAGTCAAGTAATTCGCATGTCGGATTTTAATTAATTCAGGGCACCAGAAACAAGAAGCGCGAATGGAGATAGGTCGACTCGGGAATCTGTCTCGTTTCCCCACCGTTTTAAGTAGGTTAATGCTATGAGGGAGGCGGGGGATTCCTTCGTAAAGTGGAAAGGGAGGTCGGGGGTCTCCAGTAGACGCCTTAATTGGCGGGCGTTACAAAATATTTACCGTTACATTTACCGCTCAAAAAACGGGCAGAGAGGGGGCGGGAAATGGGAAATGGGAAAAGATGATAAAGTGCGCAAATGTTTGCACTTTCCCTTTATGACTATTTAGAGACGCCAAACAATTTTAGGTGTGAAAGGGCGCGGGGTGACGACACCCCAAAATTATTTGGTTACACGAATGGGGGCGACTGTTGACGTCTTGATAAGAGCATATAAGTATTTATATTTATATGAAAATTTGTATTTACTTTTTTTTGGGATGCCCTATTTTTAAAGTATGGGTATGAGCAAACTGAGTCCATACTGTCAACGCATTTTCGACTTTATAACATTTTTAGCTGCTCTGATTGGCATTTTTACCCAGTAGCCCATGCAAAAAACATCCGTGAATATTTTCTTTAACAAACATAAAAATCTACTCTACGAGACTTATTTACCATTGACCTCGAAACTTAGTCCCCACACACATCTTGGTTTTGTACTTTTTTTTAAAGTTGTAAGTGGATTTAACTATACTAACAATGTGCTCTAAGACCAATGAACGTGCTACACGACTCCATGAACCAGGAAAGGTGTGCCGGGAGCTGCTTTACCTCAGGTCGAAAGTGGTAAGTAAAGGAATTTATTTTAAACTTTGCTAAGGAGTTTTATAATATTTATGCATAACAGCCAGTTCGTGAAGTTCCCGCCTTTACCTATCAAGCACTGCAGCCCAATACGGTGGTAAAGCATCCTCCAAAGTGAGTAACACAAATCACATAATTCAAACGATACATATCGTATTTCACCCAGGATCGACATCTTTAAGCGCAAGCCGGTGAAGGAGACGGTCTTTAAGATCTACTTCAACCGCGGGGACATTCCCTGTGTAATGTCCGGCCGGAGCAGCAAACAGGATCCGACCAAGGAGCGTCCGGTAAAGTGGCACTGTGTGCCGGAGAATCTCGACTACTGCTACTATTTGCCCATCTTCGTGGATGGACTAGCCGACATGGACTACGACACTCGGCTGCTGGCCGTCAACGGGGCCATTGATCTCATCATGAGGTCCCCCAAGAAGGTGCTTCCTGTGCTGCCCAAGCTGATCCTTCCGCTGAAACGGGCCTTCCAGACGCGCGACAAGCGAATCATCATCTCCGCTCTACAAGTCATTCAACTGATGGTACGACTAGGTGAGCTATCCGACCATATATATTATTTTAAGGATTAATACAGAAGACAATAGTTATTTTGAAAAATAAGTAAAAGTAGAATTTATTTATAGTTTACATTACATTATTTATGTTTTCTGCTTCGCAGATATAATAGTTCTGCGTTGAGCAGTCCACTGGGTTCATATAATGCTTATAGCTTGCTCCCAGCTCAATGCACTGTTCACTGTTAAAAATAGTATTTTTGTCGACAATATTTAAATTAAAATATTTAGCTTTTTGTCCGGTAGCCTCTGATATTAATTCACCATTAGATATAACATTACTGATGTCCACCCAATAGTTATTCTTAGGACCCAGGTGTACTATGATATCACTCCACTCCTGCTCATTTTGGAGACTTACTAGTTGGCTTTCCATGCTTTCACATTTATTAATCGCATTATACCAGTCCATTTTTTCTTTGCTCTCGATATGATAGAACTTTTTACCAATTCTCTTAAAGTTGGTTAGTAATCCTCCTCTAGCTTTTGAATCGTCTTGTTCCGGATCAATCCTCAATGGAAAGGGCTCTTCCTTGGGAGCTAATATATTTGTTCTGTTTTCTACCTTCTTAAAGACGCACTTCGGTTTCAGAGTAGATTCGGAAATACCCGGTATATGTTGAGTTTCGAACAGAACTTCCCAAATACGTGGTACGTGGTCAGAGTAATTCTTAGTTAATCTCATCTTTATTGGTTCCAGGTTCTCACAATCTCTTTTGCTACTCACAAGGTCTTTTGCAATGCATAAGTTCCGAAACTGATAAGCGAACTGCAAAACAAAATTAAAAATAAGTATTTTTCTTTTTCTTTAAATTTTAACAAAATTACCATCAAAGAAATTAACACAAATAATAATAGTATTAGAATTGTTTGTGTTATATTGGGCATGATTAAAAAATGGAAGAGCAATATACGATGTTATTTCCTCGCTAGATTAAATAATAATGAGCTTCGTTTTTTGAATCGAACTCATTATATATATTTCCGCTGATATGATAGGGCTATTTCATAGCAGTACTATGACGTGGGATTCCTAAAAAATTCCTTACTATGGAAATGATGAATGAAACAAACCTCGTCTTTACAATATTCTACGAACTATATAGGACGTATTCTTGCCTGTTACATGACTAATTATTTTTTGAATTAACTAACATGTTTCTGGATATAATCCATAGGTCCCTGTGTGGGTCAGGCCCTTGTTCCCTTTTACCGCCAATTGCTGGCCGTGTGCAACCTGTACAAGAACATCAATGTGAACCTGGGAGAAGGAATCGACCCTGATCGCAACTGTCGCATTGGCGACGTCATCGAGGACACTCTGAAGTTGCTGGAATATTGCGGAGGCCCCAACGCTTTTATCAATATCAAGTACATGGTGCCCACCTACGAGAGCAGCGTCTTCCCCAAATGCGAAGCTCCCGAGCCCAGAGACTCTTAAGATTTCCGCTTTCCAATTCGCTTTTCATCAGTTAGCGGTTTCAGTTAACGAACGAGTTTAAACTGCCAAATTTAACATTGTGAACGCTTAAATCGGGAATCAGTAAAAACCAAATTTTAGCATTCGTTAGTTAAAGCGAAGAGACAGTATTGTTTGTTTTCCAAATGCGAATTACTGTATGGGGATTACTAGTCAAAATAAAGTGTCATTTATGTGCTGTTCTGAGCCCTAACAATGATTTTTTGAATAAACAAATTTATAAAAAACGGTTTTGTTTTTTAAATTCAACAAAAATTTATTACAAATTTATTTAGTCCGGATTATTGTTTATTTGTCGGCTCAATCCCATTTATTTATTTCCTAAGAACTACTCACAACATGCTATTGGAAATTTAAATGACGTATAATTTGCTCCATAGCCATAATTCCACAGCACATTGAACAAAGCCGATTAAAAAGCAAGTTCCCGTTGTAAGAAGTAATTTAAAGTAATTTGAGATCGAACCCCTTGAGTAAATTTAAAGACATCTCTGAAATGTAAGTTCTCAATTCCGCCCCACACTGGATCCCTAAGCCTTCATGTAAATATTTGAACGTTAACTATATTTCCGTGTAGGACTTTCTGCCTAAAGGAATATTCATGTTCAGCTGCACTTACCCCGTACTTGTGTCAACGACTTGCCACCCCAACCCCCTGAAAGCAGCCATCTGTTAGACAGTCAAGTGATAAATGCCTAATTAATTTTTAATTTTCGAAAACGCAGAAAAAACGGGCAGGGAAATACAAACAAAAGCAGACGCTGCAATATATATGTATATTTTTACGTTTTCTGTTTCTGGCCAATAGAAGAAGTCGTGCCATAAATAAAAAGCTCATTACAATAAATCATAAAGTGAAAATGGTTCAATTCGCTCTGGCTCTTTTTAATGGAATATCCGTGTAGCGAGTGTCGAGTGTCTGTTTGGCAGAATTTGTCTAAGGATGCGTGTTCGGGAGAGGGTGGAATTGGAGGCGAAACCGCTGCTCCTTCCCCGACTCACTGTCCTGTCTGGGTCTGTCCTCCGATTCCCCTTATCTCTGGCTTAAATCAACCAAACGGGCCATACACTTCTGACTTTTCAGCGCTGCTCTGCGATGCCCTGCTCAAAAATCGAAGGATGGGCACACTCTAAATTTAATTTACCTAAATTGCTTGGGGTGGATGTGGTTTAGACCTCTGCCATCGCGCTCACTTGCCATTTCCAAATTGCTCATTGCGCTTTTCGGCGTAATTAAGGACGACCCTCCAGAAATTTTGAAAAACAAATCTTGTTATCAACGGGCACCAACACGAAACAGTTGCTCCTGTTCGGTTTCTGACTAGGCTGTTGGTCACTCCGCCTACACTCGGCACATTTAACAGCCTTAATTCATCCGAATTGGCCTACACGGTGAAGATTTGTAATACGAAGAAGAAAATTCCGAAGATTGATAGTCAATCTTAAAACTCAAAATAACAGTCTTTGACTATTAAATATTTATTATTTTGGCAATAATTTTTTGAAAAATCTATTAAGACATACATTAAGCGTAATTCTTATTTGACCACACTAGTATATTTCTCCGACTTATGAAATTTTATACTATTTTACTAATTTTTGTTTTTGTAGAATATAAACATTTTTGCTAGTATTTATAAAACTAAAAAAATAGAATTGTTAAAGTTTTTTAATTAAAGCTTTGAACTCATCTTTAAATTAATTTTAATTTAAAACATAAATTCTATTACATAGAGAATTCCCATAACTGTTGGATATTTAGAATATTTAGAAACCCATGCTTAAATAAACAGAAAAACTTGGATATGATTTCGAACTATCTAACGATTTAAATAAAAATTATAAATTGTCGTCCTGATCAGGCATATAAACATTCCACTCCAATAAATAGTTTAAGGTGCCTGCAATCGTAATAATTAAGTTAAAGTACAAATAGCTTCGCAACATTTTTTGAAATATTATTTTTTGAGTGTATTCTGGAATGGGATGATGGTTTGGATGGTTCGGATGGTCTCTGACCTGCTGACAGGGTCTGGGACCCCCTGCCCGGCTCGTTGGCCGGTTGGCTGGTTGATTGTGGTGCGTAGATAAAAACCTGCCAAGTGTTGCAACTCAATTTGCCCCCCAAGCCAAACCACACCCCATCTGGAAATCACCCCTCGTTGGGTTGGCCTCGCATCGTTCCAGCACACAAGTTCTTAATTCACTTTTTGGTGGCGCGTGTTTTTTGCCCGCTTGATTCTATTTCTGAATTTTTTTTTTCAATCTCCTGTTGACGGTAAATCAAACAGTCCCCCTGGGTGCAGCGTCACTTGACGACCCACCCGTTTGGCTAAATTGCATTTACTTGCTGCGAATTTTCCATTTTATTGTGATGCTACCGGATTCAAAATGCTGGTAAAACGTTTTGACATTTTATACGCACTCCTCGAAGAGTATTTTTTATTGCGTCGAAAGACTTTCGACTTGTCTCTATAAAGACAGGGGTTGGAAACTGGTAAAAAGGGTTCACAACAGGGCACCAAAACTTTGATTTAGATGCTAAATCCTCTTAAAAGTTTATTATAGGAAAATTGGGATATAATGAGATGCCTAACCTAGTTTCGAATAGAAAGAGAATGACTGGGTTTTTTTTTAATATTTGTTGTAGAGTTTATGGGATTTTATAAGGTCCTACTAGAGTGTGTTCTTTAAAAAGATGTTTAAAATAGTTTAGGTTCCCAAGAATATTATTAAACAATTTATAATCATTTTACAGTTGGTCCCAGAATTAACCATACAATTTTTAAAAAAGTTTCTGTCTTAATGCTACCTCAGAAATATTTCAAAAATTATAATAAATAATAGTAATATTAAAGATCTTTATAATACTTTCAGTTACTTTGAAACGACGCCCCCGCCCATTCGCACCTTATCCAAAAATGATATCAATTTTTTGGTGAACTACTGAAACAATCTCTCCTCGATGCCGTCGATTCGCCCACTCTTTCGGTTTATCCAATGCCCAGAAGGGATTTTCCGTCACACCCAAACTGGCGAACAGGGAGCTTTCACATGCAGGGCTTCCCCATTATGTCATGCCCATGTCTACGGCTGTGTGCTGTGGCCAGTGGGTTGGAAATTGCTTTAATACCCCGGAAATTGCAGGAGAGTTGCATAAATTGACACGCAACGCCCCGTGGGCGCAATCCCATCCAATCCACTGTAATGAGTATTTCAGACATCGAAAGTACTGCCCCACTCACTCTGCCCCAAAATTGTTATCGATTTGGGTTGAGCTGAGGAAACCTATTTTAAGTGCAAACATACAGAACAAAGAGATCTACAGCGAGCAAGAGCTATATAAATGAGTAATTAAACTGAGGAGATCAATAGTTACAGATGGAGCGTTTGGGGTTAGTTGTTCTCCTGGCTGCTATGGGAGTAGCCCAAATAGAGGCTGTATTCTTCAACTGTACTCTTCCATTGACTCGGGTCGGCGAAAAACAATACTATGTGGAGAGCAAGGACAAGGTGAGTCATTACAACATCGAATACTAATTTGTATCTTATAAAAAATATTCCATACAAAAGCTACAAAACTTGAAGAATTCGTATTAAGTTCTTTTAAATTAAAATACCGATCATTTGAATATTATTTGCAAATAGTTATCCTGGTACGATGCCAACGAGCGCTGCATCCGAGCGGGACTTCAACTGGCCACCGTGGACTCCGAGTACAAGTTCAACGAGCTTGCCGACTTTCTATCTACCATGGGCTACCGGGCAGATTGGGTGTGGGTGGGTGCAATCGGGCGCCAGGGCAGTTGGCTCCAGTTCGGACCCGCCCGTCCACTGCCCTACGCCAAGTGGAACGCTGGCCAGCCGGATAATTTGAACAGCGAGAACTGCATGAATATTTACCGCATCGGGGAGCTTTGGTTCATGAACGATTACGTCTGCCGCAACAAGCTATCCTACATTTGCGAATACGATAACACCAGGATCTATACAAATTAGACAAATAAACAAGAGATGCGAGTGATATAAAGAAGCAAATCTAAATAAAAATGTCAATCAACCTTTAAATTATAATCATATTTAATCTACTCTTTGGTGTTGTTACATTAACTCTTGTAATAATAATTTTAATATGGTCTTAAGAAATTTTTGTTAACAATTAAAGGAATTAAAAAAAATACATATTAATTATACCCGTTACTTGTAGAGTAAAAGGGTATATTGTATTCGTGCAAAAGTATGTGACAGCTAGAAGAAATCATTTCCGACCCTATAAAGACACCTTTAAAGATTTTTGAAAAGTAAAAATGCAGTTTTATTGTGTTTATCAATACCTATCGAAACGTAGAAGAAATTTTTCAAATCGGACCATTCGTTAAAAAGTAATGCCCGATCCAAGTTTAATATATCCATCTCCCTCGCACTCCCTTTAGCTGAGTAAGGGGTATCTGATAGTCGGGGCACCCGACTATAGCATTCTCTCTTGTTTTTAAATCGAAATATTGAATGTTCTAACACTAGCAATGCCATTTTGTATACCCTTGCCGAGCCGTATCCGTCTGTCCGTTTCTATGCGAACTAGTCTCTCAGTTTCAAAGCTATCGCGATGAAACTTATCCCAAAGTCTTCTTTCTATTGCCGCCTTACTTCGAAACAGTTTCGCACAAGTACGCGTACTCCTTGAAGCAACTCAAGTCGTACATGGACCAGCTGGCACTGTTGACCTTGATGCCTAGGCAATTCTCGGAACTTGCGTAATCATTTGGCTCAGAGGGACCCCACTTGAAGTAGGACAGTAGCTTGGAGTTGGCGATTGAGATCCAAGCTCCGGACTTGATGCCAAAGCCGGAAAACCAGACGGCCTCCTCAGCGGAGAATCCCAATTGATTAAGATAGGTGGAGACTGCGTTCAATTCCTCTTCGCTGTCGATGTGAGCCAGTTGGGAGCCCAAGGCCATGCATCTTCGGGAGGAATCCCACCAATTGAACTGCAATCAAAGTTCGTTAGTAGCTTTTAAGAAATACTTATATTTTTTAAGACTTAAGAATAGCTTACAAAAATCCTAGATCCTTGCTTACCTTGTTTCGCTCCAAGTAGTAGGCACTGTTCCCCAATGCGACAAACTTCACGCTGCAAGTGCCATCCTGTGCAAGGACGAAGCCAACTAGGGCGGCCAGAATTACTAAGGTCTTCATGCTGATGCGGTGGTCGCCAAATGTAATCCCCAGATATTTCGCCAGCACTTTTATAATAGTTCTTATCAAGTTTTAGGCGCAAGTTAGTTTGCTCTTCGCGTTCCACTTCTCCCATTGTTGGGGGGGGTCAGATTTTCGTGATCGGGGGCTGTTTGACCAGACACAAAGAGCCATTGTGGACTTTGGGGCCCCGCCAATCCGTTTGTCCATTTGTGCAATCCGCACTTAGCCGGTCACGACCAGACATAAAGAGTCTGCCCTATCGGGCGCAGATGGTCGCATTTTCACGAACCACGTGCGTTCTGTGGAAGCTGCCCGGAAGCGAATCGAAATTATCACCAATTTGCAGTCATCGAAATCCAATTATGGGGCGTGTGTGAGACCGTTTTCAGATCCGTTTGTAACCCAAAAGCAGTAGGTCCTCAAATCCTCTGCAGCCAAGTGCGCCATATGCTGGCAGCGAGATACCCAAAAGTGCAGCGCGAATCGGAATAGAAATGGGTGCAGGGACACTCTGCAACAAAGAATTGTGAACTAGGGGGTGTTAAGGAATTTATGACATATCTGTAAAGTATTTTTGAAAAAATATAAACGTAACTATTTCGCATTAAATGTAATCATTAAGAAGGAAAAAAATTAAAAAAGAATTCAAATTTCAAAATATAATAATGTACTACTATTTATTTGTATAAAATTAAATAAATTATGTTTTAATTAAGTACAATTTTTTTAAAAAATTTTAAATTGAAAACTTAAAGTATTCATAAATTAAACAAATAGGTAAAAATATTTTCTAATTACAATAATGCAAAAATTAGCAATGTAGGTTTGCAGATTGCGGCCCTGGGCCTTAACTGTGCTGCTTAGTGTAATCGGATTAGGCTGGCTGCAGTTTCCTAGCCAACTGGAGGGAAGCACAAAAAAAACATAATTTGCGAGAATTGTCACACGACACGGTTCGAGGGCACTTTGTACTGACTTATTTGCAATTTGCCAAATGGAATCGGGAGCAAAAGAGGATGAAGGTCACAGGGCGTGGGTTTGGGATTGGGTTTGGGTTTGGATTTGGGGTGGCCAAGTGGAACGCGGCAGACGGGACACTAAATCATGCATGTCAAGTCGAGTAGTTGTCCCGCTTGCAGCTCTATTGAACTCATCATAATCGCCATTGCGAATACGCATCATTATCGACTGCATTTTCCCCGGGGGGTTGACGTTGACCCCCTCCCCCCACCAAATAACGCACCCCTCCAAGTTTTTCGCTTAGTTCCGGCATGCGACAGATGCAACAGACGTGCAGACTTCCGGGGTCTGAGGTCTGGGGTTTTGTGGTGCGACCGCAAGAGGGTCTTGAAAAGGGCCTCCCTTTCCATCCCCAGTTTTCCCCCTCTGACGCTGTCACTGCTCATTGTCAGCTAAGTGTCGGGGAGGGGGTGGCCTTGGGGGAAGGAGGATGGCGAGCGAGCGGACGGTCAACAAGCCACAGGAGCAGCGACAGCCCTCGAAACAGCACCGAACATTTCCATTTTCAAGGGCCTTAAACCAACTTTTTTGCACTCAAGCAACCTGCCAGATTACGTCAATGTGGGAAGGTGGCCATAAAAAATCCTTGCATGCACAGTGGGTTAAATGATGGTGAAAAACAGCTTGGTATAATTCGAGACACTTAATTATAATAAGTATTTTATATAAAGTAAATAATAATTTATTTAAAATAAATAACTATTTATTATATTCTATATTAATTCTAAAAAACAAATATAAAATAATATTTTTCCGATAGTTTCTAATCCCTTATTAATCCGTAATTTTCCTGATTAATCCGCATTTAAATTGACACTGTGCCACTGTGGTTTCTATCCACCATCAGCAGCATCACGAGCATCACGAGCATCAGGAGCAGCAGCGATGGCTGTGGACATATAGACGATAAGACGACGACAACGGCAAAGGCAGCCGGTTCTCGTTGCTTCCGCTGCAACTACACTTAGGATATTTAATAGAACATTTATGTAAAATCTAGAAAAAAAAGAAAACAGGAGAAAATTCGAGTACCTCGACTATCATATACCCGTTACTCCGGTGAATGAGTATGAGCGAGATGGAGATATGCGCCATGTATTGTAAAATGCATTATTTGCTCATAACTTTTTAACGAATGGTCCAATTTCAAATTTTTTTCGATAGATATTACCTAAAAGTAGGTGAGCTAATATGTACGAGGAATATTTTACATGTTTTTTTTCTTATTCGGATTTCAGTGTATAATTTTAACCCACCAATGTGGTGGGTTAGGGGCAGGAGGATGATGAAGAGGGGGTGGAAAATGATTTCCACTTGGAGCGACCAAAGGCAGCCGACACCCGCCAACAATAAAAGCAAATTCAATGCGTTTTGTGATAATTTCGCACTACACGAGAAACTATAAACCTAGGCAGACGGAGAAAGCGAAAACCAGAGTGGGGGAAAAGCGAATGCTAAAGCCGTAAACGAGCAAATAATAAAAATTTTATACACAGCCAGAAGAGAAAAAAAAATAATAATAATACGACGCGATATAGAAATACATGGGTGTGAATAGTCAATGAGGGTCGGAAGTGGAAGTGGATCGCTGGAACGCAGGGGATGAGGGGTGTCTGGGTGGCTGATGTTCCTGCAAGGTGTCGAATTGCCCTTCGCTGGGGTGGCGGCCTTTCCTCGAGTGGTTGCAAATCAAACGGCAACAATGCAATCAAAAAATTTCGGTAACCGGGTGGGTGCAAATTTAGTCATTGTCCCGTGTCCTGGGTCCTGAGTTCGGAATCCTTTGGGACTGCTTCGGCCATAATTTAATTCGGCTGGCCCATTATTTCATTAGTTCAAGGATGGCCCCCCGAAATGGTGCAATTTATTCGGGCCTGGGCCTTAAGATATGGAAAGAGAAATGGCAGTAATATTGTATAAACTGCAAATGGCAGCTAGACGCATAAATTAGTAAATTTCGATTTTGATTTTGCCAGTTTAATTGTTTGCAAAACCGGACCTTGTTCGGTACCCCAAACAATGGTAATTGTCTTTGGTTAGGCAAACATGTTGTATCTTTGTATCTGCATCTGTTAGATAGGTGTCCGCTCGGCCTTCTGTCGGCTATTATACATATATATTTTGTGTAATTAACATTTATGGACAAAGAATCTACTGTGGTCAGGTCAAACACACAAAACTCCGCTTGGATACCCCCGAATATTATCAAAGTGAGTATATCAAAATCCAAAATCCAATTTCCCTAAGCCTGAAAGTATGCCTTTGTCCGAATGGTTTTGTCCGCCAGATATTCGAGTGCAAAAGTTTTTCTGGTCTTGAAGGGCCCATAGAATTATGCAAGCAACTCGCTGGAAACGCACTTGAACTTCTCCTCCGTCCGTCCAGTGCAGCACAAATGCATAGAAACAATGAAAATTAAGTTGATGTAAGCAAATGCAAAACTTTATGCAAATCGCCGGCCACCACACAACAACGCACAACGGCATCGGCAAGAGGTTGTCAGTCAGCCGGTCGAGAACAGAGACCGAATGGGGAACTGATTCTGGCCCACCGAGATGGAGTCGCCAAACTTCCGATTATAGAACTCAGAACGATAAGAGAACCAAATTCCCTTTAAAAAAAAACACTGTAAAATTTATAGTTTTTAATATGTTATAATCAAATAAATACACACCCAAAAAAAACTTGATATGAAACGATGATCGATTTGACGTTATGTGGTATCAATTTTGGCTTGATATGCGGGCCCAGAGAGTTTGTACTTCTCTGTGCTTTAAGTTGCTTCTTCTTCTCTTTTTTGAAGTCAAAGAATCTCCGAGAGAGAGATATGGGTAAAAACGATATGCGTATGCAATACCAGAAATTTACCATGCGCATATCGATTTGACCGCGCCGTGTTTATTTTTGTGTGAAATATATATAAAAGATTTCTTTAATTTTTAGTAAATAGTCTTACGAAATTGTAATTCTTCTTCCAATTTAAAATAATAATTATAATAGGTTGTAATTTATAGACCATTATATCAAACTAGATTTTATATCATTTGCTTCAAATTCTTTTCTTTTTAGTCAAGGCTGCAGCTTAAATTTTAAAAATTATATTTTAGGGTTGTATTTTGAAATTGCCATTAATCAAACGTTCTAAGGAACAAAGAATCGTGGACGTGGCAGGATTAATAAACTCGTTCGAAAACAATATACCCCTGAAATGCTCTAGTTTCTAGACCACTCATACCATGCAATAAAAAGGTTGACAACGAAATCCATCTGTTTAATGGTTTCGGGCCAACCCACTGTCGGAACCCACCCACATTTCCTTGATATGTGCCTTTCCCCACGTGTCCACATGTACGCCTGTCTAATCCCTGAGATTACAAAAGCCTTGCCGAGCGACCCAACCGCAGGATGGGGCAAAACTATTACGCTTGATAAATTCGAGATTAAAGTGCATTTGCCGACGGGTCAGGATCTGTTGGCCGGGCCATACAATTTATGGCCGTACATTTGCAGGAGCTGGATTTCTTTCGTTTTCTTTGGCCGGATACTTTGGCGAGCCGGCAGTCCTTTTAATTATCACACGTAATGACAGCGCCAAATGCAATTGCTAATTAATTGCCTTGGGCCCACTCCGGTACGATGATGTGGGGTTGGAATTTATGGCTTATACATTTGTTTGGCCCGACATTATTATTCTAACATGTGCGGTTATGGGGAGATCCAGATCCATCTAATGCAATTTCCCCCTCCCGAGGAAGTGGTTGATTCGGGGGCGTTGCTTGACAAATGGGAAAATACTTCATTAGTGCACCACCAAGGGGCTTAGGGGAGGAAAGACAATGCAGGCCAAGGAGTTCCAATAAGGAAAGTCCCCAAAAAAGAAATACAACGCAATTTATTTTCATAGCCAACTTGAACTTGAGACGCGCTGAACTTCGTATTCGTTTTTCGAAGGGGCTAATGACGATAATCGCTTGGCGGCTGTCAAAATTGCCGCAGAATATAATTGCCGACTGGCCATAGAGAAGCGCTCGGCGTCCCATGATTAACGATGAGAGCATTATGAAAAAGCCCAAAACAAAACACAGGACGGAGAACAAAAAGCACCAGCTGGATACAATGGAATCTCCAAGATACAAACGGAAGCCACATCGAAACAATCACAAAAGATGCTAGCCAACCGATTAGGTCCAATTACTGGAACAGGGGTACGGGGTTTGATCTACGCATAACGCTCAGATGCAACAGGCCCCACCCACGAGTGCATTCGAAGCAATAGCAACAACTCACTTCAGCCCAGCCAAGATCTTATCCGCAAAGCTCTAACAAGCCGTCAACAACAGAAGCACACTGAGAGAAAACATTGGAAAAACTAGAATGAAATCACTGGAGTAGGATTATGTGTTTGTTGAGAAATTCTTGCCAAAAAAAAACGAGCTTAACCGTATAACTAAAGACAATAAAGCTTTAGCTTTATTATATGAAGATATTTCTTAAGACTCTGGTATATTATTTTCAGTTTTCATTAGCTTAGTTTAATATAATTCTTATAGACTGATTATAAATCGATTAGGATCATTAAATATAAATCAATTTATAATTTATCAAGTATTTATTTTAACTATTGTTGCTTTCGAACCCAATCAATTATTAAATCGAATGTATTAAAACATTTTTTGCTGTGCCAAAACATCAACAGTAACTAAAACTTAAGTAGACTTAGAAACAAAAGCAACTTTTTTCTGCTCCCCAGCTTCGCCAGTTAATTTTAATGAATCTCCGTAGATATTTGAAATCAGCTTGGTTGTTTTGCCTCGCTTAGTTGTTAGTCGGCGGTTTTCAAGTGCGCACACGAGACGCGCTCCATTCTCGAGATCTGTTTTTGAGAAACTCCTAAGGAAATACCCATTAGAACACTCGATTCGCCACGGCAAGATGCTGTCAACAACGAGCTCTTTCACCGCCCACCTCTTGTTTTTATTTTTTGGTGGCCTGCTGCTAACTCATCACAGTGTCCAAGGTTGTTCAGAGTAATTGGTCAACAATCAATCACGCGGCGGGTGAAAGAAGTTCCTCCATGAGTCAGCTTGAATTTTCGGGAATAGAAGTGGTTTCGTGTCACTCTAATCAAGGGAAATTCCAGTGGGGGGGGAACTACGAAACCGAACAATCTAATCAGATCGCCGGAGATGAGTTTGTGGGCAAAGCAATTAGGCTAACGAGTACCTTCTCGAATTTATTTTGACAAATTAAAAAACCCCAAGATTTATTATTATATCCTACAAACTCATCTCCGGCGATCTGATTAGATTGTTTCGATATAATAATATATGATATAAATATTTAGAGAGCAACTCAGATCGTTTACAAATCGTATCCCAAAAATTTAACTCCTAATTTTATTTCTCTGCGAATTTTAAATCATGCTTGAAATGCTTTATACCCTGCGCAGATCAACGAGGTGGTTTTTGAGGATAAATCCCATCCATTCAAAAAGTAAGCCACAAAAAATCTGTTTTGAAAATCCTTCACAAACAAATCCTGGATTCGCTTTTGCTTTATGATTATCATTATTGATACTAACTTTTGATTTCCATTTAACTTCGTAATACAATTTTAATCGAATTACAATAGCAAGTTGATTACTTTGCGAATCGCCTTCTTATTTAGTTTAAAACTTATTTCTAAAAATCGTATTTCACCCCAAAAGTACACAAGTCTCTGATGGGATTACCGCAGAATTAACTGAACAGTCCATAGTAATTGGAAGCACTCGATGCTCAGCAAGGCAAAGTCCTTAGGCCATCGAGGACTCGCACCCCGGGGCTGACCCCTTTGCCCTCCATTCGGTAGTGTAATTGGTGCTCCGCCAGCGAAATCCGATTCTGATTGCGACTAATCCCATAATTGTGGCTGTGGCCGTGCATATTCAAGTGCAGCCTCAAGTCGGTCAGCAGCAGCTCAAGTTCCAGATTAGTTCAGTCGGTTGGATAGCTGGCGAGCGTGGTGCATATCCATAAATAAGTCAGCGTGTGCTAATTGCATCACTTATATGCGCCGGACCCGCAGCACGCTCCAATTCCTCCGATTAAAGTCCGTTCTGGAGGAGGTGTTTGCATAACTTTAATTAAATTTCTGGTAAATCTAATTTCCATGCTAAACCGAAAACAAACAACGACGATGATGGCGCTGGCAACCAGGTCAGGCGAATAAAGTGTCCTCCAAGTTGGATTTCGATGAGGGCGACGGCAGCAACAATCAGACGGGCTTATCCGGGCAGCCGGGCCAGGTGGGCGGCGGGATTGGAAACGGGAGCTACGACCCGGGAACGGGACGAGGCCTGGGTGGAGGAGGCGGGGGTTCCGGTGGCTCTGGAGGAGGCAGCAGCAGCAGCAGCAGCGGAACATCCAGCGGTGGAAATCGACCCAAGATCCACGGCGTTCGAGTCACCGTGGATACGGGAGATGGACAGCAGCAAACGAAAGGTAATTAAATTCCCTCACACCCCGGCTGCGAAATGCAAAACACGAAACGAAAAAACTAACGAATTCGATTCCCTTTCGGCGCCCCAAAATGAACCAAAACAAATATAGAGTCCAAGGAGAGCGTGGAAATTACGGATTTGGGCAAGCACAAGAAGCGTGTGGGCATCCACACGGACATCACGTTCGAAATAACCTCGGATTCGGATGGGAATGAAACCAGCTCAGCTCAGCAGCAGGGCGACAAGGGTGAGTAGCCATCGAAGTCCCCTTTCAAATTCACTTTCCCTTCTGCGCCAATTTAAATAAGAGGTCAAAGAAATATGGTTTTGGTGATTTAATTTGGTGACACCAAAGACTAATTCTAACTTAAAGGTTAACTTAAAAGAAATAAATTGTCTACTAATTACTAAAACAAATAAGACTATTTCATATTTATAAATGTTAATCTTATGTTAATCTAATACTTCTCTGATTATTCTCATTATGATTATGATATACTTATCTTTGATTTCGTTTACCCTAAACCCCCAACAGAGGACGCCAGCGTGCCCATCTACAAGGGTCGTGGTGGCAGCGACTCAAAGCACAAGACTCGCAAGCCGTATGACCCAAAATCCCAGTGGAATCCCAACTTCTCCGGCGAACAGCGCGGCTACCAGGGAAGCAATCGTGGCGGCTACCAGGGATCCAATCGCCGTGACTACTATCCGCAGTACTATCCCGAGAACGTCTACACCGGCGGAGGTTCCGATGCCGGCAGCATCTATAGGAACGGGGAGACCTGGACGCACTACGTGCCCGTTTGGACGACGGAGCGGGCGCCCCAGGAACAGGGACAGATCTATCGGAGGCCCAGCTGGAAGCCCTGCTACTGCATGTCATCGGCGGACTTCAGACGGCGTCGGGATAGCAAGGCCGGAAGAGATCCGGTGGATCAGCACAAGGGCGTGATCAACAGTGGGGTGGTCCAGGTGGTGGATGGCAAGCTGGAAAGACCCTTCTCCTGAGGAATTCTTTTCTTTCTAATAAAACTGTCGTTGTAGTTTTTAACTTGACATCATTGCTTTTAATCACAATTCATTTTACTTTCATACTATTTAACAAAAAACACTCGGAGTTGAATAGCCGACCTAAGAACACGAAAGGTTTCTAGTTT